>JBCAML010000020.1:0-1200000 GCA_038503075.1 Gyromitra esculenta | reverse complement strand
TGGTGCATACCCTTCCATTGGCTTTCTTGTTGCCCCATCTCTCTTTCGAGACGAGCAATGAGGGAGTTACGACCGTCGGAGGTATAGCTCATTCGAGTATCTCTCTTACTGTTAGTAGGGAACCTGTTCATAAGATCTTCCAAAGGGCCAAGATTTGGGTTCCCAGCAAACATCATGAGTCTTGTCTGGATCTGCTGAGACTCGCGTCGTTGGCGCATAAGGAACCCTATCGGTGATGGCGGGGGTTTTCTCCGATTCCCATACTTGCGTCGACTTTCCGAGAACGTGGGAATTCGATCTCCGATCTGAAAGTGGCGAGGGATGGCAAGAGTGTTTGCCGTAAAAGGGTACATTTTTGCATTGAGTTTTCGTTCTGCTAGTGCGATTTTATCGTAGTTGGTCCCGTCTTCAACGTCAGAGATCACAACCCCGTCATCGCGATATCCTCGCTCCTCGTCGCTGTCAGTGAAGTAATCTTCCTCGTAGGACTCTTCCTCTGTCGAGTAACCCTCTCCACCACTCATAATCATTTCATCTATCTCGCTCTGAGTTAGCTCGCCGGAGCCAACCTCTTCGTCTTCGTCTTCTCCCATTTCAGAGCAAGAATCGATGTCGATATCAGTGAATTCTCCCTCATCGTCTTCCTTAGGTTTTGGTGATGTCGTAAGTGATATTAAACTCCTTCGAAGAATTGTGCTAGTCGTAAAGCCTGACATGTTCAAACTGCTTATTGAACTGATACCACTCTGGGGGTTATATGCAGTTGAGGGAAGAGGTTCAATAATGCTCTCAGAATAGGATGGATTTGTGTTCTCTTCAACACTATCCATCCATGCTTGTGCAGTCTCGTAAGCGGCATCTTCATATTCCTTGTCTACAATTTTGCGATCGCTGATCTGAGGCATCATACGCTTATCAGATTTCTTAGGAATGACAGGTTTCGCGCTTGGGAGTTGCTCTGGGATGTTGACCGCATCAGGGGTGAGTACCTTTTGTATAATTTCCGGGGAGGAGATTGTTGGGATAATTATCGTGAGTGGAGGAGGAGCTGGCTTCCTGGTGGAAGTTGGCCTGATGGGAGGAACAGGAAACACCATCTCTCTAGATGGCTTTTTCTTAACCTTCGCTTCCTGTGTCGGCGGGGAGAATGGTGGTTTCGTGGATACTGATGAGGGAAGATTCGATGATCTTTCCATACTCATAGTCAGATGCTTCTTTTTATACTTCATTTCTGCAGCCAACTCAGAATCCCTATTTGGCGGGAAAATCCCCCTCTCCAGCTCCTGCTTCACATTTCTCGGTCTGTTGATAACCGGTGTCGAATTCGAAGAGTTTGAAAACGGCTCATCAACCTCTCTAGTAGGGCTGAGCATTCCGGGTAGCTGCTTGGAAGCTGATGAGGGGCTCCTTCGTACTGTTGTTCCTGTGGATTGCGAATATCTCGAGGTCGTCATGGCAACATCTGTCTTTCCCACGAGCGAACTCCCCACGAGCGAATCTACTAGTGCTGGATAATCATACACAATCTCATTCACAAACATGACCTTTGCATCACTTTCTATTCCCTCCAGTTGCGGAATCCGCGGTGGTGCGCCAAGATTATACGGGGCATGCGAAACAACTGTATATCGTGTAGTATCGTCGTCCTCTGTCGATATGCTATTCGCATGCGTGCTGTACCTCTCCCAGTCTGTTCCTTCCACTCCCGCATACACCGACTGCCTCACACTCGATGAACTACCTTGTCCGCTCTCCCGCGGTGCTCCACGCAGCCCACTAACGGCGCTAGCTCTGTACGCCGCAGGCCCTGATGGAAGCTGTGAGACCAATGGCTTCCTCTTCACACTAGTCGACCTGTCCATGCTCCTACTCAGTGTTGAGGCCGGAGTAGCTGCTCTCTTCTCCTGTTCCCGCTCAAATGCTGCATCTATCCGCTGTCGTTCTGCCTCTGCTGCAGTCTTCAGATCCACTGTTTTTACCTTTCCAAATGGGTTACTTGTCGGCACCTGCCCCTCCGCCGCTCCTTCCGTCGCGTCGAAAGACCCGTTCCTCAATATCGGCCCTATCGGTCCAGATATACTCGCCTTTCCACCATGGGAAGGTGCCACACTGGGTCTTCTGGTATTCTCCGGTGCCTTCACGGGTTTCGGTCGAGTGATGCTTTCTGGAACATCCCTGTCGAGTGACCACGAAAGGACTCTGCCTGGGTGGACGATTGGTGCGCCGAGGATGCTTCTGAACATCTGGCTGTTGCGCGGGCCGTTATAGTTCTTGTCGAAGCCGCTTATTCCGTAGGTTGTGAATTTGTTCGCCTCCATGTCGTTCGGGTAGGTGGGCGAGGATGCGGATCTGCCTCGTCTTGGAGGACTGGAAACAGATGATCCGAAACGTCGCAGTTTGTGGGAGTTGTAAGAATCATCGTCTTTGGACGCTGCAATTGATGGGAAACAAGTCAGGACGCCTGGAGGAAATAGCTAGGTTAGCATGATCCTCTTGAAGTAATCGTAGAGTTTCTTACCAAGTGCAAGCGCAAGTGTCAAGATATGTGGAACCATTCTGATGAAAATACTTGCTCCAACACCCATCATATACGGAAAACTCCCCTACCAACTAGTCAGCCTTTCCCTTATCCTCTTCTCGTCTCCATCCCCATCCCCATCCATCCATCCAGAACTTACAATAGTCCACCCCACAAATCCCAACACGATCAAAAACAATCCATACCCCTGGCTCTTGCCACCCCCGTTCCCCCGTCCCTGATCCACAAACAGCATCCAAATCCCAATAATCCTCCACCCCAACACCGCCAACACAATCCCATCGAACGAAGTCTGCACGATCCCAACCACCAGATGCATCGGCTGCGGAAAACACACCGGCATAAACGTCATCCCGGTGAACCCGATCATAATGCCGCCCATGAGTATGCGCAGCACAATAATCGAAACCCACATCACCCCCTCGCCCCGCGACCCACCTTTATCGCAAACCTTCCATATCACGAGCGCGAGCGCAGCAACCCGCGCAGCCTGGTCGAAGAAGAGCGTGAACCGCACCATCACCCCGCAGGATGCGTCATCGAGCAGTAATAGCGTCGCGAACTGCGTTATGGAGAATATAGAAACGCAGAGGAAGAAAGCGAGAAGGACCAGCCTTCGACGGTGCACGAATAGCGTCTTTATGTACCCTCTTGTTGCAGCGAAGAATGCTGTTTGTGAGGCATGGAGTAGAAGTCCGCTACACCTCTCTGTCAGCCGAAAAGATAGAGTGGGGAGGGGAGGGGGGGATAGGTAGGCTATACAGTCCGAAAGCTACAGATAGAACACCGGCGGCTTCCATGACGACTGTTCTTTGCTTCCTGCTTCGAAGCTTAGTTTCGAAGTAATACTAATGAGGTTTTTACTCCCCACTCCCCCGGGCTTCAGGTGTGGTATACTCAAAGCGGTTTTGAAATTATAGATAGAAAAAAAAAGAGACTGTATAAATGAATGTGTCCCGAACCAGTCGTAGCTATTAGGTGACCCAACCTCGTTATCCGCAAACCCTAGAGGTGGGGGGGAAAAACAGTTAGATCATAGAAAAAAACGATGCATGCAAAAAAAAAAAGAAGATAATAGGAAAAACCGAAGTAATGTTTCTCCACCATACCAGTCCGCCCCCAACCGTAATTTGGAAGAAAGAAAAAACGAGGCGAAAGAAGAACGTGGGTTCACTCACTCGATAGCAGTACTAAGCGCCCTACTGTTTGTTGGAGTTGTTACCAGTAAGCAACTACCACTATTGGTTGATATGACAAAAGCGGTAACGAACCTTTTTCCTACAAGAGAGTCTCTTGGAAAATCCGATTATTACTTCGAACGCGTCCAGACTCGAGCCCTTCTGCAAGTTTGGCGTTGAGGCAAAACAGAAAAGATAAAAGGCGAAGAGTATGTATGAGGCCCCAACCCCTAAAAAAAAAAACAGCCAAAATCGCGAAATAAAAAAAGAATAATAACAATGAAAATAGTAATAATAGTAATAATAGAAAAAGTGCACAGCCAAAAGGAGGAAGGGATCCGTGAGAAAATTTACAAATTAGGACTGTGCAGCTGAGGACTTGCCTGCGCAAAAAAAAAAAAAGAAACAAAGAAGGAAAGAAACGTCGTAATGAACTGAATTGCCTATCGGCGCTAGAGGGGGAGGAAACGGGAAAAGGGGAGAGAAAGAGAAGAGAGAGGTCGGAGCGTAAAATATGCTCTTTCTCTCTTTGCTCCCTATCTTGCCCCCAGCCTTCGGCGAGGGAAGGTTAGGAGCCGTATTGGGAAGTGACGGTTGGATTTCATAGTGTTACTGTACAACACCGGTACATACCATGTAACGTCAGTGGCTGTTCAAAGGGGAAAGAGGGGTTCTTCGTAGAGGGGAATCAGGAGGGTAGGGCATATGAGACTGTGATCTGGAACACTGATGCAGGTGCGAGAGTGACAGGCGCAGAAGTTAACGAAGAGGACTGTATAACTAACCCAGCATCGCCAGCTGGGGGTAAGCACAGGCTTTGGCTCTGGACAAGTACAGGGTAACAAACACTATTGAGAGGTCTACATAGTCCACGCGCGAAACAATTCAATTGCGAAAGATCCACGACACGAGATACCGATAAGCGACCAGGTTGATCCTCCAACACTTTGAACATTCGAATGCCTTCCTCCAATACGAGTAAGTAGGCACAATTCTAGAAGCGCCAGAGTCCTAGTTGCGATGGTGGGACTCCGATTCGACATGCATGCGCCCGTACGCGACACTGGGAAGGAGGCCAATCGCGTTTCAGCCTGGTGTCACAATCCTGTTTCAGGAAACCTGGGCAGAAACCAAAGATGTGACGGCGCTGTACCGTACCAATATCTAACCAGTATCCGCAGAATTGAGTTCCAAGGTGCGAATCCCATGGGCCTCCCAAGACGACGTCTTTTATCACCATGCCTAGTTCGGGAGCTTTACCGCTTTGAGGCTCCGGAGATAATCCGAATTCTTGACGTGTCCCTCGCTTCCAGAAGACGAAATTGTTTGAGGTCTATTGAGACGTTTCATTGGAACCCTTCAAGACTGCGTGTATCAGTCATCGTTAACACAGTATTTGTCTCTTGTCTTTCCAGCTTTCCACTAATCGACAAGTGGGCGAAAAATACGCCCAGCAGTAACCGTACCACTCACAGCGTATACAACCCAGCTGTTGATGAAATCTCTCGACAGGATATAACCGAGAAAGTACCCCCTAACCAGAAGATTACTATGTAAAACGAAATCTAGAACCACCAGAGAGATGAGCCCCCTACACCAAAAAAGAACTCCAGTATCAAGCGCAGGATGCTCTGCTCAATCCACCGCAGCACACAGCTGTCTCCTCCTCACCGCGCTACCGCCTTCTCTCCAACCCCGCAATCGCTAATATACCTGATTCCCGCCCCACTCCCACCCTGGCGAGAATCGATAGATAATCACACCACCCTCTGTAAAAACGCAAATGCGCCTAGATCCGGTAAGCTAGCTAAGCATTTCGATTGTAAAATCTGTAGGTTCTGGGCAGGCGGGCAGGCGGGTTCTGGTTTGGGTGTTGTAGCTACACCATCCCCTGGCTTGATCAAGGTCGTAGTGGAGATCGAGTGATATTTCGTGCAGCTGTGACAACTCGTTTAATGTTGATTCTAGGTCTTAGTGCTGGTATCCACTATAGGTGGCTTGCTACTTGTTCGCTAGGAGATTGGGGGTTGGGTAGAGGGTTGGGCAATGGCGTTGATATCTGGATTCGGGTACTGCAGGTATAGCAACTGTGATCCTGACGAAAGTGAATTCCGGCAGTGCAGCCGTATAAGAAAAGTCTTGACACCCCAGTCGCTGTCTTGTTAGTGAGGTGGGTGTCAAGACTTTTCTTACACGGCTGTACATGTAATTAAATCCGACATCGTCTTAATTCAATAATTCATACTTATTCAACAACTAGCCTAGATCAATCGAAAGGGCTCCGCAAGCAGAGAGGGAGGTATGTTGGGTTACAGCCAGATACAGTTATGTCTGACTGTTTTGTAGGCTGTCGCTAGCTGCCATACAGACTGCCATTCTCATAGCTGTGAAGTAATATCGCTGCAATGCAATCTGTGAGTGTTCAGGTACCATCTGAGCAGAGCAAGACGGCTCCGCGTGTACCGATTACCTAATATGACAAAGGTGACGTCCATGTCCCTACTACCAACACGTCTACGTAAGGCGATACATACGGGATATACTAATCCCCGGAAGCAACACTGAAGCCGATGATGAATTATATATACCTGAGCTCTGGCCTCTCTCTTTACCATAATAACTCCGTTTAAACAGGTCTAGCACCAGAAACAACCACCTCTCAAACCACGCCCAACCAAGACAACGATCCATCAAAACACCTACGCGTAGGTAGAGAGTACTATTTACCCATCTACCCACACAGCACACACACGACCAAGCCCAGCATGCGCAAGTCCACAACACAAACAAAAAGGATAGAGCCATCGTAGCACTCTGATAATCCCCCGTATTAGCGCAAGACCCAAGCTAAACCCCCCCTTCATACGCAGTAACAGCTCTACCCCGTCTTTGGATGCACATACTAGCGCCCTACACCGGACCATTCTTAAATACAAAAAAACAAGTCTGCTCCCGAAGCTACGTCGTAGCAATTTATCCATGCGGCTAGCTTTTCAGCGGCGGGTGATGGTATCGGGGGTTGGGTTGGGTTGGGTTGCACAAGGGATCACTCGGATGATCGTATGATGGTTAGTTATCAAGTGGTCGGCTAGTAAGGGAACGGATTAAGAGATGAGATATATAGCTCTAAGGATATAATAGGTATGGCATAGGTTAATAGGGATACGGGGATAGTTTTGTGCTTTATTGTAAGTGTTTGTTTAAATGTATGATTGGTCACGATCAGAGAACTCCATAAAATATCTTATCTATCTACATGCTCACGAGAGTATTATGCCGCCCCAACTACCCCGACACATATTAAGATAACATAAACCTGCACCTCGTTTCTCGCAATTGGCCATTACCATTATCCGCCCATGTCGACCAACTGTCTAGCGCCCATAGATTCCCACTATTACAGGCCTTACATTCCGACGAGCTCCTTTCGTAACCGTCTTCTGTTCAGCATTTAGCAAGCTCACGTTTACAGATCACTAACCCACTCCAGCGTGCTCTTGTGCTCGGAGTCTCGGACAGATGCTCAAAGCCAAGCTCCAGTAGTGAAACATCCGCTAAAACGGCTAACATGCCGGAATTCCATCACCGCCTTTCCTATAAAGGTAATTTCAACGTCGTAGCATCGAGACCTCGGCAGCAGAGCAGAGGGCTATAGCACAAAGCTATGGCTAGTAAAAGGACTTTGGGACTTCACTGTAATGGAGCAGCTCGGTGGTATCGGTTTTCTGATATACTCGAAAACACGAGTGATATTCTGTGACAACATGTAGTCAACTGTTAACCCTAACCCTGATATTATTAAACCAGAAACTATTATTGATCTTGTCGGTGAATATTTCCCTGCTTGCGGCTTCGGCTCATGAGCTCTACTTACTCATCGCTTGTGTGCTTCCTCTAGTTTCTGCACGCGTTCCTTCGTATGTGGATATCGCATTCTGATCACTCTATTAGGGTAATTAGCCTTTATCGACAGACTGCTCTTTAAGCCCATCGTACCCCATTGCCCTTCAGTCTTCTCTGAATATAGCCGAATACTGTTCTTCGCAGTTGAAGATGTCCTTGTCGCACCAAGCTGTATGGTGATGTAAGCGGATAGCATAATGTGCTCGAGGAGACAGTACGATAGCGATAGCGCTGCGGTGTATTTTTCTTAGGTGGGAGGTTTAGTTTATCATCAATCTCTCCCTCATATCAGCCATCCTGTTTACCCGCGGTCCTGATACTTTATTTTGTCAAGGTGGAGTAAGGCCGTGATAGGCCATGGCCGTTCATCGGCACGGCTCTAGAACAAGGAGTGATACCCAAACTCGCCAAAACTCCAAAACTCACTACACACCTCCAACCCCCCCATCATCGCCGTAAGCCCCCCATACCATGTCGCTCAACAAGCTCCCCAACGAACTGATCCTCCTGATCGGCGAGCAGCTGCCCATCCGCGATGTCTGCTCTCTCGTCCGCACCAGTCGCCGTTTCTCTGCCATCCTGACCTCCCAGCTCCACGTTCTCGCAACCCACCCGGCCCACTCCTTCCCCGCACTCTTCTGGGCCGTCCTGCACAGCAACCCCTCGTTCGCCGCCCACATCCTCGCCTCGGCGCCCAACATCAGAATCACCAAGCCGCGCGGCACCTCCCACCTCACCATCGCGCTCGAATCCCCCGCGCCATGTGACCCCGTCATGCTGGAGTGGATCATGAACCAGCAGGGTAAGCTGCGGCTCTTGGACTCTGAGAGCTGCGAGAACGTCACCGCCCTCTCGTGGTCCATCGAGCACAAACACTACCCGCTCTTGAAGCGCGTCCTGGATACCGGGGCGTTCGAGTATCCCACCTCGGCTGGCGATGCGCTGGTCCTGGCGGCGTTTCAGGGGGACGAGAAGGCTGTTGGGATGCTTTTGGAGAGCGGGGTCCATCCGGATGGCGATGGGTTGCCCCGGACGAGACCGAGGCAGATTATGGTTGGTAGTATTCGCGTGAAGAATTGAGTGGGGGGAGGACTAGAATGGATAATAGGATGGTAATTCTGCTGGAATGTGTTCCTGTATTCTTGTATTGCTACTGTACTGTTGCTGAGCTATATGTATGTTTGGGTGTTTTTTTATAGAGAGAGATGAGGAGATAAATTGAATAGGACACGATGAGTAACTGGGCTTTTTGGTTTCGTGGAGAGGGTGCGGGTTTGGTCAATATAACGATATAGAGACGATAGAATCCTAATCTCAGAGAGCTTAAAATCTAGCAACCTGTCCTCTCAAATTCTAGAAACACTCCTCGGCTCTGAGCAGCCAGGTATTTTTGGATACAGCTATGCATACGAGGGGTAAATCAGCCCCACCTACTCTTCTGGGTAGACAGCTGTGAGCGTTCCCGTGTAACATCTGGGCCTCTATTTGCATCTCCTACTGGGCGATGAGACAGACTTCACTATCAGAATCCCACACACCGCAGAATACCTTTTCAGTGCAATATCTACCATAATACAGGCTTGTGAGCATCTCTCCGCCCCCCCCCACTTCTTTAACACTCCACTACACCGCAACATCCAACAGCCTCGCTCTCACCCTCCGCATCCTCTCCAATACCCAGTGTCCTAACCCCAACCTATCCAGCGACTCCATCACCGTCGATTTCCAATCCAGAATATGCAACCTCCGCAAACCCCACCACCGTCAACCCTCCCCCCCTCATCTCACCTCACTTCACCTCACCAGTCAACCCCCCTCCCCCTCCACATAGACAATCACCATCTCGAGCCACAGCCACAGCCCTGACCCACATTCATCCTTGCCAACAACGCCCACCCCACGGCGAGACCAAACAAGGCGCTCGTGGAACTACCCCCCACCATCAGACTCGGTGGCTCTATCGCCGTTAGTAGCTTACTTGGCGGAGTGCGATGAGCACGGTGGTGCTCTGCACCTGCTGGGTGGTGCAGTGGAGGGAGGGTATGGCGGGGTGGTGAAGTTGTGGCGCAGATGCTGCTGGAGGGGTTTATAACGAGCTAATGCGGAGGTTGGCCGGCGGTGTTTTTGGCGGTGCTGTATGGGTTGGAAGGTTGAGAAGGACTGAATGGGTATTTTGATATAATGGATTTTTTGGGTTGATGAGCGCGGTTTGTTCTGGGTGGTTTTACTGTACTTGTAGCTGGTTGGGCATGAAGATGTGTGTGATTTGTCATAGGATATCACTCGGGTTTGTGGCGGACTTAGTTTTTGAGCTTAGTTACTGGAGAAGTTTCTTAGTACTCAAGACTTGGATATAGACCTAGGTTTAGCCTAGGATTTCTTTTTGAGCGTGGTAGTAGCTTGGACTTAGGGGCCTGAAAATAGTATGGAACTTATAGCTAAATGGTATCACCACAGCGATGCTCCCAGAAGTGGTATGTTAAATTCAGCGGCCCCGATAACCATGTACTGCCCGATGAGCTGAGTGAAGCATCTCCCCACTTAGAACCAGATCTCCTTTTGGTATAGGGGCTTATCTTTCTCTGGCACTCAAGAAATTCGGGGAAGAATACGACGTAGTGATTACTCTCTGTCGCCCCCTAGTTCTATAAACTAAGTATGTCTTGCTCACAAGCACTATCTGTTGAGGCGTGAGGGTGAAGCGGCGAGCATACAAACCCACGCTTGTCAGTAAGAATATCCACCAGCTATGAAGCCTGTGTTAGGGGGGCTCGAGCTCGACTCAAGTATTTCAGAACTGCTAGATATCAAGCTGGATATTTGTTGAACCCACAAACCGGTACTGCTGGTCCTACATCAAAATTTAATAGTATAATACACGTGAGGAAGTCAATACACGTGTATAGTTACTAGAAAATGCGGTGTGTGTCACCGTAACGTATAATATTTCTGGAGTACAAGTCGAGGGTGTAATTATGTCCCGTTAACGGCTGGTAGTTAAAGATCTTTTTCTGAATGTCTTACCGTAAGCTTAGATACCGTAGAAGCTGGTGAAATATAGAACGCTGCCGAGAGGAGACGTCTGGAATACTATACCTCTTGAAGGATCGATTTACGCCAAAACCGAGGGGAAATCGGCCCAGCTGAGAGTGTTGGGGTCTGTTTGCAGAGAAAACTCGCCTACTACCCTCTGTTGTTAGGATAGTATCCCAGATGCCCCCTCTTGGCAGCGGTCTGCATTTGCTCAGCTTCTACGGGACTGTTCTAGATGATAAATCAAGGATCGGTGGCTTGCTTATGGAGAGACAACTCTCCCTGTCGTCTTCTCAGACACTGTATTCTAGCGAGGAGGGACTCTAAACCGAGACTTGTCTAGATGTTCCAAACATCTCTTCTTAGTTGAGATTTATAAAAAATATTTATTCGTAGCGATCATGATCAACTGGTGATCATTCAACGCGTCCTCGAGATAATCTGTTTCTAGACGTTTACTCTTCTAATATATTTCGCTTTCTCGCATGGTAATTGCTACTAGGTTTAATAGACTATGGTATCAAGAAAGGGGGTGCAATTGGTATTGCGTATGTGCGGCATTCTGAAAAATGCTGATGCAATACTGGATTCCTAGCGTAAATACGGTAATTCTCCAGAATCAAGCTTGCATTTCCTAACAATACAATAGCAGATTCACCCCATTTTCTCGTACTGTGTTTTAGTTTGTGGATCTAGACCTACGAGATATCTTTTGATAGGAATGACACTCTGGACTAGCTTGCAATACTACCTGAAAAGTGGTCTTGGATGCCTAGTTCACAGCTAATCGACATAGCCATTCGAGTATTCCTCAGCTTGGACCTGAGCACCTCTGGCACAGTAATTTCAAATATTCCCACTTGAGCCTCGACCTACTTTTCGAGATTCGATTAACCGTATTCCGTTACTGTGAGCGATTAATAAGTGCATCGAACAGGAGGAGGTTATGGTATCACTATAGACTGGCTTCAGATTTCAACAGCCGATTTTCATGCGTGCACGGCTTCTATGCGCACTCGAAAGTTCCCGAAAGTCCCCGAATAGATCCCGTTCATCTGATATTTACTCTTTTTTCTTTGGGAGTGGCCATAGCATGTGTCATGCAATATAAGTTTTGGGGAGACCCGGTTTTCAATACTCGAGCTCCTAACTCGGGATTTGTGGGCGATATCATTATTTAGTGGAATCAGTCAGGGTCATGCCACTCCATTGCCAGACAATTCCGTGGATCGCATACCAAAAATTGGGTTGCCTTGTAGGTTCCATCTTGTGTTACTGCCAAGGGATGTCTGTAAGCTTCAGCTTTAGCTGTAGAGGGAGACGTTTGCATACCCTAGAACGCTCGAACGTAGATATGACCGCCTGTCCATGCGAAGAACGGTACATTAACTGATTCAATGTCTAGCACCCCCCATGGAATTAGCTGCAGGGGAGGCTTCGAGAAAGTTCGGCAGCGCGAAGTAGCTTTTATAAAAGTGGTTCAGAGGGGTGTTGGGGTGTCCACATTCCCTGGGGTGACAGCAGTGGCGTCTCCGGGCTTTTGTGTTTCCTTGTTCCGGCGAGTTTGGGTTTCTTAGTCTCTGTGAATCGCGTGGAACTACGGTTGTGGCGTTTGAGACTTTGCACCCCGTTACACGCGGTTCGGTACCCCAGAGCCTTGGCGACTCGGGTGGGCGCCGCTGACTAGGGCGCATGCAAGCCTGTGTCTCAAACAGCCTACACCCCCACCATCCTAACCCGACCCAAGACGCTAATAATCATATAGTGAACTAATATCTGTATGCATCGACATCGGTATGTCCTTTTAGATTCCCAAGCACTTTCCAAAGTACCCCGTCAACAGGTGCTTCTGTTCATTAAACTCGCATATGGGATTTTTCATGTCTTGAAATGCTAGAGACATTGTCTAGAGAACCTTGCTCCGGACGCCGTAATATCGCTAGAACTCACTCGATTTTATAGCTCCATGCCTAATTCAGAATTCTCCATGCCTAACCCCCCACAAGCCAAGACGATTCAAACCCGTAGCTTTGGTTCGGTTCGAACAGGTGATCCTGTGGGAGGGTGATAAACATACGAGTGGGCGAGCCAGGAGATGAGATCAATGAGATGAAAGGTATTGATGCAATAGAGAAGATAGTGTTAATTGTATGAGTTCCTAGGTCTATCCTAGATCGAAATGAGGCTTGGATACCTCCTAGGCCTTTCGACTATATAGGGTGATGATTGAATTTATCATGTAAGGCCTGAACCAGGGCTAAGAAGGTACTGCAGCACTGCAGCACTGAATTACATATATGTCTCTGCTAAGCTTTATTTTCGGCTTCGATTTCTGTAGTGTCACTCTTTGTCGGGATACTTTGGTTTTGCATCGCTTCGCCGGGTCATCGTAGCGGTGTGTGTCTGATCCTTGAACTGGAGTTTAGTACTCAGCGCTTCCTAGGAGCGGGATTGCCTCCCATGCTTAATGTCTCGGGCCCCTCGGTATACCCTTAGGTATAGATAGGAACTATTAGTTGTATATCACATTATATGGTGGTTGTTTGTCACAATTTCTTAGTGGCAGTTAACAGAAGTAGATAAATAAATGTTAATATCTACTTTAATTTGATAACGCGTACGTACATTGCAGGATCATTACGGACAAAGATGCGAGTTTGTCATAACGCCGAATTCATGAAAAATTACCTGACAAATGAAACAATAATATGATCTATTAGAAGATATGGACGTAGGCCAACCTTGTTTAGGGCCTACCAATTTTTCCCACCATCGGTAGTTTGGGGAATATCATCCTTCAGCTCTTCCGATTCCACCATTACCTCCACCGTCTTACTGATACCCGAATTCGACCCCGAGCCCCCTGAACGAGCATCATTAAGGTCATGCATAATGTACTCCTCGCTATCTCCGTCGTGGTGGGTCGCAGTTATTGTTGTGGTGTGAGGCCCGGCCGCGCGTGTAGATTTTAGTCCGTGAACGCTCTTCCGCCCATTTGTCCCATCGTGATACTTGAGTCCTCCACTGCTTCCTCCAGGGCCGTAGTATTGGCTCTTTTTTATTGTAGATCCTAGTATTCCCGGTGCTACCCAAGATAGAAACTGCTTGAATGCTGGCATGCAGGCACAGATGATTGCGACGTTGAGCTCGACTGCGGACCAGGTAGAGGAAACGGCACCGTCCCCTATGTGAGTTTTTCACGTTAGTTGAAATAAAGAAGTACGATTATGTCTATGCACAAGTCAATTACTCACAGGGTAGATCATTACTGGTAACTGCGATCGACACCATGTGAATGCGAATAATACTGACGCCAGTTACGCTAGAAAAATCATATTAGCGAACCAGAAAAAAGCGGTGTGAAAAATACAATTTAGAGCAAACTCACAAAGCGCCCATTGAGAAGACAAAGACCAAGCCTATCTTCTGCCTGATTGGTAGTTTGAGTTTCCAGATGATTGGCATTGGAAGAAAGAGCAGTACTATATCGGTGACAAGATTGTTTGCTCCCGAAAAGTAGTAAAGTGGTGTGGTCTGCAAAGAAAAATCAGCTACAAAAAAACAAAAAAACAGAGACCATCAAATGGAGAGTCGTTCTTACGTTGATGCATTTACGCCCAGGAAGCTGTCTATTCCATCCACCTGCTATGGGTCTGCACTGAAAAATGTTTGCAAAGAAGATGGACGTGCTGCTGCAAATAACATAACACATAACCCCCCAGCAGATCCTTCGGAATCCTCTTTCGGTGCCCAGTTTATTCAAATAGAACGTGAGTATCGAAACTTTTGTCATCAAGAGAGTCGGATTGTAGAAGGCCGTGAACGCATAAGCTAGCTATTGTAACCATAGAGTATCAGCACCTGCCGTGAATCACCTCACTCAAAGCCTAGAAATACCTTTCCGTTTGTGTTAAACCAGGGAGGTGGAATATCCCATATGTGCCTTCCAGAACCATATTTTGTTGCTATTAAACTGGTTAGTAAAAAGCGAACTCGAGGAAGTTACGAAGAACTCCAAACTTACCGAGAGCAATGCAAAAGGTCATTGCGAATGAAAATAACTAGAGGCAGAATAGAGCGTCAGAACCACCGTTTTTCTCAAAAACTGTGCGCAAATGGAGGGTTTCTTTTGGCCCACCCATGCGACGCATATCAGAATATCATCAGCGCCAATTGCGGTGAGCTTGAACCTTGTGAAGCTTCGTAAGCACACAAAGAAGAGTGAAGCGCAAATCATGCCCGTGTTGACGCCCACCACCATAGGTGCTCGGGTTGGCGGATCGACATAGTTGGGCGTTGGCCAGTTTGCTGCCATAACGCTTCCGTTTGTACAAAGACAGATTAGAATCGAGACAAAAACCTTTGGGCCGGATCTTTCCAGATGTCGGACATTGGCTTTAGAAAGTTCTCTCTTGAATTGTTTTTGTTTTTGTTTTTTTTGTGAAGGCTGCTAGAGTTACTTCCAAGTATCTATATATTCCTGAGACTAGACCTGATACGCGTACCGACCGAGGAATTAATCACTGGCCCGCCCTTCCACATCACCCGGAATATATGCATAAATGCTTTGTATGATATCAGAATTTGGTCTTGGAAGCAGGTTCCTGGTGTGGCGGGTTTTGGCTCGAAATCAAACAGGGTTCCAAAATTTCTCTAGGTCTGAAATTAGTAATTCACGGACCTCCCATCGAACTCGCGGTTCATATACCGTTACGTTATAAGGACCAATATAGTCGTCAAAAACTCGATCTTTTCGAGGAGCAGCAGATTTCGAGATCAATTGGAAATCAGCGTGGTCGACTTTGCGCGAGTCGAATTGCGAACATACTGATCTTGTCATGCATCTCATTAAAATCGCGATCCGAGCACCATCTATACAAAAGAAGGCAATAGAGTGCTGTAGCGATGCTCCTACTGGTAAGTTGCCGAAATAGAGATAAAGTCGTCTAAAAAATCGCTTAAATCAGGCGGGTTCAGCTCCTTCGCAAGCAAGCATGCTTAGTGAGGTACTGTATGTGCTACTAGTACCACCTCTATAGGCTAGAACTTATCTTTCTTGTATACATATGCACCTGCCCCCTCGGGGAGTTGGGGGTTGGCCGCTTCTACAGCTGCAGGTATCTGAAAACCCGGGTACAGATGTGACATTTTTTGATTCCTGTATCAGGAGAAATACGGGTGGGAAGAATCGACAGAGTACGTTACAGGAGAAGCGAGCACCTTTCTTTTCTTTTCTTCCTTCACATCACAGCATGCTGTTTTTTCTCTAGACAGGTCAGCACTAGAGTAATGGATGAAGCAGGCGCCAGCCTAGGGGCATCTTGGATGATAATGGCCGAGCAGGCGTCAGTTTAACGCCATGTAAGTGAAAGTCGTGATCGTGTGGAGTGAAGACTGTCTTAGAACGCAATCGTTTCGTCTGTTCATTCCTCCGATACTATTCCAGACACTTCCTTTTGTCCCTTGCACTGTATTTCCAGTCCTCGCCACTTTTGCTTGAATATCGAGTTACCAAGTGACCAGTGTTCGATATGGCAGAGTTCAACTGTTACGCAAGGAATCTGGATATCTCAAATAGGTCCCAAAAGCTCGGCTACCTATTGATGAACTCTTGTTCGTCTACACGTGGGGTGTTTCCCGGAGCCGTGTTATTGACAGGTTCGAGAACTTGGATGCATAAGCTGTCTTTATCTCCTACCGGGGCAATGGGAAAGCTTCCACACAGTGTGTGCTATCGAATGCTGAATTGGTCAAGGATAAGCGTGAGACCCCCTCATACCAAGATAATGGACAAGTAGGTCCTCCCGTATCTTGGCTCCTGACTAGAATCTTGCTGTTACATACATAATCGTTGGCTTCGATCTCGTTTGAACATCCACACAGGCCGTTTTTACAACCAGATGCTATTCCTCGGTAAAAATTAAAAAAAGGGCCTCTTTTGGCCAAAATAAGGCCTTGCATGTTTTAGGCTGTTTTGTGGGAATTTTTGCGTAGAATAAGCAAACACGATTGCACCGTGAGGGAATATACATGTATGTCTTCAAATTTCGGACGTTCTGGGTTCCCCAACTAAAGTTTATTAATAGTGTCTCGACTCTGTTGCTTCTTTTGTTTCGGAAATAGTATAGTGCAGGCGACTAGGCAACTTAATTGCTTGGCCTTGCAATATGTTCTCTAGCCAAGAGATTCGGGGATGCTCCTTTCCTCAACGGTACTGTTTACTAATTTCTACATCCGAGATCCGAAACGAAGCGAGTACGGATGCTGCCTTTTTTCTTTTCCCCTATGTCCGTGTCTTGAAAGTTCGGATGGTGCCATAAGACTCTTATAAAATATTAAGGGAGCAGCCGAACCACGTTTTCCGAATCTTGGGTTCAGTTACATGTAGCTACCGGCACTTCAATTCCTATCGTAGATTTCTCAAACTGCCGAACATCATAACGCATAACATGTGGTCCAAGAAGAGACAAATAAATCATCTGCTATCTACATGTACAATACTTAGGGCCGAGTTTCTACTGTTATAATCACAGATATACCAAATGAAGTTTTGAGGCGGTCAGTACGTGTTTTTTCCCTCGTACGTACATCGTACATATACATGTACTTAAAAGCAAACAGCCTCGGGATAGAGACAAGAATGATTAATTTCTGTTTGGTGTTACGTGATGTATGCAATAACAGGCCATATAAATCAATATTTTGAAGATGCGGATTCTAAAAGACCTCTTTTCACTGACTGAGAATGCCGATATGATTTTAGCGAGCAAGGAGGAGTGTGCGTGGAAATGGTGTATCAAAATGTCCGTGATAAAAAGCTTCCCAGCTTGCAGCTATCGCGCAGGTCATAGCTATATTCACCTGATAACTACATGTATCGAGCAACAGTCAGATCCACATACTAAACCGAATCTAGTGCAAGAAGTGATCCTTTCTGCTCGAGAGGTGCACATGGGTAACGCAAAAACCGGAGGGCTTTGATCCAGATCCTTGTCTTCATATATCTGTACAACAATGGTGCGGCCGCGCGCCTTTTCCGATTCTTACGACCACGCTTGCAGTTGAGTACAAATAAGAGGGCTATAGCTATTGACCCTGCTATTTCGTTTCTTCTTTCCTTTTAGTACTAAGTGACTAAATCGCGTTTTTATTTTTATTTCTATTTAGACGCGTTAGAATCCTCTTGTTACGTTATGTGTCTATAATTTTCCATGCATCGGTGCCCGTTACGCTCTCTTCTTTCTTAGCTAAAAATTTATGCTGGGGCTCATAAACGAATAAACGGATCTAGTCACTGGACTGTGATAATAGCTTATATAGATGCTAGTATCTATACATATACCATTGATCACAACGAGGCTTCCGCTTTCTTGGTCTTGGTGACTTTACCACTAAGCATGGTGCTAAGGGGGATAATGGTGGGAGATCAAACTGTAACAGCCGCCGTAAATCTTACGTATTTGCTACTGCAGTCTGTAGGTCCTAACTATTTGTAGCTAGTAATTACCTACTGGAGCCGACTGACGCCAGGAAGTCGGAATAGAGTGTGGCTTAGGAGAAATACCTTTAGGGATATGCTTATAGCGGTGAGAGGTAGAGAGCCAGCCCGGTTCAGAGTCTGGCATAATGCTAAATCTTAAACCGCTAGTGCTACTCGTAGGCGAGCATCCGAACCGAAAGCAGGGATGCATGGCTTTCCGCTGCAGAACCAACGTCCCGATCCCGTAGCATCCAAAGCCACACCCACACACCCCTGCTTTTCGGTTCGTATTCTTGTCAAGAAGTAGGTTCTACTCTCGTATGTTCAATTGGGTCCTTGCCAACAGGTACTTTACAATGTGGCGTCTCATTACATACTGGGATAAGCAGTTGTCCCCCTAAATATACCCAGGGTTTAGCTGCTGTATAGTACCTCAACACCTCATTCATACTAGCGTAGTCTTTGGTTGGCTAAAGTCTTGATAATTACTGATCTGGCTAATTGAAAAGGGCACTAACGAATCGATTGTCTTATCAAGATTCTGGTGTATTCTCCTTGATTTTTGCAAGCCAGGACAAATTTCAAAGATAGGAGGTGCATGGTGCCTTATGGTGGACTTGTAGAGAAGTCAACTACCAAGTCATCCTAGATCGTAGAAACGTCTTTTTAGGGTGAAAAATATGTTGTTTATCTGTGAATCTGTGAATCTCAATTATCTATCTCGAAACTAGGTTTGTACCTAGACTTTCAGTTTTGTGCTCATACCATGGCATTACCACTAGTCTGTATATCCGCTAAAAATTTCATAAAATTGGGTGTTGGTATGCCTATATGCATTGATTAAGGCTTGGCTTTATCATATCCCCATGTAGGGATCGAGAGCCTTCGAAAACTGTGCATGGATTCTACCTTTCGAGCTGGTCCTTTGCTCTGAAATGAACCCCTTGTCTGTTTGAAAGCTCATCGCATGACACTCTCAGAACTCTCACCTACAATAACGTATCCGCCTCGACACCTAGGGGCGAGGATGCTTAAGTAGGAAGCAAATTTCTAAAAATTAGCCACTAGGGGGCCCCGAGGCCTCTTGCGTGGCAAGTTTAATTAGGGATGATTTATATTGTAGTGGAGCGTCCCGTCATTCTCGTTTAGTCTGTTATTAAGAATATTGTACCGCTTTAACAATGTCTATAAACTCAATGTGGAAAAGTGGTAAAGAAGTGAGTATGCAAAAAATAACACACGGTTCCTTTCAATAACTCACCACCCCTAGACATGCTACGGTGCTGCAGGTATTCACAAGAATGGTGCTACTTCTCTATATGCCTCCACTTGCTACCCGTTGTCTGAGAGATGAAGGTCCTGCTCGCTCCGGGATACATCCGAGAATTCCCAGAGTCCCCACTATTTCCAATCCCACGCGAATCCCACGCGATACCCGGTGCAGAAACGTGGCGCAGGGTATTAAACTATGATTTTTATCACGAACCTTTATAAATATGTCTCTTTAGAATCTTTTTTCCCAGCAACTCATCCTTTCATACCACCATCATATCCTACCTGTCTTTTCAATCCCTACTAGGTTCACCATCATTCGTTTAAAAACACGCACATTATTCAAAATGCCTGGATTGTCAACTTTTTTGCTCTCTGCGCTGTCGCTGGCCTCCTTCACTTTGGCGTCACCTATCGAAAGAGCACAACTTGTTGGGCGTGATACCGCGCTACTGTCTTCCTACGACTATGTAGTTGTTGGAGGAGGAACGAGTGGTCTGATCGTTGCCGACAGGCTTTCTGAGAATTCATCCAGTTTGTACCCCAGAAAACACATGGAACACGGCTACGTTACTTTTGGCTGCGGCTACTGACGCAATCCATCCAGAAACTGTGCTCGTCATTGAATCCGGAAATTTGTAGGTTGTCTTGTCTTGGCGTCTCCATGTGTGTTCTTCTGGCTGACACTCTTTGTTAGGGACGACCGAGAAGATGGTGTCCTGGTTCCCGGGAGAGCTGGTGGTACTGGCCAAAAATACATGTTCAACATGACATGTATTCCCCAAAAGGGCATTAACAACCGCACATACAGCCTTCTTGCAGCCCATGTTGTTGGAGGAGGAACTGTAGTGAATGGTATGTTCTTCGATAGAGGTTCTTCTGGAGACTACGATCTTTGGGAGGGACTAGGTAATCCAGGATGGGGTTGGTCAGGATTGCTACCTTATTTCAAAAAGGTTGGTTATATATGAAAACACTCAAGTAGATTTTCTCAACTAATTATATATAGAGCGAAACGTTTACTCCTCCGCATCCTGAAATGGCGGCAGAGTTTGGAATTGAATATGACCCAAGCGCACATGGCACCTCGGGCCCGATAAAATCTAGTTTCCCGAATTTCCAGTACCAGGCAGTTAGTATGTACACACTAGCACCATTATCTACAGGGTCAAACTAACTAGGATTTACTTAGAAAATTGGTTCCGCGCCTTCAAGCAGCTTGGCATCAAAATTCCCAAGGATGGTGCAAATGGCAGCGCAATTGGTGCTTTCTGGGTTCCCAACTCTCTAGATTCAGTGAGCCAAACTCGATCTTATGCAAGGAATTACTATGAGATCAGCAAGACACGACCCAACTACCATCTTATCACAGGTAGGACTGTGACAAAGCTTGTGCTCTCTGGGACCACAGTAACAGGCGTCGAGGTTGGTACTCAACATGCAACTGTAACTATCACTGAGCTTAAATTTGTGAATGCTGACCTTTTCCCAAAGTTTGCTGCCAGCGCAAGTGACCCGGTCACCAAAGTGTCTGCCAAGAAGGAAGTTGTCATGGCAGCTGGTGTTGCTCACACACCTCAGATTCTGCAGTTGTCTGGAATCGGCCCTAAGGACCTTCTGAAAAGTCTCGGAATTAACACAGTCGTTGATCTTCCCGGTGTAGGAAAGAACTTCCAAGACCACCCAGTCCTTTATGTCGGAGGAACCTGTAAGAAATCCCTCATCTCTTGTTGTGCATGTTCTCAGTCTGACCATCTCAGTTTCCAAGGACTATAGCATTAACCCAACAAACATTACCACCAATGCAACATTCGCCGCCGAGATGTGGAAGTTTTATGTAGACAAACGTGAGGGCCCGTACACTATCAGCAGAGGAAATTCTGTCGCTTTCAATACCCTTGTCGATATTAGTTCCGAGAGCACCGCCAACCGTATCATCAGCTCCGTTCAGCGCCAGAACCCTGCCGACTACCTTCCCAAGAATGCTGATTCCACTGTTGTCGAGGGTTATCACCGACAAAATGAGCTTCTTGCGAACTACATGGTGTCTGGTCGGGTTGCTGTGCAGGAAATCGCTTTTGGGGGAGGATCCGGTTTGGCTATTGGTCTGGAGAAGCCCTACAGTCGTGGAACAATCAACATTAACTCAACAAACCCATGGAACGCTCCCGTAGTCGATTATGGTGTTCTCTCTAACCCAGCCGATCTCGACATCATGGTGGAGCAAGTTAAGTTCATTTGGAAGCTCTACCAAACCCCTGCCCTCCAGGAGCTCGGCGCTGTTTGCACAAGTCCTAGCCCTGCGCTCTCTTCTGATGACCAAATTAAGGCGGCAATTAGAGCGTCTTTGGTTCCAACTTTCGCTCACCCTAGTTCTACTTGTTCCATGTTGAGGCGCGAACACGGTGGTGTTGTCAGTTCAGACTTGCTTGTATACGGCATCAAGAATTTGAGCATCGTTGACGGTTCTATCATCCCGATGACACCCGCCACACACATTCAATCCACCATCTATGCTATTTCTGAGAAGGTAAGGAATTAGATTTCATCTCTAAGTTTGGTAGTATAAACTAACAAACCTACTAGGCCGCCGATATCATCAAAGCTAGAGGATAACTTCTTTACGTGCGCTGTACGAAAATGTGCGATAATATGTAAAACTATTGAAATGTACTTGTAGCGTGGAATTAGTGTTGTTTTTCTTATTTACAAAGATAATGTTAATGCTGAACTGGGTGATATCGTAATTCGAATTTGTATTTTTGATCGAAACACAAATTTGCACTATAAAAAGGCTCCTATTTCTTTTCGTAAACTATTTGACAGTAAAATCTTGTCTTACATAAAGAGTGTAAGCCCCTACAGCAAAGGCTCAATCTCTAATAAACGCATCTAATCATCTACCATCACTCGGCATATCCTCCGTTGATTCTAATAGGCACGAAGGGTAGTAGATAACTCTATTTCTTGATTGCTTCCTTGCACGCCCTACCGATATACTTGCTTCTCTACCTGCAAGGATTCCCGTACCCTTTCCTACCTCTCCCCGAATCTCCCCCGAAACCTTTTCTCGAGCCTGCACCGCGCCGGCGTCGAAGCCATGAAACCCCAACCAAACGGTTGCTCGAGCACTAGAGCCTATACATATTAAGAAACTTCTCCCAATAATATCACTAAGTATGTGCGCTCAAGCTCATCCAGCTCTGATCGTCGTCGATAATGTTATCTCCCCTAGAGGTTTTAATATGCTATTGTATGCTACACGCTGTAATATGCTACGGAAACTCGTCGACTTAAACTCTTGACACGATGTGTGTTCCAACTTCACCACGAAGTTCAGTAGTTCGACAAGAGACATCGTGGGTATAGATCACAATCTCTATATCTGACAGAGTGACTATAGGGTTTCTACTCATATAGATATCGAGGGTAGCTAACCACTGGGGTGAGATCCCTCTAGGAGGAACCCCACTCAAGGGAAGATGAACGTGTTTAAAAGATTCTCGTGGACCATCTGAAGTAGCGATCTTAGATTCACCATAACCCTTCAGCCGAGGGGAGTGGCGAGGGTATCAAAATCAGATGCTTACTTAAATGGTAGTAGCATCATCGAGCATATCGTCTCATCCCAATTCTACCTATAGATCGTCCGGGTTGCCTGTAACGAGGTAGCCGTCTTGTTGTGCGCGATAACCGTGTATGCAGCCAATCCTGTTTCATGGCGCAATCCCTCCCATCGTAACGCAGGAGCCGGACCGTCCATCCTCCGTGGGATGTTGCTCTGAGATTAACCTAGAGGAACTTAAGGTTTAGTATCCAGACGGCGAAATGAAACGAACTTTCTCGAATCCGGGTTCATATCTATAGCCTCAACGAGTGGTGGGCTGGTGGTCGTTGTGGTGTTGATTGGGACTATCCCGGTTGCAGAATAGTCTACGCATTAAGGATATCTCTTGGCGCCATCATAAGAGCCGCATCCCTTGGTACCGTAGGTATTGGGTAAATACAGACCGTTGCCAAGTGGGGGGCGTTTAGGATACTATCCCACTTATGGGGGAAGGGAAGCCAATTTAGGGATATTTTTTCTGCGAACAGATTTGAAAAGCCTCAGCTGAGCCGTCTTGCCCTCTGATGTGTTGGTTTGGTGTTGCAAATCGATCACCCGAAAGGTAAAGTTTATCAAGCCCCCCTCTTGGCAACGGTCTGTATTTGCCCAATACCTACGGTAGGCAACTCGACACCAATCAGTAATCTTATCAGATCAACAATCTGCCCATTCTCAAGCATGAACCAAAAACTAGGGGTGTGTAGCTTTATATGCTACGGAAATGGCCTTTGTATGACACGCAGCCTAAGAATGGTATCGTAGCATGTAAAGCCCATACACCCCTGTTTTCCGGTTCATATATATGTCTAGGAACGAGTACACATCATGGTCAGTACTGTGGTGGGTGACCATGTAGGAATCCCGGATTCTGAGCTCATATAATTATTTACCCCCATCCCCATACTAGCACTTACACTTGGTTTGTGAACCCGAATATTGCGTTGGTAGAAAGATAGAAATAGATTCTGGTGGATAGTCACTTAATTT
This sequence comes from Gyromitra esculenta, assembly GCA_038503075.1. Classification (NCBI taxonomy): domain Eukaryota; kingdom Fungi; phylum Ascomycota; class Pezizomycetes; order Pezizales; family Discinaceae; genus Gyromitra; species Gyromitra esculenta. Next base: position 1,176,001 of record JBCAML010000020.1, on the reverse strand, counting down.
TGTTAGAAGAACACATAACCTACTCCCCTGGCCCTATGGGAAAATAAAAAACCACGCCAAAAGTATACCTACATAGAGCAATCTATCTGTATATCAGGACTCCAGTACTTTTGCGTTAGATAATACCATTAGGAGACCAAATCATGCGATTTTTTTTCTTCATTATTCGCTCCCAACCTCTAAAATCTTGAGTATATAGTAACATACAGCCATTCATAAATCAATAACCAAATCCTCCCAGACGTACGATTAAAGACACGAAAAAGAATGCATCAAAACACAACCCAATCGGCGTACGTACGTGCCAAACATAGTGACAAAAAAAAAACTGCTGGCGATATGTTCTTCATAGGTAAACAAAACAAACAAACAAACAAACAAACTCCAACCCATCTCCTTTTAGAACAACCAAGAGACAAAATATCTATAAAACCAGCTTCCCTGGGTCGGTCCCTTTTCTTCTTGCTGTCTAAGGAATTCAGCCTCCTCGCGATCAATCTTGTCCTTGCCGGTAAACAGATCTGCGTCCTCGGGCCTGATCCCGCTGTTGCTGTACATAAACTTGTACCCGAAAATCATGATGAGGTAAAGCGGGATTCCGAGATAGCCAGTGACGAAATTCTTATAGTCCCATTTGCCGTATTTGGGGGATGGAGTAAACACGTTGAAGTTCTTGAAGATGGCGATGAGAATGCAGAGGAAGAGGGCGCCATATGAGCCTTTTACACCGAATGGAGCTGTGTATGCTAGTTGCGCATCGGTAACGCCCTGGGCACGACGAGCTCGAACGAAGTAGATGTGTGAGACCAAAATCGAAATCCAAGTTAGAAGACCTATAGAAATGGGGTGGACGGAATTAGCATTGCAAAGTACGTGGTCGAGCCAAACTAAAGTTATATATACATACCGAAAATGGTCACAAGATTGACAAAGTAACCGAATACGGTCTTGGAATCCTCGGAGACGTTCATGAAAGCTAACAGTCCGAATATTGCGCTGCAACCCAAGGCGTAGTAAGGGACACCACGTTTATCGGTTTTAGCCAGGAAAGCGGGCGCTTTCCCTTCCTTCGCCAAGCCGTAAATCGTTCTTGATGCAATGTACAAATCTATAAAACAGTTAGCGCATGCAATTCGATAACTAAGGCTTTGGAGGGAGTGTTAATTACCTGAATTAGATGCGGAGAACACAAAGATAAGAATGCATGCATTCAAAATCCCAGGCAAGTGTGGAATACCACTCAAAACAATGGCTACAACGAAGGGACTAGCGTGAGCGGAGGTGGATTTACTGGTGGCGTCATTAAGGTCTGGAGAATTGTAGGGAACCAACATTCCGAGCAAAAAGACCGAGAAAACGTAGAAGACGACGATTCGGTAGAAGGTGAGCTTAATGGCCCTGGGAATGGTTTTTCGAGGGTTCTGGGCTTCGCCGACCGTAACACCAACAAGCTCAGTACCAAGGTAAGCAAAAGTAGCTGAGACGAATGTGGACCAGAGAGCAAGGAAGCGGCCAGTACTGCCATCTGTGATATATGTGTTGAACGCGCCGGGATTCTTCCAATAGCGGAAACCTTTCCTATCGTGGTCCGGGCCACCTCCCAATACAAGGACCAGGGAGAGAATAATCAAAGCCACAATAGTGACAACCTTAATACCTAAGAAAAATAGGGTCAGCGGCTGGATAAGAGGAATATCTGAGCAGATATAATAAACGATTGAGACTTACTAGAAAGCCAAAATTCAAACTCTCCAAAGAATCGAATGCCGAAGTAATTGATGAATACTATAACCACCAGAAATATAGCAATCCATACCCCTGGGTTGACCTTGTCCCTGGGAAGCCAGTATTGTATCACAAGTGCTGCTGCCGTCAATTGGTTCGGCGTGACAATGATATACCTATTTTTAGCTGTCAGAAATCAATCGAATCGATTAAGAAATAAAGTATTAATAATGGAAAACACGTACTTGAACCAATATGTATAGCCTAACGCGAATCCGAGAGCAGGATCACAGAATCTCGCAGCATAACCCGTAAACCCAGAAGCCATTGGCAACCAAGCTGCCATTTCACCGAGCGCGCACATGACTAGGTATACCAAAAATCCAACAATACTATAAGATATAAGAATTGATGCAGGACCAGCGCGAGCAAGTGCAGAACCACTACATCATTTATAATATCGTTTTTAGCACAAAAAAAAAGTACATTTAACACAGGGAGCGCATGGGCCAATAAACTTACGTCCCGATAATCAACCCAGTTCCAATAGCGCCTCCAATAGCAATCATAGTAATGTGCCTGGCTTTCAAGCCACGATGCAAATCGTGGGCGTCATCTACTTGAACGAGCTCACTTCGGGGCTCGAGGAATACCGATTGTGGAATTTTCTCATTGCTGGGGACGCCTCCCTGGAGTGAAGGATCCGGGGATGAATTTGTACTGCCATTCCCTCTGCGATTCATGACGGCGGTTGAATCCGATTTCGATCGGAAAGAGGGGAGCTGAGTGACGATTTTTCCTCACAGACAATACACGTCCTATATATTGGGTATCCTTATCTTGGGGCCGTCCAAAAATCGTCAGGTTGGTATGGAGCGAACTACGAAACCAAATCCGAAGGTGACGCGGGGCGAGAGGTAGATATAGAGATCGTAGTGGATAAAACAACCGCACGTGAGCGAACAAAAATACAACCTAACACACAACCTAGGAGCCAAATTTGCCTCGTGTATCTCTATCTGCAGTACTTCGAGGCGCATTCTAAAGGCTGCATAAGCCGGTGAAGAGGGAAGGTTACGGTAGGATCTTCCAGTTCTGTAGGGTGCCGATCGAATAGCATCTCATCACCCCAAAATGCTAGCAGCCCTCCCACTTGGCACTGCCCAACCATAACCATCCCGGATTCACACAAAACCATTGCTCGCTAGCAGAGACAGTTGCAGTGTTGACCAGCTAGGAGCCCTCTCGTGGCTAGCAACGGCTCCAGGCGTTCTCCAAACCAACCATAGGAAGACCGCCTTGCTGCTCCTTCTTCTCTCCAAACAAACGTTACATGGGGATCGGGCATCTGCCCCAATACGGAAAGATCAGCCGTGCGCCGGGGATAGTAAGCCCAACACAGTCTAGCGCCCGCGAAGTCAGCACGAGAAGAAAAAAAAATAAGATTTGGAAGATTTCTCAGCAATCTCCAGCAGCTATAAAGAAGCTTCAGCGAACTCTCCCAGGTCACCGGGGTGATTTCAAGCCCCCCAAAGCCATGGAATCCTCTAAAGCGGCGGTCTCCGGCGTTGCCAATGAACCCGCCATTTCTAATACTACCTATTCTAATGGATGTTGTGTGCTACATGTACAACCGTACGAGGATATCTAGTAGCCTTTACGGTGCTCCCGTAAGTGAACCTGGGTCTAATCCAGAAGCGTTACTCCAAATTGGCCTTGATCTAGGTATCCAGCTAGCGACATGCTGGTATTCGTTTCGACTTACTACTACCGCCAAGCGACGGGCCAGACTTCACCCACCAACTCTTATCTGGGTGCTAACCTCATAAATTGGACGATAGGTGATGGCTACTTTCTGGCAGGTAACCAGCCTATAGATTATGACATTTAACTCGATGATTATTAATCAAAAAGACCCCCCCCCGAAAAACACCTGGTACATAAGATTCGTGCAATCAATTTTTCGCATCTCCATTTGCCTTTTTCCCGAGTGAAGTAACACCACGATGATGACCCGTCTACCCGTGAAACGAAGGGCAAGCGTGCCACGAATCAATCAAGAGAGATGGCAATCAAGTAATGGTGAGATTTGTCCTGCGAACGATTGAACTTCAGGAAGGTGGAAAAGGCTCGGCAACCCTCAGAGAAGGAGCCCAGAAAGCCAAGAAACATCAGAAGATAAGTGATAATGCTTGCCACGAGAACAGGCTCTTGCTTGCCGCAACGTCTTTATCTACCTGTGGTGGCGACAAAAATCTGAGAAACTGTGCCAAGTATCGGGTGACATCCTTGGTTCCAAGAACATGTCTATTGCATGGTTGAGTACAATACGCCGCAATGGCTTCAAAGAGGAAAACTATTCTTTTATTCTATCTTGCACAAGTACAAGTACCTACATGTATCCTAGTCGTCCTACCCTAGATACTGGTTACCCTATCTACTCGCCAACCACGCAAGCCAACTCTTTCCAGTCGCTAGGCTGCCCCCACAAGGTAAACCCTCAAGGCTGCCTTCCACGATATGTACTACTTCGATTCATATACTGTCTTGTCCACCACGTATGTGTTGGTTGTACGAGGCTCATGCGAAACTGTTAACTCCTAAAATGTCCCCATATTCCAAATATCGTGAAAAGATAAAATGCACTTCGCGTTACTTCAAAGCCCCCCTTTTACAAAAATAACCCACCGCGCTGCAGATGGTAGGTTCTAGAATTGACTCAGTGTAGTTCATTGAATCCCCGGAACCATCATGGGTTTCAGTACTAGTTACTTTCTGTTTCCCGTGGATGTCAGGGGTATATTGGCTCGGGACGAAGGCCGAAGTCTTGGGTTGATAGTCCATCTTCCTTAATACTTATAGTTCAAAAAAAAAAAAAACCTGTATATACCACGCAAATTTAGTTCTTTATTTTCATCTAACTGGTCCGCGTGGAATACGCTTCTAGCTAAACTCTCACGAGTGCGTGAGCCCTTTAATCCGATCAAAAAAATAATAATAATTCAAAAGAAGTCTTTCTAGCTCCAACCCTCCTAGAAATGTACCGGCCTAGCAGATTTAGAACTCCCCTCCATACCCAGAAGTAGAATGTAATTAAACCGAATCTGCCTTCCAGCCAACCTTAAACAGACGCAAGTCATACAAGTTAGTACTTGCTACCTTGAAGTTCCACCATGTAGGACAAGCTAAGCCACTGGTAGTACACGTGTGTTCCAATCACCAGTCCTGTTGAGCTATCTCGGCAATTTCCACATCTGAAACTAAATGTGCCTCCTTCAACGACTACATCTACATGCAGTCGCTTTTGTCGGGTGATACTTTGTGTTTCTAATCTTGTCGTAGGCTCTTTCAGCCTTGCTTGGATGTGGCCTGTTGTAGGATACGCGTAGTTCAAGTGGACTGCTAGTTCGAGTGAGGTTTCATGAAATAGTAAGTACAGCGGTAAGTATAACGGTGGTTTCTCTACCCCTAGACCTACGCTTCTGAGGCATATTGGAAGCCAAAAAAAAATACAAAGCGAGCTTGCACTAATATGATGCGGTTTGCAAACATCTTATGGTTTAAGAGGCGCAGCTACAGTACACGCACTCGATTACGCAGCGGAGGGCGTTGATCGGAGAGAAACTGGTGGGCGGAAAAGACCCGTGATTGGAAAATACCGAGATTAGATGCTACTTGTAGTAATAACTGTGAATGGACCAAACCTACATACAACTCTGATAGAGACCTAGAACCTAGTTACGAGCTAACTTGAAGTTTTGGATTAGCGGCATCTTGAGCTAGGTCATCTAATGCCTAGACGTGTACATGTTGGGTTATGTACACACGTATTAGCAACAAAGCCTTGATCACACGTACCCCTACGCAGTTACCCTGGACATCGTCGAGTATTAGTGGTGACCTCCATTTTCGATGTAGGAAGACCGCTGGACTACCGAGCTTGCGCTTGTGACTTTATGAAATCACCAAATATAACTCACGAATCCAGTGAGCCGTTAAACCCTTAACATTATATCTATATCCCCCTCCCCATTTTTTTTTGGAAATTCTAAGATTAAGTAATAGAGTGTTGCCCGTTGATCTCCTCGGAATTTAGAAGATTATAGGGTAACGATACTTGAGGTCACACCGGCTCGTGGCATTTCTTGTAGTCACATAATCGCGGACCATATATCTCGATCGGTCACGCATGCGCATATGCTATAAGCTTATGAATCTGTCCTACAGGTGGCTAAAAATATTCAAGGATATCGCAAGAATTGACTTTCTATAACAGCCATCTTGTTTACTGTATTCTTGCGTAACGTTTACTAGATATGATCATAAGAAGTCACTCGTTTGCACCGGCAGTTTGTGTGTTGAATATAATGAATAGATATGTGATATTCGATAGCGAGTAAAGTAGTAAAGAGAATAGAGAATAGACGAGCGGGAATAGAGCTCCGTACATATACTCCCTATGGAGTCATATATAAACAGGTTTATGGGGGTTCTTTGGGCGCCAAATAGATCGGCCCGAGCAACCCCCATTAGCAGGTAAGACTATTGACCGAACCGATATCGGTATTCTGAATAATGACGTGCCAATAAAACACTAGGAAGCGAATGGATATATACCATATATCCAACATTGTGTGTTGTAATAGTAGGCACGTAGAGAGGTCAATAACAATCGATCGATGCTTGCTTGCTTGTTTGAGGGAAGCTATATGCTACTTCTCCGTGCCCACAAGGTACCCATAGTTTTCCTACTCCTGCGCTTCCGCTGAGCCCGCCGAGAGCCCGCCGAGGGATCGACCTCTGACCGAGCGCTGGAGCCCGCACACGTTAGGAAGCTATATCCAATATTATGTTGAAGAAACTTCCTAATGGCGATGAATACGTATAGAGGCTGGAAGTAGTGAGAGCCGAAAGCGTTCACTGACGCTTGCGGACTTTAGAGGCAAATGTTCTTTTTTTTTGGTTCAATCGTACTTTGATTGGGTACAAGAATATCGCATGCAATAGAAGTTATGGCGTGAACAAAACCCTACTTTGGAGGCAAAGGTTCTTTAGCTGTGCATAAGGCGCGATGACTATAGCTAAGCTGCCCGATAATCAATTCATACTATTTAATATACTCTACACTGTATGCTGGGGCTTGGACAAAGTTTTACGTATTTCCTATAGAGAATCTGCGCAAGGAACGATAGCGTCGACATATCATCGCGTCAGGCTAACCTTCTAAACCGTTTCATGCCACCGCGTAAGTTGCAAGTAAACTTTGCGCGTGCTAACTATCCACGTTAACAGCTACATGCGTCGGGAAATATCTTGTGCACGCACGCAGTAGCGGCTATTATAAATGAGTAGACACCGGTTGTGACTAAAATCGATCAACCGATTTCATTCCCAGCCTCATCCGCAATCTCAACCTCGATAAATAAAATCCAAAACATACCATCACCACTCTCGCAAATGCTACTCCTATCTGTCGAGCTCCTATTCCCCCACTAAATGAAATAATCTAGCGACCTAGCTCACTTCTCGTAGCTCAAGCGAACCCAAAAATAATAGTATCTGGTTCAAAACAGCCTCGCAGCAATCCCTCACGTGTTCTTAACCTTCTTAGAGTCGAACCAACCAATCCTGCTCGCTCGTCTTGATGTCGATGTCGATACCGACGTCATGCTACGCTCGAATCCCGACTCCGGATCGAGATTTTTCTCATGATTTCTTGATCGGGCATTTTTGAGATACTTTGAAAGTGACTCGGCGAGGTTTTCCAGATACACGCCCACTGTACTTTCGACCCATGTCTCGACCTACACACCGCATTTTTGTTAACCCTCAAAGAATTTCGATGTAGATGGGAATAGACAAACCTTGATGTACTTAAAGATTAGCCACACGACAAGAATTAAGACGAGCGCAGGACCTAAGACAACTAGATACCACCACCACATTGGGCAATCTGGATTGAATAGATTCACATTCATCCCGAAGATACTCTGTTGAAGAAGTAGATAGACAAGTGTTAGGAAGTATGTTGGGAGGTGAAAAGGGAGAGAATTACCGCGACAAATATCATCGGCAAGAATACAAACTAAGGCCGAATTAGTATAGGTTTTCTGTATGGAACGAGAATTAAAATTTACTGTAATCCAGCTTAGCCGCTTCATACTCATAGCTGTTGATGTAGAAATCTGAGCTTCATGAATGGAAACCAAGTTGAATACCTGATGCAGCGGATTAGATTAATTTCAGACGACTTTAGACCCTAGTGATAAAAAGCTTACCAGTCCAATTAAAGCCTGTGTTCTCTTGTCCAAGTCTGAAATTTGTTCCTCGCACTCGCGTTCCATCTCATCGATTCTTTTCTCCAGGCTGCCGAGAGCGTTCCCCTCATTCTCTAATTCAAAAAAATTCACTTCGTCATGTAAGATAGGAGTTTCCCTAAACTTCTTCAATAACTTCTTCGCTTGGCGGACATGCAACCGCAATAGTCTGTGGAAATTATCCCACTGCTGCGCATCCTTGAGTAGGCTATCAATTAGTTTAGAAGATCGCCCCTTATCAAGTAAGACCGTCGTACGCTAAATACCAAAATAGCCTTAAATTAATAGATAACTAGGATTCCAAGCGGAAAGTGGGGTATACATACACTATTTGCTAAATGGGCCTCTGCTTGAGCCCCAACAGTTGTCCACTGTTCATGAAGATGGCCAATGAAAAGAGTGAAGAACTCTACTCCATGATGGGGAATCCAACCATGGTTCATGTTACTTCTGAAATGCATTGATTTGCACATAGGTATTGATATCTTGGTATCAGAGCTTCCAATTTTTGGTTTAGCGGAATTCCCAGTCGAAGAAACTGAAGTAGCAGCTTCAGCCTTAGGGTTCCACATCATCCAGAGAATCTCAGATTTTTCCATCTTAGTTTCAAAAGGCGAGAGTCCATGTTGGCCTGGAACGCTTGCACCAGTGACTCCCATATTGGTCGCCCCCATATTGGTCGCTCTTATATCAACTTCCTCTTGCATCAAATTCGAAGCTAATATATCAAATGATATGTGGCATGTTATCATCCCTATCGAAATGGTTAAAATTGTTGCGAAAACAATATAGATGAACCCGCAACGACTATTTGAGGCGAGATAAGAACCTTGTACCTTTTAAAGGAATACTTCTTCCGTCACCAGGGATTCCGTCACTAGAGATTCCACCATCAAAGATTTCACCGTTGCCGAGATTCCTTGGAATAGACCACCCCCATTCTATCATAGCCTCATCCTTGGGAGATTTCGGTCTGCAGTTGTTAAAGGTGGATCTGGAAAAGAACTCGCTGATCGCCTCCTCTGTAGCTGGTTGAATTCCATATGCAGAACCACCACTCAACTAGTTTGAGCTTAAGACTAGGGATAACTATATCATACTAGAGACGCTTTTTCGGTACAGAATCAAAATTAAGCCGAAACTTCGGAATACGGTCCATGCTCACAACATTGGCACTCTTGTTACCGGTTAAGGTTTCCTGTAGAAGAATTAACTCCCCACCAGCGGCCTTTAAACACGTGCGCCAAAAGCCCATCTTAAGATCGCGAATATTAGCTCCTCCTTCAAGCAAAAGCTTACCAATTTTATTCAAAGTTCCGCCCTGGAGTGCAATATCTAATGGCCTTTGATCTCTGTTGTCTCTAATCTCTAAATTAGGCCCAGCAGCCAATATTTGCGGAACTAACGAGACATGGTTTCCTTTTGCAGCGAGATGGAGAATAGTCATCCCATTGGTATCCCGTCCATTGATCAAGTGCGGGAATGGGTATTTCAAAAGATATCGTAAGATAGTGAATCTAAAATTCTCAATAGCTAAGTGTAAACGTGTTTGCCGTGCGGAATCCTCTGCAGCAAGGGAAGCTTCAGAGTTCATAAGTAATTTCAACGTCGCTAGGTTTCCACCCTTTATAGCCTCTGTTATTGCAGCTGTGAGCATCCCACCCTCCACTGCTCCGTGGCCACCTCCAGCAGCCGCTTGCAGAGCTGTTCTCCCATTCCTCGCCGGCGCAGCATTGACTTCGGCCCCGGCTTTGAGCAGCACATCTACCAGTGCTCCGTGGACGCCTCCAGCAGCCGCTTGCAGGGCTGTTCTCCCGCTATTTTCCGCTAGTGCAGCATTGACTTCAGCCCCGGCCCCAAGCAATATTGTTACAATTTCCGTCCGGCCGCTCTCTGCAGCCGCTTGCAGAGCCGTTCTTCCAGCATTCCCCCATGCCCTAGCGTTGATATGTGCCCCTTCCTCTATCAACAACTCAACAACTCTTTGGTGTCCCCATCGCGCTGCTGATTGTAGTGCCGTTAGGGGAGGTTCCATCGGCCCGTAGCCGTGCGCCCTTTCCCGATCTCTTGGAAGGTACTCATCGATATATACTTCCGCTAGTAATCTCTTCACACCCTCTAAGTCCCCAGTCATGGCCGCCTTCCTGAGCTGAGATTCGAAATCGTCATCACTAAAACCCTCGCCTTCCATTCGTAGGGTTTCACTGGGAATAGGAGCGTCATCGTGAACGACTTCGTCCGTATGAGGTGGCTGCGGAGGAGAGCTATCGGATGACATGGCAACGAGATTGCGGAGGATAAGGTTGATTTCTCGACTCGAAATTGTATCTCAAAGTCTAACGATCGTATATATGTTCCGAGTTTTCGCAAGGCTAGCTCTAGCTCCTAATATGAAAATAGGTTAGTCCAAGTTCGTAAACACCGAGAATTAAAACATGGGATCTCTCATACCAGATGAACCAGTTTCGCAAAGTTAAGGTGGGCTCCGGGAGGCGTTGTTGAGTCGTTCTCGAAAAATTTGCTGTCATTCAATAGAAGTTTGTTATGAGTTAGTAAGCTCTCAGCGACCGAAACTCGTTATCCTCTTATGACACCTCACTTTTTAAGAACTATGAAGGCTGAGGATTGTAGAGGGGTAAGATTTACTTGCACCTCTCGTCTAATTCTTCTTCGTAAGTAAAGCTCCTTTTACCGGAGGTTTCGAGGTTCTCAGGCTCTCGAGTGTTTCGGGGGCTTCGGTAAGTTTAGGGTTTCGAGGGAATATTCCGGCGCCGAGTGTCGTAACGTATAGGGTGTGCTTCCTCAGTTGCTGTTGCTCTGAGTGAAGAATAACAGCTTCCACAGCGAGGCAAGGTAGTTTATTCGAAGTCAGCCGCCAGCGAAGCTTGTCTCTTAGACCCTGGCCAAAACCAACGTCTCAGCCTTGTGCCCAGCTGCTCTCGCGCAGCCCTGGGAGTACCGAAGTCTCGGCAAATCAGATACCTTCGTTACCAGTGCTGCGATTATTTGTTGCTGCAGATCCACACGCGTGCAGAAATTGATAAGATAGGTAGCAAGAGGCACCAGAAAGCATCTTTCCTCCACGCTAAAGGTCCTGCAGATTAATTTTCATGCCTAACGAGACATCAAAGGAAAGTAGATATATTTTAACGATCCACGGATACTGTCACGATTTGCAAAGTTTGATTCATCATCGCTACACCGTACCCCACTCTACTCTACTCCAGTGAGTAAATCGTGCATAGGAAATACCTACTGAGACAAAGAACTATGAATGACATCCTGTTCCCCTCTTTCAAAAAAATCAGTGTTTACTCAGAAACATAATCCTAGTGAATCAATAGGCCGGCCTTCTGACCAACCACGAACCTAAACGTAACTGCGCATCTGCGCAGCTGCGTTAGCCATGCAGTAAACAGCAATGTGTAACTCCACAAAGTGGGTTTCACAAGCTGATACGTATGTAGATAATAACTATGAATCGCGGGAAGCCTAGCGTAATCATTTAAGTTGTTTCGCAAAATACGTAGCTCTCCTCAAGCCTCCACCTCATCATAGTCTCCCAAAGATTCTTGGGGGTATGTACGTTACGTATACGCCAGCATTAGATTCCTGTTATGTATGATATAGGTTATTAGCAAGCTCCATAAACAAATTAATCGCTAACCGAAATTTGAGAAACCCATGTGAAGATCGAATAAGAAAGATAGTTGTTGCGCACCTACATGATGAGAAGGGGGGACGTTGGTGCTCTGGCAACTAACGCTTTATTTTTCGGTTAGACCCTAAAGACTACATAACAGTCGTCGAATCAGCGGATAAACCCGGAAAAAAGCCTAACTCCTGAGGGTTTGTATGTGCTAATATAGACTGCGTGTTATAGACTTATGTTCTTATCGCGATAGCTAACATTACAATAACAGGTTACCCTACCCACGAGTACCACTTCATCCCGCTGAATTCCACCAACCCCCGCGCTCCCCGGCCCGCCCCGCCTACACCCTCAATTCATCTACACTTTCGTCTCACAATAGCCCATAGACGCCAAGATGTCAACTCCATACTTCTGGAACCAGCCGTTCCGCTACCTACGCTATGCCTCCCATACAAGCCCTGCCCTTTTCTGGTCCGTCATGATGGGTGCCGCGGGCCCGATTGTCTTTTTAGCATCGATCCCCCTGAAGCGCAAGCTGGGCATTACTGAGAGGTCGAAAATCCCGTCAACTTATCCGAGTATGTGCATCTCTTTCCTTGTGGGTTCGTTGGTGTTGGGTTCTGGATAGCTACAGTTGTAGGAGGAGGTGGAGGGGGCGGGGGCGGATAGAAATATGGCAAGGAGGGACGGTACGAAGTGCTAACGCGATGTTGTAGTACCAAACCGCCCTCGGATGATCCCCGTAGGTTACGACGATCCGGAATAATACTGAAGCAAGTGAGGAGGGACGAGTGTATTGTATATATATCTGTGCTGTAGAGCTTTCGGCGAAGGTGGCTGTAACTATCAGACAAGGAGAGAGAGATAGGTAGAGGTAGAAAATGCAATGGAGGGGAAACAGCGCATCGTCATCACTATCACCATATACTCCTGGCTGTTATAAATCTACTCTGATGTCCGAAGTCCTGTTAGAATACTTTAACTTCTCTATTGATGTTTCAACATTTTCTGAATGGCATAAAGGATATAAGATTTCAACCTTAGCTATTTCAGCCGTTTTGAACAGAAGTTTTCTTGGATTTAGGTCTTGTCTATCAACAGCTACACCATTACTAGCTTCCACTCTCACAGCGAAAAACTAGGAGAGAGGGGATGGGAGTAGGGACGCGATCCCCCAACAGCATTCATACATCTCCACCCTCCACCCTCCAACAACACACCCCAAAAGCAGTATCCGAACATTACTCCACCTAAACACCAACACGTATCAAAAAGCAAATGTACTAGCTTTACTTATCACAGCTATACAGTCTACTAGATTTCGGTCTTATACGACACACATATATATTGTCCATTACTGGAACACCAACAAGCTAGCACTATCAGAAAGGCAAAAAATCACACTCCTACAAACCCCTTTATCCCCGACATTCACATCACAGACGCATCTTAGAAGAGACTGCAATTGCGGTAAGACTGTGATACTTGTTTAATTGGGCAAATAACCGAGGTATTCGTGCGAAGAATTCGCAACTAAGCATATTTACTGGAGCCCATAGCTAACGCATTAGCAAAAACCGTCAACACACATGTAACTATCTCTGGTAGAAGATATTTACGAGCAGTAAAGCAGTTATTCTATTATCTCTTGCTATTAAAAAAAAAAAAAAAGGCCTTATCTCCAGAGAATCTACCTCATACGTCCACTCACTCCAACGACCATCATCACATATCAAAGTAGTCAAAAATACGAAATGATGGAAAAACTGTCGTCTCAAGATACCCCTGTTCAAGAAAAATAAGTTAAAAAAAGAAGGCCAATATTAAGAAATTTATGGAAATCTCCGTCTCCCAAGATTTATTTGCTACGTGTACTCTACCTAAACTTCAGAGCTAATCTACCTTGTTACCCAAAACCACCAACCCGCGTGCCCGCACGAAGTGAAGCTCAAAGTACATAACCTGAACTCACCCCAGCCCAGTCCCACGCCAATAGTGCGCAGCAGCCAATGGCAACATACGTAGGGATGAGAGGAAGCCTGTCCCAGCCAATGGCATAGCACTAAACTAAGCCATCCCACAAACTAGATAAAACCATATCTCAAACATTATGTAGAATACCTACCTACCTACCTACATAACCCTAGGCCTACCAAACCAAACCAAACCAAACAGAGCCAAACAGAGCCAAACAGAGCCAAACTAAACCGTCAGAACATACTAAACTGTAGCAAACTGGCGTATAATACCTTCTTAATACCTAAATAACAAATCTCCTCCATCCGATGCCCATCTTTCAACCTCCATTCTCGTCTCCAAACCATTGCAACAGAAACTTATCGTCCGCGTCCTACCATCCAACTTGCTAATACTTTTCCTCCCCGAACATACCCCTCCCCCCTCCCCCCTCTCTCTTGCATCCCGATTGCATCCCTCCTTTCTTCGACCATCAACTACGTAGCTATACAGCTATCCATCCGCAAATAACTTACTGAGCCAAAAAAAGAAAAAGAAAAAGGGGGAGAAAAAGAAGCAGAAAACCACATAAAAGTAAAATGAAACCTACTATAACTCATGCACAAAAAAAAAAAAATCTAAATATACAACCCCCCACAACCCCCACTCCTCCCTTTCCCAATCTCTCCCACCATAACAACTACCTACTCCAAAACTCCACCGTCCCCGCTCCACTCCCAATACTCCCACTCCTCCTCCCCCCTTCACCATCTCTAACAACCGCCCTCCCCTCCCTCGTCCCCTCCGGCACATCCAACGTCGTCGCCACCACCACCGCCGCCACAGTCTCCGCTTCCGCACCTTTCAGCAGCTCTCTATCCACCTCCATAATGCTCCTGCCGTCCGCTTCCCTTCGAGCGTCTTCGTCTTCGTCCTCTTCGCCCTCCACCGCAACTTCCTCCATCCGCCGTCGCACCTCCGCGGCGACCCTCATCCCTTCGTCAACGATGCCGTCCAGCACCCCGCGCAGGCCCTTTGTTGTGCCGGCGACCACCGCCGGCGACGGCAGGATCGGGATGCGGTGTGGCGCGGTGTTCGGTGGTGGGACGAGCGTGGCGACAGCGCCGTCGACGGGGAGGAGAAGGAATGTTTCTGCGAACCCGCGCTCGAAGAAGCGCTCGAGTGCCTCGTCGGCGAGAATCACCATGCGGAAGGTGGGCAGCGTGATATGGAGTGGGTTGTTCGGATCGAGCGCGAGATTCGCTTTCTCCTTTTCGGTGGTGGGGGTTGGTGGGTGGTGGGTGTCGGGGAGGAGGTCTAGTAGATCTTCTTCTTCGTCTTCTTCCTCGTTGCCTGTAAGTTGGCCTGTAGGTCGGTCGGAGAGAAACTCTGGTAGATCTTCGTCCTCTTCTTCGCCTTCTTTGTTGCCTGTAGGTCGGCCTGTAGGTCGGTCGGGGTCTGCGTACTCGAAACACATCCTGGTGAAGCTACTCACGGCACTAAGTACCTTTTCCTCCTCGAGCGATTCGTCTTCCGTGCCCTCGCGGCCGTATCCGCGGCGGGTGACGAACAGCAGTGCTTCGGTGATGCGGAGGATTCCCTCGCGGTCGACTCGGCCGTCTCCGTCATCGTCGTACAGCTCGAACCAGTAATTAATCATGCCCATGATATCGCGCTTCCCGCCAACCACGCTTGCCAGTCCAGCCACTACATTACCGAGCGTCAGCTGTCCCCTCATGCCCACGTCCCAGCGTCTAAACAGCCGCTTCAAAAACTCGTGTTCTGCCGGTTCCGGGTTCCCCGCTCCCCACGGATTCAGCAGGTTCTTCCTCGCAGCAGCGGCCGCGGCCGTCCCGCTCGTAATCCCATACGATCCGAAGAATCCCTGGGTTGGCGCGTCTGGCGACGGCGACGCTGCGGTGGCGGTCGCAATCGCCCACGGCGCTATCCCGGTCATAAACTCGCGGAAACAATCGTAATCCATACCCGTCTCGCCAGGCGTAGGGCCCAGACCAACGCGGCCGCGTTCTCCGTTATTGGCACCGGCGGGCGGAATAGCGGGCGAAGAAGAACCGCGTTTGCGTGCTGCGATCTTGTCGACTTCCTCTGCAATCATCTGGAGGCGTGCTTGGCGCTCGTACAGCACGCCGTAGTAGCGATCGTAGACGGCGGAGAGTTCCGGCGGCGACAGGCGTTTAGACTCCGGGCCGAGATTTCGGAGCTGGGTTCGCTTCGCGAAAGACTCGATGGATGAAAGGACGGCGTCTTTGTGGCGGGTCCGTTGCTCCATTATTGTGCTTTGGGTGATTCCGGCAAACTCTTTGAACGCCACAACCATCAACTCTTGGAACCGCGTCACGGCGCGAAGCTTTTCGTTATCGCTACGTGGGTGCGCAGATTCGTCGAGGCGTGAAAAGTAGCTCTTTAGAATCGATATGAAGGCGCCGTCATCTGTAGCGTCAAGTAGTTCTTCCCCATTAATACGTAGGATCGCGAGGCCGATTTGGAACAGTACTTTCGGGCCCTCGAGGAAGAAGACGTCGAGGACGCGGAAGGCGAATACTAGCGGCATGGAGTTGATGTATAGCGAGAGGAACCACGGCAGAGATACAACGGACAGCTGCACATCCGATTTGACGAGATGCTCCCAGAGGATCGGCATGGTTTTCTCCACCAGCGATTCAAAGACGCGTTGGTCGAGGAGGGTGCCGTACATAGTCTTACTGTAGTAACCAGGAACAAGACGATCGCAAAGCGTCGAGAGAAGAAAGAAGGCTTGTGCTTCGGACATGTAGCTATACGTGATGTCAATACTGGGCTTAATGGGTGTCAATGATCGGATGGCAGACTTACATTAGTAGCGCAGCCGTGACAATATTCATAGCTTGACAATAACCAACTTCCTCATTCCTCCAGCTATAAGCTCCCAGCACCCTTCGCAGCCTTCCAATGCCTTCATCGTTCTGAAAACCGCGATACTCCGGCAACGACCGGTTCAGATCCTTCTCGATCTCCTCAATGCTGTGCGAATGCCGTCCCTCGTATTCCGACAAGATATCAGTATACAGCGAAGGCGAGAACAGCCGTAGATAGATCGACCCCGACGAAAGCTCCCACATCTCTCCACGAAGCCGCTACACCACATCAGCACCATCCCCCCCCCACCCGATTAAAAGAAGAAGAAAAAGGGCAGATCTCACATTCGGCAACCCCACACGAATCAATTTATGAAAAGTCGGCTGTCGAACCAAAGTAACATTCCTTCCATTCTCCCTGAGATACTCCGCCCACAGCCTCATCTTGCTCCGATCCCTCAGCTTCCTCGCGTCCCCCGGATACTTGAACAGCAGTCCCAGCCCAGCGTCCGGCAGCTCCCGCTCCCCCTTCTTCTTCACCTCGTCCTCGCGCCTGCTTTCGCCGAGCAAGTACTCGCTGTAGCACGAATCCACCAGCACCCTCAGATTCCGCACCTCGCCCATCTGCGTCCGCAGCCCGCGCTTCAGCCGGTCACAGAACGCCTCGCACGTGTTCCGCATCCCGACGAACTGGAGCGTGATGCGCTCCTCCTTCCCGCCGGCGCCGGCGCCGGCAACGCCGTGCCAGGTGGTGATGGCGAGGGCAAACATGTAGCTGCGGCTGTGCAGCCGCTCGACGCGGCGGACAGCGCACAGCGGCAGGGTGAAGCCGATGCCGGCGGTGGCGGAGGCGGTGGAGGAGGTGGAGGGCGGGTTGGGGGAGAAGCAGAGGAAGCTCTCGGAGAGGTAGAGCTTGCCGGCGTAGTGGTCGCCGGAGGGCAGGGTCAGCTCGCAGGTGATCTCCTGCAGGGGGGACTGGGAGTCGGGGAGGCGGAAGTGGTTGCGGAAGAGGGTGGTCTTGGTGGGGCGGGAGAAGGTGGTGGGTGACGGGGCGGGCTCGGTGATGAAGGAGGCGGCTTTGGCGAGCAGGTTGGTGAACATTGTGCCGGGCGGAGGGGTGGGACTGCCCGCTGTGCGGGAGGCGGGCGGAGACGGCGTTGGGATGAGCTGGGATGAGCTGAGCTAGAGGTCGACGTATGCCCTCGTGCTGTCCGCGTCCCTGTCCTGCGATGTCCTCGTACTGCACTGCACTGCACTGCACTGCACGGTACTGTCTGCACTGGGCTGTACTGTCTCGCGGGCTATCGTGTGTTCGCAGGTCGTCGGAAGAAAACCGCCCTCGTTCGTGTGGTGCATCTCCCAGAAGCTGAAAAGGACCACGACGTTGGGGACGCGGCTCAATGCCATGCCAAGACCCGGCTGCGGCTGCTTAGTCAGTTCCGGTTGGCGCTGGTCGATTGGACAGCCGAAGGGTTAGGGTTGGGGCTGCGGTTCATGGGCTGTCACTCGGGGCTGTGGAGGTTGACGAAGAGGCGTCGGAGACACTTCCATGCTCATGCTATGGTGGGATAGGTAAGACGATTGGCGTGCGGATGGGCGTCGAGTGATGGACGGTGAAGAGGCACAAATCTGGATCATAAGCTGCAGCGAAATCAGGTACGGGTCTTGGCGCCAAGAATTGGCTTGGGACTGTGTCGAGTGATGGGACGTGAAGGGACGTGTGTGGAGCGGTGGGCAGACTGGCGAGAACTGGGGGAGGGAGCTCAGCGGTAACGATGCTAGCTAGTGCCGAGCTGTCGATTCTGGTCTCTGGGTGAACCTAGCTGTCCATCTCACTGACCGGCCCATACCATTGTTTCCGCCGATTAGGGGCAACACCTAGCCCTTGGCACCTGCGTTCTCCATTCAATCTCCAAGTTTATTCTGTAGCGAACAAAAGGATCGAAAGATGCGAGCCTCGGGGTTTGAGAATTTCTGGCGGCGATATTTTTAACAATAGGACTGGCTGCAAGACTCTACCTAGAAGCTCTACAATGTTAGACCGTTCTCTGTGTTTGATTGTAGAGTACGGCAGTAAGTGCATGTGCTGTCTGAGCGGCCAGCGAACTCGCTTCAAGGGCTCCGTGACGCGCGAATATTGTGGTACGCGTGTCTACCCTTCTCCCGGGATGGCAGTTCCTCGATCCTTTTTGCCGGATGCCATTCTGTTTTATCTGCTGCTGTCAAAACAGCATTTGCTCTACAGATCCCCCGCTAGCAAGATCGCTTCTGTGCTACGGGCGGTGGCACTAGCCGTGTGGCTTTAGCGAGCCTCATCGACGAACAGAGCTGGCTGCGGCAGTATTCTTCCCGGTTCCTCTTCCCGTCTAAACCAATTTAAAGCCCTCTCGATGTAGCTCACTCTGGCCCAGTCTGGCACCGTCTGTCCTGCAGACGGTGTTATGTGGGGGAGGACTGCGGTATGCAGGGTCAAGCGTGCATTACATCACCGAGTGATCGGCCATGGACATCTCCCTCGCCCGTCCCATTGTATCCCACTGGCAGACAGAATACATGGCCCCGTACCCCAATCCTGCATCCCATCTCCATCCACCCCTAACCCAATTACCCTGCCTGCTTGCCTGCCACCCCTGTCCAATTACGCGCTCGCCCAATCCCATCCCGTCGCCAAACCATCCAGGCAAACACGTCCGCCCACGATCAAAGTGAGGCCGTCCATACTATTCCCTCCACGCACCCACCCACCCACCCGTCGCACGGAGAGCGCTCTCTTCAACGCCTTCAGACAAAGGCCCGTGATGTGCGCGAGGGGACGGCCACCTCCACGAGCGATTCACTGGATACTGCTGCCACAGAGGGCGGGCTGTCGGTACGTCTCTCTCCGGGGGTGTGTGAAGCAGGGACGAACAAGGAGGAGAGAGAGAGAGAGAAAGAGACAATGCTCTTTTGTTCTGCTCGCTGATGACAATAAACAGCTGAAGCGTCAATCCCGTCCACCGCTGTAAAAGTAGCATCACCATTATTCAAACAAGGCCCACCCTCCACCACCACCACCATCCTTTGTTCACCCCAACCCCACATACACAAAGAAAATGGCCCTCCCCCACCGACACTCCTCCAGCGACCTCCGCTCTCCCCAAGAACCCACAAAACCCCGTCCCCTCTCCTCCCTCTCCTCCACTCCCCCCCACCGCAGCTCCCTCCCGCGCCCAACCCGCACCCCAAAACCCTCCCCCCTCAAAATCAGCGAACCCACCGTCGGCCTTGGTCTCGGCCTCGGCCTCAGCGCACTGTCCCGCAGTCCTCGTCCGTCACCTCCCAACAGCATCCCTTCTCTGCGGCGCTCCCTTTCCCTCGGCTCCCGCCGTCACTTCCCGCGCAGCCCCACCACCACCACCTCGATACCGCTGCCGTCTCCGCGAAACAAACGGAAGAAGAAAAAGAAAAGGAAGAAGGACGAGAGCAGTTCTGAGGACATGACGGACAGCAGTGGGAACGAATTTGGCACCGCTACGGGGCGTGAGAGGTCTCTGTTTACGTTTGGTGAACCCGCAGAGAAGCCTTCTACCCCGAGCGAGTTTTTGTCTACCACGTTTGCGGCTTACGATCCGGGGAATAAGGGGACTGTAGGATCTATCCCTCCCTCCCCCTCTCTCTCTGAATTGTGGTTTTTATTGATTTATATGTATCTGTTCTAACGAATTGATGGATAGATTACGATTCACGATTTCACTAAGCTCTGCCGCACGCTGGAAGAATGTTTTCCGGATGCAGGCAAATACAGCATCCTCGAGGAATCAGCAGAAGCGGCTGTGCGCCACCAGGAAGAACAAACCCCAGACCTAGTGCTCACGAAGGAGGATTTTAAAGCTGTGTTTAAACAGCTAACGGCCGGGAAAGAGATTATGGATCTACTAGAAGCTATCCAGTCTGCGCACAACTCGCAGGGCTCTATCGAAGCTAAACCGACCGCGGAAACAGCCCCAGAGGTCGGCGGTGAGCCCAGCACGCCCCGCCGACCCGCACCTAACCGTCCACAGACGCCCCAGCCACCCCAGTCGCCTAGCATCATGGTGGAGGGAATGTCGCTCTACCGGGCACTATCCGACTCGCAGCAGTTCAATGACACGCTGGCCGGCGATGATGAGCCCACGGGCATTCTCGAATCCCCGCAACTAACATCCACACCCAACCGACACCGGGGGTCATTCCACCTCGACCCCGATAGAAGCCAACCACTCTTTCCGCGCTCCCCCTCCGCATCACCTCTCCCGCGACCCACAATGTCACCACGCCCCCTCTCCCCCCGTCGCCGCACCAGCGACTACAACCCATACTACTTCTCCCGCCCTTCCTCCCGCGCCAGCGACCGCTCCGCCGTCTCCCACGTCTCAGCCCGCGATGAAGAACCAGATTACGATCCAAGCGCTCTCTCCCTAGAAACCCCGTTGAACCATGATAACGTCCGTCTCCTCTCCACGCACGACGTATTCACAATCCTATCCGACTTCCGTGCCGCCCACGCCGTATCCGAGTTCCGCGCAAAGCGCCTCCTCGAATTCGAAGTCGACCTTTCCACCGCGCGAAAAAGGCTCGCCGAAGTGACAGCGTACGAAGAAGCCCGCTTCAGCACCCTCGAGGCCGACTACCGTCAGCTGCAGGTCCGCGCCGACGACCAAGCGGAACGGCTCAAGAAGCTCTTGGACGCGGACGGCAAGAGCGAGGTGCTGCTGTCGACCATGGAGAGCGAAATTCAGTCGCTCGAGACCAAACTCGCCGCCGCGCTCAAATCACGTGATGTCGAGAAGCGCGCGAAGGAGGATGCCAAAGAGCAGTGGGAGAGCGAACTGCAGCGCGCAGACGCTGCGGAGGGCCGCGAGAGCGAGTTGGCGAAGCAGATTGCGCGACTGCAGGACTCGGTTACTAGGGCTGGGGCGGATCTGGAGATTGCCTTTGCGGCGCTTGCGGAGCGGGATGGAACGGTTGCGGTGCTGAAAGCGGAGCTGGTAAAGTCGGAGGACAGAGCGGAGGAGTTGGGTGTTGAGTTGGATATTAGCAGGGCCGATGTCAGGAACTTGACTTCGACTGGCAGAGAGCTTGCGTCCCCGCGCGGAAGAGGTGTTGCTCAGACGCTTCAGATTCAGAGCCGCTCGTTGGAGGCACAGCTTGGGGAGAGTGTTTTTGAAGATCCGGATGCTCCTGAAGATGAGGAGGAGGAGGAGGAGGAGGAGAAAGAGGTCCCGCCAGGTCAACAAGCGCCCGCCCCGGCCATCGGCAGCGACAAAAGCATTGGAAGCAGGGAAGATACCATTGGTGCGTACGCTAGTATTGGTGTTCAGACGGATCCTATCACTATTGAGGATGTGAAGGATATTGCAAAGGACTATCCGTACGAGTTGCTAGTGAGGGACATTGTCGAGGATTACCCGATTCGCAGGTTTGTTAGAGAATTTGCAGAGGTGTTTCCGGAACTCTTCACACCGTCGAATTTGAGGCGGGATAGTGAGTTTCATACCAGAGAGAATTCGCCCGAGGCGGCGAGGGCGGCGAGGGCGGAGGTAGAGAGCGGTAGTGGCGAGGCGGTCGGTGGTGCGGCGATAGTCACGGAGACGGCACCGGCGGGTGAGGGTGTGACAGAGGCGGCACAGGTGGAGGATGAGAGTCCGGCTCAAGAAGTGGCGGCGGCGGCGGTTGCTGAAGAGCGCGGTATGCAGACTGATCCGCCACCGACACTTGCAAGTGGGAACCTGAGAGGAGGCTGGATTGAGGAGGAAGGAGAAGGAAGAATCGAGACGCGCACGCTGCCACCTATCTTCGGCACTGGCGGAATAAGGGCGGCGGCGGCGATGCAAGCTGCGGGAAGACTTGATGGTCCCTCGATCTTCGATCGGGGGCCTCCCTTTGAGTTTGCTGACGAGGACGAGGCTGAGCGCGTGCGGATTGGGAATGAGGGCAGAGGTATGATGAATGAGCGGATCGAAGAACCAATCGGAATAACACGAACATCGTTGTTTGCGAATCGGGGAATCCGTCCCACATCTGAACGGCTAGCTGCTGTCTTCGATGTCATGGTTGGCCAAACCGCGGAGCAGTTGGAGAGAGTCAGACAGAGAGAGTACGAGCGATACTACAATGAACTGTTTGAGAGAAACCGTACTGGCCTGGCAAACTGGGTATCTGAAGAATTTACCAACCGGCAACAAGTGCCTACTAACGCCTGGCCTGACCGCGAACCCACGCTCGAGAACCATGAGTTTAATTACCAAAGCACCCCGGCTTGGTTCACGTATAACCCAGATCTGGAAGTGGCCCCACGCCCAGCTGTCCTCCCGCGGTCACTGCTCACACTGCCGAATCGACGAGATTGGCCGGACCCGCCAGCTAGTGATCAATCTATTGAGGCACGGCCGCAGGTGGCACTATTTGGGTTGATGCAGAGGAGACGTAGACTGTTGAATCTAAATAATTCACCTATGCAGATCGATTACCTTCCTGCCGCAAACGCATCCATAAACGAATCCCTTCAAAGAGTGAGCAGAGAAGCAACCGAGCTTGTTTCGCTGGGTCTCCAGAGTAGATCACCGATCGGAGCGCTACTTTCGAGCATTGATCCAAACCGTCAGGATACGTATCCAGCTGGTAATTATGGTCTGGACCTTTCTCGCCAAGGGGAAGTTTACTCGCCGGCTCGCAGGGGCGACCTGGAGTACACAAGAACTGGTATTTTGTCTGCGGAGGCAGGCGAGAGGAGGGCTGCTTATTCACTTATCCCTGCTTTAGCTCGCAGACCTTCTCAGGAGATTCCCTTTGCGAATTTCGGTCTTGCTGCTGCCTCTGCTGCTGGTGCAGAGAGACAGAGAGCTATCGACGCACCTCAGCTTGAAGCCCCGGGAGACATTGCGGGGACCTTGCCCGAATCTCTTGAACCACCACCGGCTACAAGTGGCCCCGGGCCTGCGGCTGGAAATATCGGTCCACAAAGGCCTGTGTTTGGAGATATTTCTGCCGAGGAGGCTGCACGCCTGCTTCGCCCACGAAGCGCTCTTGACTTGAATGCTGCGGAAACCCTTGTTCAAACACCTCCTGGAGGCTTGGAACCTAGATATACTTTTCCCACGCAGGAAACCTCTACCCAAACGTCTCCACCCCGCCGTCCTCAGGGCTTGGATGTTACTGGATCTGCGGTAAATACAACACCCGCGCAGACCATACCTCTTGCTAGCACGGCAACTTCTGCACAGGTTTCTCCACCTCGCCCCGAAGACTTAGATACTACTACTAGGCCCCCCCTTACGCAGAATACTGCTGCGGATTCTGCGGCGACTGCTACTCAGACACCTCCGGTGCTTCCTCAAGCTCCAGAAGTTGCTGCAGATACGGCAAATGTCCTCCCCGCCGAAACCATCCCCACCATTAGCATCGTGGGGGTTTCCCCCCCAGCACATGAAAGCCCGGAAGCTACAGGTGATCCGGTAAATAATGCTCCTGTAAGCACTACGGCCGCGGCCTCGGAAATCCCTACTCAGCCATCCCCGCCTCACCCTGAGGGCCCGAGCGCCATTGGGGAACCGGCGAATACCACCTTCCCCCCCAGTGCTGCGGCCACGACTCTGGAAATTTCCACGCAACCACCTCTTCCGCCCCGTCCTGAAAGTTCGGGTCCTGCCGGGGGCGCGAGAAATCGTTCGCCTACACGTCTTGTTGTGCCCCCTGTATTGGACCCTTCTAACTTGATGCCGCCGGTCGGAGCGGCGGGCGCTACGGGCGGTATGAGAACGAGATCTGGCGCAAGACCGCCAGGACGTGGCAGCGATTCTGGGCTGGGGAGCTCGTTACCAAGTGCGGCTGCCACGGACGGGTCGTCTGGATCTGTGGCAGGTGGAGGTGGGGGAGGTGGGGGAGGTGGAGACGATGATGATGGAAATGGTGGGGGAGCTGGTGGGAGTGGGGGAACACCACCAGGAGGAGGTGGAGGAGGTGGAGGAGGAGGAGGAGGTGGTGGTGGTGGTGGTGGTGGCAGAGGCGGGGCGGGCGGGGGAGATAGGGGAAGAGGCGGGGGTAGAGGTGGAAGAGGTGGTAGAGGGCGCGGCGGAAGCGCAGGAGCTAGTGGGGGAGCCGGTGACGGGCCTGGTTCTGATCCCGATTCTGATTCCGATCACGGTCCAGGAGCGGAGGGACGGGGGCGGGCACAGCCACGGGGGCGAGACCGAGGAAGACGACCAAGGGGTCGGGATCGAAGAGGAGCTTCACTAACCTATGCCGAGCGTGTCAATCGGAACATCCAGGATGGACGACCTCGCCCAGTCATGCCAACAGATGACGGTTTGAGTACGGACATTAGCGAATGGCCACATCCATACGATTTTGGAATGGGTATTCCTGAGGGCAGGCTTCCAGCAGTGCCGGGCCAACGGAGAGATCCGCTGAAACAGCCTCCACACGATAGGGGTCTCCGAGAACCCATGGAAGATTATATGCAGTACTACTATGGGAATTACCTAACCGCAGGGCAACGTATACCGACAGGCGCTGGCGGACTTAACTACGAGGCTTATAGAGCACACTACTGGCCTAGTTACATTGATCCCCCTCCCCCTTTGCCAGCCGATGCTCAAGCCCCGACCCGTCCCGAGGAATTGGGGTACAGGTCTGGGCCTTGGGACATTGGTAACGAACCCGGCGAAGGCGCGTATATCGGTTCCTTCCGTATTCCAGCTCCAGACGGCGAATACGTCGAACGCATCTCAACGACTCTAGAAAACCGCGTGCGCCTCCAAGAACTCGCTGAGCAGCCTCGACTCACCGTCTTTGAGGCCGCAGAGGTCACTAGTTTCGTCGAATCGCAATATAACCCTCCCGATCGCGTCCTTCTGAAAACTATCTTTCTTCTCGCTGGCAAGGTCGATAAGGCAGACCGTCGCGCCATCCGGGCTTCTGAGTGGCCGGATAGGGGAGATCTGGAGCGCCTGGTACCATTTCATAATCCCATGGGAATATTTGCGTGGCCGCCAAAGTTCCTTTGGCATATCTTGAGGTCATTGGATTGGGCGGATTACCAGGCGCTTGCTAGCAGAGATAATATCACAACTATCATGAGAAGTGGTGGAAAAATCGGACTGCCGGATTTCCCGCCAACAGAAGATGGTTTGGAGCCTCTGCCGCCTATTGTTCATGCACTCAATCCCATCAACACCCCCGAGGGGGCAGCTCCAGGGTTGCCTGCAGGGACGGATGCGACTGCGGCTGCGACTGCGACAGGCACTCGAGCCAACGCTCCTGTGACTCCGAGAGCTGGTGGTACCAAAGCTCCAGGCGCTGTTAGAGCGGGAGTAGCTCCGGGCGTTGTCCCCAACTACGATCCTATGGACGGGCTACGAGGTACTAGAGGTCCTTTTGTGCGAAGACGGCCTTTAGGTCCTACGGCAGACATTCTCCGAGCGGGTCCCCGCCCAGCAGCAGCATGGGCCGTCCTATCTTTCGTGTTTCTCGCCGCTCTATTCACTCTTGTAATACACAACTCGTACACGTACGCCAGACTGAAGATCAGCCAGCGTGGGTTTGAAGATCAGACAAGCCTTTATCTGGGCCCTGGCCCATTCTGGGTGGATTCTTGTTATTCACACTGTGTAGCACAGGCTCAGCCCTCTTCCAATTGGTGGTTCTTGGTTTGGTTCCAAGAGAAATACAACTGGCTATTTGAGCCTGAGGGACTAATGCATCCAAGCTGAGCGAGCTGGGAACTAATTGAGTTTTTATATATATTTATTTTTTTCAATATTGGGTTTCGATTGTATTGTATTATTAATCCTTTTGTTCTACCTCTTTTTATTCCTATTTTCTCCCATCTTTTTTGTTCCTGTTTTTGTTTTCCGCTTTTGTTTTTTGCTTTTCATTCGTTGGTTATCTGATATTCCTCTGGAGTTCTGTTTTAAAAGTCGGATAGTTCCGCTGGGGGGGATTGGAAAGGAATGGCATACGGGTAGGGTGATTAATCAATATGTAATAGCAAAATTTCCTATGTTCTCTCGCTTCCTTGTCTATCATTTTTGGGGGGGGAGGGGGTGTGATGCATCATATCTTTTTCCTCCCTCTATCTTCCAGTAGCTGAGATTATTGGTGGCGAAAGGTTCATGCAGGCGTATATTTCTAGTCAGTCTTCTGTTGGTGTCGGGTACTATAGGTGTAACCAGTATTGTCTATTATTTATTGCTGTATGGGATACCTAAGTACAGCAGTACTTTGTGTGTCTTAAACCCATGTTCTGCGAGTGGACTGTATGCATAGGTGATTGTATCTACAGTAAACTCTCGTTATAATAATACTCTTAAAACCGAGGCCCATTATCTCCAAGTTATTCTTATATAGAAAATCCACCACAGCCTTCCGTGGATCCAATCGAGTGATATACGGTGACTATTCGCTGCCAGTACAATGAATGGTATCCAGTCGAGGACCAGGACTCATAAAAAAAAAACTATGATTCTCTCGGACTCAACCATGTTGTCCCCTCTCGCCATTCTCGGTTATTCTTATCACCATCCCAAATGGGTAGGGTTCCTTCAAATGCCGAAAATGATGGACATTCCCTGATTTCACTATAATTCTTCTTATACTAACTTCTCACGCGTAGGCGGGGCTGTTAACGATCTCGTGATGGTGTGACGTGTAAATATAAGGATATAGGATATATATATATATAAACTAGTTAAGCCCCCTGCCCGTGCATATGCACTAGCTGTGATATCAGGTTCTCCCTAGTATATGGTTTAGTTCTGTCGAATGTAAATACGTGTATCTGTCGTTTTCCACACGATCAGCCTCAGAATATATCAAAACCACAAGCTTCTATATACCTATAATGAAAACTCAGTAAATTCTTGGGCAGAATAGTTCCGGTTAGGCTGTCGGATGAGAAAAATTACTAGGATTTTGTTAGGAACTATGGTGTGCCAGTCTAGGTACTTAGGTTCAACACGCACGTGCGAATCCTACAAAAGCAGTACACGTAGTCATCGAAATACGGCCATCTACACATATATTATCGTGTAGTGACTACATTTTGGTCGCTTGGTTTGTGAGTAAGCTATTTTGCTAGAAAGAAAAAAAACAGAGCTTGGACGCAATATAATTTTTATTACACTAACAGGATACAATCAGGGCATATAATATTACTCGGTGATACGCGAACCATGGTAGAGCTATAAAACAGTATTGTACTTGCTGAAAAAAAAAAGCCTATGATCTGGGTAAACCTCGACAGCAACCATCCCAATTTTGCAGCACGGCTTTTTAGCCAACAATCAGCTCCCAGCTACTGCAGCTTCATGATTTATTTCGTAGCGGTCCTAATTACGCCCGAATCTATAGTTTCGGCCTGTTTTATGTGTTGTGACCACTCAAAATGCGGAGTTGGTTGCTACGGGGTTTACCCACGTCGCAGACCTTATTTTTCGGCAAGTAGTAAGAGGGTATGGAGATTTCTTAAACACAATCTTTTGACCATACCATAAAAACTAAAAAGAATCTTGAATGGAGTGAGGATCGAACTCACGCGGGTTGCCCCACTAGCACCTGAAGCTAGCGCCATAACCACTCGGCCATCCATCCTGATATATCACTAGATATGTGAAAAAACTAATAACCTCCCGCGGTATTCCAATCCGGCTCACTCGTGCTCCAATTCTTGGTATCTCTATTTAGAGTAAAGATTTATGGATACATTTATTACCGTGGCTATCGCAAGACCTAACGAAGGTCACAAATTCCAGTATTCTGTATGCAGTTCAAGAAAATAATCTTACTCTTTCTAAGTCCATGACTCATGCACCTACGGTACGATAGATGAATACAATGAGCAATGAGTAATATGCTGTAACCGCGCCACAGTTCGGTAGAAATCCCCTTCACGGGTTACTGGGCAAATTGCAAAAACAAATAATATATACTTGTTAGCAGGCATACGAACCAGAAAACATGGGGGTGTGGCTTTGTACGCTGCGGCATTAGGCACGGATTCCGTAGCATACAAAGCCACACCCCCATGTTTTCCGGTTCGTATGCCTGCTAACAAGTATAATAGCTAATCTAACCAAAATCAAAAATGCCACCATCCCAGCCTTAAAACAATTTGTATCCAAGGTCAATAATTTACAATGACTTGCATGCCCCAAAAAATCTTACAGAATCCATAGCTTCAAATCCCCCAAATAATTTTAATGCTAATTATAATGAAAGGAACCCAACCAATCCTTATAAAAACTCTTATCCATCCATCCCTTGGAAAGAAAGCGAGCTAAAATTAGGTTGTATCCGGCTTCCTCTTTACTACAGCACTATTTTCAACGTTCCTTTTCTTCTTCTTTCCTTCCGCTCTTTCATCAATTAAAACACCTGTGGAGAGCCCCGCAGTGACTGGCTTCCCCATGCCCAACATGATACCACCAGGCCCAATGGTGCCTCTTCTATTAGGACTTAATCCAGCCGACCCGACCGATGAGGCCGAGAACGTGCTTGAAACACTTCCAGACCTCTTCTGATCACCTCTAGATATTCTGATTGCTGACGGATGGTGATTTTCATTACCTTCCTCCGGTGAACTAGGGCGAGGAGCACTTTCGGGATCAGGTGAGGTCAGACTTGCAACAGGTTTAGGGTCGGGCCCTTCGAACTTTATTGTTGCAGATTCGGAGGTACTCGGTCTCGACGGAGGATTTGATTCTTCATTTGTTGTATTTCTTTCATCCTCGGAGTACGATGGTAGGCTACCGTTCCTGACATTTATAGGCAAATACCTACCCGACGAAGTCTCTCCAGCCGGTCGATCTTCCGATTTCATGGCGTTACTTCGGTCTTTATCCCCGAAAACATGCTCAGAGTATGATTCCAGAGCTTCCAGTACATGTGGAAACACCAACTTATCAACATCCGTTGCCCAGAGGAAGTCGAGATGTTCATAGTGTTCTATTTCCTTAGCCACGGTGTGCCCTGGCAATTCCCTCAACATGACATCAATATCCACGAGACTATCACTACCACCATAGACGAGGACGATTGGTGTGGTAATATTTCTCGTGGGAAATTTTGCGACCTTATAGAAATTCTTTCCTGAAAATGCCATTACGGGACTCTGGATATCATCATCGTACATCTGAAAAGACTGATTTCGAATTATCTGGAACCAATGGACTACAGTTTTGACTGACGCGTAGGAGTATAGTTTCGAATACGCTGCGATCTTTTGGTTGAGGGAAATGTTACCCCCACGCCAATTGAAGAGGAAAGTCAAGAAAAAGTCAATGACTCGAACGAATATAGGTGGATCTGCAATTGTGGAGTTAGGCGACAAAATTTACCTAGAAATACAACAAAAGAAAACTTACAAAGTATACTCTGCCAAAATGTCGTAGAACTCAAAATACTCTTCCTACCAAAAAACAAAAACATAATGTTCGGGCTTGTCTTCATCAGAGCATCTACAATAGGATTGTATAAACCTATGAGTCGAAATTTAGAATCAGTAACACCCTCCCGAATAGCCTGGGATGAAGGATATTATACCAGCAGGGCTCATGGCGGGGGCCAAAGCAATGAACACATCTACTTTCTCGTTCAGAGCCGGATGGATGCTAAGTGTTGCAAATGCTTGCGCGGTTCCCTGAGAGAATCCAATATAGCTTAAGCTTGTTTGTTTCGTAGTAGATAATATGTAAGTGATAGAGTCCGGGATATCGTGAAAGGCAAACTCGTCCATGCTGAAGTCCCAAAATTTGTTGGAGGTAGAAGGATGATGAATCGATTTCTTGGAGTACTTGTTCCCACGATTGTTGCCAAACTGTGAGATATATTTGGTTAGATGTAGGAATTCCAAGAATGTTTGTGGTTAAGATATACCCAGACGTCGAACCCCTTCTCCACAAGGATAAATGGCAAGCATTTTTCCTTCTCCAGTGAACATACCCATACCTCACTATTCATCAACAGCCCTATCAAACAAATCAGTAACTTAGTTCACCCACTTTTATGAGGAGCTTGCAGGAATGGTTAAACCCACCATGGTGCAGATAAACGACTTTCTTCCCCCCATTGCCTTCCTTCCCTTGATTCCGGTCCTTTTCCTCTGCTGTTGGCTTTTTCACAAGTCTATGCAGTCCGAGCAGATACCCATCCCCGGTCTGAACTATATGCTCCTCTATCCTCCAATCTCCAGTGTTCCAAATCTCACATATCTCAATGAATCCATCTGCCTCCCTCACTCTTGCGACAATATCCTTTTCCACTTTGGTGCTCGAGACGGTGGTATATCGTGTGGGCGAAAAGGAATTAAACAGAGATCGCGACTTTGTGTAAAAGAAATTTATAATTGGTGATGCTAATAGATATATTAGTATGATACTTGGATAGACAACCAACTCTTAAAGAACTAAGGGTACCTACGTAATGTTAAAGTGATTACCCGTATCAGTCTTTCGAATAAAAGAAATACAAATGAAAAAAATAATGCGATGTACTCCAGCCTAGAAATTTTTGCCAAGTCACTATTAGCATTACGTCTTTGACGCATATAGCTCTTAGACTATATGAAAAATCTTAAATATCCCAGCTCGAGGAATATTAAAGTGAGTATTTAGGATTGGTTTATGGATTGGATGCAAAGAAGGGCAACGAGGATGGGGTAGTAGATAGCGATAGGGAAACCCTGGACAATAGCGATGGAGGGATTAACGCGGAGGGAAGCGTGGGGAAATACAAATGAAGTCGGCCTACAATGGGCATAGGCATGACGTCCCCCTCGTTTTCGCCCCCTCTAGATGAGCCGTGGGCCGACTTGTCGCCTAGTGGTACCGGTGCTACAACGGTTTCCACAGAAGAGGAGGAAGAAAATCCAAGGCTGATTTGGTCCTCCTGTAAGTTCGACATTCTTGAGGTTAACGGTGATCGAGAAGGACTCGGAGTTATTTTTCTATGATAAACTCACTAGATAGGTGGGACGGCTTCTTCTTTGTATAGCGTGTGTACTTTCATACGCTGCCTGAGATCCGAATGAATGGCCACAGCTTTCTCTGTCTACCTTATCTAAAGACTTATAATGCAGACCACGCAATCAGTACAGCACGGGTAAACACAAGCAGTGGGCAGACGTACCTGTTCAGTTGGTCCAGCGAGAAGCTTCGATTTGATGTTGCACGCGGCGATGACGTGCACTCCTAGCAAAGAATGGGAAACAGGGACAGGGGACCGCGGAATGATATTCACCCTCGGAGCTAGAAGTTGTGAGAACTTTGTGTCTGGAATTTGGAAACTTTGATGTGGGATGCTCGTGCTTGGCCGTTGCTCCTGCTGCCTGTTATCTGGATTTTGGAGCCGCAGCTGCAAGGATGGGATGCATCTCAGGTGGTAGATCTATGCCAAAAAAGCTCTTTGTAGCCGAGAATCCTCTCACAGCCGCTTTGCTCCCCCTTATCACCAGGCACAGAACAAACACTATGTTACGTAGAGTACTTTAATTGATGACAGACTTACGCTGGAGTACTAACCTTAAAATCCTTCACATGAGCGTTTCGAATGAGGACTTGCCAGATCCCCACTTCCGGCACGTGATCGATTTTAAAGTTGTTAGAAATTTTCATGCCATCATACGTTGTCTTAGCCCTAACATGTGATAATAGAGGTTGAATGTTGTTGATAAAAAAAGAACATGAAAACTAATAACAAACCTTACCCCTCGGCCTTTCTAGCTAGTCTAAGCCCGTCTTTCTAATCGTCGCGCATAGGGTTGCAAAAATACGGTAAATTATTTTGGCTTACCGTATGGAACTGTATTAGCTTAGTTACAGTAAATTACATATCGCAAAGTTCATTTGCTACTAGGCTCAGCAAGCTCTAACAGGTGACAAACCAACAACTGAAAAGGTTGACAAAATGGTATTTATTCATGTAAATACACATATTTTGGAGAAGCAAATTACCCGTGGCGATTGGATTAATGCCACAGAAGATATGATGGTGAAACTAAAGAAGGATTTTGCTTTAAATGTCGCGGAAGGGGTATTGGCATATAGGGTTTAAGTTGTATTTTACCGTCTGCTCACGTTGTGTTTAAATTGAAGAGGGCGTGCTCACTTTTAGCTCCATACCGTATTATTGTATTTTACTATTTTTACAGGCACGGTACAGTATAGTAAACTATGTAATCTTACCGATCGCATCCCTAGTCGCGCATAATCTTAAGCTTCTATAGATTGTCCTTGACAATTACGTAGACCATATTTAGATGAATACCTCATTATTTACCTCAAATCGTGCAAACCCCAGGCCTTCAATGCGGAAGAAAGTGTGGGTTGTATTTAGGAGATGGAAGATATACCAATGATATCGCTCCGAGGAGTACCTAACCGGAAATCCAAAGATTAAGGCAGTTATCAAACAATTGCTGGACACGGGTTACAGATGGTGTAGAGTTAATCTAAGAGCTATGCACGATGCGATTATAGCTAGTGCATATGTTCTTTCCACATCTATTTATGGTTATACTGCCTGTCAGGAGCTTATAGGATACCATGAAGTACTCTATTCATTATAGTTCCAATATTATACATATATCAGCAATTGGTTTTTTGGTTTTTTCCCCACTACATGAGAAGAAGCTCTCCGCGAGAATATCACCTGCAGCGACATGTACATCTAATGTTGGGCGGAAGCAAGCTCGAGCGCGGCTTCTAAATGCTCGAGTATTTGGGCTCGGCCTCGAGCAAGCTCCCAGGATTGGGCAAACTCTCCCTCCATCAAAAGTGAATTTAATTCTTCAGTGTAAATAAAAATTTGTTCTGATATCAAAATGATGTCACATGCACATACACTAGTAGTTCTGCAACTAGCGCCCGCTAAACGCTAACCTCGGCAATGTAACTCTTCACTACATGTACTTATGCAGCTATCCCGAGGAACTACAGCCAGTAATATTTTTAAAAAAAATTGGAGCTCTGGCTTCTGAGCATGCTTAAGCGCTTCTTGGCTAGCTTGAGCCTTGAAGTTTTCGAGCGTGTCTACGGGCGCCAGGCCCTTGCCTAACACTAGTACATCTGGTCCTAAGTGGATCTACTAGGTATCAAACCAATTCTACCAATTCAAACGGTTTATTTGAAGGATTCTGATTCGTGCCAGTAAATAATATAGCTGTACGTACAGTAGTTTAAACATCTATTGGGAAACTTGATTCTTAGTTCGAACTAAGGATCTAGTAAAGGCATCCCCATTTAAATTTGAAATTCTTAGCCTAGCTAGCTCAGTTTGCTCCCCACGGGCGGCCAGCGCGCCATCCTAAAGGAATCCTAATGCTATATTGAGTTAATTCAATGTTGCTACTGCTTCTCTAAGAGGGATGAATATCATCAAGCCTGTTAGTTTTGAGAGTACGAGATATGCAGTAGCATCACCAAGTTCTTGGTCGCGTACTAGGAGTGCTGGGAACACTCCGTGGTCACGTGTTGGAATAGTAGGATGAACGAAACTGATTGCTTGATTCTCTACAGGCTGGCTGCGCGTCCCCGTCTATATACCCTTCTAGAGCTCCCTGTGTAGGGCTTTGTTCACGCCCTGACTTCTGTTGCATGCGATATTCTTGTACCCATATAAACAATGAAACTATAATTTAACAAAAAAATATTTCCAGAACCCCCTGTGTACCCGCGGACTTGGGCCTATGTCTCTCCCTAATATCCACCCGGAGCCACACCCGGAGGACCCCCATACTAGGATACTTCTTCAACACCAAAACCTTATACCAACGAGTGATCGATTGTGATCAGCCACACTCCCCGATTCATAGCTTGCTCGCTACCAAACTTATATCTAGAACCCTAGCGCGGCTCTGCGGCATCTTCCCACAACCACAAACGTGAGTTGTTAATCCCGGTCTGCCGAGACAAGAAGAAGGAAGTAAAAAGTAAAAAAGGTTCGAGTGCGAACGCGTGATAGCGCCTACATACTAAGTGAACCAGGTAGCTTAAGATTTGTCTCAGACGTCTCGGATGCTTCTTCGAAAGGTCTGTCGGCTACTCCTATACCACGTTTTGGCCATCCAGGTTTTCCTTGGTATTTAATATGGGTTCCTATTAAATATTTAGAGGTTGGGTAAATTACGTGCGCCATCAGAAATACAGCATATATTTGTTTTTCAGAGTTTAGGGATGAAACTGGCTCTGGCTCTGGAGGTAAACCGTACTTGCCCAAGAGGTTAGTTTTCCTGCATCTAGGTACGTTACCATAAAAATCATAGGGTGCCCGAGTCTTGAAACCTACTTGGTATAGCATAGATTTTGAATCAACGGATAAGCGAACAAGTCCAATCACGGCTTGGATCCCTGCCGACGGATTCCGTGTAACCAGGGCTACAGCAATTGGCAAGACGACAGAGCGACATGCGCGTGCTGGGTCCTCCAGTGGCAGCACGTATGCAAGTCAACTCCCGCATCAACGTGATCACTTGTGGTATTGTCTCGCGTCATATCGGAGAATTCCTGAGCCGTCAAGTTCTTCCTCAAGATTTCTTCCCCAAGTTGAACAGAAAGCCCCTGAATTAAATACAGATTCCCAAGCACCTGCAAATCAGCAGAGCCATATAAATAATAAATACGGCACCATTCGCGGTCGATACCTATGAAGGCACATACTTCAGTTGAATCGGATTCAAAGAGAGCACTCGTATAGGAGGAAGCGTTTGGAGAAGTGATTTCTAGGGACTATAGATTCAATCCCCTCGATTAGGTGAGTAGGGGATTCATATATATGCGCTACTCGATGCTCTTATTCCCTAAGACTCGCTGGCTAAGGCTCGGGCTAGCCACCATAGCCAACGATCTGACTCATGCTCGACAGTAGATTCCTTCACCCCTCCCACATACTCTCTTTCTCTCTTTCTCTTCTCTTTCTTTGCCGAACCACACCTCTTCCCGTCATAGGCTCCTCTCTTCCTCCACTATTGATCATCATTTGATCTCCCCCGCTTCGCGGCCAGTCAATATCTTTCCTGTTCGAGTATTTGACCATCACTTAGTTATCAGCTATCACCATTGAACAGCTATCGATATATCGCCATGAGCCGAAAAGAAAACTCAACAGCGGATATATGGGATGCCCCTCCCTCCTCACCTAGTCCTACTCCTCCTACTATCGGAAATAATGGTAACTATTTCCACATATATTTCTAAGTTCCGTGTTTCGTTTTCGCTCCACAGTCTATCAGGGGATTTAAGCATGGCAAATTCTCGAGAAATTTCCGCTTTTTGGGGTTGATTAAGAATTCTACCTCGGAATGATGCAGAAGCAGTTCAAAGTCTGCCTCTGCACTAATCCTGGTATTTGATTCTTAGCCAGCCACAAAATCAGTTGGGAAAGCCGTTTTATCGAGAATTTGCTAAGCTATATTACCCCGGCTAGAAATTCCATTTGATAGTCATAGTTCTCGTTACTATTCGGCCCTCTTTGGGAATTTATGTGATTGGGGAGTCTTTGAGAATGGCTGTTCGTTAATTTGCGACTGCCAAGGATTTGGGATTTAGAAAAAATCTTACCAGTCGGATTTTGTGTTGTGGAAGTTATCATTCCTGCCCAACTTACGATATTTATATATATTCTAGATATATTCTTGAATTTTTTTTTTTTTTGCCTGTTATCACTCGGCCATAATCCTACCGGTTTCTACTACTTCAGGATTACGTGGCTAACAGAACCAGAATTAGATATCGTCGAAGAGAGTATCGCACTCTTCTCTACTGATCCTAAGAATGGGACTATGGAAGATATTCTCATAGTGTCCTCACCTTCTCTTCCGAGTGCATTGATGCCCATTTCTACCTCTCGATGTGACACATCTGAGCCCGGTTCGGTGGAGATACATCCTATTTCTCCTACCTCCTCGAGTTCTTCACTATCCGAACCTCCCACAGAACCAAATTCTCCCACTTTATTCCATTTAGATAACCTCAAGATCAAATCTGAACCTGTTGAGGATACTACCCCTCAAGTTCCTAGAGGATTAGCTGATCATAGCCCCACATCGCCTACCACGAATAGTTCACCAATTAGCAATGAAGCTCGAGCTCGCGGTAACGGAGGCCGTGGGCTTGACCCTTGTGCTGATCCAACATGGGTCACAGTTTTGCGAGTTGTCAAAGAGGCAGATCAATTAGCGGGTGTGTCGGATGATCCAGTCATTACCTACACCAGAGACCTCAGAAGGACTTCCAGTAGGCATAATCGTACGAGCACTATGTCCTCTGCTATTGAACATCCTCCTTCCAAACCTTCCTATAACAAGCCGTTAGCAGATTCCAAGAAGAGGGACAGAAATAGCTCTAATAATCAAGCGGATAACTTTGACAAACTTTTTGCAGTTAAAAGGGAGATGCTAGACGAACGTGACGAAGTTGGAATCGTAAATTCTATCCCTATCATCTCTCCTACAAAGAAGAAGAAACGGATTGGAAGACCTTCTGAAAAGAAACAGAAATTAGTTTCTGCACCACAACTAGCCCTTGAACCACACGATCCTCGTACGGGTCGGGGAAAAGGAAAAGAAACTGCCATTATAACGGATGAAATAACCTCTACGAAGAAGGAAAACAAAAAGCCCTCGAGGAAAAAAAGGTACGCCTATGTTACCGAGAACCTGGATGAAGAAGAACGGGAGGGAGAACCCCGTGGATCTGTGCCTCCGAATTTCACTTTCAGATATGCCCTTCCACATGCCTCTTTTGAGCTTAAAAAGGAGCCTCTTCGTTCATCACGATACTGGTCGGAGGGAGCCGAGGATACTGGAGATCTTAAACCCATTGGTGAAATTTTCCAAAGAAAGGAAGGTCTTTTGACTGACGCTGTCTGTATCACTGAGAGTAGGTTGAGGCCCCGCAAATCATCTAGCAATCTTCCCCTACAATCTTCCATGCCTCAAAAACCAGGGCAGCAAAGGAAAATTCTGGGTCTTGGGAAACAGCCAGAGCAAGACCTAAATATCGCTGCTCAGCATAGGCAAGCCACGACAAAGAGAACGCTAGAGGGGAGTGGTGAGGAGACCGAGGAAAGTAGTGACAATCATATCACGGTCACAGAAGACGACTATCGTGAGGATAGTAGTGATACTCCCCACAAATCCGGCGAGGCAAATGACGATGAAACGGATGATGAGTCTGTTTTCGACGATGAAGTCACTAATCCGGTATTTAAGATGGATGATAACTTCAGCTCAGAACGGAGTTCACTAAAAAGGCAAAAGCTGAACTCTGGTGGAAGTTCATCAAGAGCCACAGGAAAACCATTAGGAGTAAAGTATCGGAAAAAATCAACCAAGGCCAGGATTATTACTAACATAAATGAAATCGACGAGCGTATATGGCGTGGGGCAATTTCTTTAGTAGGTGGCAAATATATGGTTCCAAGGGCTTGTGAAAAGTAAGTTTCCGTTTGCTATATGGCGATGGTTAAATATTTACCATTTTGATTGTTTCTCACTGCCTGGACGATGTAGTTGCAAGGAGCTTCGTCAGTTTTGTGACCGAAATTTTCCGTGTTCAACTTGTACCAGAAGGGGTAAAGATTGCCGTAGACTAGTTGGAACACAACTCGCAAAGCCTCACCTTAAAAGAGGCATAAACCGAATATTAAACGATGTCAATAGCGATGATGATATGGATTGTCCTGGTAGTCCTGATACGATCTATCTGCAACCTCCACAGGCGGTTGGGTTGTTGGAGTCCCCTCAACTACAATCGAAGCCCCGAGGAAGGCCCCCAAAACCAGGGGGATTGGTCAAGAGAGAGATTATGAACAAAGTGAAGCGAGAGAAAGACGTTAATGAAGTGACAATGATCACCTTGATGGATCCACAAGAAGGCAAACCACCCGGCATTAGGAACCCAGAAGTATGGTGTGAGGTAAGATATCTTACCTTAAGATCACTATGAAATTTAAACAACTCAATTAATGGAAATGTGCGATTATGTAGTCTCGTCAGGAGCTCTGTGAGAGTTTGCCATACTATCGCAGCTACCAAAGTGGCTGCTACGGTCACGATGGACTGGTTCATGGATACTTGCTTGACGGATTCGCTGCCCCTCGAGATTATGTCGATGGGAAGGTTGTTATCTCACACAGGTTTGTACAACCGAATACGTTCCATTTTGTGGTGGAATTCTAATCGAGGCTTTAGTGGGGGTAAATCCACAGCAGATGAAGACGGACAACGCAGGCTACTCACTAACCAGACTCCTGAGGATAAAGTTATCAAATATCTCCTTGCTAATATGAAAAATAAGTTGCCGTTAGTGATGATAATGGGTAAGTGCTCTTATTGGTGGAATTTATTTCTAGATATCTTCTTAGCTACTAATCGACACTCCTCTCAAAAACCAGGCACCCAATGCACCAGCTCTCCTTCAAAACTCCCACATCGCTACTGCGTGATGGATTGGTTCAAGGTTACCGCTGGTTGGGCAGAGCGTGATCCAAGGAGCGGATATACGCGTTGGAAATTTCGATTTGAAAAACTAGATGTTACAATTGACGGCTGGTGGGCTGCGACCCCAACACTAGAATACGATGGCCCAACTGAGATGGTTAAGGCTTCATGCCATTTTTGCAAAACTGAGAGCCCTTATGTATATGAGGCAGGATGGATGTGCCTCAAGCCAGAATGTGGGAAATTTTGGACTGTAAGTCCCCCAGCACCTTAAAAATTGATGTTTTCTCTCAACCATTTACGGATTTCTAACAAACATAATAGCTCAACGGCAAGGACGCGCCTACTAACGTCAAGTATACGGATAATTTCCTACGCTGCCGTACTCCATGGCCTACTGAATTTCTTATCCCACCTAGCCCTCTTGGACCACCTCTCAATTTCAATCGTGATGTTTTCTTCGACGGCGGCGATGTCTCTAGAGTCTTTTGGAAGGGAATGTGCTGTCCTAAGTGTGGTCGTCTCAACTGTAGAGAATTTTGGGCAGGTTGGCGGTGCTTGTCTTGCGACTTCAAGCTCGACCCTCCTCGCACCATCTTTGATGCTGCTCGTCTAGCAGACCCTCATCGCCCTGTATTTACAGGGCCCGCTATTCCGGCAAACATTTGCCATGACGATATCACATATGAAAGATATGTCAGAGATGGGATGACAGTGATCCAGTACCAGCTTGGAGATTGTGGCACGGTGACGCATATCCTTGCCAATCAGAAAAGCAACGCTCGCCCAAGGGATGCTGATTGGTTATTTCGCGAATACCAATCCCCGGAAATGCCTTTCAAACGTTTTATTCTAGGAAACCATAAAGGTAAAGAAATAATATCATACGTGGGATACTTGGCTTTACTGATTTGAGATTAGCCCAAGGCCGACTCCTAACCCAGCAATTCTCATTCAACTGTGTAAGTTCTTCCGTTATTTGGCCTTCAGTATCTGCTACTGATTTTTATCCAGGGCGCACCGTATAAGTTTATTGTTGATGTTGAGAGTCATGAATTCGATAAGTCTCCACCGGTAGTATCCAGAGCGTTAGAAGTCATCCATGATCGTGTGAATCTTATTCACCCCGAGGCCCAATTTAATGAAGTGCTTAGTGTGGGGTACTTTGAGAAGCAGAAGATGGACGTAAGTTTGCATCTAACTAATTTTATGGGCTTTCCTTAAGGATCTAAGAACTGTGATCATTGATACTTCGAGGTTTTTAGTACCACGATGATGGTGAAGAGGGGTTGGGAGAAACAGTAGCCTCAATTTCATTGGGTGCGCCGGCACGGATGCGATTCCGCGTGAAGGCCAGACATGCTAAAGAAAGACATTGCTGGACGACTAGGCCAGCTACTCCACCTCCACAACTCCGTCCGAACGGGCCTCAAGTGAAAGAAGAACCCAAAGAGGATGTTCTAGATCTCGGAGACGAGGATGAGGACGAAGACAATGAACACAGCGAAGAAGTGGTCGGTGGGCAACAACCATCATCGCCCCCAAGCAGGGGCCCGAAAAAGCTGTCCAAGGGAAGAGTGAAGCTAGATTTGTGCTTGAGCCATGGAGATGTCATGGTCATGAAGGGGAGTAATATTCAGAAATACTGGGAAGTATGTTTGCCGCTTATTTGCGTGCCCATTTTTTCTCTTTAAACTTTACTAAACTTAAACTTATTAATTCAGCATTCTGTTATTCCCCAAGGATTGTTCAGGATAGCAGCCACAGCACGCCTCATCGCAGAAAATCACCCAGGCGTACTTAACAAAATCAATGCCGAGGCTGTTGCCGAGGCCGAGAAG
Organism: Gyromitra esculenta; assembly: GCA_038503075.1. Taxonomy (NCBI): domain Eukaryota; kingdom Fungi; phylum Ascomycota; class Pezizomycetes; order Pezizales; family Discinaceae; genus Gyromitra; species Gyromitra esculenta. The sequence continues at coordinate 1,135,202 of JBCAML010000020.1, read as the reverse complement.
TTAGCCAACAAACCGGGCGATAAGGAACAACAATTCCCCGTGTATTTGGTTCCGGAGGTCACCCAAGTAGCAGAGCAGACATGCCAAGACAGGCAGCTGTCAGAATCGCTTATGGCTTCAACGGGGGAGAAGATCAGTAAAGATTATTCAGCAAATCCTACTCTCGGCCACGAAGCGCTAGAACTATCAAAAGATGTCAGGGGCATGACGATTCCAAGTTTTCAGTACAATTATTCCTCTTATGAAAACGATTTTGGGGGGATAGAATCCAATTTCGAATTGAGACCGTACGACGGTACTACTATAGTCAACAGTCCATCCTATGGTTTGCCTCCAATATTTCCGGTCCAGTCCGCCAGCAACGGTGCTCCACTAGCCCAAGGGTTACCACGATTTGCTACTGCAAACATTCTTCATTCAATGGATCAACCAATAAGCCTACATAGTAGTGTGCCGTCATCGTCATCTATTTCCCTATCTTTTTTAACAGACTCCCAGCAAATTCCGCAAGCCCAGCTATTTGGCCAGCAAGAGATGGCTTTCCCAGATCCTGGCGGGGTGTTTAGTTTCAATAAATCACCACCTCCTGAACCCACCGAAACCTTTGAAGTAATGCCAATTCAAAATGTATCTACGGGAGTTCTAGATAACTGGCCCAGTAACAACCTAAGACAACAAGAAATCGCGTACAAGTTTCACTACGATAGTGAAGCGTATCCCCAGACCCGGCAACTAAATCCCTCCGGGTCAGACAAAATTACTGGAGTGGAAAGCTCGAACTCCGAACAACCCATGAGCATGATGAATATGCCGATTGCAGCTCAAATCAACTATAGGATTCCTGGGCTAACAACTTTGTGGCCAGAGATGGATAAAAACCTGAACGATTAAGCAGGATGATCACAATTTGACCGAGTCGTATTTATTTTTTCTTTCTCTCTCTCTTTTCCTTCCTCCGACAGGGCCATCTGTATAATGGTGACTATTTAGCGAAGGGGTTCACGTTTGTTTTGTGTACTTGTTGTATGAGGACAATATCCGGGCTTTACTACCTCTGTCATGATTTGCACCAAGAGATCCTTTCCTAGATCTTATCGCACTCGCTAGACTTAAATTTTTTTGACATTCCCTTCCCGTCAATTACAAAATTTGCACACGATATTTTGTTGACCGAAACTTTCTGATTTGTTTGAGAATTTCATACCGCCACATAACTGACACTAGACTCCGTTGCTAATTATTATGTACAGCTTGTATGTAATTAAATAATCAATTGATATGTACTTTTTCTCTGCTATTATTTAGATGAACGCAACTGAGAGTACATTTAGAATTTGAACGTTACTAATTCGCCAACTATCACTCGATAGAAGTGATACATGCATGATACCTACACGTAGCAGGGCCAAATAAAAATTGGACCCAAGACAGGCCCGTGCAGGAGGAGTAAAATATAACAGCTTCAGTTTGATTACTGCGTATCATTCAAGGGGTGAAAGGGTTAACCACTCGAGATCACTATTTCATTTTCTCACTCTCACTCTACTATTGATCAGGGTTAGGGTAATCTACTATTGCCACATCTAGAACAGACGATCTCCGAAATACTCACTACTCAAGCTGAAAATCAGTCAACCAAGATGGTCAGTTTAGCTGAGAATAGACTCACAGGGTACCTGCCAAGTATTTGGCCTTTCCAGGCTTCACAGAGGCAGAGATAATTGATGCCACTCGACATACATATTAGAGACTTTGCGCTTTTGAGCCAGCTCTGGTTTTTGACCAACCAGAAGCTGATCTACACCAATAAAATTGCTAGAAATCGGAGCTGGATCCATTTGCGCAAAGTCTCTATTGCCGTAATAATTAGCTTCTATCTAGCGCGGTGATCCTGCACATTCCAGGAAGACCAAACCTGATTGTGAAAAACAAAACGATTGCGCATTATTATTAGTTTTGTGTAGTCGAGAATCAAGGTCAACTAAGATGAACCGGACAACACATGCTCATTTGAAATATCCGCTAGAGCAGTAGCAATGCACAGAAACGGGATTTCGGGCTCAAAGAGCATTGGTAGTTTAACTTCTAGAGAGGGCAACGGTTCATCCTCACAGCGCACAATTGAACTCCGACACTTGAAATAGAGGCATTGTGCCGTGCGACGGCCTTCCTGATGTGGTGCAGCCGGCAGATACGTTACTAATGGGTTGAAGTTATTGTTGGGGGTCAAAAATAACCGGAATTTGGCGTAGCAACAAATACATCACAACGCAACTATACAACTACAGATGAAGTTATAAAATTAAGGTAAAAAGTAGAATAAATCTCCAACATATATGGATACCTCATGCACCATTCCTGCTTCAATAAGCACTTAAAGAGGGGTTGAGGAATTGCGTCGCATCGTGATGTATCGATTGCTATATCGAATTCCGGATATTTTTGGCACCCGACAATACCTACTCGACTTACCAGAAAAGACTAAGAGTTCAATGGATAATCCCCGCTTTTCATTGAAATTCAGGGATCGGTATGTTTGCCGATGCGGGATATGCGCTTGTATAGCCTTCTCCGGAGTAAGGCGGGTGGGGGATGGATAGGATGGAATTAAGCTAATGAATAAAATGAGTGGGTGGGTTGCGGGGTGGGGTTGAACTGCAACTGCAACCTCAAAGGTTTGATAGTACAACGTAAAGACACCACATTTAATAAGGTGTCGCGGTCCAATACTTTCGTGTAGCATTGAACAACGTCTCTTATCATCGGGTTGTATATTTTGCTTTCTCTACCCAGACCCGACTCTTTTCAAATCCATCCGCATCTTTACTGCCCATCTTTCTGTCCCCCTGCATCTTTAGGAATCATCGTATCATGTTCCGTCCCGCGAGCACGATCCTGCGCTCGTCGCGACTGTGTACTAAATATTTCCTCCAGAAGCAACGCGGGTCTCCGGCTCTACGTGCCTTCTCTATCGGCACGCCTCGATGCAATGAATCGAAGCCTGGTCAATTCGCAAGGACCGACCCGAACATTACAGTCGAGTACCCAGAGGAGGGGGAGATGCCGTCAAGTAAACCCGTGAAGAGGGTAAAGAGGACACTGGGCAGTTTTTCGCTGGAGGGTAAGGTGGCGGTTGTTACGGGGGGTGCCAGAGGGTGAGTTTTTATTTATTTTTATATTCGTTATCGGGAGTCTAGCTGATCTACGGCTGCGGTTGTCGAATTTGATTTGTGTGCCTTATCAGATAGAAAGTTGATATCGTGTTGACATGTGGATATTCAATAGTCTCGGATATGTCATGACCCAGGCTCTTGTTGAATCCGGTGCCGATGTTGCAATTGTAGATTTGAACGGCATGCCTAGCCATACCAATCCAATTCCTATAAACATACCTAAGACTGGCATAGCCGCTAACGCCATTTACAGGTGAGGAGGCTATCAGAGCCGCTGCAAACCTCTCTAAGCATTTTCGCGACGTCAACCCCGATGCTGAACGGTTAGATCATCCATTCTCTCTGTCATATCAGCATCATTAACCATTTTACAGAGTTCCAATAATAACTGCGCACTCCGCGGATGTCTCTAAACCTTCCTCCGTCCAAAATGTGGTCGCAGAAGTCCTCAAATCTCACAACAAGCACATCGATGTTCTGGTCACCTCCGCGGGTTTTACCGAGAACTTCAAGGCGGAGGACTACCCTTACGATCGTATGCAGAAGCTTTGGGGTGTGAATGTTGATGGGACGTATCTGTGTGCGGTTGAAGTTGCTAAACACATGATCGAGAACAAACGGAGCGGGAGTATGGTGTTCATTGGGAGCATGAGTGGAAGCATAGTTAATATTCCGCAGCCTCAGGTGAGCCCTTTTGGTTCCGGCGGCTTCTCGTGGATTGGAGATGCGAGCAAGATAGAAGGACGTTGAGGCGACGCTAATCGGTGGCGTTTATGTATAGGCACCCTATAACGCAGCCAAAGCTGCCGTGAGACATTTGGCCAGCAGCATGGCGGTTGAATGGGCGACGCACGGCATCAGAGTCAACTGCATCAGCCCAGGCTATATGTTGACAGCTTTGTATGTCTATCCTTCACTTCAGCACCAGCCACAACATGTTTGATATACCAGAATAAAGGACTAACCAACATTCCAAAATAGAACCAAGAAGATTCTGGATGATAACCCAGAACTCAAAGCCAAATGGACTTCCTTGATCCCGCAAGCGAGGATGGGGAATCCTGAGGATTTGATGGGTGCTGTTGTGTTTCTGGCCAGCGACGCGAGTCTGTATGTAACAGGTGCAGACTTAAGGGTTGACGGTGGGTACACCCTTACCTAAAATCCCATAGGTTCAACTTCACCAAGTGGTTAGATTCATTCTCTCTTTCGTTTATAGCAAGTGCATTGCGGGGAAATGTAAAAGAATGTACCTAGATAGAGCTCATAGCAAAGCCAGAATTGATATCTTTGAGCAAACAAATGCATCATGCCACTCGTAGATGCTTTGTACGGATCGTTTCCCCGGACCAAGAGGGCCCTGTAGCCAGACACCACTATCCTGAGGTAGAGCATCTCGATACTCAAAAGTGGTATGTTTAAACTTAGCCCGAACATCTCATCCAATAAGAGAGGTTAGAAGCCGTCTTTCATTGGCTCGGGGGCCGTTCCGTGGGTATAATCTTTCGTGTCCACATTTCGCTAGACAGGAGGCTGCATTTCTCCTCGCTGGCCAGCCAACAGGCCCTTCGGGATTCCGCGGGCGCAGGGAAATACATTACCTCTGTAATGCTCATCCGAAGTGATATCACGTGTCCCCGCGTTGGTATGTGGCCAGCATGTCTGCAGGAATTCTAGAGAAGCTACTCGTTCATGCACTTAGCTCCATCTAGGTATCAAGCAACCTCACCTATTGCAACATGCAATATAGCTTCTCAATCTCAAACCACAGGAATATACTGCCTGGACTTCGAACAGCCGTGGTAGGTATGTATGTATCGCTTATATGTAAAGTCCGGGAGATAATACCGAATTACGTGAACCTACGAGCCACAGAGAGGATCGCTGTAGGTGCCCGAAATCGGTTTCCTCAGGCCAAAGATTAGCAACCAAAAATGTGGTCCTATTATCGCGACGTATTGGTATTCAGAAAAACTAGCAAGGTGCTCAACTTAGCCACCCAGGACTAAAGCCAACCCCAAATCCGAGCGTATGTCCATAGTGATGTCGTACTCTATCGACTGTTCTTCTTTCTTCAACTTGTAAACAGCAATGCCATCCAGACTTCAGCGGAGTTCTCCGAGACAATCACAAGAGATGAGTTAGAAAGAGAAATCTAAGAGAACAAGATGCAGGTACCAGTGCATATCACCCACCAGGAAAAATAAAGCACGCACAAACAGACACGTGAGCCGCGTGCTACATACCTGGAAACCAGGGTGGTTTTTTGTCACCGCCGCCGGGCTCACGCATACCGCAAATATATCTCGCATGTGCCCAAGGAGATACAGTACCGAGGAGAAAAGCAATTTTTGCCGAACAAGATCAACCTGGGGGAAGAGAGCAAGAAAGAATGTTCCCCCCACGTTTCTCGGCGATCAGCTCTAGTATTTCTCTTCATAATCAAGAGAGGTGATCATAAGTTCCAGATAGAGTGAGTTCTCGGTTTGTGCGGAGAGAATACACGAGAATAGAAGCTGTAATCTGAACACATATCCCCCGGGATAGACAAAGGTAATTACGGCACTTTTTCACAGTTACAGGGCGGCGCGCGTAGATGGCGTCGTGGTCACAAAAGTATCAATATGCTACCCATGGGGTTGGATCTATAGAGTGCGAAATAGTAATGGCAGGCATAAAGAATATTGATTAGGAAAAAAGAAAACACAATAAGCAAAGAAAGGAATGAAATCTCGAGCGTTGAGAGCGGATATCAGAAAAGAATATCTAAGAGCATTTACCGATGCATCCGCCTCGTACAATCTAGAACTATACGTATTCGTCCCCATGCGTAGCTCCGTAGAAGTAACACTTCTTAGTATCAATGTCTCAAAACGAAAAGTATACCCAACCAATTGTCTGGGCAGTACTGGATATAGTACCATGTAATCATGAAACTGTTCGGTGACAAATCCCAGTGGGCCGTGGCAAGATGTCTTTGCTGTTCCGTGTTCTCCGCTGAATAGTAACGCGGTATAACTGGTGGTTGCTCTCATCTAGCTCTGCACTCTAGACCTAAGTCTCGATAACCCACTTCTCATCCAAATACCCGACGAACTTCTGGCAGAAGTTCTCCAATTGCCTGTTTTCCGGCACCAGAAAACCGGGTAGCCTGACACCTACAGCCTCCACGTTCACGAATAATGACGCGATCCCGCCATCAGGGAATTATCCGTGGTTTAGAGCAAGGTATCGAACTCGTAGTCCCGGTAGTTGAGGTAAGCGGGACTCCCCGACTCAGTCGGCTGGGTTAATGTCGATTTCGGCTTCTGTGAGGTTTTGGTTTGATGAGGCCTGACTGGGTTCCTATTGATGCTAGCTTTTTGTTAACTTCCCCAAAAGGAGCAGTTGCGAGCCTTGCCTGACTCCTGACATGTCATCGATATTGAGAAGGTTCCTGGTCCGGTTTTAGGTGGTGATGAGTATTGACCCCACCATTGCTGGCTGGATAGAGTTAAAGGGGATAGGAATGAACAAAAGTAGGAAGGTATGTATCGTGGTCTTCTTGAATAATAACTCAGTTCTCAATACCTTTTGAAACTCGAAGTTTATCAGTCCTATCATGTATTATATTTAAGGTTAGGGTTTTGAGCCAGTAACCTGAGCCAAAACACCAGTCCTCTCCGTCAGATGGCATCGCCAACACCACCTCTGAAGAGGTATGATACCTAACTCGGTAGGTTTCTGTCAGCTCTGAATTTGCGATCACCATAGTTAAAAAGGGATGCTTCCATTGAAAAGTAAATACCAGCTGCCGGAAAAGCATATATGTAGTACTGTTTCTAAGTTGTCGTTGGGACATAATCAAACCCGTATGTACATGCATGTACGTTCGACGTTTGAGGATCCGCCTTCAAGCCACTAAAATCAGTCCATTTCGAGTCATGAGCAGACGAATCGTCAAATGCCAGATTATTCCGATCCCATGCATAACACCTTGCAGTATTCCCCTTAGTCTAAGCCTGCGTACTACTCCACATGTAGTACTCTACTAGCTGCTCTGCGTTCTAGTGTTAGCTCCTGAAGCATTGAGTTACATAACATCGTGTACAAATTATCTCCCGATCTCACAGTCCCATAAAAATATCGATCTGAATACATATAGTTAGATCCATAATTTATGCATTTTCCGATCTCTACCGTGGGGAATCGACAGAGGAAATTGTTGTGGAAAATACATTAGTTTCTACCACCCTGGTCTTTACTAGAGATTAAAGCACCTGTGTAGCAACGATTTGCAAAAACTGTACCATCGAGGGAAGTACAAGTACATGGATCAGAGTATCGTGCCACCAAATCTAGGTGGCCTGCAGAAGTTGGATTACCGAATGATGGGAAAGAGATGCTAAAGCAGAGCCTCTTCCCCGCACATGTTCCTTTTTCCTCCTTTCGGCAATTCACATAAGTACTCGGGGCAGGCATGAAGGACCTGAACATGCAAGTGCGAGCTGACCAATCAATCCATCGATGTGCTAGGCAAGGGCGAATCACAAATCGCTACTAGCAAAAGCTATGTTCAGGTTCTCCATGCCTGCCCCGAGTACATGTATCGACGATCTCTTACTTGTCTCTACCAATCCTCGTGATCTTAGGGTCGAACGAAATTACACGGTAATGCTGAGCTGTCGAAAATTCGATGTTTCTCGTCAGTGCTTGAGATGAGGAATCTGCACCGTACAGGTCGTATGTATGTGATTACCCCATATCTCGTGTTTCTTTTCTTCAAACTGCACAACACGTGGCCAACCGTCTCAAACCATGGAACGTTGAACCATGTAACCAGTTACGTGCTTTCCTCTATTCTAGCTAGCTCTCTTTTTTGCTCGGAGCAGAAAAACATGTAAAACATCCTATTGAAAACAGCACCCCTTTACAGATGACGTAGTCTAGTATTTTACAGCTTATGAGAACGCATCCGCGGATTGGTGTTCATCTGACCCCATTATAAATTTATTCACGACGATTTTGATGCCTTGGCAAGGTGTGATCTGGTACCAAAATCTCCTAAAATATGTATCACCGCCTACAAAGTCTCCACTTCAGCGAGGTTGCCAAAGTCGATACTGGCCCACTCCATAAATCCTCAAATCACAAGACCAAATTTTTTCATAATCACCCCGACAATAACGCGTTAGCCGAGATCGGCTGTTTGCCTTGAAGATTAAATGTAGGTAGGTAGTTGCTCGCGTAGTTCCTGAGCCTCTAGTGAGCTACGTGCTTTGAAACGTACATATAATACTACAGATTAAGTCGTAAACACACTCCTATACAGCCTACAACGACCATATATCCTCTGCAGTACGTGTTATACAACATGACTTTGAGTAAGGCTCCGCTTTTTCGCGGATGTAACTTACATAGGATCTAGAACTACGCCTCCTGTTCTCTTCGAGACGCCGCACCGAGGTGCGCATATTAGCATCCCTACTTCTGCCCCACCACTTCACATCACGTTTCGGATACGTGTTTCGCCCACGAATATTTACCCCACATTTATCATATTATTTGTGTAACTCTGGGGGCTAATTTTTACCTTAGGCCATTCGTTTGGGTGATCGCATGGACTTGCATAAAAGGAAAGGTACTCTAAGGACCTGCAATAGCGAAAACTCTTTACATACCCTGCGCTTCCAAGTTATAAGTAAAACTATTGATACCATGTTAAACGTTACCGAATCTCATAGTGTTTCTGAAAGGGTCGAGACACAACTTTAATAGTTTATGAGATGTATGTTCCTTAGATGAATCGACCGCTCAAAGATGCTTGGCGGTATATACCGTACATTAGATGTTGGGATGCCGAAATCTTGGTAATCTAGGGCAGGGAAACAATGTTTTACATGCCTGGATTTCGGTAGCAAGCTCTATCTGCTTTTATTTGGTTTCATATCCCCGCAAAATCCACAATAGCTATAGTCAAATGATTCTAAACTCCAGTGCGGTGGTCATACGAGTCTTGCGCTTGAAATCCCGCAGCTCCGTCCTAGGACCGGTGCATGGCAACGCTCGGATATCCGAGAAAAGGTCAAACCGAAACCTCGGACCAAAGGCCAGCACGCACCGAATCCACGGAGTTGGTGACACCTTAAACCGTTGGATTGTCGGTGAGATATAACATAGACATCATACGCCCACAACCAATAATATATCATGTTAGGTGGAGCTAAAGAAAGACATTTTCTGCGCACGAACCTTCCTAATATTTGATATCAAAAACATATATCAGACTTCTTGACACTGAGACAAAAAAAATGGATTGTCTGGTTTTGTTCACAATTGAACTGGTGCTACAAATACTTCCGCTTCCAACTCCAAGTTTTCGTAGTTGATTACACACGGTAAATTGTGGCGAACCCGGGAAAGAAAAGAAAAAGTGGCTGTTTACTCTAGAGTACATGTATGCTTCCACGGCCTTCTAAGCCCGTTGAATTTCCTGGAGGAGAATACATTCTTTGCGGATGGCCAAACAAAGGAAAAAGAAATTTATATTTTAGGGTAGAAAGATATGACCGGACGGAAGATACGAAGCACCTAACCGAAATTGATAATGCAGGTGTCCGTTCGTATCTCAGATATTGGGTAGCTGAGACATATTTCATAGTTATGAGCTGAACTAGAGAGTTGATTACACTCTTCGACGTGGTTATCAGTAATGCTGTTGTTAAAAGCTTTGCTGGCTCGTCTGTCTGTAAGTGGTTGTGCCACAGGCGCATGCGCTCCAATTTTGTGCAAAGCCGCGGGCATCTGGCTTTGACCGCACCTCCAACTGGAAGAATTTGACCCAAGACCGTGGAGTCGTCGTCGACCAGGTTTCTACCCCACGCCCACCTCTTAAAACCTCACGGCTGCATCTATCTGGTCTCCCGCCATGGCGCAGTGATCTGCCAGTCAGAGCTGCTGAAGCCCCGGACGAGGCGTTCACAGCAAGAAAGAAATAAGTTAGAGTGTGAACGGACGTGGCATGAATATAGGATTCATCCTAACAAGTGTGGGCTGTATTTCGCTTCGCATCTCAGCCAGACATGGAGTTGAGTTTTGTTCATGACTCCTGCATCAGTAATGGCTGCTGAAGTTGCATGATGACGGACGATGGGTTGGTAGATTGTTATGAAAGGACCTGCCGCCCCATTCCCGCGCTCTCGGACTTCTCTTTTACTGCCTTTCGGGCAACAGATTCTGCCTTCTCCAATTCTTGAAAAGCCCCAAAACCCGCCATCTTCCCCAGCCATCATTCCAACTGAACGGGCCAGCCTTACGGTCTGTTTCATAACCCTACTTTTCACTGTGGAAGGAACACGCCACTACTCCACCAATCAACTCTACCATTCAGCATACCATCCTCCAAAGGACTTGTCCTGGGTGGCGAGTGCGCTTCAACAAACTATCACTGTGGCCTTTCACTTCGGCTAACTCACGTGAGTTTGCTACGTAACCCGTGGTATTTATCAAATTTTCCTTTTATTTTCGGGAGTGGGGGTTTGATATAGCAAGGCGTGCAGAGCGGCAGGGAAGACGAATACAGCGGGCGATAAACGAAACCGGGGATCGAGTTGATTCGTTTTTGGAAACGCTGAGATTCAACTGGTTACCGCGGAAGGAGAAAAAAAAAGCCGAAGGAGGGGAAATTGTTTGGCTGCATTTCCCGCAGTTGTCTAAAGAGGGCGTTGGGAGACTGTGAGGTGCGAAATCTGCGTGCAAGGGTTCTCCAAAGTGTATGTGTTTGTGGGAATTAGTATCATATCTGCTTGGTGAGTGAACGGGAGGATTATTTTGTCTATGCCCCCGTCTATATAATACCTGGCACGGAAAGGATGCCTGGGTGGTCCATCATCTGCGTTTATTCCTCATTCTGAATGGTGGTGTTGAGAAAAGGGCGGAGAAGATTACGGATTTCACTTTTAACCCTACATCTCCATGTGTGATGTTCGGTAGGTGGAGGATGGCCTGCTGACCACATAAGATCCTAGACACCAGATCAGAGGTACATACAGAGCAGGTACCGTAACTTCCCAGAAGTAGTTAACCCCAGAGTGCTCTCCGCTCTTCGCCGTTTCAGCCGTTTATATTATTCGGGAATCTTGCATTTGTTAGTATCCATCTCTTTCTCCATATTTTGCTTTCTATTTCGACCCTCTCATTCCGAGTGCGATGCTCCTTAAGGTCACCTGGGATCTTTAGTTGGTACACCCCTGCTTGTCTTTCTTTTACTATTCAAGCAGTGTAGTAACTCTGCCAGTACCTCTTTGAGATCGCCGGTTTCCATAAATTGACACTTGAAAACAACTTCGTCAGCCCCTCAAAACGGCGTATCAGATTTAAGTGCTCCCTCGGCCTCGGTTGCTTCCCCACAAAATCGATTCAGCTAGCGGGATTTTGTTCTCCCACAGAGTGGTGAAACGAGATTGGATTACAGAACAGTAACCAAGGCAAACCAATACCGGGAACTACATCGGTATATATACTACAAGTAAATAGAGACGAATTCAACCCCCCCCTCAAATAGCGGGTGCAAACTCAAAACCCATTCCAGAAATATTAAGAAAATAAAAGAATCAGATCCAAAAACAACCAGGGAAAGGGTTAACCGGCAACCTTTTCTACTTGGAGATCACTCATCTAATTCTCGACTCCCGTTTTCGGGAAACTATAACAAGACGCAAGGCTTCCGGAATCTTTCTTTAGTACTTATTCCATACCGAAAAGAAAAAGGAAAACACTACTACACCCCAGACCAACTTTGGAGTCGAACACGTGAAAAAGGAGGGAAAACTGCTGTCGACTAGAATACTTGGCGGATCAGGCCTGGTGCATGTGTTTTGAGGTAAGTTAATAGTCGAAGCATTCGCGCACCACTCCGTTTTCCTATCATCCTGGTAAGTAACATTTTGCTTGGATTTGTGTTTTTCTGTTCGTGGTCGCCTTTTCATAAATCTCACTTTGTGTTTCCACCCCTTTGTTTTGGATGGATCTAATATTGCGTGGTTTCTGCAGAATTAGTCTTCAACGCACAGACAGTACATACTGAATCCTGACTCATTAAAGTTTTCAAACGCGTGGCGGAAATTGCTTTCTTGCTCAGGCTGATTTAGGGCTCGTTGCTATCGCAACTGGTGAGTAAATAGTGACATCTGCTTAGAGCTTCTAGGCCCCATCCTCTCGGCCCGTATACCTTCCATAACTACGTACCTACCCTATGATTATTCCCTTCGTTCCTTCCTCTGCAATGCTTTCTTCTAATTTTCTCCTCTGTAAAGAATTAATTCTTCCTCCAGAATACATATTTTATCAGTCTAACAATATCACTACAGATACAGGAACCCCGAAAAGCGCGTGGTTACAAATTCGAGGCACAACTGTAAATTCACCTTGTAGTGGTAACTACTTTATCGCCCCCGCAAACCCATAAACGACTTCCGCCACTCGAGAGGGGCGCAATAAAACGAGGAGATTCTTCCCAACGTCGTCTCCCAAGACAAGGAGATCCTGGAAAGATATACGCCAACTCACGGACGGGCTTTCCCTGGATCCATCGGTCCGCCAACTGAAAGTTCCCGGCTAGCGTACTGCTAGTTTTTAGTACATATTTATTTGTTCTAGAATTTTACTGCTTTTGATCTAGTGCACAACCGCAGTCCTCGATCTAAGCCTAGAACAGTTTTCAGATTTTCACCCTTTTTCGCCTCCTCTTCCATTATTATTCTGTCCTCACCCTGATCTTTAACTTATTCCTCTACATCTGTTGCTGTTCTTTATCTTCTATTTCCTGTTTTTATTGCCGCATTTACCGCGGCTGTAGATCTCATGAAGCCAATCGGAGGGATTGTGACGAGCAAGAAGTCCATTCCCGAAAACTTTCGACAGGTCGAAAACTTTACTACAGAATATTTGAGCAAGCTTTGGAAGAGTGCGTCACTACCTCCTCAACCCCCTTTTTTAGAAGAGAAATTTCATTACAGATAAACTATACTGTTCCATGGCGTGGTCATTTCATTTAATATGAAAATTTCTTACAAGCAATATCAGTTATCTCAATCGAAAACAAATAAACAACCTCAAGCGTAAAAGCTATTAAAAACGCACTGCTAATAATCTCTCTTTTTTATTTATTTAGTATATACGGTAAATCGCGATGTCCTCGACAAAGGCCGACGTCTCGAGAATTTATTTTGGCGGATATGGGGTAGCGAACGTATTGAGCGAACGTTTTCTGGTGCGGAAGTATCGAAGGTATTCATGATGATAGTGGAAGGGGAGGGGCCGTTTGAGCAGGCAGGGCACCGGATACCTCCGCGCCAGATTGCACCACGCCAAATTATGGCTCCTCCTCCACATCCCATAGAAACTCTGACTACACCTCGACCATCTCTTGAAATCGAGTGCCCACCAACGCCTCCGCCAAGCCCCATAGGGCCTGTAATATCGGTTGTAGGATTCCAGCTGGGTTCGTCATATTTATCAAAGTTTCCTTCGCATATAGCAATCACTGCCTCTCTCCAACAAGCATTTCCAGATGCACCCCCATCACCTCCAATCCCATACAGTCGTCCATCAACGACTCCAACAATACCGGAGGGAATCGAGATTTCCAATATAGGACCTTCACAACTCCATCTACATCCAACCTCCAGATCGAACCTTACTGCCGCCATTGTTTCCACAGGTCAACAATCATATAGTACTATTGCTAGTGAAGGCGAAGGAGATTCGACGTCTTCAAAGGATGGCCATAAGAATGAGAGGGCTCGGAAAGCCAAGCCTGAGCGTCCTCCCCGAGGTCGTCGAAAAATTGTAGCAGCAAAGGCCACAACGGCGCGGACTACAGCAGCCCGAAAATCTCGCCCAGCTATTACACGACGAAAGTCATCTTCCTCATCTAACACGGCTGTTAATACTGCAGTTTCCAGTCCATCGAATACCCTTACGGCAGATGTAGCCCGGTCACTTCCAAGTGCGAGTCAGAGGCAACGACAAAGGAACTCTTCAACATCTGGTGGATCCGAATCTGAAGGTGCTGGGGAGAAGAGTGAAGTATCAACTGAGGGGTGGGTCGTCGACCCGGATTTCCGAACAAAGTACCTGGAACGCAAAAGGAGGGAGAAGCTTGTTGCTTTGACCTCTATCACACCAGTGACAGCTACTAAAAACACGTCAACGGCCGCAGTCACGAATAGTACTGCGATAGCTTCGGCGAAAATTCGACGGGGAAGAGAGAAAAACGTTTTAGTTGTTGATGAGATTGTTCCATTAAAAGGGCTAGCGGATGATGGACAGATGGCGAATATTAAGATGAAAAGTGTGATAGAGGAGGAAAGCGATGAATTACCGTCAAATCTGGTGAGACAGAAGTCGGAGTTGACGTTGCTTTTTGAAGGCGCGAAAAAGGCGGAGGGAAAGAGTGGGAAAGAGCGTGGTACTAAAAAGGTACAAGCAATCGTTGAGGGGGAGATACGGCGATAGCCACTGCGTATTATGTGGAGGTACGGCTACCTTAAAGTCGGGGACGAGTCAACATGTGGGCAGAAGTTAGTCGTGCATACTGAAGAGTTGAGGCGGAAGTACAACGTTTATTATTTGCATTTTCCCTGTCGGTGCCAGGGAGGGGTAGGTCCCTTCCTGACCGGGGTCCGGCGCCGGTTTGCTTGCTTATTCTGGTAAAAATGAGCCTGGTTTTGGAAAAGCGTTTCGTGTTATCCCTACTGCGGATTGGTCGTCATTTAATCCAGGTCAATCGTGCTGTACCTTTATTATTTCTTATGCATCATTTGAGGGATGGTCCTTTTGTTTTTTAACTCCTTTTTGCTTTTTGATCTGCATCTTGTTTGGAGGCCTCGTGATATCTTCGGTTCTGGTTTCTATTATTTTATTTTATTTTATTTTATATTAGTAGGCTTTTTATTTGTCTATTAATCATAGGGTCTATGTATGTTGTTTGAATCTCGTGCGTTTATCCTTAATTCTATCATTACTTCTAACTCTCACGAGGAAATTTATACATCGATTTGTCCCGTTGATATACTCTACTCTGCTCTCGAACATATCTATCTGCGTGTCGGTATTTAGCAAGCAGTAAATTCAAGGTTAGAAGTGTCTGCGTTTTCGTGTTCTTGTCCCACTAATGCAGACCTGGTTTTTCTCCCGCGGTTCCCACTCCCCCAGAAGATCACGAAAGGGATTCGCATCTGGATTAAGGTGGCTTGATGCAACCTGCCGTGGATTGGGGGCTGCAAGGTCCACACGGCTATGCTAACCTACTCCTTTGGCTGTTGCTTTTCTATTTGGTCATTGGGTATTTCGAAATTCTCGTATCTCTGAGAGTTGTTTTGTGGTCCAGTCCAGTTGGCACTGAACATTGATCAAGAGGATGCCCCCAGATCTTAGTTTTATCTCCAACTTGCCCTGCATGAATATTCCCTTATCTTTCACTACCACTCGAGATTCGATTGTCATTACCCACAGCAGAGAATTACAGGGGCTGGACAAAGAATTGTGACCTGAGCGATATTCTCATGTTCATATATATGCGTTTGAGAGGTGGCCCACTTATCACGAAATCTAGACTAATGCCAGTCCACCCGGTACGGGGCCAGTGATCAAGATGGCCAACGAGAGAGCAACATGCCGAAAAAAGTTTCGTCACAGATAGTCATTGCGAATCGGGATGTGCTGTTGTCCAAGATGTTTCCCCCTTCATACCAAACCCTACCGCTACCCCCGCTTTCTCTTGACATGCTCGGCAGTCCTACATGAGAGAGTTCGCTTCAAGGATGTTTAGATCGAACGCTGGTGGTCTCAAATCCTAGAGTCCTAGATCTCAAGAGCGTCGGGAAATTTATGCTAAATGACGATATGGGTGTGTGGGGGTTTGCTTGGACAGGGTGGAAAATGGAAAATGACATCCCCCATGCCATGTTAGGCCGGAAGTTGACGTATCTACACATACTAGAGCGGCCCATCGTCTAAACATCGTAAAATCGGTCGGGGCGGTGAAATTACAGTTCTCTAACTGATCCTCTGTCCGGAAAAACATCTGGTATTGGAGAGAATCTGCCTGACATTGTTAACTTTGTTTATTTATTGGAAAAAAGACATTCATCGTGAAGATAAGCAGATTTGTCGCTGTGTGTCTTTGCCTATTGCTTCCAGATGATAAATACGTATGAGAGTTACACACATATACACTCCACACGCTTAGCTTTCTTGTGCTTGATCGACGTCATGCCGCCCCCTATGCTATCACTGTGTTTCCCTTTAATTTTCTCATATGTAAATTTGTCTGAAAAACCGCCGGCCAACTGGATTATGACACTTTGCCATCCCAGCTCGCGCCAATCAGTTCCGCCTCGTCTATCTTCCCGAGTGCTCGTTCGTTCGGCCGGTTATCACTTTTGGAAGATCGACATGATGACCGAGTCCATAGGATCGTCAACGTCCATCGTTTTTGTTGTTTGGAACGTTACTTGTTTACGCAAATGTTCTTTTCTTTTTCAACAAGGCGATTTCTTTTCTTTTCTTTGCAACCTGAAGGCTCAAGCGTGCGTGTTTAATGTCATCCAAACGAACAGGAAGGTGTCCCGGTTGAGGCTTCGGTTAACCTAGACGCGTGTCTCAGGCTAATAGTTTGTTGAAGCAACCTCAGGGTAGGACTAGCGATAGGACGCTGGCCAACGCAAAAATTACTGGAGAATTGCGCCAAATCCGAGAAACCGTATATTCGATAAATGTTTTGCGGTAACGTGATCTCGCGTTATTAGGAGGAAATCGCGCTGTAAATACCAAGCTTCTGATCTTTTGATGGTTACTGAGGTGTTCTTACGTCCAGTCGTTTGTATTTTTTTTCCCGTCTCGAGATGTAAAGTCCTTACTAGCCTTTCGGGTCTTTAGTATTTCTAAATGATAAAGAAGAAGAAAAAGACTCTTACGACCCAACCCAAGAAGATTTGATAGTTAAGGGATTTTGGAGTCACAAGTGTTGACTCTTTCATCGAAGATTATTTTGCTGTCCAGACCTCACACAGTACCTTGCACTGCCAGAGCACCTTGAGAGTTCCTCTTTACAGGCTCTGTCTGGGGATCCGCCATCTCTTGAACTCGTCTTACGATATATCGCAACGGAATTCGTACCGCTGTACGCCCCCAATCGAGTCCTCGGCGAGACTGATCCCCTCAAGCCAACTTAACTAATATCTCTTTGTAATTATACGAGCCTAGCTTTTGCCTGGTGCGGCCGGCGGAGATCGTGTTGTTTGGGCTGCGGCTGCGGAAACTTTCGATACAGAATCGGGGATGTGTTCGTGGTCCTCTAACTTTATTTGAATAGTGGACCAAACGCTGTGGAACACGATGCCAATTTCGAGGGAGCTCGGGCCCTGTAGTGCTTAGAGAAAAAAAGGTTCCCACAATACTATCTTCAGCTACCGCGTAAGTCCAAGTAGAAATCGATCACGTAGCTGTTTTGAGTTTGTAAACTCATGCTGTTTAAGAATTTGTGCGCAGCTGACTTATTCGAAAAGTGCTGTTTCGCGCAGTTTGCTGATGCAAACACCATCTAAGATGGAACCTGCATTGAAATCGGCCCTGAGTTGACATCGGAACAAAAGCACACTAAGCGGAGTCAAGAGACCCTTCAGATATGGGCATCGAGATTATGCGAAAGTAAATGGAGGGGAGTAATGTCAAGATATTTGTAAAATAGTTTCCACACAACGTATATGTGCATGGCAGCTGCAGTTGATGCTCCTTATATGTTGCTTAATTAGAACCGACGCCGATCTAAAAAAAAATAAAAAAAAGGCCCCCCAAGAAATATAGTAGGAAAAAAATAAGAACAACGAAAAAAATATTACTGTATCCCTCACAAAAAGGAACCAGAAAACAGAAGGAGCCGCCGATGTCCTGTCCTGCACGGCCATCCGCAGCCAGTCTCCCATCCATGCCCAGTTAAAATGATAACAAAAAAGTGTCACCCCGACACGAAGAGAAAACGAAAAGCTGCAGAATACATACACATACATACATCACGGACATGACGCAAGACGCAGGAAATAACAGAAAGCAATTGGACACCGCCCCCACCCAGAAATGCATAAACCGACCGATAATGAATTCGAACGAGTTCAAAAGAGAAGAATCACACCGACAACCCCTCCCCCCCCGCCGGGCTTCATCCTTCCTCCCAGGACACCCGACCATCCCCAACTTGACCATCCCAGCCTGACCAACCAGACTGTTGGTGCACCCCGCAAACTAAGACAGCCAATAATTTTCACCCCGTGACCCACCCAAGGAAAAAAGGAAAAATAAAGGAAGAGCCCAAAAAGTATCATTCTTTCCGCTGCGCCGTCCATATTTTGATGGAAAAATGTAACTCATGAGAAAGGCAAAACAATGACGTAACGCCGACATAACAAAGATAACACCGGAAAAATTTAAACGCTGCTGGAAAGAAAAAAAAAGGCTCTGAACATGAAATCAAAAATCAGGCACCCGGAAGGTGTTGTAAACCGGGGAAATAACCAAGCGGAACCAGAGACAGCTAGGATATATATATAGCCAAACAAAAAAAAGAGGGCCGAAGGTTGAGAGGAGGAACGGTAGAGGGCAAAGAAAAAATTGGAGATTTTTTTTTATTGCTTTTGTTCGGTCTTTGGATGGTTCGAAAGGACTATCGCTTCTCGTATTCCGGGAAAGCAGAGCCTAATGACGGGAGGTCGATCGATGGTCTTCGGTATAGGCTAGGCGCAGAGAATATGGAAGGTTTTCGTAGATTTAGTTGCTGTGAATAGGTTATTAGTTAATATGATTATTGTTAGGAGAAACGAGTTTGGAAGGGGGGGGAACTCACCCTGCAACTGTCACATCTTCCACCTGGAGTATTTACTCGCCCGCGACATCCTCGAGGTTGGTTTACACAGGAGTACATTTTGGTAAGTGTGCGTGGGGTATGCGAGATGTTGAGATCTGAATAGGTATCTTCAAGTGATCAAAATCCTTGAGGTCGTTGTATGTGTATTCTCCAGTGGGTTGTAGTTGATTGCTCAATGAATTTATAGTGCAGAAGGCGGTGTTTTGTATAACTTCTGTGTCCTTGTAGGGCTTGCGAATTGAATTGGAGGGGTTGCTGATCGTGGTCGAAGAGAAGGGTCTTTAAGGGTTCTTGAACGGGAACCAGGGCGTAATATATCGTAAGAGGGGCGAATGGATGTTCGGCGGATATGGATGGAGGGGTAGGGCGGACGGGATCATTATGAACTATTTCGCAGGCCAGACTCGGGCCCTAGAGTCACCTCTCACTGCGACTGTCGAAAGGGGTTGAGTTGATTCGGAGGGGGTCTGCCGCAAGCACGACGCAGGCGATCTCAAAAATCCAAGTTTCAGCCCTCCGCCAGTAGCGCAATTGCAGATGCTTGGGTTTACGCGGTGGAGACAGGTCTAGTGGGGCCGGCGCCTCATTCCTCAGGACTTGGATTTGGACTCGCTTTTCTGAATTTGGCTGTGATTTTCGTCTTTTCGCTTTTCCATCTCACTTTCTCGATTTCCTTTCTGGATTTCGTACTTTCCCTTTCCCCTTGTCCAGTATGTTTCTTGTTTTCCTGAAATTACCTACTGGTTCTATTTTTGCTTCCCTGCCCTTTCTTGTTCGGCTTCATGTTTTTTTTCGGATTATGCAGTGCTTCCACAGTTTTCAAATTCGCCGGTTCCGAGTAGCCTCTTCACAAGTGATTTCGATATTATTAAACTGCTATTATTCTTATTATTACTATCGAGCAAGGCTGACGAAAGGCCTTGCAGCACCGGTCCCATACCCTCCGCCTCCATTGCCTGTTGTACAAACTAAAACAAGAGTCTTAGGCTTCAGGACAACGCAGCATAAATCGTGAGCGTGTGTGCGGGTAACCGGAGCCCGGACGTCACCACCTGTTGGGGGTGGGAAGGAGGAGCAGAAGGTTAAGGAAACCCCATGCCATGCCGTCCATGCCAGTCGTCGTTATTGTGCTCATCAAGCGGCGGGGAAGGTTGGAATCTGCTGTTGTGGATTTCGAAACCTGCCAACGCGTGCGGGACACTAAGCAGCATTTTCTTATGCAACGTAAGAATGAGATACATCTACAGCATGACCTGTAGACTTCTCCGCAATGCTGAACAAGCAGAGCCTATCGGTATTTCCAAGCTAACTAGATGGAACATGTCTGCGGTAAAGCAGCATTCATTATGCTATTCCATTCTCGTTGTTTTGTTGCTTCCTCTCCGAACTGACTTTTGATTCTCCAGGGTCTTGGTGACGCAGACATGCATCTCCGTTTGTGATTCCGTGCACGCCCCGCACTTTCACTCTGGTCTGTAGGCAATAAACGGTAATTTTCCGAGTTACCTACAGTGTAGAGTATGTACATTAGAGTTGCACCACTAAACATGCATCAAAACCCATGGTGATTTGGCAAATTCTATTATAGCGCTCCATTTTGCGATCTTGGATTCCGTGAGGTTGGGCTAATTGGGTCAAGTGCAGTCAGCCAGCCTCGCGTCCACAGCCGTTCCACTTAAATAGTTTTATACTACTCGGCTTTGGAAGCATTTCATCAAAACCCTCTCTGACCAGGTGGTCCAGCGGTATTCCGTTATTCATCAGTCCATGACTTCCACGTGCAGCATGTACCAACAATTGATGTGAACAGAACAGAGCCAATACGGGAAGTCCGGGAAAAAGCAAACAAGTAAAAATCGTATGGTGAGTCGGTTGTTTGCTCGGAATTGGAGATAAACTTCGTGCATTTTATTGCATAACTTACTACACGCCCATAATCTTCCATGCGCTCCTCCTTTCCAATCCCTTTAGGTTTAAATAGCGTCCAGTCGCGCTAAGGCAAGTAGCCGTATCTCGACTTTTCGTTTTGCCCTGCTAAACCGCGCGGGAACTCCGTCCAGAGCCTCAGACGACGGGTATTTTCAAAAGTCAGACCTGTCCGACAGGGATCTGACGCACTTTAACGTCGTGGACCGATGGAACTTTCTAAAGACATTCGACACATACATGGCGGGGTACGTACTCCAATACTGTACCCGAGTACCAAAAAAAGTACCCTAAGGATTCAGGCCAGCGATGACATATCGGTAAGCTGGAGGCAGGGAGATGGGAATTTGCTTCAATGTCAGCTTGATAATCTGGGACAATTTTTCCCCGGGCTACCGCAAAGCACATGTAATCTTTATCAAGAGGGCCGAGAACCTGGCCCGGTTTTTATAGGATTCACTGAAATTCACTAGATGCCCGGAATACCGCTCAACCCCAAACGACGGGTTAAAAAAGCACGGAACAACGATAACCCTCGCCAAAAAAAGCCCAATGTCACTCGAACAAGACGATTACCCCATCATCGTACGTACTAATACGGTGTTGGTTAGCTAACACTTCGGTCCCTAGCTACTCAATTACGTATCCGGTTATGTGTCTCGTATGTGTTATATTTTGTACCAGGCTGTTCATCCTCTTCGTATCCAGGCTATAAATGTATGTAAGGCGAAGCATTATGTGCAGGAGGGTGTACATTCGCATAGAATCGAACCACCCTTTTTGAAAATAGGAACTTGAACACCAATTTACAATTTCACGCGGATACGGCGCATGCTCTGCTCTGCCGCATTTGCCTTGTATGCAGGGTCCAACCCGAAAACGTAGATATTATACCCTTCAGCGCATCGTTTCCCCAGCTTCGCCTCATAAATTGAGGCTCCAAGCCGTCCCGAGAATGCTTCTCCGGGTACTCGGAACCGTCAAGATCCAGGTGGAGGCGCAGTGAGTGGATGTACGCGTAAGTTTTTGCCCGTTCAAGGAGTATCAACGAGAGAACCTCAAGCGTTGCCGACCGTTCCTGTGGCTATAGGCTGCAGGCTTTATTCAGCTCTCTACTCCGCATGTCTTGGTGAAGAAGTACGGGTAAGTAGTAGACGCGCTGAGAGTAGGTATCTTTCAAATCCCTTCAGTTCACAGCCACAGTCTAGCCTAGTTTGACCACGAGATCTCATGTATCATATGCACCATTCAATGTGATTTATGTCGTGTAGGAAATTGTAATGGGCACTCCCGGAAGACCTTTCAAAGGGTCCTGATCTCGCTGGACGTCGCTTATCAACGTGGGAAGCGCAGAGAGAGCACAACCAAATGGTTCAGGACGCATTTGAACATATCTATTCCAACCAGACAGTCAGCTGCCCACTCTTCCGTTGTGTATAGTTTTGTGGAGAGGTCGATGTTTGTGTTCCACCAAAAAGTAACACGTGCACAGACACGTACATTGGTGGCTCACCTGTCCACTGAAGCAAAAATTAAGTGCGAACTCCAGAGATCATGCTTGCCTGGAAGTCCAATCGGCCCCCTGACGCTGACGAGAGAACGTCCCCCAATGATGAAAACGGGGTCGACATTTTTTAATTTCTGTTGAAGTTTGCGTCTAACCTGGAAACCTACCTGGCAGACTATATTTTTTTACCTACGGATATTTGCATTTGCGCCCCATAACACACTTAGCCTCCTTTGAGTCGGATGTACCTACTAGCACCATGTCGTGCAGGAAAAAAAACGAGCGTATTATCACATCAGTTTGCTTCAGCTCTGTGACTTAATTGCATGTATAATTGTCAAGCCAGGCACGAATATCCGACACCATACCGCCAGAAACTACGGTGTTAGGTTGTTGGATAAACGCCGCGGAAGGATCCCCGAAGGAAGTAACTTTGGCTCTTACTTATAGCGGCGATCCAAGATGCGAGATCTTGTATTTCCGGGATCGCGCTTGCTAGTGTTCAAAATCACCCAATCATTGGCTTCTGTTGTGGAAGTTTGCGGGAAGCGAGTGTTTCAACGCTGATGCGGCTCGCGGATGTACCAATACAAGCGATTGGGCGAAGGACGATAGTGCTTTCAGTCCCAAAGGTTCGGCATCTCAATTGATTTGCCTCCCAACTTCCAGACGAGAACGACAAGCTAAACTCGATTACCCCAGATTTTCACGCCACCCACCGAAAGGTACATCATTTTTTGTGAGGGGACCCCGCTTTGGGCAGTTAGAGGTCCGAACGGATCACTTTTCTGGCGATTCGCCGATATTAGAAGATCTAGACTGGATATCTTACGGTCTTGGTACACGTACCTAGACCCGATATTCAGTAACTATTAAACACAACAGAAACTCTGTGCAAATAGATCCAGCTCCGATTTCTAACAATTTGACTGGTGCAGATCAGCTTCTGGTTGGTCAAAAGCCAGGGTTGGCTCAGAAGCGCAAAGTCTCTAATACCTAGTCCCAGCAAATGTTGATAATGGTGCTGACACTGTTAATTCCGAACCTATGTTATAGCGAACGGCCCCTAGCCGGAAGAAATTTAGTTTCGGCACATCATGGGTAGCAAGGTAATTAAATTTCCACATCTTTCTCGTTACAATCTCGGCTACAAGCAAGCAATTGGTTTTTGGGCTGCATGATATATTCACTCTATAGGAAACACGCAGGCAAACTAAAGTAAAACTGCATGAATGTGGGAATTCGGAGCGCGTATTGATGTTACATATGAGATGAAGAAAGGAAACATTGGCATTTTTTTCTTTTCTTTTCTTGTCTTCTCGCGAAATGATTGAGTGCAGAATACAACATGGCACACAGTGAATTGTTGGAGAAAGGTTATGTATCACGGCAATAACAAGCAACTCCCGCGCGTACCTCGGATGTGCGACAAAACGTGCAGTATTAATGCAGCAATACATTTGTGGGGTACTTGTCCGGATGACGTTAAGGCCAGCCATGTCATGAGTCTCGGCGCCATGGATACAGGACACAGGATGCAGGTGTAATTTCTGTTATCAGATTCTCTTGCGTCCGATAATCAATTATTTTCCGGGTTTGCTAAATTTAAATTTCAGGAAATGGAAGGTTTGACAGATTGGGGAAGATGGGCGCTAAATAGATCGGGCCGAATTCACTTCCCCCACAAAGTCCCCTAAAGTAGGTAGGATGGTTACCTAAGACATGGTATGATGGGGGACTGTCCTACTTTGGCAATTAATCAGTGTTAAACGAAACTGTCTCTACTGAAAGAGATGGTTGTACGAATTTATGCAGTCAGCGACCCAGCAGCGCCTGTTCACCAGTGAGCGGCTGGGGTACCAAGGCTCGGCGGATTTTCCGTACTAGTATATTTTGGCTCACGTCATTTCCCTGTAAACGTGCAGCAACCATGCATTAAAGATGCTAGTCTCTATTTGAAATACGATGCAGAGGAATCAAACGGGCAATAGGCAAGATTTGTTGGAAATTAATTTTTCTGGAGACGAGAATTGGGCTCATCCGAAAAACCGGATTTTGTCACGATGGTTACGGTAGTGGCGTCTACTACACATAATCTAATCTGGAGGAAGACCTTCAGGGCAACGGCGAATCCAGGGTTTTCAGCGACTGACTGGGCCCTGGATAGGAGGACCCTTCAATCATCTGTGTATCCTTGGATCGTGAACAGTGTCATTTTCACTTCATGATCCTTCCACCAGATGCCAACGCACGCCCTATTCTTAACAGTCATACAAACCGGAGTGTGGCTTTGTATGCTATGTTACCATGCACGGGCATCATATATGGCAACATCTCGGCGAACAGACACTGAGACGGAGGAGGTCAAAGCGTGCCGACCTTGAAGGCTTCGGATTTGGCTTCCGGCATTCTTGCTGACCGGTGTATTTTGACGCGGCGTAGGAACTATTATCCGCCGCTAATTTTAGCATATGAGTATAGTCTAGGCTGTCTGTTTTGATTCACTACTTGCTACGATAATTACGATCCGGAATTTGGTTATGTTAAAAATTAGATGTTTCACTTCGGGACATCACTTCGGGGCACAAGGCAGACTTTTTTGCTGTTGAATCGTGCAGTCGATCTGGAGACATTCTTTCGATATCTATCCCCGGTTGTATGGCTAGATGCGGTCGGTAGGCAAATACCTTGTTGGGAAACAGATACACAGATACACTGCCTTTCGAGATACTTGTCAACGCATTTCTCTCTCTCCATCTAAGATAACGAAATGCAATGAGCTATCTGAACCCGCTGTTACAGGTTACTGCGAAGTTTTCGATATCCGGACCCCCGTTAGATATAGATATGTCTTGGTTCTCGTCTAGTTGCATAGTTAAATACCAATTGTCTCCCGATAAAGCCGCTAAACAGCTAATCCGCAGAGCTTTTCGAAATTCGGATGATAACATTGCGTCTAGACAGCGGCCCGTGCTGCATCAACTGGGGTCGGCCTAATTAAATACTCTCCAGCTTCCATCGGCATCTCTCACTATATCGGCCGATCTTGCTCAGGAACATCCCATAACCCGGCACCCTTGTTTTCTGCTTTTCTTCTCCTATCTAGAGTTTGGGAGGTGAGATCGAGCTTCCGGCTCTGCCCTCTATAGCAAGCCTATGTTTAAACACGAAAGGAAAAATCCGTCTCCGGAACTGGAAGATAAGCTTAATGTTGGGCATTGAATCTGCCTATGGGATAGTTGTACTTCGGGAGGCACCGGGTAAACTTCGTACTTTTATGGATCTAGCCGGCAAGCTATGGTTGGGGACGCCTATTTCCGGAGGGGATTTTAGCCCAAGGTTCCAGGGCTAATAGCTCGACCACAACCACACCCCAAAATTATTTTCTCTCTGTTAGACGACTCCATTTTATCCGTTCTATAACGTGACAGAGCTAGATTATTTTTATCTTTCTTTTTGGTGGAGCTATTAAGATATGAAAATGTGACTTTTTGGTGGGGGACCAAACGAATGTCGTGCCCAAATAATGCCTATTCGGGCTATTATATGACCCAAAACGGCAATATCCATGTGTGTTGGTAAGCTTTGAGAGGGGCTTGGCACTAGTATTTACAGTCTTGGCGCATATATTGAGGCCTTGGCATATATGTAATGGGCAAATTACTCAAAATAGTAAGGCATGCTCCCTCTCCTCTACACTTCGCTTGCTTGAAGCAACAACTCCTCCTTCTGCGTTGCAACGGGGTGACACAGGGCCAAAAGTCTTTAGCACTTAGGCTTCACCCCCGCTTCGTGATACTTCTCCTCCTCTCATGATGCCCTTTTAGGGAAGCATCCATCATGATACACTCTTCACCCTTTGCCCTCTCCTAGCGAGACTCAAGGGCCCCCTCTTCTCTTTTCGGCTGCAACTCGGATCTCAGTTATAGCCTTTCATGGATTAAAAGATGGGACATAGGGTTAGTTTTCGGTTCGATGGTTGTTAAAGGATTGCGGGTCATTGTACAACGTTATCGTTTCATTGTTATCGGTTATGCTTTCTGGAAAAGTATTTAAACCATGGATTTCGCTTGCTGTTTTATCTTTCTTCTTTTCTTTCCTTAAGAACGTTCGTTTCACTTCGTCGTATCCGTTATAATTCCACTTCGATTCTATCTTAACTCGCCGCCGTCGAAACATCGCCGATACTTCGCTCAAGATACCTTTCGTAGACTCAGACTATACCGCACTCCTCGAACGCGTTGCTTTCCGCTAAGAAGATCGCTCACCTTCGTGATATCGAAGGCTTAACGAGAACCCAACCGCGAGATTACGTCGTTTCTCATCTACACCTCCTACCGCTAACTCTCCATGAGCTTCCCACGTCGACCCTCCTCCAAAGACGGGCGAGCCGCCGCAGCCTCAAGCCTTCCCCACTCGAAGCCTTTCACAAAGCCTTACAGAGTACGACCCGCTGAACCTATACAATCAACTTCGAGAACTAAACCGTAACCCTATGACCAAATAAGATCCTTCAAGATAACGAGAAAGACGTCAAGAAACTCAAGATCGCTCAAATTCAAATTGACAATGCCCTCCGACACGCCACCCAACAAGATCAAAGGGTTACCGAAGAAGCCAGCCTTATCGCGTACTCCGCCGTGAAATAAACGAAGCTCGCGCAAACCTCTCGCCCCCCGCCCCACCAAACCTCACCGCCACTCCCCCACCACCGACATCTTCTATCCATCGCTCCGAACGTATGCCAGATCCAGAGAAATTCGACGGATCTAGAGTCAAACTCCCCGGTTTCATTCTCCAACTTCGTTCGAAACTCGCTGTTAATAGAGACCGATTCGCGGATGAGAACACCATGATTCTCTACACAATTAACCGTCTCAAGCGAGCAGCCCTCTAACAAGTCCGACATTACGCTTCTTCCTCCGCCTCACCACCTGGACCAGTGCAGCCGCTCTCATCGCCGCGTTAGAAACCGCCTTTGGAGACCCTGACCCTATCGGTACCGCACGAAGAGAACTCCACCAGCTCCGTCAAGGAAAACGTGACTTCTCTGCTTACCTGGCCGATTTCCAACGTATCATGGGCCGAATACTTATCTCGTTTCGATTTTATAATTACATACCGACTGCGCAGCGAGTGAAACCAGACGCATTAACTCGAGATCGTGAGATCTCCCTGCGAAGGATGAAAGACAAGACACCAAAGTCAAGTGCGCAAAGCATGAAACATCGATCCCAAGATAAGTTGTTGTCGCTTTTTGTCAAACGGTCATTGACCGACGCCCTAAAAGCTTTTCTGTAATGGATATATCATTGATAAGTTTCCTAAAAGATACTCTAAATTTCTATTTAATAAAGATCAAGAATAAAGCGAGATCACTCTAAGTGAACGTACCAACGAATAACCGACATGCTTATCGAGGAAATCTCTATGTACCCGACTTCGATCCTCTCCGCCTAGAGATTATCAGAAGACACCATGATGCCCCTGCTGCAGGTCACCCAGGACGAGATAAAACCTTTGAACTAATAAGTAGAAGGTTTTACTGGCCAAAGATGAGAGAATCTATCGGACGATATGTACGTAACTGCCATACATGCCAAAAAGCCAAACCAGTCACCCAACGTACGCAAGGAGTCCTCCGCCCATTACCTATCCCAAATCGTCCCTGGCAAGAAATCTCAATGGATTTTGTCACAGGCCTTCCAGAATCCGAGGGCTATGATGCTATTTTAGTCATCGTAGATCGCTTGTCAAAGATGCGACATTTGATTCCGTGCAATACTACAGTCAATTCACGGGACGTCGCTGAGTTATATTTACAACACGTCTGGAAGCTTCATGGGTTACCTACGCACATTACTTCCGATCGAGGCACGCAATTCACAGCCCATTTCTGGAAGGAACTTTGTAAACGTCTAGGAATTCAAGCCCGGATGTCTACCGCGTTTCATCCAGAGACTGACGGACAAACGGAAAGACTGAACGCAGTCATGGAACAATACCTGCGCTCTTACGTATCTTATCGCCAGCGAGACTGAAAGAAATTGCTACCGACGGAATTCTCTCGCCAACAACTGTGAATCACTAAGACTAAAGTCTCACCTTTCTTCGCGAACTATGGCTATCACCCTCGTTTTGACACTTCCATCATTCCTACTACAACTATTGCCCAAAGCTTAGATTCCTCTGCCTTCGCGACTACAATGCAAGACTTATACGATTATCTCCGAACGCAGATACGAACCGCCCAGGATATCCATGAAACCGCTACTAATAAGCACCGAACCCTCGCCTCAAAGATACCAAGTCGACGATCGTTGCTCATATCGATTTAAAAACATCCGAACGGTTCGCAATGCCTAAACTTGATTGGAAGTGACCCTATCCTATAAAAAATAGTGTCGCTTTCGCGTATTTAAATCGATCTTCCACCCTCGCCAAGATCATCCTGTCTTTCACGTTTCGCTTCTTAAACCCGTCGCCAACGACCCTCTTCC
This sequence comes from Gyromitra esculenta, assembly GCA_038503075.1. Lineage (NCBI taxonomy): Eukaryota > Fungi > Ascomycota > Pezizomycetes > Pezizales > Discinaceae > Gyromitra > Gyromitra esculenta. The sequence continues at coordinate 1,106,195 of JBCAML010000020.1, read as the reverse complement.
CGAACAAGCTTATTCCCCTCCGTCACCGATTGTCGTTAACAACGTTAATACTTTATCGAGAAAATCCTCGACCAACGGATATACCACGGACAACAACAATACCTGGTCGAATGGACTGGCTACGCTCATCCTACCTGGGAACCCGCCGAAGATCTTCAGGATACTACTGCCCTTGATGTATTCCTAACTACGACAACTACTACCAATCCTAAGGTTCGCAGGAGCTCACGCTTGAGACGGGGGGCTACTTTCATGGATTAAAAGATGGGACATAGGGTTAGTTTTCGGTTCGATGGTTGTTAAAGGATTGCGGGTTGCTGTACAATGTTATTGTTCTTCGGTTGTTATCGGTTATGGGTTTTCTTAGGAAAAGCGGGGTATTTAAACGGTGGATTTCGCTTGTGTTTTATCTTTCTTCTTTTCTTTCCTTAAGCAACGTTCTCGTTTCACTTCTGCTGTATCTGTTATAATTCCACTTCGATTCTATCTTAATCGCGCGTCGCGAAACATCGCCGATACTTCGCTCAAGATACCTTCGTAGACCAGACTATACCGCACTCCTCGAACGCGTTTGCTTCGCTTAAGAAGATCGTCACCTTCGTGATATCGCGCTTAATCTAACCCAACCGCGAGATACCCACTATTCGATCTCTAAGCACCCACTCTTCGCTCTCGCTAGCCGCGCGCCTTCATCTCTACCTCGTTTGCAGCTGATGCACCAAGCAGATCGCTACTAGTACGGCCAGCATTATTCTACCAATCACACACTAAACTTCACCATCATCGGCTTCAATAACTATCTTGTTCACTGGTTATTTTGTTTCGTCTCTTTTGTATTTTCCTATTGTCTAGGAGGGTTGTGAGAGTAGGGTTTTGTTCACGCTATAACTTCGGTTGCATGTGATATTCTTGTACCTAGATAAAACAATGAAACAATGATTTAACAAAAAAAAAAAAACTCAAAATAGTAAGGAAAAATGCATTACTAATCATCAAAATGAATGTCGCACCCCTCCGGTCCTAGGCGTCCCCAACCATATCAGAATCAGTGGTAAAAGGAACCGGTGTACGGAGCTGATAGGTACCTCGATGATAGTTGTCGTAATGGAGACGTTGTAATCAAGTGGATGGTCGCACGAGGGTCAATGCTTAGTTGAGACTTATCCGGGAAACATCTACCTACACCGGAATATGAATTGGGGTAGATTACTCAACTTAGAATTATCAAGCAAAAGCACATACGGAGAACGCGGCTACGGTATAAGAGCTATTTATATACTGCTGAATTAGGATATTCAAGTGAGTATACCCGATGACCTACAGGGGCAGATGCATCTGGAAGAATGACTTGCATGCTTCCATCGACGTTTGAGATCGCTAGGTAATTAATTTGCTAGGATCGACCCACATTCACGAGTATCTGCTTGTGAGTGCATTGAACCCTGTTCAAGATCTCTGGGACGTGTAATTTGACACGTTGGAGATCGAGTTAAAATTTGAAACGTTTCGTTTCACGGGAATCTAACCGTGCATTTAAATGGAAATTTTATCCAGAAGATATTTGATCTTCGATACCCGTCCAAGGATTGTGTTCGGTAACCGTATTGTGCAACTTTTCGGCCTTAGAGCCCTCCTGGGGATTAATGATCGGCTCAATATTGACTCCATATATATGGGGATAATTAACCCTAGCTGGGGTGTCTCGCATGCGCAGCCGGCAGTACTCGATTTGGGATCACTACCATCTATCCACTTATTCGTCCCATATATCCAGCCCTATGAGTTACGATACTGGGATAATTGATAGCTTTGGGGTCCGTGAATTCAACTTCTGGTCCCAACTATAGTAGCCTCTAAAAATTTACGTTAGTAAGTTTTTCCTCGAGTTAGGTGGTGTATGTACCTCGCTGCGGCATCACTACTAAAGATGGTGAGGCTCTCCGTAAATTCAGGGTAACTTGTTAGAGCGGTGGAGGGGTCAGCGAGGCAGAGGGTATAACGAGGCTTGGGTAGCAAATGAAACATTTTGCCACAAAATGGAGATCAGTTTGTTTGCCAAGACCGCCAAGCCTCGTTATACCCTCTGCCTCGCGGACCCCTCCAATGCTCTAATCCCTATCTGCTCTTGACATGAAAATGGGCTTTAGGCCTACAACCGGCATAAAGTGTTCTTAATTGGTGTGTATACTCAAGAAGCTATTCCAAACTATCCTACTTAGTGTGTTAGCTTATAGGCATTCCTACGACCTTTGCGATGAGCTATGAAGACATGAATGTTCATGAGCGACTAACAATGGCTTGATTGCTGCTCAACAATGCGCATACCACGTGGTGTGATGCGGTCCGCAGCAATCCAAGAAAAAAAAAAAACTGATCCTGATACAGACATGCACCCCAGGGCTACGTAAATATAGATCAACTCAGGTGGCGAGCTATAGTGATTGACTCAAGGGTATATTGAGGTGGGAAATGGTTCGGATTGGTATTACATTTCACGTGCTAGCCTCGGAGATGTTATATTGGTACATATATTTTAGGCGTGGACTGTCTCTGCAGATAGATCTACAAGCAGCTAAATGTATATGTGTATAAGATAATGTTGTGTGCATACATAGCCACAAGTCGAGTTTGGTTTTATTAAGCCACGAGAAGTGCATGATAAGCGATCCAAAAGGCAAAGCGTTGTTTTCGAATACTTAGTTGATGCAAGCCGAGAAAAAAATAATATCTGTTTAAAATACTGAGTATTTGGAAGGTAGGTGAGATGGATTTTAGTGTCGTGCATGATCATATGAACTTGTTCGTGGATTTAAATGTTCGCATCGCGTGGTGAGTGAGTGATTGTGAAACAGAAAGATCTTGGTAATGACTTACTACTTGTTAGCAGGCATACGAACCAGAAAACATGGGGGTGTGGCTTTGTATACTACGGAATCCGTGCCTAATGCCGCAGCGTACAAAGCCACACCCCTCGTGTTTTCTGGTTCGTATGCCTGCTAACAAGTGTAAGCCCTTATGAGATCGGGAAAGAGCGCCTCAACTTTTAGCTGAGGCAAATTTGTTTTTTTTTTTTGCTTGCTAATCAGCTTTGTGGAGCGCTTGCTTGTTGTGTAAATAGTGGCGAGCATGAATCCTCCTTCGGCTTCAGCTGGCTCTGGAGGTGTGTAGGTATATAGACTACAGCACAATTACCCTCTAAGAATACAGTCAACCCTGCATATCATATTACGGCACGGAGCATAATTTAGCGTTATTGTGGGATGATTGTATACACTGGTGATGATCAAAAGGTGTTGGTATCAAGCTTCGTGGTTTCGCAGCTTCGGCCAACTATTACTTCTCAAAGGGTAATTTATGAGTGCCTATATTACAGTCGCTGCTCTTAAATTTTTAGCCGGCGTGAACCGAACTGTCGCTGCTAGTTAGCTTTGACTTTTCTGGGTGTTAAGGGGAGGATTAGTAGATATGCCAATGTGCTTGTTCCTTTTTTTGTTCTTAGTAGTACTATATGTATTTACTTATACTATGTCGTAGTTATATAATTAAGTACCAAGATTATCAAAAAAAAAACTCCTATTGTGTATGATATAGATAACTAGAACAAAAAACCTGTGATGGGCCCAACCTGGACAGACGGCTAATCTACAGGGTATATTACCCAGCGTGAAGGTAGTCGAATAACCTCCCTTGAAAGGATTGGACTTGTGTCCATTCCCCTAGCCCCTCTAGGCGACACCATAATCGTTGCGCTATGATGGCTGTTGATATAATAGAAGGTTCTGTAAATATAACTCACTGTCAGCCTACAGGGACTATGCAGAGAATGTATGTAGATGTTATGGATGTGTCTCGAATATTTTATAACATCGTGTTCTACTTGACTGTTTTGCCACCGATTATCACTCGTGATCCTGGTTAACACGTTGTGCGGTATGTTTGACCAACCCAATACTAGATTCTCCAAATTAACGAAAACATAAGGCCTAGGGGGTAGTTCAATTGTGGACGATGTCATGAGATGAAAACTAGTTACTACTTAGAGTTAGTTTGTGGTGTGCTGTGATATTTTCTAAAGATGGGAATGGTGCGATATCAAAAAGTCATAAGATCACGAGGGTTGAGTCGCCTATTGCATCTATGCTTCAAGGTCTATCACGTGTGGTACTAGTAATGGTATACGGGGATGGAGAGAGGAAGGGTGTGTTTGTGCTCGCCATCAAGAGTATAAGATCCTATCGCGTGCACTAACATATGACAGAGAGACAAGAAAACGAGGGGCTATGTGATTTGCGATAAGTCTTAGGAATGGAATATCAAGGTGAAATAGATAACAGGGAGGTGTCGAAGACAAGCGATGGAGGAGGGTAACAGGGGCCTAAGTGATGAAAGAGTAGAGAACTGATTTGGGGGAAGAGTAAGAAGAGGAGATATGATCGAAGGGGAGGGGGGGTTTATAGTTAAAACGTGTTCGGTGGTTAGGCGTATATTGAATCCTCCTTTAAGCAAACTAGGTAAGCCGGGTCTGGCTTCGGGTGTGCCTTTAACTTTGGTTTTATTTTCAACTGACTTTTCCTCGTGATAGTACTAGCTACATTTGTCTTGGAATACTGTTATGACTACAGTACAATCGCCCTATAAGAATACGGTTGGTTCCGAAAATCATATTCTTATAAAAGAGTTATTCTTATATGAAAAGCAAGCCATACTCGGGATTACCCCTGTCGGGACTGGATTCAGCATTCTTACAAGGCGAGTATTCTTATAGTTAGTATTCTTATAGGGCGATTGTACTGTAGTCTATAACAAGTGTATGACTTAATTCTGAAGGCCTGTCGACCAAAAATAATGTGTCCTCTGCACCTGCTAGAGGAAATACTAGCTATAAAGAAATAATATTTGTGATGGGGTAAACTTGGGTTGCAACTAAGTCTACACTTTAAATTGCAGATTAATATTTAAATAAGACAGCTGTGGAATAGACAGCAGTAGGTTAGCTGTGGGTTAAATTGTCTGTGTTGTGAACGGGTGATGGTTGCACCAAGGTTTACCCGCATCACAAAATTTATTTTTTAGCAAGTAGAGTCACCAAAAGTCACTCGAATGACTGTTTGCCATTAGTCAACCCAGTCTATGGGTTTACCTTTCAACTAGCTAACTTCCGGTATGCAGGCCGCAGTTCAATAACATACTAGCGATTTTCTATTCAATTTGCTTTGGACGGGAGTATTAGGGCTAGTAGTGGGTCCATGCTTTGTGAGAGAGCTGTCTATACGTGGGTGGTAGTGGTTAGCACAACGCTATCTATGGATAATTCAAACACAGATGGAATGAAAAATATACAATTCTAGTACAGGAGACTCACGACTTGTAGATTTTTTCTTTTTCTTTATCATATCTTCATAGCTCCCTATGGTAGTAGAAATGTCATATACAGCCCAAATCGAAAATAAACCAAAAGATGAAAGGAAACCGATAGGGCAATGTGGAAGAAGAAAAAAGATAAGGTGTATATAATTGGCAAAGCATAGTCCTTAGAGCGAAAGACACACAAACTCCTTTCTGTCTTAGTTTTCCCGTCATATTCGTAACGCGCCGTCATCCCTAAGAAAATAAAGAAAAAAAAATCGATATCGAGATAAAAAGAGAAGGAATAGTAGCTGGATGTAGATATGGAGGGGTATCTCCGCGAAAAAAGAAAAGAAAGGGAATGAAAGGAAAAAGATAATAAAGGGATGCATACAAGATGCGTAACAATACCGAACACCGTTCAAAATGCATACCAGACTCCCCCAGCCAAAAAATACCCAACCTCTCCTTTTCATCGTTTGCATATGTATAAGCACCTATAGCTTCTTCATAGTTGTCACAGCTCAATTCCATTCATCACCAATCATCATCACCTTCACCCTCTTCCTCTCCTTGCCCAACACCTCCTACCCCGCCAACACCTCTCCCCCTCCCCCTCCCCCCACTACCACCACCTGTCATCTTCTTCCTCTCTACGATCATTTTGCTCAAGCCATCCAGGCTCTTCCCGCCGCGTACCTCTTCCACCTCCTCAACGGCTCTCCACCCTTCCATTCCTGCAGCTATCCTTTTCGTGATCTCCTCGATAATAACTTTTCTCCTCGAATAGAACTTCCTCTCTGCCTGACTTGTCCTCCATTTCGGCCCATACCTTGCTTCAAGGCTTTCTACGGAAGGAGATGAATTGAGACCTGTTTTCCATTCCTGCCAGAGCCCAGCAACAGTGGAGAGGGAGCGGGACATTTTGTAGATGGGAATCTGCCCAGATGGCGTAGTTGATGATGCGGTAGAAAGGGAAGATGTGCTGGTAGGCAAAGATGGCGCGAACGAAAGCGCGGTGGAGATGGCGGTGAGGGGCGAGTCTGAGGAGGTAGTGGACGCGGCGGAGTTGGTGGATGTATGTAGAGGGGGGGAATAAGGTGTTGGTGGGTTTGGTGCGGGGGGAATTGTGTTCGATGGGGTAAAAGTGGGGGAAGGAATGAGATTGTTGTTTTGGTTGTTCACATTGTTGGGGGTATTGCTAATGTTGAGGTTCAGTGGCGGCGGCACTGGGGAATGATGGGATGGCGTATGTTGATGAGTAGGTTGTGGGGAGTGATCGTCAAACGCGACGGAAAGGTGCACTCCATCTTTGAGAAAGTGTTTGATTAAAGGTTTGATTATTGTGTCCCCACGGTGAGTTTTTAGTTTTGGTGTGCAGTGCGCAGGCTTGGCGAAGAGATCGCGAAGCAACGATACCAGTGTCTATTCACATGTTATAAAAACATTCATTGTAATTCGATTAAGTCTTGGGAATATGCTCTCGGGAAGCGAGGAAAGAGGATAATATACTGACATCCCAATTCTGAACTGCAGCGAGCGGTAGCGCAAAAGTCTCACTCGAGCCTTGTTCTTGTACCCTTAAAAACGGTACGCTTGATGAACTCGCCATTGCAGTAGGGGAGGCTGTGGTCGCAGGTGTCATGGGAAGTTGCACGTGGGGAGTTTCATTTTTCTGTTGGGCATGGTGTCGCTGGTGGTGGTGGTGATGTTGCTGCTGCTGCTGCTGCTGCGATGAAAGTGGTGGCGGCGCAACGTTTACGGGCGGAGGAAGGCGTGGGGTTAGCGACAAATTCGATGCCGAGGTTCGCTGACGCTTCTGCGGGCGTTCAAGGTCATGTGGCTCCGTGGCGGCGGCAGCGGGGGATGAAGAACTGGAGGAGGGGTTTGAAGGCGCGGCGGCCAAAAAAGGCATCACAGGGGAAGGTGAGGGGTTTGTGGCGGCTTGATGGTTAGGAGCGTTTTTGGGGGTGGGGCGTTGGTGGGTTTGGTGTTGTTGGACGGGATGATGTTGTTGCTGGTGCTGCTGCTGCTGGTGCTGTTGTTGCTGTTGTTGCTGGTGCTGTTGTTGCTGGTGATGTTGCTGCTGGAGGAGGAGCTGCTGATGGTGATGATGCGTGTGCTGTGAGGAGGAAGCCATGGCGATAGTAGTAGTAGTTGGCGGCGGTAGAGGTAGAGGTGTTGGTAGAGGTAGAGGTGTTAGTAGCAGTAGTTGTAGCGCTGTCGTTTTTTTGTTTCTGTCTATCTAGAGTATATCTGTATGTCTACTGACGTTTATCGTTGAGAACTCTTGAGGGGAGGACAAGTACTGAAGAGGAGGCCCGTGCTATTGTGAGCGGGTTGGGGTGTGAGTGAGTGAGTGGATGGATGGGTGGATGGATGGGTGAGCGAGTGAGTGAGCGAGTGAATGACGGCCTACAGCAGACAGTGGGCGATGGTGGGTTGGTTGGCTGGATTAGGTGCGGGAAACAGGCGATGACAGAACAGACCCAGTCGCGGGACCTTGTATCGTAGTCTTGTCGGGTGGACGACGGCGCAAGTAATCTGATCTCCACGTTTAGAGCGGGGCACAACCAAACAAACCAGTGATCGGAGGCGGAGGCGCTGTGTCGTATGTAGCAGTAGCTGTCTTTTCAACGCTGCTGCTGAGAGGAGAGAGGAGGGGGAGGACTGAGTGAGCAGCGAAACGGAACAGCAAAAGCAGCGTGTGCGGATGCGTGAGCGAGATCGCGCGAGTGACTGACTGACTTGGTTCAATGCCGTGCCGCACTGACTTTGAGTGGACTTTGAGTGGACTCCGCTTTCCATGCGACTCTACCACAAATCCTCCTGCAGGCTCAAATCAGCTTCCCCCCATCGTCGATTTCTGGCGATATGGGACAAGTTGTCGGGCTTGGCGAGAGCCGGGTTATGTAAGAAAGCACCGACTAAAGGCAACCACGAGTGACACCAGCGGCTGGTCACCGGACCTTTTGCGTTCGCAATTAGACTCGACAGCAGAAACCCCCGCCATGGAATTCGCACGAAAAGAAAAAGAAAAGGAGGAAAAGAAAAAAAAAAGAAAAATTACTTACTTCCCCACCAACAAAAGGAAGCAAGCGGGGGAAGGCAAAAGTTTCAATATGGTCTTGCGAACCGCAGGAAGTTTAATGATTTCGCAGCATTGCTGTGAAAATCACAGCCCACCAAGGCAGTCATAGCCGCATTCGATCTCACCCGCCAAGACCTGCTCGATTCAACTCGGTCTCCTGCTTCCTGTGGGAACACCCACTGCGCTCTCGCAGCCATAAAGCGCACATCAACGGCCACGATTTCTCCCCAGGTTTCCGGATGGCAGAGAAACGTTCAAATAGAGCTTGACCCAATACTGCAGCTTGCCCGTTAATTGATCGCGGTTCCAGAATAGTGAACGAGTGATAGCTTGTGAGCGCATACCAAGGCGAAAAGGGGGCACGTTTGACTTGGCTAATTGTGCTTGCCCGCAGGTTAACGCCGCCCCCGAGGTCGTCTGAAGGTCTACTCGGGTCACCGTGGGAGGTACAGGCGTCTGTGCGCAGCATGTTTGTGCTTGTTAGGTTTGACGTTAGTGTGATGTCATATCTCTGTCTTTGCCCCCGAGTCAGACCACTGGACTTTCCCAAAGACAACAAGAGCCTTGGCGTGGTTTACTATAGCTATTGTTAAATCCAAACTATTAGACATCTACTAGATAGGCCTTGAAGAAATAGCTTCCAGTCCCCCCAAGCCCACCATGGACCTCAGGCAGAATTGACCAAAAATCTCCTTATAACTAGTGCTGGCGTGGATCAGAATTAACCCGTAAAAACGTAAAAAACGAGAATATGGCAAAGTGAAACACCATCTCGCTGCTTATGGACATGGTAAAATGTCTGCTGCCGGTACCGCATGTAGATGCCCCGGAAATTTTTAGTTGATGGTACAATATCCGTTGTCTACATCCACGCTATGCTCCTAGTAACTTTAGCTAAGCGGTCACGTATTCTCAGACCTCCACAGTGGGGTCCAGTTCGCTGCGTTCTCCACATTCTGGAGATCTGAGATGATTTTCCTCGGAAATGCAGGCGTTTTGCCACACACATAAATGTGTGAATGGATGGTGATGTGTGGAGGATCGCGTGAACTTATGCGTGTGAGATCTCAATACTTTTTTTTATCTGGGTTACTCACTGACACATGTCGTAAAGGTGAGCTTAGCATGCCGTCCTATTAAAAGGATAGAATATCAGCCTAGAGGTACTTGCAATTATGGCTTGTGGTTAGGCTTTCCTAAATTGGTTTCGGTGCTGGTGGTATTTGCTGAGATTATTGTAGTATTGGCGCTTCCTGACTTCCTTTCAAAATCTATCTTTCGAAAAGGGTTCTGTGCATGGAAGAATACCAGGTATACTCTGGGAAATTAGTTGAACCGAATAAAGAAACGGGAGTAACTTAAACAGTCGCCTGCCTAAATGGGCTACACGTACTTACTAATTTCTGTTCGCGTCTGGTGCTTAAAATGTTAATAAAATATATGGATTCTTCAATGAGGAGTTATAAGCGACGGTAATTGCCATCGTTGTCGTCGATTTTTTTCTACAGATTCACCCATCCTGTCAGTTATGTTGCTGGCTGATGTCCCTGGAGATCAAGCTTCCTGAACCTCCAACTTAATTTAACCTATTACTTAGGTGTCCGGATAACGCGGTTGTGCTGTCCGAACTTAACTAGCGAAAGCAAGGAATGTACGCTTTCGTTTTCGTTTCCTTGTTTCATATTCCCCTGAGGGCGGGTGCTTGTGATGTTGGTACATGCATGTTGACCATCGGGTTTCTCTCAGACAACGTGCATGTAGAGTATTTTGTGTGAATGCGGCTATTTAGTCGGCTAATTACATGTAATGGTGATCTCAAAGCGCGACATTCATGGCGAATATAAATCCTCGGGATCGATAAGGTCGTGGGAGATCACTCATGAAGACTCACGGCTGATAGTTGTCATTGCGGCGACTGGGTGCGTTATCGATTAGGGTAGAAGGCAATCTGAATGTAGATCCTGTGACTGCGGGACTAAAATTTTTTTTTTTCGACAAGTAGTTGGAGGGCTTTGCATGGCTCAAGCTACGTGGTGGGATGGCAAAAATTTACTAGTTGTGAGTAGCTACATGTAATGGTTTGCAGGCAGTTCCTAAAGATTTCTCTGATGTTTATGAAAGTATTGCATTGGGGGCTTTAGGCTGAGGAAACTTGCTTTTGGCTTTTGTGATCCCTCTGGCTTTGGCAGCGGTGTATATTCAGCTGGTCGACGTCGATTTTTTCTGACCTACGTAATCCGAGTGAGATACGGTGCCTAAGAAAGCTAATGTGGCCTAGTCTCGTTGGGGAGTAGGGTGGTTAGAAATCTCAAAGGAATATGATGTTGGGTATTTTGGGGGATCCCAAGAAGCTAGCTTAATGTGGTCGATATATATAGACAATTCTGTTCTATCATAATTATAATCGCTATTGTCCTTAGAGCCTGTCCACGTATCGCTCCATAGATCTATCACTTACAGCTATCTACTAATTTGACTGAGTTGAGTGTTCATACAACTAGCGTATATATGTTCCGGCCCATATGTCATTAAACCCCGTTTACAAAGTGGCTGGCCATTTTGTAAATGGGCCAGCCAGTTTACAAATGGAGCAACTTTGCAGATAGGCTGGCCCACCAGCAAAGTGGCACTAGTTGGTGGCCCATATCCAAAGTGCAACAGCAAAGCTTAGACCACCATTGAAGCTTGGACCATGAAACCTCGCTAAAAAATCCACTCAAGGTACAGAATACTCCATCACAGTCCACTATTATAGGAATTTTATCATGAACTCAAACGCACCCATTGGCTACTAGTGCAAAAAAGATGTCACTCCAAGTTAAAGAGCTCGGCGCACTTGGGTGCTATATGATATCGTGATGATGGTTGTAGAACTTGAGTTGTGTTTTAAGGTGACTTGTATTGGTGGGGACGTTGTGGGGAGGCTGACACTCTTTTAGTGTAAGTTGACTTACATGTAGTTGTGGTTAACTTGAATGAAAACCATTTTACTTTGAGTATGGGCTGGGTTTGAATAACACTTTGGAGATGGGCTGACCCATATACAAAGTTGCTCCTTTTGTAAATGGGCCGGCCCATTTGTAAAGCAGGCTGGCCACTTTGTAAACGGACATTCCTGGCAAACGGGCTAGAACATATACATAACTAAATTTCTGCGTCGAACTCTAAGAAATGTAGCTGACCGATCATCTAGAGTTTGAGTATTAGTCACAATTCGAGTGATATGTCATGGATGTTCAATTTTGTCAATGGAATAACGGGTTAAATTTTTGGGCGCTATGGTACTCAGAAATCCGATGGCTTTGTATATATGCTACAAATAATAACGTAATATCATGAGGATATTCAAGTTTATCGATATATCTCGGGCCAGATCTAGGGTGCGTACGGGGGGCGCGCGTGCGGGCTTATGCTAACCTTACTTTCACCTCCGGATCTGGACCATCCAAATACTAAAATAGAAACCGGTCCTGATCTCTTATATATCGCTATTTACCTGTGTTATAACGATTATGGTTACAGATTGCTCATTTCTGAAGCGTTTAACTGACTCAGCGGTGTAGCGAATATCGCGTATATATGGGATGAGTCTTGGTCTCACAAGGTTCTTGTTTGACCGGATTAATGGAAGAAGAAACCGCTTGCTCATGCTCGGGTGCCGCCAGGAGGTTTAAATAATCATCCAAGAGGTGATAAATAGATATGTTGGTGCACGCGTTTAGGGACTAAGGAAAGGGACAGTGAAAGCTTGGCTAGAAGAAAAAAGGGTAAATATAACTAGTACTAGAATAACAGCCCAGCGATGGAATCCCTACGTATGTGTGTAGACACAACGTTACTAGTAAAGGCCTGTTAACATGTATGAAATCTTTGGGTCTCTAAGATTACCTAAATACCCAAATATCTAAGGGCTTAAGACCATGACTAAATCTTGCAAGGAAGCCAAGTTTCTAACTTTGTAGTATCCTTGGAAATGCGATCCGCACAACCCCTAGATATCGCCTAATTTCGAATTGAGTAGCTACAAAGAAAAAAGAAAGGTGTATTCGTAGAAGATGCTAAGAAGGACTAAAACATTTGCGAAAACATATCATACCCACTCATCTCGCAGTGCCCATGCGTGCGCGTGCTCTTTAGAACTTCCCCCCTTCTTCAGACACAGCTTACCCAAAACCCTTGATTTAAGAAGGAAAAGAAAAATGAACATAAAGAAACAGCATGACCGGGATTGCTAGCCCTCCTCCCGGTAAATGATTGCTGTGTGGCCTCTCCGGAATCTTTCAGGCTTGGTCAATGTCCTGGCCTAGTGATACCGGCACCAATAGCTCCAAGGCAGGAGATGGAATAATGGCTCCAAGGAATTATTTTGCGGAGAGTAACAGCTCGGTAAAGAAGCCTCCTAAGGAATATTGGAATCAAAAATGGTCCGCGACGGCATTAAAGTAAGGGAATATCGCCGGAGATAATCGTACACATCCAGAGCGGAATCCTCAAACGCCGGCCGGGCAAGGGCGAAACTGTCAGAATATCAAGCAAAAGTGAATAGAAAGAGACATGGCCAAGTCCGAGCTTATTCATTTTTTGTTGCTTCCTCACAGGGGCCTAGTAGGATCTCCAATTGTGCGGAACATCCATTCCCCATCTTCGTCCTGTTTCCAGTGTCCCAGTATTGGCATACCTGTAACACTACTTAATGGGATGGGAGGTCCATTGGGGCACTCCGGAACAGGTATAGCGATTGGTGGTTCTGGTGGGTCTATATATCTTGGGGTTGAATCTTGTGCTGGTGGCTCGGGCGATTTTGCACCAGGTTCACGGAACGGGTGAACATATTGCCTGGACCAATTATCATACCAGGGACGATTATCCGGCGAGGGCATGTAACGAAACTGTTGCTCCTGATGAATTGGATGTTCCGGTACTGGAATCGGAGGTCTCACAGCAGGCTCAAGTGGCCTCGCATGCATTCCTCCATTAGGTTCCTGTACTGTTACGTAGTTCTTATAGCTGAAATGGAAAGTACGAGAATCGACATAATCTACGTATACGTCATTGCCATATTAGCAATATTCGAATCCATATTCGACTTTCATGAGCAAAGTAGGAAGTGCCTGCCTGGACCACGACGTCCGCCGCTCTGCTCAGAGTATCGCTGTCGTTCAGCCTTCCACCTCGCAGAATCTTCCCTGAGTGTGTGTATTTGGGCCTTGTAGCGAGGTGACTGGTTAGCACATATGGTATGATGACAATGGTTTCGGATATAATCCTTGTGATTGTTTCTTACATCTGTGAGTGGTCGAAACCCTTTATACAAAAAACCCGGTCGTCCCTATGGTTAGAGTTAGTAAATTGAATGCTACAAAAAAATGAGCTCAGCTTTTTGAATGGACTCATACGAATTTATCTTGGCTCGGTTTACATTGAGCATTATTGCCTAGATATCGAGGAAGGTCGGTTTGGATGACGTCGCGAGAAATTCCCTCACCAAGAAGGAAGAAAGGGTAGGAATCGCTAGTACTATAGGAGGGCGTTCGATCGAATTGTACTGGCGTGGGTTGAAAATGTTCTTCACGTACACCTCTGACCCTACTACCACTTCCATCACTAATGAAATTATCGCCCGAGCGTTCGTGATCACGGCTAGGCAAGTAGCCACTCATGGCGGGGCTGGTATGATAAGGTTCTAGTGAATTGTTTGACTTTTAGATCAGATAGGGTCTATGAAGAGTAATATCCTTTTAAGAATGTAAATGCACTAGGGAAGAAAAAAGTTGGATAGTTAGGGTGTGTTTGTAAGAGAGTCGCGGTATATAAGAGCCTTACTTAAGCTTAAGTTTAGGAATCTTGTGCATAAAGGACGAAAGAACAAGAAAGAAGGTAGATAGATGGAGATGTGAGGACTTATAATTGTTTAGACAGGCTACGGAGGCTGAGAAATATAGCTGAGGGGTACTGACGTATTAAGGATTGATGTCATGATCATGTTTTACTGCCTCTCAAATGCACCCACCCCTTGCACAAGCGAAGCTGAGCTGAGCTAAGTAGAGTCTCTCTTTGTGTAACACAATTGCAAGAGATCACGATGTCAACCGAAGGTAGTGATCAAGGTCTTGCCTGTTGATTGCAGTCGTTTGCATGTCATCCGTTGACTTTCTTTGTGAGAAGAGCCTATTTCCTGGTGTTATATCAGCTATCGATGAGATATAGAAATTTTACTCTGGGAACTAACAAGTATACGTGTAAACGTTTGGAATTGAGGTGTGTCAGGAAGTTAGGATGTTTTTGCTTTCCTGGCAGGATGTGAGGGGTATTGCATACGTAAAGCAGCATTAGATGTGGACGTGTGCTGGAAAATTAAATAAAGCCTCGAGCTCTCTGGCTCACTGGAATCAATGGAAAGAGCTCGAGCTTTAAGAACAATAGACTCTATAATTAATTTTGTTTTGTGAATATCTATTCACATGAACTTATCTTGCCGTGGTCTTAAGAAGAGCCTGCTCGTCTGCTAATCTTGACGGTATTATGAGATCTAATTAGTATAGGTAAAGAATTGCCGCCTTGATCCGCATCAAATAAAAAAGACTATATTCCTGCTATTACAGCGTTATAGGAACGACCAATCTCCAATTTGTTCCATGGCATTAGCTAGTTTGATCCTCGTGATACATCTACCAAATATATCCAATCCAGTCACATTTTCCAATATTTCGTCCAAACTTTGCAATTGCCGACTTGGTGTGGGGGCGGAGGACCACCATAGCAAGGTGCTTTTGATCGATAGATAGCGGGGTAATATCCCTGTAACTGCAATCTTGTGATGATTTGTGAGGCGATGTTCACTTTGCCCAAAACAATCCTTTGCGAGCTAGAGCAGTGAAGGGGATCGCGGGGCAGAGGGTATAACGAGGCTTGGCTCACAAACTCAATGTTTCACCACCTACTGGGGGTTGGTTTGTTCGCCAAGCCTGTCAAACCTTGTTATACCCTCTACCTCGCGATCCCCTCCACTGAACTATAGCTATTAGGCATGTCATGTACTCATGTCGCCAGAATTAATGTCGGTCACGGGCTGACTAATGGGCGGGAGATTCGGATTTGATTGGTCAAATCCGTCACGTGACTGACAATAATACTGGTGACATGAGTATAGCCGTGTAAGAAAAATCTTGACACCCCAGTAGCTGCCTCGCTAGTTAGATGGGGTATCATGCGAAACCTTTCTTACACGATTGTACTAGCCACAGGTGTTGCCAAGGGACCAAAAATATGTAGTTGTCTTCGAATTCTGCTAATGCTTTCAAAATTCTACTAATTTCGAAATAAGACTAGAAAATATCTCGAGTGAGTAAAGGCTTTTGATTGGCTCTATCTAGAGATGCTGGTGGGTCGATAGGTCAAATTATGTTTGCATGTTTTACTCGTAGTCTCATCGTGTAATCGGAATCGGGTACTGGGGACAGCCTTTGACGCAGGTTGTGACCAGCCGAAAGACTCAGAAAATCTTCTATAGCGATACTAAAAACTAACAGCAGTAATAGCATTGGATCTATGCTACGCTGTCCCTCTCCCTCTCCTCTATTTTTTCTGGCATTTAGTTAATAAACACTCTTTGAACTCCAAGTTTGTGAGACAGTGGCGGTCCCTCGACCGTATTCCGGTAACACTATGAGACTACGAGTAGTTCTTCATGCTTGCGCAATTGGTCCAAGTACTCGTGAGCCAGAGTATGAACCTGAAAACATGGGGTGTGTGGCTTTGTATGCGACGGAGTGGTGCACGGATATTTTGCCATAAAAATTCACCACCCATGTTTTCAGGTTCATACCCTGGTACACGAGTACATACAGGGATATCATATGAAACAAATGCTGTGGGTTAGGCAGTCAGGTCAAAGATGGCACAGTAAGTGCCGGTATCTTAGAAACACTCTAGATAAGATCACATCTTGTAATATAAAACAGTTTCCTCCACTTCTGCAGCTGTACTATGCATCTTCCACAACCCGATTTTCGACCCCAATTAAAATGCAACTTGGGAGAAGCAGCCAATTAGTAGACAATACAGCATACGATGCAACCATTCGATTATAGTCTTGTGTGATGCTGTTGCCTACAAATCTTAAGGCTGTATGAATAGAATAATATTTGATCGCTGAACCCAAGGTGTGTGGATGTATGGCTTGGTTTTATCTATCACTCCTCCCCGCTCAACCAGTACTCATTACTAAAAGTTGAAGACATGGTCAGTAGAAGATAGCAATAAACAACGGACGAATATCAATTACTAGTTCCCTCTAGACAAATCTCACGGTTCTTGGTAGGGCACTGCACTCAATTTCGCACATATATATAGACATCTCCTCGATTAGGATGCGGCATTTTAGATACGAAAGGTATTGTAGCGGTTCTCTACTTCGAATTTCTAGAAGGATAGCTGTAAAAGAATATACATATATCAGGCTTTGCTATTATTACGTATATATATCCATGATTACCGGGTACCTAAACTGTCGCGTCAAGGTAAAGATAGCAAGCACGACACGTGTACTTGGGGCAGTCATGAAGAACCTGAGCATGCAAGTGCGAATTGACCAATCAATCCGTCGATATGCTAGCTAGGTGACAGCGAATTAAAAATTGCTACCAGCGAAAGTTATACTCAGGTTCTTCGTGCCTGCCGAGTTCTTAGAGAGACATTTCTTCGTTCCACTATAGGGTTAGATAGTTAAGTTACGTAGATGTGACACCTTTTGACGATGGTGAGGATACATCGCAATACCTGATTACTGGGTGGCCGGGATTTCCCGCCAAGCACACTTAATCGAGGCTGGGTTCCTGAAGAAGCAGAAAACTTGTACGAAAGTTGTTTCGTTTGGTGGCAGCTAACAGGAGGCCAAAGCCATCGCTTAGCGACGACATACAGAGGTTTGAATTAAGGTTGAGCGTCATGGATTTTAATATGCTTATACGTGATCCTAGGCTTATATCTCTTTAAATACAGCACTAAGAAGGGGAATGTGATTTATATTCTCTATGTGCGGTTTTCTGAAAAAGTGGTATATCGGATGCCTTCCCGTAAAAATCTAGAGTACTTCAGAGTAGTAAAGTAGGCTGAGACACACCAGACAACCGATCTGACAACTTCATGTTGTAGAATCATGGCAGGTCCCCACCCTTCTTCCAGATATCTGAAGCCCTTTAGATCCCCTGAAGGGAAACGATATGCCATGGCAACCAGAAACTATGCCAGAAGAGAGGTCACCTATGCCGGTTCTACGGTCGCAATTCTTCAAATAACGAGAAAAGAGAAGGTTCTATACAGAGTTACTGCTACATGCACAGACGAGTGAAAAAAGTGAGGAAACAACGACCAAAACACACCAAAATCGGCCAACTTCACAACCAAAACCCTTTTTATTAAAATTAGCTAAGTGACATGACTAGCCTACCAGTGACTTCATCACTCATGAACTCTCTATAAGTGAATTTCTGGGCTATTCTATTTAGAGGATCATAGGCTAGAACCTTTTAAAGTTGTAGTACCCATAGATTTCCGTTGCATCATTCTCACAGTTGGGTCCTTCATTAAGCCCTTCAGTATCCCTGAAGGTGAGCAGTGCTACTTAGACGAAGTATCAATGCGTTTGAAGAGTGCGGCGTTTCTACAAGTTCTACAAGGGATTTATCTCAAGGCGAGATAAATGCAGCGGAGTGGACAGCGACAGTGAGGGTTCTGAGGTAGAACCGAGATAGTTATTCCGATGATTACAGCAGAAGGTAAACGAGAACGTTGCTTAAGGAAAGAAGAGAAAGAGAAACAAGAACGACCAAAATCCTTCACTTAAATACCCCACTTTTCCTGTAACACCAACAACAACCCAACAACAACCGAAACACAAAGACATTATTCCAATAACCAAAATATAACCGAACAACAAAGAAATTATACAACCATCCAAACAACGATATAACCAGCAACCAGACCATGATTCATTCCCTAAGTCAATCCATGAAAATCATACCTTTTTTCACGGATGAAACTGGGTAATGGGTTAAGGTGAAGTCGTTGGTAGTAACGAAGGGTCGTCGGGATATAATGGCTTTGTTGTTCGGTTGTTTCTCGGTTATTGTTAGGGTGTTGTTTGTGTTACAGGAAAGCGGGGTATTTAAGTGAAGGATTTCAGTCGTTCTTGTTTCTCTTTTCTCTTCTTTCCTTAAGCAACGTTCTCGTTTACCTTCTCCCTGTGTCTATTGCAATACAATCTCGGTTCTGCGCCGAAGCTTCAGTCGCGTGACCATCGTCAATACTTCGCCAAGATACCTCCAGCATAACTTGTAGAAACACCGCACTCTTCAAACGAGCTGTTTTCGCTAAGAAGACCGCTCACCTTCGTGATACCGAAAGCGCTTAACGATGACTGAACCGCGAGATTACGTTGCTCCACCATCTACACCTTCTACTGCGTAAAACAACCCTTTGCATTTAAATCATCTCCTGATTCGCCAATCCATCTTAAGCATTTTCCCTCGTTTAACACCGCGAAAACCACAAACCTTGGCCAAGTCATTCCCGAGTGGCTGTACCAGAGATCTACGCGTAACTCCTTCCCCGCCCGACACCCACATCATGAGCTCACCCGCTCCCGCTGGCCCTTCCACCGGAAGAGCCGCCGTAGCCACCCCACGCTTCCCCACTGAGGCCTGCCCTGCCTTGAGAGAAGACGCCGAGCCTATACAATCACCTCAGAGATCTTTACCAAGCCCTAGAAGACCAGATCGACGTCCTCCAAGAGAATGAAAGGGAAGCTGAGGTAAAACTCGGCACAGCCCAAATTCAGACCGACAATGCCCTCCGCCACGCCGCTGAACAAGACCAACGGGTCACGGAAACCGCTAATCTAATCGCCCGGTTACGGCAGGAACGAAACGAAGCCCGAGCCACCATCCAAGCACCCCCCGCTCCACCCAATCTAAGTGCCACCCCACCGCCACCAACAAACTCCCACCGCTCAGAACGGATGCCAGACCCCGAGAAATTTGATGGATCTCGGACCAAACTCCCTGGCTTTATCCTACAACTATGCTCCAAACTCACTGTCAACCGGGACCGCTTTGCCAACGAGACCACGATGATCCTCTATACTATCAATCGTCTAGAAGGAGCAGCGTTGGAACAAGTTCGGCACACCGTCCTCCCCTCAGGCCTTACCACCTGGACCAGCGCAGAACAACTTATCACCGCCTGAAACCGCTTTCGAGATCCAGACCCGACCGGTACCGCTCGACGAACTCCACCAGCTCCGTCAAGGAACGCGACTTCGCTTATCTACCGACTTTCAAAGCGATCACGCCAATTAAACTTCGACGAACTCCAAGATGGACGCCCTGAGCAAGATGTCGAAGAACTCGCGAAGCAATGGTGTTTGCACCCATCGCCCCGGCCACACTCCAGGAAATGATTCTCACCCTTACTCGGTTGGATAATCGTATCCGAGCCCGTAGCGCCGAAAAACGGTGAAACGTCGCGATGGTATGCGCCGCTTGAAGACTCCCGCCGCCTTCACCCCCACCTCCTCTTTCACCCTGGTGAGGACTGGCCCCTATGGATCTATCTTTCGGTCGCCGCACTAAAGAATAACTCTCGCCCACCTCGGGACCAACGGTACACGATGGTTAACGGGAGAAGAAAGCTGTCGGAGGAAGAGAACAGCGCGCCGTTCCACCTGAAAATGCATGTTTTGCGCCGCCCGACCACTCCTACGCCAATTGCCCCTCCGCTCCCAAAAACCTACTATGAGGAGCCCTCACCGCACCCCCGCCCCGCGTACACCCCCGCTTCCTCTTTGCCGCCACCACCTCTTCCACCTCAATTCTTTGCGTTAGAAT
Source organism: Gyromitra esculenta (assembly GCA_038503075.1). Lineage (NCBI taxonomy): Eukaryota > Fungi > Ascomycota > Pezizomycetes > Pezizales > Discinaceae > Gyromitra > Gyromitra esculenta. Next base: position 1,085,873 of record JBCAML010000020.1, on the reverse strand, counting down.
CAGCAGACTCAGCCAACGGGCCTTTAAACTTGTACAACCAAGGTCGATCAGTGACCCTACCTTGGTTCCAAATTTCGTACCTTTATCTGCATTTTCGATTTCTGGGTTTTCGGTTTCTTTAAGCGATGATCAATTTGGATTTAACATTTTGTAATATCGCGCAATATCTCCCATAAAGAATAAAATTATAAAAACCCACGCTTTACTAGACACCGGAGCCTCCGGATTTGCATTCATTGATCAGAAATTCGCGAGTCACCATTCCTTACCTCTTACCCCTTTAAAAACCTCCCGCCAACTTGAGGTCATCGATGGTCGCCCTGTCGCATCAGGAGACATTACCCACATCGCCAACCTCAATTTGTCCATTCAAAATCACCGAGAACAAGCCCCCTGTTTTGTGACCCAACTAGGCCACTACCCTCTAGTCTTGGGCATACCATGGATGAAACACCATGATGTGCAACTCCACTTCGCCAACAAACGCATTGAGTTTAATTCTAAACTCTGCACTACTCACTGTGCCCCTCACTCCCCCATCGTTACCTCCCCATCGATCCCTGCTCCTCCCAGACTAAACATGTCATTTATCGGCGCTGCTAGTTTTAGAACCCTTACTAGGAAACGCAACCACCAAGCCTACGCCATGTCGCTCTATGAAATAAACAAACTCATAGACAAAAAAACAACCAAGGAAGAATGGAAATCAAGGATCCCAACCGAGTACCACGAATTCCTGGACATGTTCGATAAAGCGAAAGCACAAGGACTGCCCCCACGCCGCCCCTATGATCATAAAATACAACTGATGGAAGGGAAGGATGCACCGTTCGGACCACTCTACGGGATGTCAAGGGAGGAACTTATCGTTCTCAAAAAGTATATCGAGGACAACCTAGAGAAAGGCTTTATCCGCGCCACTCATCTCCCGCCGGCCTGTACTCTTCGTAAAGAAAGCAGATGGCTCCCTCCGACTATGTGTGGATTATAGAGGTCTAAATGCCATTACCGTCAAAGATCGCTATACCTCTCCTCCGAAAACCGATCGATTACGAAAGCTCAATGGTATACAAACTCGATCTCCGCGAGGCGCTATCATCGATCCGAATCGCCGAAGGAGGAATGGAAACGGCCTTCCGAACTCGCTATGGACTCTATGAATATCAAGTAATGCCATTCGCCAAACTAATGCACCCGCACCTTTCAACGTTTTAACGACTGCCTGAGAGAATATCTAGATATTTTCTGCACCGCCTATCTCGATGACATCCTCATTTATAGCAATACCTTCGCAGAACACCAGGTCCATGTTCGCAAGGTTCTCCGACTCGGGGATAATGATATTTCTTTGAAACCTGAGAAGTGCGAATTCGAGGTACAAACTACCAAATACCTCAGTCTCATCCTTACCCCTGACGGCATCAAGATGGATGAGGAAAAACTCAAGGCCGTCCGGGAATGGGAAACACCGAAAAGCGTAAAAGATGTCCAAGCTTTCTTAGGCTTCGCCAACTTTTACCATCGCTTTATTCTAGGGTTTTCTAAACTCGCTGCACCGCTCACCGCCCTCACTAAGAAAGGCATCACTTTTGAATGGTCCGTCGAAGCTGAAATAGCCTTCGAAAACCTCAAATATGCCTTTACTACTGCCCCAATCCTAATTCACTTCCATCCCGACAAGAAGATCATTGTAGAAACAGATGCCTCAGACTTTGTGTCAGGAGGAGTCCTATCCCAGTACGATGATAACGGTATCTTGCACCCAGTGGCCTTCTTCTCGAAGAAACATTCCCCTGCGGAATGCAATTACAAGATTTACGATAAGGAATTACTGGCCATCATCCGTGTTTTCGAAGAATAGCGCCCCGAACTTGAAGGATCAAAGCACCCGATCGATGTGATTAGCAACCACAAAAACCTCGAGTACTTTATGAGTACCAAGCAATTGAACAGACGCCAAGCAAGATGGGCTGAGTATTTGTCCAGCTTCGATTTTGTAATCACCTATCGTCCAGGTACTCAGGGAGGAAAACCCGTCGTTGACCAAGATCGGGAGATCTTCCCAAAGGGGATGAAAGATTGAGACACCAAAGCCTAAGTGGTGTTAAAGAAAGAACATTGATGCTGCTAAGTTTGTTATCCGCTTCTTTACCAAATGAAGCCGCTGGACTGGACGCCCCCTTTTAAAACTCTTCCAAGAAGGATATAGATCGATAAATTGAGAAGATACTCACGGCGCTCAAAATAAGGAACAACGCTCAAAGGAGATTACCCTAGCGAATGCAGCGAGAACAACGGTCTCCTATATTATCGAGAATGCCTCTATGTCCCCGACTCGATCCTCTTCGATTGGAACTTATCCGGAGGCACCATGATACTCCAAAGCAGGCCATCCAGGAAGAGATAAGACCTTTGAAATTATGGCAAGAAGCTTTTACTGGCCTAAAATGCGGGAATCGGTTAGTCGATATGTGCGAAACTGCCACACCTGCCAGAAAGCCAAACCTACCACCTATCGTACCCCAGGTGTTCTCCGTCCTTTACCCATTCCCCAACGACCCTGGCAAGAGATCTCGATGGACTTTGTCACAGGACTTCCCGAATCCAATGGCTATGATGCGATCATGGTAGTTGTGGACCGACTATCGAAAATGCGACACCTTATTCCATGTAATACCACCGTCAATTCCAGAGACGTCGCTGACCTTTACCTACAACATGTCTGGAAGTTACACGGCTTACCTACTCACATTACTTCTGACCGAGGCACTCAATTCACTGCCCATTTTTGGAAAGAGTTATGCCAACGTCTAGGAATACAAGCCCGGATGTCCACTGCTTTCCACCCAGAAACAGACGGGCAAACAGAGAGACTGAATGCAGTAATGGAACAGTACCTTCGATCATATGTATCCTACCAACAGGAAGACTGGAGTAGATGGCTACCCATGGCGGAATTCTCTGCCAATAACCAAGAATCGGCGAGTACGAAAGTATCCCCCTTCTTAGCTAACTACGGCTATCATCCTCGATTCGATACTTCTCTCGTCCCCCTAGTAAACACCCCTCAGAGTCAAGACGCCGCTACCTTTGCCAGTAGGATGCAGGAGCTATACGATTACCTTTGGACACAGATTAGAACCGCTCAAGATATTCAGGAGACCGCCACTAATAAGCACAGAACTCCAGCCCCGGCGTACCAAATCCATGACCAAGTCTTCGTATCAATGAAGAACATCAGGACTACTCGTAACGCTAGGAAACTAGACTGGAAATGGATGGGTCCTTACGCGGTAAAGAGAATTGTTTCCCCTTTCGCTTATGAGATAGACCTCCCCTTGTCGGTCAAATACCACCCGGTATTTCATGTTTCTCTCCTCAAACCGGCCCCTAATAACGCTCTCCCGGGACAAATTATTCCCCCACCGGCGCCAGTCGTTGTCAATGATCAAGAGGAATATTATATCGAGAAAATTCTAGACCAGCGCAATTATAGAGGACAACTTCAATACCTTGTGGAATGGACTGGATACGCCCACCCTACATGGGAACCTGCCGATCTCACGGTTGAGTCCCTCGTTAAGCCTTTCAGTATCCCTGAAAGTAAGCAGTGCTACTTAAGCGAGGTAAACAACACGTTCAAGGTACGCGACGTTTCTACAGGTTCTACGAGGGGTCTATCTCAAGGCGAGATAAGTGTGGAGAGGTAGACAGCGACAGCGAGGGTTCTTGAGGTAGAACCGAGATAGTATTCCAATGATTTCAGCAGAAGGTAAACGAGAACGTTGCTTAAGGAAAGAAAAAGAGAAGAACCAAAAACGATCGAAATCCACCACTTAAATACCCCGCTTTCCTTAACAAAACCTATAACCGAACAATAACCGAACAACAAAGAGATTGTACAACCATTCCAATCACAATACAACCAACAACCCAACCACGACTCGTTGTCCGAGATTAATCCATGAAAGCCGAGGACCTCCAAGATACTTCAGCTCTTGATACGTTCCTCGCTACGACGGCTGCTATTATTCCTAAGGTTCGCAAGAGCTCACGCTTGAGAGGGGGAGCTACTTTCACGGATGAAACTGGGTAATGGGTTAAGGTGAAGTCGTTGGTAGTAACGAAGGGTCGTCGGGATATAATGGCTTTGTTGTTCGGTTGTTTCTCGGTTATTGTTAGGGTGTTGTTTGTGTTACGGGAAAGCGGGGTATTTAAGTGAAGGATTTCGGTCGCTGTGGTTTTCTCTTCTTCTTTCTTTCCTTAAGCAACGTTCTCGTTTACCTTCTCCTGTGTCTATTGCAATACAATCTCGGTTCTACCTCAGAACCTTCACTGTCGCTGTGAACCATCGTCAATACTTCGCCTTGAAGTATACCTCCAGTAGAACTTGTAGAAACACTGCACTCTTCAAACGAGTTAGTTTCTCGCTTAAGTAGCACTGCTCACCTTCAGGGATACTGAAGGGCTTAACGAGGGACTGAACCGTGAGACCTTTCCTCACCAAAATTGGGTAAATAACTGAACCTCATGAAGTCAAAGGCTCCTATTTCAATACAGAAAATTCGAGGGAGTACAGAAAATTCATGGATCTAAATTCCAGAGCTATTAGATGTGTCCCACTACTCAGTTTTTTGTTGCCACAACTCTTAGTGGGAAGTAAATTGAGCTAAAGTTGGCTTGTTTTGGTGTATATTGACCCTTGTTTCGTCACTTTTTTCACTCGTCTGTAGTATAGCCTTGTGTATTGGGAGATATCTGCTAATTCTCACGATTTTCCTGTGAAAAAATATTATCAGTAGTCGTCAAACTTGGTACTGCTGTTGTTAATAGATCTGAAGTTCAGGTTTAAATTCTGGCTCTCGTTTGTCTGAACTACTCTAGCCTTGAATCCAGATTTTACGGGAAGGCATCCATTAATGCTGGATTACTATGATAGAACGTACTAGATTATGTACCGTATGTACTTGGGAAATACGACTTGAAAGTGCCCCCCAGCTAAGCCCAATATGGTATGAAGTGCGACTAAATAATTGGTTTTTCGTGAAGGGATATGTGGCTCATGCGAAGAGCAAGCTCCTGAGTAGACCATCCAGTACCAAATTAAGCCTATCTCGGGGCACTTATAGGTCGTATTTCCCTGTACATATGGTATGGGTTGGAGTATGGCAGTATCACTTATGTACTGTAGAGTATACGTGGGATTCGATAATTTTGGTATGTATGTATGTAGTCATAATTAGGACACACGTAACAGCAGTCTATAAGTCTAAAATGTGAGCTTATTTAATTACATACGACTCGTTGGCTAAGAGATGAGAAATACTTTTCTCGATCAGCCAAATACCAGGACGGTCTAAACACTATAGCTAGGGGGTCGGCTGTATTTCTCATTGGGCAAAATCTGGTTACCCTGCTGGATATAAGCAAGTTTTCTTACCAGAATCCGTGTTCTGGTATTTGGACCGTCCTGGTATTTGGCTGATCGGGAATAGTATATGTATGGGAAGTGGTAGCATTATAGGTTATACCATCACCCTAGATCTTGGATAGCCGTGATTTAAATTTGAGTACTATGGCCACGTGCACTAAATATCCACTTTGTGGTGATGATGAAGTTTAATCTAAGACTTAGGCTTGAAAACCCTAACATAATATCATGGCCTTTAAAAGTATAATAAGCTACATGTAGCTAAGGTAGGATAAAAGCGTACATACATGTATGTATATTAGGCGTCTTATAATGATAATCTATCTATCGATATCTAGTAGTGTATTCAGAAGCCAACTAGACAACTAGGGGAGAACCTCTTCGATTTAATTTGTATACGTGTAATTATAGAAAAGCTTTTTAAACTTTGTAGCCAGGTAGCTCATGTGGTCGAGGCGTAGAGGTTCTCAAATTCTATTTTGCTGGAAATGTCTTCCTAATACATATGAGCTCCGCTGCACGGCCGGAGGCCTGTGGGAGGCCTGTGGGAGGTCTCGGCGGGAGCTCATGAATAGGGAAAGTACGGGTACCTTGTGGGCACGGAGAACTGATACATAGAGGGGGGGGAGGTAGTGCCTTCCCTAGTAGACAAGCAATAGAAGTAATTCAACTATCGTGCCTAATGCTCGAACATGTTTGTCGGAGATGCCTCCTGGTATGTATGGGCTCCGGCGCTCTCGGCGGCTCTCAGCGGAAGCTCAGTAAGGAAAGGAACGAGTACCTTGGGGACCCGAATATGTAGTATATAGAGGGAGGAAGGCTACGCCTTCCTCTAGTAGGCAAGGAAGTAAGCGATCGTTCTCTCTCGCACCCAGTATTTCAACAATGTTTGTTAAAACTATTGATATTGCGCCCTAATAGTACTCAGGGCTCCGCCCCTATAGATCTTTAATAGCCAGACGGACTTTGGAAGACCCGGGTTTTGTGAGCTTTCTATTGGTCAATCTCATATATGTTCTGTCCCATATGCCAAGATATGGGATTTGTAAAGCGTTCAAACCATTTCCAAATAATACATTCTACTTCCAAAGTAGAATATACCATATACAAATATTTGCAAACAGAACAACTTTGTATTTGATACAACCCATATTAAAAGTGTTGTTCTATATTCAAAGTCCACCTACAAAAAACTGGTTTTTATAATCTGAAAAATCAAAATCAAAATCAAAATCAAAATCAAAACAAACAACAAAAACACTCAAAAGTAAAAACAGAATTTTTTTTATGATACTTCGTTGCAAAGATGTTTCTAGAGTGAAGGGTGTTTCACTGGATGGGTGTTTCGCTAGATGTTTCAGTGATAGAGGGTGGGATGTTTCGCTGGTGAGATGTTTCAGAGATGGAGGATTTTTTCCTGCTAGCCTACAAAAATTATTTTGGCTGGTAAAGATCTGTTTTCAAGTTTTTAGAAATTAAAAAATTGACATACAGTACAAGCTTTAAATTTGCTTATGGAACAATCCATATTAAAAGTTATACTATTTGCTAATATTGGTAAACGGTATGTGCGCTTTGCAAATCCCATATCTTGGCATATAGGACGGAACATATATACTGCCTGTTTTGTTTGTATCTCGCTTGGTATCCTAAGCTCAAGTAATACTCGATAATGGCCCAAAACCCCAGCAATATTTCCAGTGATTCGTGCGAGTGAGGTACTGTGACCCTAACTCCCAGGATGATATTGGTAAAAATTTAATAGCATTGACGAGCACGAATATAACGAAGGCCTAATTTAATGATAGTAGTATTATGTATCAGCCACCTATCGCCCACTTTGCTTCTCATTATGGTTGCGAATTGATGTGACTATCAGTTTTTATTTCGTTCCACTACACTTATGATACAATATATAGTTATCCGCAAGCCGTATATACATATACAAGCTTAATCAAAGCCGTGTCACGTATCACACAACAGACAGTTGGGCCCAGATTTAGCGAATATTAGAATCATCCTGTATGTGGGGTATTGAGATAGCGGGATTAGGGTTCTAGTTTAGGGAGTTATGGAGCTAGCATCAATTATACACTTCTCGGGTATTCACCTCTAGTATCTGGCGAACACGCTCTAGAAGTAAAAACAGCATGGGGGAGTTCAACGCATGCCGATGTTATCCGTGGTAAGCCGATTGTCATACGACGATCATGTTAGTATGTGTTCTGACTCGTATGTAATTATTTCCCATTTACAAAGTGGCCGGTTGGTAGGCAATGGAATAGCTGATTTACAAGCGAGGCCACATTGTACACAGGCCAGTCCATCTACAAAATGAAGCTAGTAGATGGCCGATATTCCAGACATTCGAATGCTAGCTATAGTACACGTACAAGTGAGCTTGAAATTTTTTTCAACCCACGAGCATCAGTACCCCACCTCTCATAACTTCATGAATTCAATAGACTGACCCCGTCAAGACACTGAACTCCTGCAAGGCACATTGTTAGTACACACAATATATAATTATATATTGAATACGATCAACTCTAAATACATGTATATATAATGAAAGGAATGGTAATGATTACCAGTATTATAAATACTGATGGATTGATAGATGAATATAGTCTACTAAGATCTTGGGATGGGGTATGTGGTGGTGGTGGAATTTTGAATACGGGTCTACTATTAGTTTCACTTTGTAGGTGGGCCAGCCAGTGTACCAAGAAGCGCGGAAAAGTGATGCCATTTTGGGTTAGCAACGCCCAAAAAATACTCAAATACCCCATTATAAGTGGATGTTTGATTGATAGCCTTAGTTAGCCACCATCTAGGATAAAATATCTAATTTTACTCCATGAAAAATGCACATATTAAGTAAAGAGAAAATGAGATCGCCAAAAATCTTCATGATGATAAATGACAACAAGATTTATTTTGGGTTTCTTGCTAGGCTTAGAGTCTATGTAGTCTAACCCCCTATCCGAAAAAAGTTCATACTAGCTATATGTAGCTGTGTGGTTGTTGAGAATTGAGGGAATGCGCATCACTTTCCCGCACCCCTTGGTACAAAGTGCCCCCATTTGTAAATTGGCTATCCCATTTGCCTATCGGTTGGCTAGTTTGTAAATGTGAAATAATTGAATATGGATCAGAAGATATGTATCACTTAATATTCGATTCACTATGCATTGTTATATATTTTTGGTGGTCCTCTATTATAGGAATTAATTAATTTACGAAAAGAAAAGAGAAGTATAAGAAAGCGTGATGACTATAAGTTATCACACATAATCTCCGTACGACTATCATAGGTAATTGATTATGTTGAAAATTAACTAGATGTGGAGATTGAATCGGCTTTCGCCCCCCAAGGGTGATGCCCCGAATTCCGTTTTTTGCCCGGCAGAGAGCTAGGGCCCAGTGCGATCGTCCGGCTAATAAGAATTAAAATTACTCTTCGCGACTGACTACTCCAACCCAAGTAAGATATATGTTGCTTTCTCCAAACCCTCATCGCCTCATCAGGGTTATCTCACCTGTATCCTATATCTTATATCCCTCCATAAGAAAAGCTCTTAAAGCCCACCATCCGCCAATCCCGCCCAAAATAAACACCATTATTGTTCCAAGTCCTGTCCAGGTCGTCACCAGCCATGCCAAAACGCCCACAATGATCTCTTTTCGCCTTGCAGAAACTCGTTTAGATTTCCAGTCTTTGCTGATAGAAAACGGTGGGTTCACTCGTAGGTCCATCACTCCTGCCTTGGACGACGAGGAGGGTGGAGAGAGAAGTGGTTTGGCAGGGATTGAGAGATGAAGTACGACAGGACGATGGTCTGACGAAAAAATCCGAGGGATAGAGGTGTAGTTATGTGCTACAATTTCCTGCTTCCTTTCCTCACCCACCGCTATGGGAGGTAAAGGAAGATATAGGATCCTATCAGTCCAACTCGGCCACCTTGTCGTTGACCAATCCCATCTCTCTTCTTTATCCTCCTTCACACCCTCCCTAGAAGGCCTAAATTTATAGGTAGGTGGAAACGTGACTTCCTCTTCCACTAGCCCATGAAGTGTGTTCCCTTGCTTTAGTTGAGCGTTAAGTTGATCTTGGGCAAAAAGATTGAGATAGTGGGTATTTGATGAAGGGCTGTCGGTGGGCTTTGGGTATATTAGGTATTCAAGTGCATGTGGACGAACGTCAGAAGTACGGTAGTTTAGATCTCCCATTACAAATAAATGAGATGTAGGATGGTAGATACCAATTTCTGTCGACGGTTCGTCCGACGATGGCTCGAATACCAAACCGCGGACGATAGATTCCCAGTCCTTATTTCGACCTTCAACGTTCCACTCGTGAGCTGCCAAATGCATCGCAACAAAGTTCATCTCCACTACTCCTTCACCCCCTTCGTAACCTAGTCGGACTCCAACACCACCTTTGTTCCCCATTGCCCATAACCCAGTCCCAACCTCCCCGTATTCGATGAATTTCACCTTCTTCGCGTGTCTTGCGAAGATCATGATCCCCGTAAGACCAGTATTACGGTAGGTGACGAGTGCATAGTCTTCATCGAATGCTTTTCGCGTTGCTAATCTGACAGCTGTTGAGAAGGGAGTGAAATAGCTCGTGAGGTGATTACCACCAAGAAATGAGGCAGCGAGGGGCGCAAGTTCTTCAAGGGCGAGGATAATCAGTTCCGGTTGCGAGGAGCTGCCTGAAGACGAGACAGGAAGGCCGGAGAGGATTTGGGCCGAGAGGACGGTCGTAGAGTGGGGGAGACGGGCGCAGTTGAAAGTAACGAGATAGAGGGGAATAGTGGTCCGTGGCATTATGAGTGATCTGGATGACGTCGAGTTATGTCGTATTCTGCTGAAATGGGGGAAGGTGTTTTTTTATTTTTTTATTTAGTCTTATTTATTTCTTAATTCGTAAAGAGAGAGGTGAGATTCCTTGGGAGATTCCTTGGGATGCAGGTGGGATTGCTAAGAAATTATGGTTGATGATGACGGCATAGGCAGTACCAGGGGGTGTCGTTGTCGTCGTAGTCGTTGCCCAGCATCAATAATTCGAACCCCTCGTGATCTTCGTTTCTTGTCGTTTCAGTTTAGATGCCAACGGAGAACCCTGGTCGATCAGGGATTTCGATGCATTCCAAGAAAAGTCACTGACATCGATGCCGACACAGACGTCCGTCCGCTGATCGAGCATGACGCAAATGGACTGATAGGTACGAAACGACATGTAGGACAAACAGACAGGTCATCAACCAGTCCCCTTGGACGGACGTCCAATGTTCGAATGGGAAAACCCCTCTCCCCTAAATTGAAAATGGTTTATGTAGGTGCGCATGAAATTTGCTACTTGTACATGCTCCTCCCTTATCAGAGACTAGTAGAAATATATCATAATAATGGTATTCAGTTTACAAATCCTCCTCATTTCATTCCAAACGCCGCCATACAATCAATGCTCAGAGTTACATGATGTGGATATTAGTCGTAACAAAAGAGAAAGGGAAATACAGAGAGAAAGATAATAAAAGGGGACTCGTAATAATAATATCGAAATAGAAAGAAAAAAAAAAGGTCTTCTGCACATGCATCCCCGAATATTTCCCATGATAGAAAAAAACATGACAGTAAACAATGATAGGACGCTAAACAAACCCTCGGATGAAACACCGAAAATCTTGGAAAGGAACCAGTCTAAGTCATCAAGGTCGTTAAGATACCGTCACCAATTGTCTTTGAACACCGCTACCGATGAATTAATAGTAGTATCGGTTGCGGCGGGGACGGGAACCGTGTGTGGAACGGTCTCCTCTCTCGATAATGATCTCTGTGCGGCTATCTTCACGTTCCCAGTCTAGTGTTCTCCTCTCACGCTCGCGCTCACGCTCACGCTCACGGTCGCGTCCATGTCCACCAGCAATGGACTCGTACTCAAGATCCCTTACACGCACTGTAAACCCTGTCGCGTCAGCGGCTTTCGGACGATGAAATATAAAAACTGGTACTTTTGTTGTGTTAAGAGTAAGTAACTTACGTTTACGAATCTCGGTGGTGAGTTCAATGAGTTCCGAAATCTGCTCGCGGCTGAGATACTCAAAGATATAGTAGAATAGATCTGTTTCTTCATATTGATATCCACAGTCCTCGATTGCCTCTCGGGTGATCAAATCTTTGGTGATTTCTGTCCATAGCTCGTTTCCGAGGCCTCTAGATCGTCGGACACCATTGTCGCGTCTCCAGCTCACATCGGAGTCGAAATCTCGGGAATCTCGGGGGTCTCGCTCTCGGACCATGTCGACAGTCACCCTGCGAGTTCCAGCGGGGACATCGATGATAGCGTACTCGCTGTCTCTCTCTCGCTCATCGTAGACAGATCCTCGACGAGAGGAACGGAAGGATGAGTCTAGGTTAAGGTCGATGTCGGAGCGGGCGAAACGGCCAACACCTGATCCACCAGAGTTGCGGCTACGGTGTCCGTGGCGGTGCCCTGAGTGGTTGAGGGAGCCCAGAGAAGCACCAGATCCATAGCGGCGTTCGCGATCATACAGATCATCATAGGAGTACTCCCTCTGCGGGGTAGGTCTGGGGCGAACCGCAATCTGAGCGGCAACGTTGACATTACCTATACCGCCAGCTAACATCAGTATCGCATCCCCCAATCTCGAGAAATTTCTATCTTCGCAATAGGAGCCAAGTAACCATACCGTGATCGATATGATGATGCACGTGGTGGTGTTCATGTTCCACCACCGGTTCCTCGATAACATTGCTCCTCGCTAGTGCTCCACTGCTCGAATGTGGGTTGCCGTAGCCATATCCAGGTGCAATTGATGTTAAGCTGTTTTGAAAAGGGTCATGTGAGTATAATGCTAACTGGGTATTATCGACTCCAAATCCCCCACCTGGCCCACGGCTATAACCACCACGAGCGTGGTAGCGTCGCTCAAGCTCATGCTCGCGTTCAAGCTGACGCTCGGAGGCAATAAGGGAAGGGTTGGGCATGTACCTTGCCATTTTGTTCTACTTTGAAAAATAGAATATAATTATGCGTGAAAACCTTTTCCAAAGCCTTGAAAATGGGCCCTTTTAAAGTGTCGCTGTACTGTGAAGTATGAAAGCGGAGTGGTAAGGCGACGAGACGAAGGGCGAATAGAGAGCAAGCTGTTGTGTATCACGCAGACAAACTGAACTGCTTGATGCGAGTTTTCGGTGTTTATGTATCGCGTGTTGTTTTCTGTACAGTGAGAGAATTTGTTGTTAGCTTAGATTTTAATAACTCTAGAGGTGGTGGTGGCTATTCGGTGTCTGGTGTTTAGAAACAGCCCAGCAGGTATAAAAACGATTGAGGTTGAGGTTGTTTATTTGGTGATTTAGAAATGGTCCGGCAATACGATAAATTGCCATATAATAAAAATTAAAGTGGAGGGAGGGGAAAGATTATGCAGACGCAGAAGTGGACTTACGTTAACTTATTTTTATTAGTTGCGAGATCGGGGAATCTCTTAGTTGAGCGGTGGCCGAAAGCACTTGGAAGAGAAAACGGAATATGAGGCGACTGATGGTAGTCTACAAAACACCGTACTGCACGACACTTATATGTTCTTTTCACGCAGAGACTCGTCCTCATTTCCAGTCTGGTCTGCCCTGCCATGATGATGACACTTGCGAGCGTTCGGATTATTTCCTTGATGAGTTGAAACCTGCATTTCCGCCTAGCTGGGAGCGAAAAAGATGTCTAGCATAAAAAATAGCAAGCGTGATGCAATTCCGCAGCTGTAGCCGCTGGGCTTGGTGGGAAACCTGGTGGGGTAAGTAGCATGACGACATACACATGATGCTTGAAGTAGCCAGCCGCGGAACCCCGCTATCTCACTTGGAAAAAACCAAGGCTGGACTCGGGGACATAATTAGCTAGTTTACAAACGTTAGGTTGAATTTACATTTCACAGCACACTCCAGCAAATCATTTCTAGATTCAGGGAACAAAACTGGTGATTCGGACTGAGAAATCCTTCCTATAGGTTGGCAAATTCTTTGGGTAATCTGCCAAGACATGCTCAACAGGAATAAAATCTCTTGTGACGAAATAATCCACTTCGTGGGTCGCACCAGCGAGGAAACACTTTCACGGGGCGAAGAAGACAACGAAGCCGTACAGGGAACATCAAGTGCGAAAAGCTTAACGAAGGATCGTTATTTTCCTTTTTTCATGCAACATCCCTGGAAACGCTCAGTCCTGGATCGACTCTATCCACCAGAAAAAAAACACGTAGCTGCTGCTGACGTCTCAGCCTTGTACGGAGTAGAGCAAACAACCACCTTCACAGAATGACTGTGAATGGTGTTTCTCGAGTCTTCTGGTCGATGAGACGTCTACCACTAGTATTTTAGCATGTGCTGGGAACCGAATCGTTTTTTGGCCACAGGAGCAGACTTCCAAGACTTCGGCGGCTCTGATATCATAATTGCTCTGAGCTACTCATAAGAACAAAATAGAAATGGATATTAAGTGGTATTCGGGATAAACCTTGCTGACTAATAGCTCCACGATAAGTCATGACTTTAGCTTTTGATACCTACAGGTGTTCTTCGTACCTACTTCAAAAGTAAAATAAAGTACGATATTTGTACTCCCGTAGATCTCTGCGGAAGATTGACAGCATCTAATCGATGATCCCCATCGACTCCGTAATCTAGATCTCGAAACTTAGAACCGGTTTCCATTTCGCTCTACCGGTAACCTTCCCGTGAGAGAAAAAAGAGCTTGATGTAGACTAGATGTATCCGTAAATAGATTTAGCTAGTTTGATATATTCGAGGTATTTGGATTATAGATGAGCAGTGATGTTTTACTCGTCGGCGGGTCTCGGGCTGGGACAGACGTCATTCAGGACATCAAACCAACTTTTCGCTAGGGATCGTATATCATCCCAACATCCGCCGCGAATCAATGGTAGCCTCTGAATTCATGCAATCAACCTCATGAGAGTTTTCTCGGGAAATTTAAGATGAACGAGGCCCGGAACCAGCTAGGTGGGCTCTGTGCGATGTGTAATTCGAAGAGTGGTCGGTGGCGCATCGGAAGCTGGATATTTCAATTATACCGACGGTTAGAATGGGCTTCAACATGTGTCCTAGAAACTAAAATCGGTGGATTTTGAAGGCGATATACTTCTATCACCCTCTATGGCTGCGGAAAATTTTAACTGGGCCGTACTTTATGTTATTAAGTATCAGTGCTCGAAGCTTAGCAAATATGTTTGTTGGGAAATGGGTTGGGAACCGGAAAACCTATATCATGGATAAAACTGCGAGTAGCACTAGTGAGTAGTCTTCAGTTGGAGGAAGAGTGGACGTGCTTTGAAGTCTAACAATTAATTTTCTAGAAACTATAGAATGCAAGTATATCAAAACAGAGATACAAACCTCAAAACGCTCTCGGGGGGATCGGCGGGGGTCGAGACGTCGCTTTTCTTAGCCCATCTGGTATTCGTTCCTTTCTGCCGTGGTACCAGATCAGAATCGGAAGGGGCCTTAGCTAAGGGGTATTCGAATTTGGGAATCAGGACCCAGGGGTCTGCTTCAGCGACAGTAGCAGAGCTGGAATACTCGGCCTCGCCCCAAACACCTCAGAAGAATCAACAAGGCTACTGTTGGGTTCTCGCTCGCCCCAAGGCATTAAATCTCATATCTGACACTATTAGGATATCATCGCTAGCTATAGGCTCTTAGACGAGGAGGACTGATGGTTTGCGTTTTAGGACATCACCCTCACTATCATTGCTACGTACTACATACCTACAGGTCTCAGAGCATCAAGACTATCTCGAGCACATTCAGATAATGCTCCTTGTAGACTGCATCTTTCATTGCACGGAATTAGCTCATAAGGTGTTGTTTAGACAAGTTGATATTTCCTTAGTACAAACATGGCAATAAGTGCCTCCCGCTTCTAGGCTAAGGTTACGTGTATACGGTTTGACCCTTGGAAGCCAATCTCCTGTGTCCTTGTATCTAACCTCGAACATTCGGATCATAGGTACTATTCTGCCGTTGCTTTGCGTTGTTGTGATTTTTATCGCACTAAAGAAGTTTCACTAGCGCGCTCTGGTGATTTCCGCTAGGGTTACACGCCGGGGCTATCGCCGAAAAAAATATACGAATGCAGCTGTACAGGCCAAGGCGGGACAACATGTTCGTATCAGCAGGGTTCTATACACGAACCTCTACTTGAGTCTTGTGTCTGGGGCTTCCCAGTCCAAGGCTACTCTTCACTTAGCTGGTTTAGATACATGCATCGATATCGGTAATGATCGATTGGTAGGAAAAATAGAAGCACAATCCCCCACTCACCAACGCGACTGTGTTCACCACACAATGTTTCACGCTAGCCACGCGGATTAAAATGACATGAAACAAAACGGTTGGTCACTCATTGAGGTTTGTTTTTGAGTGTATGCACGTACGCAAGCCTTCGAGCTCCACTTTCAGCGAAGGATGTCAAGGCTAAGTGCAAAAAATGGACATGAAAGTCCACGCGACTGATATGTAGTGCTAGTTGATGGATCTAGAAACCTACCACAGCTGCAGGACTCAACGCAGAGATAAGCACACACTTTTTCTCTCTCGCGGATCTCGAGCGGAGTAGAAAAGCTAAGCTAAACCAGCTGCGTACTGGTTTCCATCAACTCGATTTATTTTATTTGCAATAGGAACTTTATCATGCCAAGACATTTGGATTGGGAAGTTTGTGGCGAGTAATTTTAGTAGAGCTAGAGGCCTAGGTACAGTATCTCCCGACCACACGACGAAACTGACTATAGTTGACAAACGAGGGTTTACCACCACAAATACTGGCAGTCCTCAGAACCCTAAACCACTATTGCTCTATCCTAGACCCCTGTTCGTCAACTGCCCAATTTTGTCGTGTGGCTGGGAGAGACTGTAGGTCCAAAATTATTCTAGGTTCGAGACTAAAGCATCTATCCTAGATCTCTAGATCTCTAGAGGCAAGGCTATCAAATCAACATATAGACTACCAGGGTGGTGCTACAGTTTGAATTATGCACTCGGGGCGTACGCAAGGCTTAATATAAGCAGCTGGAAGGGCCAAGAAAATTTTACTATCTAGCTAGTCAGAATAGTTTGTATGCCGCTTGTTTTTCCGGGCACTACATACCTAGTTTATTGTATATTTTGAGTAAGGGTTCGATCGAAGGCTGGCTCGTACGTGTTTCATCATAGGAATAAAATTTCGACTCTTGGTTTGCGGGCCATGGCCAGCAAACGGCCGGTCAATTCGTGGCACTCATAATGATATATGTATCTCGCTACCCCTTTGAAACGTATTTTGCCGATCATATAAAATTTGAAGGCAGTCCACCCCATCAGTGCAGATATTTACAGGTATATGTTTTTGAACGTACCCAGGCATACTCACTAGTGTACTTTAAAAATAAGACTACATGTACTTGCTTGGTGTGAGCTATATGTATATATCTAGCTGTAGTGCACGTGGACATGCACAGATCTCATCTCAATCTAAAAATATTACGAAATGCCGCTTGGGTATATTCAAATCTAGACATAATTTACAGGATGTAACACTTTTATTGTGCGAGATTATGACCTATATCATATGGCACATTTTCGTTGTGTGAGACCAAGGCCTGCTGGGCCTTGGACTTAGAAATTTGGGACTTAGACGATTTGAGATTTCTTAGAAGACCCTGTACTAGTATCTCCAGAAATACACTTTAATATGAATATTTTCATTGTTACTATGTCAATTACTTTGATAGCCTAGCAGTTAAATCCTTCCACAATCATCCATCAAGTCTATAGTTCAAGCCTCACATTGACCTTTCTTTCGTTTTTAGGTACCCAGTGTGTTTCTAACACATACCATATCAGGTTACCTACACACTTTTGGCTAGGAGAATTAGGTTTATCACATACCCATATCCAGATAGATAGATAGATTTTTCATTCACCCATGTCCAGTGTTTAAGCAGGAGAAAGTTAAAATTCACAGTGAGTACCCCATATGCATATTTACCCAGCATTCCCTAGGCAATTGGCCATTTAGCTGTGTATCATGCACGTTTTTATTGCACATCTTATCTAAATACCTAAAATAAAGATACTGTGTTACTCACACAACCCATCTTGTACCGTAGTGCTTTGCTGCCTCAAACCTCAAATCAAACCGAGTTTGTAATAATTACGCTCGGCTACCGAGCCCTAGCCTCAATCAATCCTGTAATCAAACTGCTGTTTGGGGTTGCCTGAGTCGAGAAGAAAAGTCACTTTCGACCTGCGGTTGGGCGAACGATGTAACTAGCTTATGGCTTGGTTCAAGATCGGACATCCTGGAACCCTGACCTACATCTTAAATCAATGTTGATAGGTAAAAATGTTTCGATAGTCCCAGGATCAGATATTCAAAATAAAATAAAAAGGGACTCCTAACTCGTCAGGTTTCATGGTCAGACATCCCTGACCTTTTAGATATCGAATCCTAGTTTCGGATTTACAAGGATTATAATATATACTCGTATTCTTCAAACGTTACGTATACCGGGTACTGGTATGGGCTGCCGCGAGCATCGGTATGTTCATCCACATCCTGTAGGATGTGACTGGCTGAAAATTGAACGGATGCTTCACTAGAAAACTTCTATGGTTTTGGCTCTCATATAACCAAGAGTTTACTCAAGTAAATTCCTGTGATTTGTTTGGGGCGTGTTAAATAGATACTCACTGAAGGCGAACTAGCAAGAGAGACATTGCGCTCCCTATTATAATACCAGATTCCGGTAACGATCGAAAAATACGAGTATTACCTAGGCCTGTGTGCCCCTAGTTGCATATAATACACTAGACCCTGCAATTGCAAGGAGTATGGTACAATATCAATATATCGATATATATAGCCTTGTGGGACTCGCTCCAGCGCAGCTAGTGATCAAGTTAACTTGCAAGAAAAACGATCGTCTAAGTTACATCAGTGTTTAAGGTACTACTCTAATACTAGGGCTTTTGATTTCTATGTCTCTCTCTTGTCTCACTTGCTTGCTGGTGCCCAAATGGGTTTCAGAAAACTATACCTATGTATACGGAATAGTAGTCTCGTGCACACGCTTCGGTTAAGCTAGCCACCCTTCCCTAATATTTAGTATATTTTAAGACTAACTTAATTCCTCCTTAGACTTACATACACATGCATATGCATGTTGAACATATACCGCAATTAAATAGGATAAAGCCCCATCGAAGGAGCGTTATATCAGCGATTGAGCAACATTCCATCCAGATACGATTCTAAGCATCTCTAGGCCGAGGTTAAAATAGATGGCCCTTCAGATGTACCAGCGTACATAGCTATAACACTGTGATTAGTTACGCAGCCTCAAGGTATATACGCAAATTATCACTCATCGAAAAAACACCATGGTCTAGTAATCTGGTATGGTCCCTCTAGTTCTCTATGTTCTCGAACGAGAAAAAGCTAGGATAAAATAAAAAATCACGAAAAACGAAACAAGCAACCAACCAAAACATCATAAACCAAAACCTCTATAACCAAAACACCAGGGCGAGATCTCCCATTTAAGACCAAAAAACAGACTCAAAGGAAATCTAGCTACCGACACCTCAAACTCGATCACGACCATAAACAATTGCAACCATAAAAACGACGACGATCGTCTAGCTTATTTTGAAAACATCCACCAAGAAGAAATAGCTTGAACGCCCCAATTGACACTAAGGATGATATTCTACTAGACACTCGGGGCATTTAGGGTGATCACATTCATAGCATGCTACATGATTAGCAACGAGCATTGGCCCGCTCACTACACCCTCATTCACACGGCACCAATGACAGAACCAGACTGGCTCATTCATCGCGCGCGGTGACGAAGATATTCCCTCCGATTAACTAAGCGGCCACCCAGGTGTGCAATTCGAAGCTACCAGGATTTATCGTGAAGAGCAGCTCTAGTCGAGGATGTTGATATCAACGTAAAGAGGGATTTGATAAAAGAAGTTGAATCTTGATATTATTGAATTTAGTGTGAGGGAATGGGTATGAGAACAGTTACGTATTAACTAAGAGGGCGATTCCAGTATACGTAATTAAGTTCTTCGATTGGAGACCTTTGGAGAGGAAAAGCACGACTTGGTATATATATGTCCTCTGATACACCTGATTTGGGCTCGAATATATCTAGATATATCGAACTGTCAGAAGGCGGGCTTTAGCTTCTGTTATAGCCATCGGCTTCTAGAAAATCTGCAGCAAATCTGCGGTATGTTTTTTAGATTTTTTATTCTCACCGAGGTAGCTAGTTATTAATTTTACAAGAACGCTAACTTGCACTACTGATCGTCACGAACTAAGAACCGCACTGCACTGCCTATTTTGCCTTACTACTAAAATTCATAACTTTGTGAGGCAAACCCTGAAGATTTATGAGTTTGCAAACGGTACTAGTTGTAGTAAGTTGATTCATGTTGGGGCGGATATTTGGGCTTAGATTTGCTAAGCCTAATTAAGGTCTTCAGCCCATTTAACACATCGCTATAGGCGGTACAGGATCTCTAACCACGCATCCTTGCGACTCATATGCTATCCTATAGTTAAAAAACTTGCGATTCAGAAGTGAAACTATTATAGCAGATTTTATTTCAACGACAAAACATCAGTTTTCAGGGCTCAGGTGTAGTTCGTGAATTCAACGGAACATGTCATAGAAACGGAGCACCACCGTCCCCAGGCGGAGAGGCAATCAAGAAATAAGAAAAATCAGGCTACGTCTTCGCTAGGCTATAGCTATAATGGCTGTGCAGAGCCTAGATATCTGGTTGCAATTGGTGCGCAATGCTGGGCCTTGGAACAATCTCAGCCTCATGGCCATGGCGATAGCCTGAATGGGTCAATATCTCCAGAACTTCCCTGATGAAGACGATTTTAGCTTTGAAGGGATCATATATTTCAACATTTTCAAAGAACTGTCCTAGGATTTGGATTGTGCGGCTGCACTATGATGTAGGCTAGAAACCACAAGGCTAGCCTTATATCTCGAATGGCCTTACTAAGCTAGTGCTACATTTAGTGTATAGTGTAACTACAGACATTGGAATATGTGGAGGAGAACTGAAGCCATAGTAAGCCAATATTGGCTGAACACTTCTACGATGATCTAGCTTATCGGCGCTGAGGATGGCAGAAACATTTAACATCTCATATCTTATCTGATCAACATCCAATGCTGAAACCAGCTTGGCAGTGAGACGACTTATAATTAGCAATCTCGAATTCTATAGCAGCGATCACTCCCCAACCGTAATCATACAAAAATTTCTAGCAGAACTAATGTCCTAAGTTTCTAGTAGTATCAACTGAATTTGAAACCCCTCGTAATACCCTCACATCCGCTTCACGCATTCTCATCAACCCTCAAACATCCACTACAGCGCTGGTGTTCGCATACATAGCATGTTACATGCGATTCTTCGTTATAGGGTCCATGCCAGCCTCCGTTGTGTCTCTTGCAGCCACAACAGTACCAGAAAATGGTACTACTATGCGTTATAGGGGTATATCCCATGATGTTTTTGATTTCTGGCTGCAGCTGGGTATTGGGTAGAGAGTCGCCGGCATTTGATGAGGAGATGAGGAGAGGAGTGGGCGAATTTGCGTTGCAAGAAACACACATCTTTCGTGTTGAGTCTTATGGATTTTCGAGGTAGAATCTTTGTAAAAGTACGAAGTTCAACTGTCTTGGTGAAGCGCTGTGGCGGATGGTTTGGTTATGGTTTATCCCAGGGGATATTTTGGAGTATTTAAATTTTAAGCCCATTGCTAGGTATACTAAGAGATTTTGGTTTGCTCTCTTTTTAGTTGGCACTCTCGCGTGCTAGATTTTTGGATGTCCTATTGCTAATTTACGATCATGCAGCCTCGAGTAAGCACATTACATCAATTTTGAGTGTTTCTAGTGATGAGGTTCAAACGGGGCGGGAAACAGGTATCTAATTTCCTAATTAAACCATTTTTGACTGACACATAATATTGTATCGAAGGAGTCTATAATACCTAGTTGGAGGCTGGCGCAAATTTCGTGTTACGAGATATAAGGGAAAGCCTAAATCGACCTCAGTTTTGAACAAAAATTCCATGACCACGGTTGGCCTATAATTTCAATTCCAGTGGTTATGGTACAATATGGACCACGAATCGGAATTCGGGTATCATGCCAGTTCCGATGCTGGGGCGAAGTTGAGAAGCATAGCCTACTTAAGTGATGCATATTTCAACAATTCGGCTCATGCTCATTTGAATTTGTGCTTATTTATCTAATTCGGATGGTGGGAGCTGTATCACACACTCCCAGGACCTAACTACCGATATAATATTACGATATATAGGTCTAGGTTTGGAATATGCGCATGCCGAATAGGTTTTTATATGGGACAAAATTAACTCTTAACAAGTACCAATGGCCATGAGCCAAACATAAGTCTCGATACAAAATAATTTACGTTCAGAATACCCCCCAAACATCATGACATATATATCCACAGACCATATTGTAGCAGGGTGTAACATATCAAACTTAGGTTTGGGGGAAATCCCTAGTAAGGATCATCCTACAGTATTCCTTAGACATATATACTTACACGTATTTATGTTCTTGGGTATTCGCGCTAGGATTCGGAAGGTACGACGGGCCTAGCCTCACGCCCCATCAAAGCCTCGTGCATAGCGTGGGCATCTGTTAGATGAAGTTTTCAAGGGTTGGTAGCTGGACTCAGCAGCCTTTCAGAGACGCAACCTTATCAAACGGTTATCCCATATATCACGTGATATTACTTCAAGGCGCGTAAGCACTGCCGCATAGACTCATAAATTCAGGGTTTTTTTGCAATTGTAAGCGCCTTCGAGGACAAAGTTCTTGTGTCGAGGTACTTTAAAAATTTCCGTTATATTTGTCCTCTAAGTTCTATATCTAAGCAAGGCTCGTAGTGTCCTCTTTCAGATCAGTCTTAAGTTTCGCTATACAAACCACACTCAAACCAGCATTTGCGAGATTTAGGGTTGCATCATTGACACCGATACATCGTATCTTTAACTACTCGGATCGTTCCCTCCTCTTGCTACCAGGAAGTATAAAAATACCTACACCAACACTACAACCGATACGAAAGACCCAATCCCGGATCCCAATCCTCCGTCCATCCCTGCAAGAGGCAAGCACCAGTGGTTTCCCGACCTTCACTACGCATCACTCGGAATATATACGAATTGAAGTATCCTCAATAACTAGCAGACTATATTATACACATTCTAGCCCAAAATCCCTAACTAGGTAAGCTAAGTATTACCTTGTAGAGTTCCCGCCCGCCGAATAGATTTCTGCAAAGCTCAATAGATTCGATACCTAAGATAACCGCTATTTTGACACGAGTGTAGGCGAATAGTCTGGATTTGATCCTCGCGACGTTAGTCTGGCGACGTTTAGTTTGGGATGCATATATATGGCTGTATTAAGTTGCCCACATGGCCTTCGACAAAACAGTTCAGAGGAGTTATTTTCTCTGAATTAGCGGTGAATGGGAAATGCTAATTATAATTGTGATAATCGCCTTAGCTACCGCGGCTCACTGGATACGCCCGCCGTTTCGCACATACTTGGACCAGAGTTGACAATCAGCAAGGTACAACTTAGATCAAGCATATTATTGGCCAAAACCCTAACCTATAGGCTAAAACGATGCTGCCTAATAGTGCGCAACAATAACTGCGAGCGCTGCCTCTTTGAATTCCCTACAACCGTCGCATCCACCTTCCATTTGATATCAGTAGGGCTTTAATGAGTTACATATGCTTGAGGCGAGCACAAGTTACCATTTATCACGTATACCACCCAAGTTCTGGGGAAACGCGGAGAAGG
This sequence comes from Gyromitra esculenta, assembly GCA_038503075.1. Taxonomy (NCBI): domain Eukaryota; kingdom Fungi; phylum Ascomycota; class Pezizomycetes; order Pezizales; family Discinaceae; genus Gyromitra; species Gyromitra esculenta. Next base: position 1,062,461 of record JBCAML010000020.1, on the reverse strand, counting down.
CTCCTTCGATTCGCACCTATCGAGCTGGTTATCTGGTCATCCGAGCTTGTTAACACCACAGCCTATCAAGTACTCGTGCTGCCGAAAAGTCTTCGGGTTATGTGCAGAATAACGGCTAGTTATTAGAGTTTAACTGCATGTTATCCATCACGTGACCCGAAGACTTTTCGGCAGCACGAGTAGTAACGTTTTCAACACACACACTAGCTCCCATAGTCATAATCATTCTTAGCACTAGTATTTGAAGCGCCATAAATCATGACACAATATCCAAATGAAAAACTCTTCTCTTATTATTTAACTAGTAAGTTAGTTGGATAGATCGGCGGTGTTCTGCGGCACTAAATATACCAGCTAGCTAGGATCAATAGACCCGGCCCAACGCAGGCCATGCTTACATGTAGGAATGAGTAACCTTATACACTAGCCTTCCCTGTGGTACATACGGTCCCATACAAGGGGTTTATGTAAAGCCATTTTGTAGACCATATTAAATCACAGAGTGTTTGAATCAAACCACAATGTGTAGTTTAAACTATGAAGGTGTTTTAATCCGTTCAAAGGTTTAAATAAACAACGAATAAACACTCTAACATGTTTTAAATAAACATCCAGCTGCAGATATGGTGTGTTATTTAAACAACACACTAGTAGGCAGGTGTTTAAATTAAACACATAGTACAATTGTAGTTTATTTAAACACCATCAACGTTTATAGTTCTTATCTAAAACTTATTGTCTGTATATAAATCAATTTTTCAACACCTGCAGCTTATCTAAATTGCTTTCCTTGTAGATTCAATAAACAAAACTGTGCTTTGTATCAATGTAATGTTACTATAAAGGCTCAAAAGCTTTATACAATTAATCTTTAGAAGCTCAATGAATCTTATGTGTGTTCACGAGCTGAAGGTCTGTAGTTCAACTCCCCGCATAGTACTCTTGTTTTGATTTTTGATTTTTGATAGGGTCAGGGTTGCTGCAAGCAAAATTAAGCAATCTCTTAAACAACTTCTAAACAATTTTGCTGCTAATGTGTTGTTCAACCAGATCATATTGTAGTTTAAAAGTGGTTTAAAAGATACCCTCTAGGTGTTTAAAGCATACCACATCGTAGAATGGTTTAATCAACTTGGGTGCTTGGTCTATACCACAATTAAACAATATTGGGGTTCACCTAGGCGAAGAGTTGAGATACACAACTGTATGCAGGTTTAAATAAATTAAACTTACTCTGTATGGTTTGCTTTAAACCCCGCTCGGTTGTACCACAGGGCTTAGGATCCACCAAATCATTACCATATAAGTATATGAATATTTGAAGCGAATTAAAGTCGATGAATATCTGAGCCATACCGTTTAGTATACGTACTACATGTACACACTGGATGCAGATATATATTTGTCTAGATCGGTGATTTACTTCTCCAAGCTGTAGAGCAAGTACTATGCCTGGGGTTTCCGAGTAAAAAAAACTTATTCACTGAACACGACTACGTATATATAGTTAATTTCAATCATCAATAATCTCATATATATAGTTCCGAAAAGTTAACATCCTATTAAAAAGTGCATATCCTTGAAGTACTAAAACCATATACGCTCAATCGCCCTATAAGGGTTCGCTTTATAAGGGTCATCGCTCTATAAGGGTATGCTTGGCGGCCCCAATCACTATTTATGGGTATCAGACGGCTAGTTTATAAGGGTATCTGTTCTATAAGGGTACAAATTTTAGTCCGGAGTGAACCCTATATATAGGGAGATTGAACTGTATAATATAGTGAAAGGGAGAGAAAGATAAAAAGCTTAAGAATACTAAGTAGAATTATTGAGATGGAGAACGCTAACGATTTGTAGCGAGACGATAATTAACTGATGCACCATTCTATGGGGGCCGGTTCCAGTATATATAAGAAGAGAAGTGAGAGAAAATGAAATATAAACGACAAGTAACCCTAATACCAGCTTCACAGAGAGTCTCAATACACCAAACGTCGTCACATACTTCAACATTTCTCGAAAAAATCAAAATCTGCCTGACAACACGATAAGTCTAATATAATTATATATATACCAAGCGGCCTTATATATTTGCGGTGACACCTAGAGGATGATCTGCACCACCGAGGCTTCGGGAGACGGGGCTTTAATTTAAATATGTGTACAAATTTAAAGAGTTGGTAAGGTTATCGAGTATCCTGAAAGCATGTCTATAGGGGATAAAGCGGATATTTTTATTTTAAAAAGCTAGTCGAGCAATGCTGGCATTGGGCGTGTTGACAATTGACCTCAGTACAAGCCCCGTCTAGAAGTACCGAATTCGGTCCGTTGTAATGGTGATCCGCTGGCAAACCCTTCGGGTTGTGACAATGCCAATGCGTAGCTATAGGCATATCATCGTCCTTGCTATCATCCATGGTGAGATCAACCACCTTTGAGAGGATGGGGTTCTTCTAGTTTCTCACCTCGTGTTTTTAACTTCTCGTATACATACTTGACGAGGAGCTACTGAAGTAGACGCAGTCTGGGTAAAGGTGATGTCACCACCAACACCAAAACCAGCTTCTTTTAGACCAGTATTCTGTTCCCGGTTGAGCACTGTGAGTAGATATTTTTTACCAAGGGGTTTATATGTCTTACCTTCTTTTGGCTCATGGCGAGAATCTTCGAGGGGGAAACTTAGTGTGAAAAAACGAATGGCTGTCTATAGCGCAGAGTATAGGTTCCGAAGAAGATTAACAACTGACAGTTCCTATAGATGCTAAACTGGGAAGCCGATGTTCTGGAATAGTATGAGAAATATTTATTGTATGAATGTTCTAACGGGCTATCATAATTATAACCTTGGCAATAGAGTCGTATGAATGTTCTAACGGGCTATCATAATTATAACCTTGGCAATAGAGTCGTATGAGTATATATGAGAGCACCAGCAACAACTATCGACAATGGAAGAGATGGTACTTTATATATCCCACAGTGCTAGCATGAAGCAAAAACTTAGCACTTTTTATAAGGCAGTATTTATGCGAACCCCAGATAGAAGGCTCTTCAGCTTACCGTCTTCACTGAGAAAGCAGCCTTCGCCCTAGTTCATGAACATGATCATCAGCCGCAGATATGTCAATCACATCAGGCGAACCGCGGTGCGCTCTTGCGTACACTCATCTTATGAGAACTGGCCATGAGTCAATCTGAATAAGAATTGGGCAATTTTCATTCGGTCAAATATAGAAGAGAAAGGCTTAGAAATCTCGACCTCCATTGTCTGCCAATGCCCGCCAACCCCTCTATCGAGCTCCCGCTGTCAGTAGAAATTTTGTGATGCGAAGGCTTAACTATGGGTAGTTTAAGCAGAAGACTTCGAGCTGAATCTCGTGGGAACTCTCAGTGTAATATTCCTTGTGTTCGCCCATAAAACTGTGCGCCCCTGAAGGTACTGCTATTTTGCACGGAGAGTCGACGAAGATGTTGCGTATCTGTCTCAAATATTAGGAGACTTTGCTAAAAATTTAGAAGTAGGAGACGGCTGCGTTGAGGCTAAGAGCTAATTACCATGTGATACATTGGGCCCAGGCTGCTGAGAATTAATATTTCAAAATCTGGTCAATCAGATCAACCCCTTGACAGATTTCTAGTAGGAGCTGCTCCGACTTAAGCCCTCTCTAAGCCCTCTAGGACGATACCCATAGAGATACCATCTACCAAAACACCCAGGGTTGTGGGATCCCATAAGACAGTCTATAGCTGTATGAGAACTCTATGCGGGGAGCCCTGCGAGTCTTTTGCGTATACGTAAGATGAGCGATTGATAGTGATCGACAAAGGGTGTAGACCGGCGCGAGCTGCTTGCTGTTACCTGAGGAGGAGGAGAGAAAGGGTTAACAAGCAGCGCCCGATAGATAACCAAGATTCGACGTTCCTCGTAGATGAAGACTCGGTGAGCTAGGAGTAGATGGAGACTCGATGAGCTAGGAGCATAACCTAGTCCTGGGGCTGTGCGTGTCCATGCAAACGATTGCCACGGAAAGAAGTAAAGGGATGTAGATGTGAAAACGTTTGACTCCAGCTGCTTCTAGGTAATTCTTATTCGCACGTTAGAGACCGAGTCAGGGAAGGGCAAGCGCTTTGCAGATAGACTTGTCACTATTAGAAAAATCTCAGAGAGATTAGTATCCTGGCTGACCATGAATAGCTATAGAGTTGCCCACGCGTAAGGACAAGGCTGATGAAAAACATTAAGTGGTCTAAGCTTGACGGTTTTTCCATTCATGATATGAAATATTATGCGTGGAGATTTGTTTTGAGATCGGTTTCTTACTCGCAGACTAGATGGAGTCGATGGAGTTTTGGTCATGCATGGCTGTGTTGTCCTGGAGCGTCAGAGAAAAGGATGCCTTTTGCAAGTTATAAACGTACAAGGAGGATCCGAAAAATGCGTTCAAAGGACAAAGAAAATCCTAGGAAACAGCGTAGGAAGAGTGTAAGATCGAGTGCAGCGAGATAGTACTCCTTTTAATATGCGTCCCCGATTTCAGCCCCGAATCCAACTAGGGGAACAAGCAAGCATTTGACGTAGGTATATCTCCTTGTGGGTAGATGCATGCTGGCCATGGGGTCTGCAAATTGAAACAAACTAATCATAGCTACCACTAATACAGGGTTTTTTTTAGGCTTTTTTCATTTTTTTGTGATGCTAATATATGTCTATAGATCACAATCTGCTGCTTGCACTAAAATCCAATTTTAAAAAATGATAGATTTAATTTCTAGTACGTATACGTATATATTTTAATTTTTATCTGTGTATCATGATCAACGTGAACCAAATCCTCCAAACTACTTAGCTAACTAAAATTAATCTATGAATTAAGAGACAATAAAAAGAATTCAACGCAATCTATGCCCCCCATGCTTTTATTTTCTATATCCCGAACATCTAAATAAATCTCTGAAAACGGCGTAGCGATCAAACTAAAAATTCTAGAAAAGACAAAAAACATACCCCCCCATGCACATACTGCGCGCACTAACGCCAAGAAAATAGCTACCTCCTCCCGATCCACTTTGGTTGTTTCCATTGACGTACCTAACTACATATCACCTGACCATTACTGTCGACACTATAGAAAACTTTGCAGCAACGAGGACACCTCTTATTAGAGCACTTGATACACTCGTCGTGCAGATTCGCAAGGTACGTGAAGGAACTAGGGCAGTCTCCCCCATCGCAAACGCAGCACACCCAGTACTCGAGCTTTTCACGTGCACAGGGATCCTCTGGAGCTGGACTAGAATAGGTCGATCCACTTTGAGGTTGTGTGGCCTTATGGGTTTGAGGGTTTCCTCGAGTACCATTCGTACCAGACCGGTTCATTTCAGCATCTCCGCGAGACACCGAGGGACAATTAAGTTGGCCTATAGCCCTGCCTCGTACACAATCGGCGGTATCCGCACGGCCGCCCGATGTTCCAAGGGTAATGCTACTGCCGGACCTTACTGAATGGGACTTAATGGACACTTGTCAGTGGGATTTTTATGGGAGGGAACATGTCTAAAAACCAATTGAGGGATGTTACCATCTTGGTGTCTAGTAAGAAAGCTCTACTCGAAGGCTTTGAAGTTCCTTATAACTGTGATATGAAAGATATCTCAATATCTCAATATCCGTAGGCTAAGAGGAGACGACAGTACTGGGTAATGATGAAAGATATCTTGAGATCTCAATATCCGTAGACTAAGAGGAGACGATAGTACTGTGTAATGATGAAAGATTTAGAGAGAGGTACTGGCTGGCAATATATAGCAAGCAGTCTGAGGCTCTGAATTTAAACATCCCAGGGAATAAAAACTTACCAGTGTAGCATCGCAAGATGGATCAATAAAGTATCTCTAGCCGCCTTCATAGGGCGTGATGACTGACACTAGAGGGCGAACATCACGATCTCAAGGCGGAGCAGTTAATTGACTTCTTCCCTTCTATGACATCCGAAGGAAACGAAGGCAAATTTCGGGTTGCCCGGGTTGACTCCATGTTTTTATTGAGAAAACGGCATCACTAGCGGTTGGTAGGCGTACCAAGTTAGTAGAGAGAGTGGTGCGAAACTCACCTTCAGTCAACTATCACTCAAGAAAATTTGGCTTAATTAAACTAAGATTATCAGGAAATAGTAGTAGTGACTAACCAAGCTTGCGCGCTTGGTAAAGGCGATGAAGGGCTACCCATGCTACCGAAAAACACCGATCAAAGCCTCCTGAGTCCCCAGTAGTAATGCTAGATTAAAGAGACAGTAATGTGCACCTGTTGGGATCCGGGGACCGAGCATATCCGCAGATATAACGCTTTTCTTGCGCACAAGGACCCTAGTTCAAGTTCCAGAAGGCTCTGGTGCTAAGTTTATTGGGCAAAGCTCCGGAGTCCTGTATGGGCTGCCGGATCGTCGACACCCTATAGCAATAGAACGAAGCTTAATCCAAAGTGAGAACTATAGAAGAGTTGGTTTGAAGGCGGTTTCCTGCAAAGATGGATCGGATGATCAGCAGAAAATATAATATCATGAACCTAGCGATTGAGGTATCATACGCTGATGATGCGTCGGCGAAATTTCTACGCAACTCGCAGGCGCCTGCGGAGTTGAAGGCGGCATTCTTGATATCAGTTTTTGCGCTGATAAAAAGCTCGAGCTAATTGGGTCAGATTGCTGTATCTCTCAAGAGGTCCTGGAGAATCAACCCCCAGAAACAGAGGTGGATGTTCTCAAGCAGCAGCGTGAACTGAAAACGCGCGCAATGCGCACACGCATTGCGAGTGATGGCGCGGATACTGCCGATTCGTCAGCCACTCAGGCCTCGAGACCTCAGGAACCCAAAGCTCGAGCTCGAGCTCAACCAAGGGGCTAAAATACATGTAACTCCTCCCCCACTTCTGAAATCGGACAGATTATTGGCAAGGTTTTGGTAAAGATCAACTTAAGCAGCAAGGAAGCTAGGTGTTAATCTGAAGATCTTCTGGAGTTTCTGGAGCCGCCCAAGCCAACTCGCTTGTTGAATTTTATATTCCGTTTTAGGGTGTACGTGAACGAGAAACGGGTAGGGCTGGGCCTGGAAGCACACAGCTGAAAGATCTCAGATTAGCTGTTATTTTCGGGCATAGAAAGGTTAATTGTCAGGAGAAGGGTCACCTCATTGTTCCCCGCAACCGAAATCTTTGCTCAGTCGCAAGGCTTGGGTACAAGGCTAACTACGACTACAGTTCAAGCGAAATCAAGATAACCGTCTCCTGGAAGAAGGGTATCATCAGGTGGGTTTCTCAGTACCTATAATCAATGCTAGCTTGGCTTTTATCACGACCCAGGAAGTCGGAAATTGCCGCCATCAAGAACAGCAACTTGCAGCGACTCAAACTTTTTTTTCTCAAGCTGCGTGTTTACGACCAGCGGGAAAGGTCTGCCTCATGCATACCCGCAGATATTGGGAATTTCCTGCATTTACATGTACGTAGAGCGGATTCTACCTACATGATTCTGCTGTTCCGCCAACTAAAGGAAAAGAAAACAGGTAGTGTAGTTATAGGTAACACTGACTGATACTGGCAATCTGAGATGTTACCAGATAAATTCGGAAAATTGCCGACTCGCTTATTATCAGCATGACAAGCTGTCGTAGTCGGTTCGTCTTGTCAGAAGAGCAATGCGGGGTCATCCAATGATTAATATGCAAAATTTCATGCTATCTTCGAGAGTGGATCCGTGGAACATTCACTATGGGATCTTGGGAAGAAGTGTGCAGGTGCACATGTGTGGGACCGCATACGCGCATGCGGCTCACCTAGCACCACCTTCGGAAATGGCACTTTTCGGAAAATACATGCACCCATATAGCTGATGGTGATCGTCAGCAACGAGGATTTGCTTGACGCAGAACCCCATAAGTCCATATATGTATGGTAACACTTATCCCAACCAATTGAGGTGCATTCCTTGAGGCAAATGTGACTTTGGATGGGTAGATCTTGCCGCGTGATTGCTCAAGTGCTGACCTGAGGACTTTTCGGATATAATGGATGCTAGCGTTTGGCGATATTAATTCCTGCTACTCCTCCTGCTTGTCATCATACTCATCGGCCCTGGGGATATACCGAATGGCACCAAGCTAGATGTCACAATGGCTGGGGTGTATGTTACGTACATGTAGTTCACTGCAAGAGAGATACCTAGCGTCTATATCTCAGCGCCGCAGCAGTTGCTTGACGTGAATTAAGATTAAAGGATGTTCTCAAGACTGAGTTTGGCATTTCTTTCATTCCTGCAAGCGCCCGGTGCTGGTATTAATAAGCCTTGACCTAAGCGACTAAGAATATTACTGAGTCTAATTTGACGTCAATCAACTGAGAGTTCTCCTGCCTATTATCACTCATTCAACACTCTAACGCGATGGAGATGTCCTATTTACCCCATGTGGAGAAGTTTCCCCAAGCTCGGCCACATGTATGCACACCGCGTGTATTTGAGGTCAGGAGTTCCCCAGGTAACTAAGCCTCACAAGAGACTGCCTGATCCCAAACACACTCACAGCGTGGGATACAACTGCGTGTATGTACATGTACTGCCACAAACTCCGGAATAAACATACTATCCTGGCTTCAAACAATCCCCAGGAAAAGCTTGAAGAAAAATACAGTTGTATTTCCGGTATTTTTTACTCAAAGGGATCTATATGGCTTTTTTCCCTTCCTTTCTTTCGCAGGGCCCAATTACGGGCTGTGCCAAAAAATCGCAACGAAAAAACCGATAGAAACAGTTCATTGATTATCTCATGTCTCCAGCAAAGAGCAAGACAATAAATTCCAAGATTGAAGATTATCGCGCGTAACTCGGTTGTTCTTGGACATCCCCTCGCTTAGTTGTCCTTGTCGATCATATCTAATCCCAGCACAGCCATCTGCTTGACAAAATACCCCGAGTTATCAGAGTTGCTGAGAAGAACCCTCTCTAATCCCAGAGAGAATTCCGCCTCACTCAGAACTATGCCGCGCCCGTTCAAATGGGCTGAATACTTCAACAAAGACGCCGCGCTCCAGAACCGCTCCAACAAGTATCAAGTATCATGCGTACGGTGCCAGAAGAAAATCCCTAAGGGAAGGTCAGAGGAGCGGACCAGACATCTAGTTGAGGAGTGTACAGGCCTCACTCCAGAAGAGCGTGAGCAAATCGTTCGTGTGGAGGCCAAGGAAGCGGAGACTACGGTTTCAGGGACAGCAAAACCGAGAAGTAGACCCCACGGCGGTGCCGAGAAGGGGGTATTTGGAGATGCGGAAACTGAAGAGTTCCTGAGGCTGGTGAGGCTTCACCCATTGGAGAACGATGACCAGGAGTGGCAGGTAGTCCTGGAATATAATAACTGGGCTGAAGCAAACGGCTTCAAAAAACGGACCTGTGACGCGTTGAGAAAGCAATGGTAGATTCCCGGTGCTGGAATCCGAAGATGTCCATGATGCCAGGTTGCTCATCGTAAAGCACAGGAATCTACGCGTCAACAATAGACTGCCTCCTACCGGCGCACATCCGAACTTCTCCTGGGACGTCCCCGAAGCTCGGGTGATCCCTTGGGAGCTCCCGGGCCTCGACGGCTTCAACGACGAAGATCCCTCTGGCGCTGATACCGATCGCGATGCTCTCGGCGACCCGAACACCGCAGATCTCAGTGCCGTGTCTTCTTCAGGCTACACCCTCCCCCAGCCTCCCCCGTTCGACTCGGAGCTTGACGCAACGCTCCGTGCTGCCACACCATCGCCAAATTTATCTCCACCACAATCCACAAACTCTAGCCAACAGCGCCAACCGCCACAGTACCGCTTACCCGCATATTCGCGCGCTTCCTCGGCGCACAAGAGACTGCAGGTGCAGTCCGAAGAACCAGTAAATAACCCGGACCGTGTCCCCCCAGCATCCTCATCTCTGGTTGACTTCCTCGAATATGAGAACGTGCAAAAAGCGAGACGGATCGAAAGGCTGGAGACGCGCGCCGATAAACTGGAAGAAAAGGTTGACAAGCTCGATGCCAGAAACCGTAAGCTGGAGGACCAGAATCGAAAATTAGAGCATCAGAACCAGATGCTTAAGATGCAGCTTATGATCGCGAGCGGTAGCGTCGGCACGAAAAGGAAGAGAGGGAATTCCGATCCACTGCTGCAAGATTTGCGGGATGCCGTGGATGATTGAATGCATGGAAACGGGGATAAGAAACTTCTCGCATCTAAAGTTGTAATTTTTCTGGGTGCTAGGCTAAGGGAAATGAAGATTGTGATAAAAGCACTCATTTCTAGGAAGGTTTTTTGGCAGATATCTTATGCTACAACGAGGATGGGGGGGAGGGCGAAGGTAAATAATAACACTCGCTCTAGCAGAATTCTCCAACTCCAAATTCGAGTTTGTCAGGAAGGATTAGATTTCTGCGAAAATTCCAAGTATCAAGCTATACCAACCTTCTTATGTACATTTATGTATAAGCGGTTCCAGTTATCTTTGATGTCAGGTTTTATGTTCGGGTCTGCTCTTCCGATTACACGTACACCCAACTTAAAGGCCAAAATCATCGTTGCCAGCTTTTAATACAAAATGACATTCATTCAATATACGTTACATACTATAACTACTTTAATACTTGCCAATATTTAATCCGTGTGTTCCCATACTGTCATTACTCAGTGCTGCTTTTCGCAACCACTTTCATCCACCATAGCCACAATTCGAATCAGATTTTCTCACCTGTTCCCTAGCCGTTAGTTTTAATTAAAAATTAGAATACTATCTGTATCCAGGAGCTAGGATCGGCACGTGAACTTTACTAAAGGCAGATGATTCGGTACAAAATGATAATGAAAGAGGTGCGTGATGAATATGCTAAATATTTCGTTTCAGAAGGCTCCCACATCGTGGCTCCCAAATACATTTGTACTCTAAACCTTGATTAGAATTAACAGATTAAGGGAGGACGTTTTATTGATGTCGCGAACGATCAAATTTACTGGTTAATATTATTGTCTATGAATAGTGTATTTGGTTTATTTAGGTAAAAGAAAACGAGGATAACGGCAAGTGGGCTCAAAGCTCAAAGCTCAAAGCCCAACATATAAACAAGTGGCCATGGCGCCGAAGGTCATCATATAACACCCAGGCTCGACTCTCCACCTATAATCGCAAGCATCCGGTCTTTCGGGGGAAGAATACCTCTATTTCCTATTACACCACCTGCTTGTCGGACCCTATCGAAGAGTCTCGAGGGTGGAGGATTATGATTATGACTGCGATAGGCGTATATTTTTAGGATTGATAGCCCGCCGCAGTTTTGCCAACTGTTCACTATCAGTAACTTCTAGATGTCAACTCTACCTATAGAAGGATAAGCCTGAGTCTAGGCCGCAGGCGAAATGGGTGGTTCGCCACAACAGACCTGTAGACTTGTAAACAGTTCAGCTAGAATCCAGATGAGATTTGGTAATTGGAGTGACTGATAATAATGTGACGACGTAGTGCTGCCGATCACGTTTCAGAATCCACGTCATAACTACAACCCTTAAATTTGAACACATCAAACAACCGTACGTAAATAAACGATAATGAACATTTCAAAAAATCTATTGTCAACCGTAAAAAGTTAAACCTTCAGAAGAGGTTCGTACGATCGTAACTTTGTGTGTTACGTCACCATAAATCACTCCTGTCTTCAGGGCCCCATTGTAACCCTCTCCCCTGCATCGGGGAGTTCTGATGGTATCCCCGAATCTTTCAGCAAGCTTTCCCGAACTGGTAGAAAAAATCACTCCCCAGATATACATAATGACTGCGCGTGTTGAAAATGAGTGATCTATTGTGACTCCAAGAATCACTCCTGATGCATTGTTTAAAACAACACCTCGGTACCAATTATGAACTTTCTAGATGGACTGCTGGAGGACATGTACAGTACGAGAAAACGTTAACAACACCATTTCCTTATATTTAGTAGCCGTACTATATGTAGTATTTTAACTGTAATCTTGTACCTATTAAAAAAAACAATAAAACTATGATTTAACAGAAAAGTACTGTAGTAATAATAGCTTAGAATATTCTCTTAGATCTAGAATATAACCTCAGATTTAGTCAAGTGTTGAAGTTTTTAGATTGATATTGCAGCCGTATACGAAGAGTCTTAACACTCTACCTCGCTAATGAGACAGTCACTAGCCATGGGGGTGTCGAGACTTTTCTTGCCCGGCTGTACACTATTACTGTTCTAACTCAATCTCGCTTTCGTGTTATATAGTACGTACCATATCGCTTTTGTTCAGTTTTTAAGCTTCGAACTCTGGGTATGCTTTTGTTTAATAAATAGATTGCCTTTTCTAATAGTGGGGCAAGTCTCCTAATATGGACTGACTCTTGTTTGTCATTATTCCTCGATCGTGCTCTGGCGCTATCTGACACCAAATTCGCATTTCCCCCTCTGTATATAAAGTAACCCCGCCCCCCTGGGGCATTTGAAATAAATTACCCTATCTATCGCTATGTGGTTAAATAGTCTAACACTCTACATGTAGTATTAAGCAACCAACGATAGATGATAGTATGAGGTTGACTGAACCAAATCTTTATGAAATTAAATACCATTAAAGCTGCCCGAGAGCTGCCCCAGTAAATTACACTGAATGCATGTACCTAAGTTATAAGCCTTTATATCTACTAATAGAACCTGATAACTCCTATTATCCTCAAAAACCGAAGAGAAAAAAAAGCATAACGACAAGAGACCGAAATTGGTTTAAAATTTCCCCTGGGCGCTTGAACTCATACAAAGGAAACCCCCCAAGAGACCCTCTCCTGCAGCGCCCAGTAATCAGGGAGCCAAATCAGAGTACAAGAGTGTAAGAATACAAAAGAAGGAGCGAAACCGACTTTTACAAGGATTACTAAGACAATATCGTTGCCAACTACTTATACTGAACCCAATGGTTATAATAATAATACTAAAACAGCTCCATCTTGGTTTTCCTGGATTGAACCCAGGAAGACTAAAGATCAAATGTAAGAGGAGAGAGAAGACGAAGGTATCCGCTGTTGTTGTTGGGGAGGCGGACCTGGAGGGGTTGGAGCATATGGCAATCTTAACACCCTTGTTTCGTCGCCGAGGAATCGTCTGCGATATGACGCAATACCAGCAACAACCGTCTGGAAGTCCTTGACCCCTTGCTCGCGCATGGCTGCGATTGCCTGCCTAAGACCGCGATTGTAATTATTACGCTCTTCCTCATTAGAACCTTCTACAACAGACGCGAGCTCGACAAGTATTTCATCATCTATTGCTCCAGTATTGTTAGCCAAATTGCGAATTCTACCATGGAATCGAGGAAGGGTGGCGTACCAGGGACCTCAAGCTGTTTCTGATGTAGCCCTAGGCAACTAGTATCACTACATGTCCCGCCGCTAAGCTCCCACCGACACAGAGGTCTCATGGGGTCGATGCGGTTAGAAAATGTTAGACTCTTATAACCCCCTGGGCAAAAGTCGAGGAAATTTGGATGATAGCGGAAAGACTTGAAGTTAGTCAAGGGTGATTTGTAGGGCGTGAAGACGTGCTCTGGCTGTCTTGGTATTTTTTCTTGTTCTTGTTTCTTGATATCGCTTATAGTAGCGGTAGTAGAGGTGATCTATTTAAATCCATAAGGAAGTAGCCATTCACAAGCAAGGTGAGAGCAAGAAACTGTTGTTAGCCAACACCAAATCATATTAAAGTACAGGAGTGTAGAGGAAAAATAAAAAGGTGTAGGTAAAGTGGTCTTGTTGCAAACCTTGGTGGGGTCCACGAGCTCTCTGACAAGTTTTTCTTGCTCGGGCACTGATATAAGCAGATTAGCTTCCTCCACAGCATGGTTTCTTCCCAAGAGCCTCGGTGCCACCACGTTTTCCGCAAGGTTTGGTTCTAGAGAAGTTATCGACGCGGGGGTTGGCAAATATCCGGTATCCAAAGTCGCAGGCGCTGGTCCCTGTCCCAACTCCAGTTGCTTTTCCTTGTCACAGTCTTCATTTTCTTCGGAGTTTTCACTCGCCTCACCAGATTCTTTACCCTCTCTGTCATCCTCTTCATTGCTTTGGGCGTCCATGTCAACATCAGTATAAACGTCATTCTCGTTTACATTTTCCTCTTCGTTCACCTGTTGATCAAGCTCCATAGCATCTTCCAAACTGTCGATAGATATTGGCAAGGAGGCTGTAGGCACATGAATGGAGGGAATCTCGGTCCTTTCCAATGTTGGTGCTCGAAACTGTTGGTAAGTACCTACGAAAACATTCATTTTGGTATCCAAATTGCCCGCCATGACAACATCATCTCGGGTATCTGCTTTATCTGGGTTAGAACCCTTTAAAACATCCAGTTGGGTTATCTGTAAGTCCGAAAACGATCTCGCATTGTTCCCAGCGACAGACGAGACGGAAGAAATGGCTGCTTCAAAATTCGTTTGGTCGACTGTAATCAGAAAGATTCAAATTATAAGCGATTGCCCGTCATTAAAATCTTTGATACCCAAGGCTCAAAATATTGCGCCAGCCCGTTAAATGGCAAACAAATAAAGACACCAGTAATGGAAGTATAATATTAGCAGGAATTAGACTGGACAATCCTACCTTCGCTCTCCTCCATAGCCTTTTTCAGTTGCTCGATTTCCTCTTTCTTTTTGGAAATAGCCTGATTTGCAACTTCGTCACTTCCCTCTCCCATAGCATCCACTGTTTGTTCGACAGCTTTCTCCATCGCCGCTAGCTCCGCTTTCAATGCTTCCTTCTTCGCCTCCATCTCACTCTCCTCACGCTGCATTCTTTCTAATTCCTGCCTGATCTTCAACCTTTCGTCTTCAGCCTCTTTAAGCTTTCTTTCCATCTCCTCTTTCACTTGCCGCATTCTCTTCTCTGAGGCTTCGGCCTCTTCCGCCCTCTTCTTCCGTTTTTCGGCTTCGGACTTCTGGATTTCTTCGATTTCTGTAAGGAGCGCTTTCATTTTTTCCTCTTTCTCCTTCTTTCGGAATTCCTTGAGCCTTGTAATATCCACCTTAGCTTTAGCTTGAACAGCCTGGGCAAGAAGTACTTTTTGCCTCTCTTCATTCTGTCGAGTTGTTTCGTTTTCCTTTTCAGCGTTATCAAGAGCCAATGTGACTTCTACAGCAACATCTGTCACCTGCTGTTGCTGCTGCTTCTGCGTGAGGGGCGGCGGGATGCTAGGCCCCATTCCAATAGTTGGAGTTCCAACTGGCGTAGGTGTTGACATGCCGGTTTTTGCTCGAATTTTCTTCATTTGTTGAGCTTTTTGAATGGCCTCCTTGAGAGCTCTAATCTGCTCTTCTTTGTCTTGAAGAGCCTTTGCTGAGTCAAGTTTCGAGTGTGTGCCGCTGGCAGTGAAACCTCCAACAGGAGCTGTGTGACCGGGGCGAAGGCGTGGCGGGCTATTATTCCCGTTGATTACACTCTTCTTAGAACTTGTACCGGAAGGTGTTGACCGAGATGTTCCTGAATCATCCCCTGTGTGCTCAGATCCCCTTTCCTCCTGCTCTTCATCCTCTTCATCCTCTTCATCCTCTTCATCCTCCTCCTCGTCTGATATGTCAATAATCAATTCTATGGGTACCTTTCTCTGATCACCAAACTTGCGTTTAGTTGTTGGCATAGGTTCCGAATACATATCAGAAGCAACTGGCCTCTTTCTGCGCTGAGCAAGAGGACGTTCAGGTGAAGGGGTTGTGGCTGGACCAGTAGATATGTTAGAAACAGCTGCAAAGACTCCTGTAGAGTTTCCGGAAGATTGGGACGCCGTCGGTTCAGGGGAATCTTTCATAATAGTATCACACTGTTCAGGCATGATCTCTGGGGAAGATGGTGTATCAGAGTAGCATCCATCTAACTGGCCAAGTAATAAACCTGGAATCCTATGCGCTTCGGGTTTAGGCGGAGGCACGGCTGATGTTCTGGCAATGGCCTCCATCACAGGTGTAGATGAAATGAGTGTAAGTGGAGTAACGGGGGAAGCTGATTTGCCAGGTAGTTTCAGCTCGTCAATCTTTCTCCTCAATACCTCTTTCTTAGCTTCAACCTCTGCAAGTCTCCTCTTTTTTTCCTCCTCCTCTTTCGCTGCTTCGCGTTGGCGAACTAATTCGGCAGCTTTAGCCTCGGCCTCTCTCCGTTCCCTATCCCGAGCATCTTTCTCGAGTTGTTTGCGTATAGATTGTGCTTCTTTGTCAATTTCCATCCTGTCGGAAGATTTCTCCCTTGACTTAAGTTTAGTAATCCCTCTGTGTGGGTGGTCAATATCTCCATAAGGTGATGGCGAAGGCGTCTCTGTTGGAGGTGGCAGACCGATTCCGGTAAATACCTTTTTCAACACATTCGCATCGATTCCTGCCTCTTCGACCATATACTTGAAGGTAACTTTAAGGGGTAGCATATTCAAGACAGCGCGTTGTGCTTCACCGCGTAATTCCGCTACTGTCTTTGGGGTTTCTGATGTAAATTGAGGGGTAGAGATGTGTGCCGGGTTATTACTTATGTGCATTCCCTTAACGGTCGTGGTAGAATGAGCAGAAAGTGGCTGATTCTTAGGGCCAGATGGTGGAGAGGTGAACCCGCCGGATCCTGGTGACCTACGGTCTCGAAAATTACCTATTTCGAGAAAAAGGTAGTGTTAGCACAGACTACGCTATTATCGCTAAGTGACTATATCATGTTACAAAAAAATTGGGCTGCGGGGAGTTCGGATAAATAAATCAAACCACTCTACCTTTTCCATTTCCCATAACTTTCGATTGGCTCGGCGGGTCGAACTTTTTTTCGTGCAGTTCGCCCTTTGGTACTTTAGGCGGCCCAGCAGAAGCCAATTCGGAAGATCTCTTTCGATTTGAGCTTTGCTGATTCCAGCTCTGAGATGTAGATTCTCTGCGGTAAGGTTCGTTCCTATAAGCCCCCAAGACTCAATCAGCAAGCTCTCCATAGAAACGGAACGTTGAGAAAAGGTCTTACCATGTCTGCGAACGTGCGATAGATGAGTGGTTGGGAGGTTCACCATTAGTCCTCATTCCTGTAGTTCTTTTTAGTGCAGGTTCGACGTCCCTCAACGCCACAGAAAACTGGCGTCCGGACGTACCGTGAGGGACAAACTCTCTTCCCTGCTGGCTCTGAATACCTCGATCTCGCTGCCTACTGCCAGAACGGTTATTGCGCTTATTAACATGTGATTCTCCGAGATCTTCTGCATCCGACAGCTCCCCTTCTTCTCTATCTTCCGGCGCGCCATTATCATTCCTGCGATCTTGCTTATTAAATCCTGACAGAGGCGTGTGCACCTGATTAGGAGAAGTAATGGGTATTGAAGATAGAGGACCAGAAAATGGTTGCCGAGGCGCGCTACTATTGTTGGAAAACTTGTGTAAATAATTAGGAGACTGAATCGCAGGCGAAGGCAAAGTAGTATTACTACTGCCAACGCTGTTGATACTCAATTTCCGCAGATCTTGGCTCAAACCAGGAGGACCTTTCGGAGCGGGAAGAGGGAACCCTCCAAACGCTGGAGTGGGAGGGTAGTTCGTCATTGCAGACGGAAGAAAAGATAAACTTGGGGGATGGATAAATCAGCAGCAGTGATAAAAGACGCGATGGTTCAACAAGGTGAGTATGACAACAAGAGGAGGAGAGGAGATGGAGACGAGTGTAGGTGGTGGCGGATGAATCCAAGATCAAGAGTAGTGTGGTGGTCCGTGTGAGTACCGAAGTAGGTGGTTAGGGGATAGAGATGTTTTTTCAAAGAACCAAAGTGGATACCTAGATGATAGGCCGCTGCTGACTGGAACAGTTGGTTAGTACAAAAAGGCCAGGATCTGAGTCGAGTCGATCCGTCGCTGCAAATTAATAAGTTAAGTATGTATTGGAGATGCCAAAACCGGCTATTCTTTTCTGGCCCTCTTGCCCTGTTTTCCACAGGTCTAAATACTCTGTTATTCTGTTTTTTTTTCTGTATTCCTGTCTTTCTTGTGAGGGCCTTTCTTTTTCTTTCCTTTCCTTCCCTCCCCTTTCTGTTTGATGGAGAAGAGTGGAGGTTGTGGTGGGGAGAGAGTTCTCGATTTCTTTCGAGGATTCTTGGTTATATAAGCGATGTGGCAGTTAATTTTGGAATTGAAGCGGGGAAATCTGACGCAACGACGCTTTCGGAATCCTCGAGAAACCAGCGCTAGCACCAAATTGGATAAATGTTGACAGGTTGTTGTGTTTGTATGCCAACTGTTGAGGCTCTGATTGCTGCAGGGGGAGAAAGAGTAGATACTCCCTTCGCTGCGCTGCTCCCTCTCTGCATCCTTGCTCTCTTGTTTCTCGCATGTTTACATGTACATGTGTGTATACATGGCCCTCCCTGCCACTATATCCTTCTCTACCTCCTCCGATTCTTCTTTCCACGAATTGTTCTCACTCAAACGCTCCGGAACACCATGTCCGGTTTTAACCCATTAGGGTTCCCATCACCCTCGAGCTCTTCAAACACTCCTCCGTTGTTATCATGGCAGCAACGTCGTCCTGTCTCGGGGGTTCACAAGAAGTCCTCATCATCACCAACCAATATCACAACTTCCTATCCCCCGCCTGAGGTCGTCACCTCACCCACACCAGGAATGAGAGGTCATAGACAATCAGTGTCTGCCCTCACTGCAGCACTTTCTCCTAGCCCCACCGCACCTCGGCCCAGCTCTGCTGTGGTTGTTAGCCCTCGTTATAGCAGAAGCACCTCTGTTGCGAAAGGCTTGCCTGGTACATTTGCTCCAAATTTCATCAAGGCTGCTGATGGACGACGGAATAGTACTGCAAGTTTAGGGGTCGGGATAGCCGGCGAAAATAGTGACTTCTCCGGGAGACGATGGGTATGGGTTAGGGATCCGGAAAAGGCATTCGTAAAGGGAGAGGTTGTGCTGGACGATGATGGAATGCTCACTGTACGATGTGACGATGGAACGGTGCGTGATTCCTACACTCGAAGCTAGGGGGGAGTTATCGGTCCAGATTAGTGTGGATAAGTGGGGGACCATAACAATTGCTAAAATTTAATCACCTATAGGAACGAACTGTTCACTCTGATAATGTCGACAAAGTCAATCCGGCCAAGTTCGACAAAGCAGATGACATGGCAGAGCTTACTCACCTCAATGAAGCTTCAGTAGTGCATAACCTCCACCTCCGCTACCAAGCAGACCTCATCTATGTAATTCTTAAAATCTTTTAATTTAATAATAACCAATTATTCCCACTCGTGGCTGACACTAAATGTTTAACCTAGACATATTCTGGCTTGTTTTTGGTAACAGTAAACCCTTACTGCTCATTACCAATCTACAACAATGACTATATATCCCTGTATAAAAACAGATCAAGAGACGAAACAAAACCCCACATCTTTGCAATTACAGACGTCGCTTTCCGAAATATGCTTGAAGATAAAGAGAACCAGAGTATTTTAGTTACGTACGTACCTATGTGTCGTAGACGTCCCGCCCGCAAGCTTAGCCTCTAACCTATCATTTAGTGGTGAATCTGGGGCTGGGAAAACCGAAAATACAAAGAAAGTTATTCAATACCTCGCTGCTGTTGCTAGTGAGAGCTCCTCATCCAAACAACTTGGAACTCTGGAGCTCCAGATTCTTCGAGCCAATCCAATCCTTGAAGCCTTCGGCAATGCTCAAACTCTCCGTAATAATAATTCATCTCGCTTCGGTAAATTCATACGTATCGAGTTCACACGAGCGGGCCAAATTGCGGGCGCTTTCATCGACTGGTATCTTCTTGAGAAGAGTCGAGTCGTCAATCAAGGTAGCGATGAAAGAAATTACCATGTATTCTACCAGCTCCTGCGAGGTGCCAGCAAGCAGATGAGGGAAATGTACCTGCTGGACGATGAGGGTATAGAAGCGTGGAATTACACTAAAAACAGCAACAATACTATTATAGGTGTGAATGATTTGGATGAGTTCCGATATTTAATGGAAGCATTCCATGTCATGGGGTTTAGCAACGAAGAACAGGTATCTATTCTACGGGTCATTGCTGCAGTCCTGCATATCGGTAACATTGATGTCGTCCCGGAACGACGTGGGGGCGAAGATGCGCGTCTTCCTAATCGAGGCCAAGCCGAAAGGGTATCTCATGTCCTAGGCATACCTGTGGATGCGTTCGTGAAGGGATTACTCAAGCCTAGAGTCAAAGCTGGCAGGGAATGGGTCAACCAATCACGAACGGCGGAGCAGGTAAAGCAGAGCCTGGATGCTTTGGCAAAAGCGTTGTATGAACGAGGGTTTGGGAAGTTGGTCGAGATGGTGAATAGCAAGCTTGACACTAGGGGTGAAGGGGACGGTTTCATAGGTGTTCTTGATATTGCAGGTTTCGAGATTTTTGAGGTAATTATTGGCACTTTCTTCGAGTTGATATTGAATCGGAGGTTGATATATTTCATTGTGAGAAATAGGTCAATAGTTTCGAACAGTTGTGCATCAACTACACAAACGAAAAACTACAACAGTTCTTTAATCACCACATGTTCGTTTTAGAACAGGAAGAGTATGAGCGGGAAAAGATTGAATGGAAATTTATTGATTTTGGGCACGATTTGCAACCTACTATTGACTTGATTGAACTGCCGAACGTGAGTAGCTATCCTAGATTATTATTTTTGAAAGTAGAATTTAACAATCGCTGCCCGCAGCCCATCGGTATCTTCTCTTGCCTTGATGAAGATTGCGTTATGCCAAAAGCTAGCGACAAATCGTTTACCGAGAAACTTCACTCCCTCTGGGATAAGAAGACACCAAAATACAAACGCTCCCTTCTCAAGCAGGGATTCATGCTCACCCACTACGCTGCAGAGGTCGAATACTCCACGGAAGGTTGGTTGGAGAAGAATAAAGATCCACTCAATGACAACATCACGAAACTCTTAGCTGCTTCCCATGACAAACATATCGCTTCATTATTCGCCGACTATGCTGAAGATGCATCCGAAAACGGAAATGCCTCGAAGAGCAGAGTAAAGAAAGGACTTTTCCGAACAGTTGCTCAAAGGCATAAGGAACAGCTGACTAGCCTGATGACCCAACTCCATTCCACGCATCCCCATTTCGTCCGGTGTATCATCCCCAATCACCAAAAGCGACCAAAGAAATTAAATGCGTCATTAGTGTTGGACCAGCTCAGATGTAACGGTGTATTGGAAGGTATCAGAATTGCGAGGACTGGTTTCCCAAACAGATTGCCTTTTGCCGAGTTCAGGCAACGGTATGAAGTTCTTACGCCAAGAATTCCCAAAGGCTACCTTGAAGGACAAAAAGCTTGCCAACTCATGCTTCAACAGTTGGGCCTCGATACTCAACTATACCGTGTGGGTCTAACGAAGGTGTTTTTTCGTGCTGGTGTATTGGCAGAGCTGGAAGAACAGCGAGATACGTTAGTACGAGATATTGTAACAAGGTTTCAGAGTATATCTAGGGGCTACCTTCAGAGGAGGATTGTGAGGAAGCGCTTATACCGTGCCGAAGCAACAATGATCATCCAACGCAATTTGCAGGTATACCTCGATCTCTGCGAGAGCCCATGGTGGAAACTTTTTATGAAGATGAAACCGCTACTAGGAGCATCTCACTCCTCGAATGAAGTTAAGAAACGGGATGAGATGATCCAAAAAATGGAAGCTCTTATGCAGACCGAAGCAGAGAACCGGCAGAAACTCGAAGATGAGAGGAGAAAGGCCGACACTGAGCTGCAAAGAGTGCAAAAGACCCTGGAGAGCGAGAGAGCTCTTGCCCTTGACAAAGAAGAGATCTCTAAACGAATGCAGCAGAGGGAAGCCGAGTTGAGCGAGAAGCTTGCGGGTGCTCTTGAGGATCAGGACTTGCTAGAGGATCAGATTGACGAACTCATGAGCGCGAAAAAGAAGGCTGATGAGCAAGCTGAGCTCTGGAGGAAAGAACTAGAACAAGCTGGTGACCTCATTGCTCGATTGGAGGATGAAAAGAGAGACCTGGCAGCAAAGATGGAGTTTTTGGACCGCGAGCTTGAGGCAGCGGAACACACGAGAGCGGAAAGGGGTGATGCTGAGGATAAGTTGGAACAGGAAATACATCTCTTGAAGAGTCACCTCAACATGAAAGAGAGGAAGTTGCGTGAGTACGAGGAAGCTCTTAAGAAATCAGACAGTGATTTAGATGAGAAGCTTGCACAGACGGTATATTTTGTAAATCACGTTACCCTTTTCTCCATGGCTAACATTAAGCGTAGAACTCGAATCTCCAATCCAGCCAGAAGCAGATTCGAGAATTAGTCGATGAGAATAGAAAACTCAGAGATCAATTGTCCGACCTATCAACTACATCAACAGGATACGAAGATCTTATCCGTCGGAAAGAGAGTGAACTCTCCCTCCTTCATGCTGACCTTAAGAAAATGGAACTAGAACGCAAAGCTTTTGATGACGAAAAACGACATTTGAACACAAAGCATGATGATATTCTAGCACGTCTTCGTAGCGCTCACTCTGAGGTAGAAACATTAAAGCATCAGTGTTCGAGGCTCGAGAAGGAAGCAGCCGATGCTCGAAGACTCCTTGAAGCTAAGATCACCGAGGACGCAAAAACAGGACAGGGCCGTCGCCTTCTCGATGAGCAGGTCAAGGAGCTTAAGTCTGAGCTATCCACTATTCAGGCTGAATTGAATAAGGAACGGCAATCACGGGCTGATATTGCGTTGCTCAGCGAGCATAAGTTTGCCAACTTGAAACGTGATCACGATGCGATAACTTCTGCTAAATTCACAATTGAAAAGGAACTCTACGCACAACAGGACACGCTTCGGCGTGCTCTTGAAGCTCGCTCACAATCCGAGAAGGAAAAAAGGAACTTTCAAGCAGAATTGAAAACCCTTCGCGATAGGCTTGCCGAAACCGATAATGCGAGGATGCAGGCGGAATCTGAAATCGAAAAAAGTCTAGTTAGGCAAGCAAAAGAGAAAGAGGCGAGGCTAGACAAAGATTTGAGGGCTAAGGGGGAGGCACTTGCTACCGCTGAGTCGGAGCGTACAAGACTAGCTGCAGAGGTTTCCAGACTTACCAGGGTCGTTAGTGAGCAGGATGGAGCGCGCCAGTCTTATGAGCAGTCCAGGAAACGAATCGACTCGGAAGTCAACGCGGTTAAGAATCGTCTTACGGCTTCGGAAAACGACAACCGCGCTCTGCAGAACAAGATCCAACAAAAGAACCTCGAGATAAGTAAGGCCAATGCGAAGGCAAGCGAGCAGTATCGGGACAAGATCGTTGCTTTGACGACTGAGAAGACAAAATCCGATGAAGAGACGAGGAAGTTTCGAAAGCAATTTGAGGATGCACAGATCCAGATCCGTGCGCTCGAGAAACAGAAGGAGAAATTATCACTTAACTTGGAGGATCTGAATCATGAAGTTGCACGTGAACACAAGACAACCAGAAACGCCGAGAAAACAACTTCTAGTCTCCAATTGCAACTTGCTGAAGCGAACAGAACCCTGGAAATGGAGAGGCAGATGAAAGCTCAAGCACAAACAAACACAAAGCAGATCCAAAGCGCCCTTGCAACTGCTAACTCTGAGCTCGAAGACTGTCATCAACAACTACTTGTTCTTCAGAAAGTATTTGACCCTGAAGGCATACAACCAAAAACCTGGGAATCAGGAAGGAAGAGTATCGTTCAATCGTTTGATTTGGCCACGAAGTTGGACGAGGTAAACCAATCCCTGAGGCTTTCAAACGAAAGACGAATCCGCGCCGAGAAAGAGCTCTCCGAGCTGAGAAAGCGTCATCAGGACGAGATGGCGGAGATGGACAACATGCATTCGTCATCTAAGAGGGCGCTTCTTGATGAAATGAATCAGAACAATATTCCAGCAAATGGTTCTCCGCGGCCCTTCAGTAGACTCAACGCTAAACCATACTCCAACCAGTCAACTCCCACGAGAAAGAATCTGTTTGGGCAAGATGCATTCGATTCTGGTAAGACCGACAAGACAATGGATACCATCAGTTTTCAGCGAAGGATGGATCTTGCCACGGAGCTCGAAGAAGTCCAAAACCAGCTACAGCTCGCGGAAATGCAGAACAAGCACCTTCAAGCACAGATCGATCGGGTGACAGCGCTGGACGGTGATGCAGAACAGAGCCCGTCTGCAAGACGGGCTATTAAGCTTGAACGTGAGAATGGCCGTCTTCACGACTTGCTTGATGAGTCTGATCAGAAGAATTCAGCCCTCGAGGCTTCGATGAACTCGATCGAACTCAGCTTAAAAGACATCCAAGCGAAGAGTCACGAGGAGCTCTACGACTTCATCAGTCAGCAAGAACAATCTAGACGCAACCTAGTTATGGTCTACAACGAGACTGTGTCAGACCTTGGACGAGCGAAAGACCAGTTCGAGAAAGTCAAGGCAGCTAAAGCTGCTATCGAGACAGACCTCCGGGAAACTCAAGCGGAGCTTGATGATGCACTCTCGATGCAGCAACAAGACAAAGTTGGCCGAACTCAGCTCCTGAACGAGTTTGCGGACTTACAAATTCGTTTGGACGCCGAGTCGTCGAAGGTCGCCGATCTCACATCAAGTTTGAATTTGTACAAGACTAGAAGCGATGAGTATTTCAGTAAGCTTGAGCAAGCGGAGATTTCGGTGCTTAAAGCGTCCAGAGCCGAGGCGTTCGCGAAAAGTCAGGCGAGAGAAACGGAGGAGACGGCAGCGACGGTGCTAGCAGAGAGGAAGCAAATGGATTCATTAGTGGAGGATCTACAAAGGCAGAATCAACATTACGAAGAGAAGGTAATCAGTTTCTTATATCGCTACCTATATTTTTTCTAATATGTTTTAGGTTGAAGATCTTTCGGCAGACCTATCCGCTGCCCTTCAAGCTAGGAAAAGATTGCAGAACGAACTCGACGACTACCGTAACAGGCGTGAAATTGATCTCGAGGATAAAGAAAGCTCAATGGAACAAACAAGGAAGAAGTATCAGACTGAACTTTCAACCTTGACCGGAGAGTTGGAAATTGAGCGAGAGAATGTCGTCCAAGTCAGACAAGAGACTAGACGTCTCCGCGAGGAAGTGGAAGATCTCCGCGCTAAATTAGATGATGAAGCTCTCAACAGCTCAACATGGGCCAAAGAGAAGTCACGCCTCGAGACTAAACTCCAAGATCTCTCGCAGTCTCATGATGATGCTGTTGCAGCACATAATGAAGCCCAGGGCCGTGTTGTTTCCCTGCTCGCCCAAGTCCGGACCCTCCGCGCCAGCGTCGACGAAGTTGTCTCGGAGCGAGAAATGCTCCAGAAGGAGAAACGCAGTCTTGAACAAAGACTTGGCCAAGCCAGTCAGCGCCTTGAAGACCTTGCGAATGGTGAAAGCCCCTCGATGCGTAATGCTGCGGGTATGGACAGGGAGCTATTGGATCTCAAAGGAAGTCTCCAACGACAGGAGGATGTCGCATCGGCGGCAGTCGAGAAGATGCGGAGGGCCGAAGCACTAGCGCTTGAGACGCAGAGAGATATTGCGGCAGAGAGAGAGACTAATGTTAGCTTACATAAGGAGAGAGCTTCACTGGAGAAGCAAGTGAAGGATCTTCAACTAAAATTAGTTGATTTGGAGACAAAAAGCTATTCTTCGACATCACATGATGTTAGGTTCTTGCACGGCAGGGTTCAAGAGGTACATTTAACTGCAATTTTTCAAATTTTTGGCGGGTCATCTACTAATTATCTTTCAGCTCGAGAAAATGCTCGACGATCAAGAGAAGGAGCGAAACAAAAGCGAACGTTCAGTCCGCAATGTCGACCGCACTGTTCGCGATCTTCAAACCCAGATCGAGAGACGAGACAAAGTCAACACACAACTCGAAGATGAGATTACTAAAGGCAAAGAGAAGCTAGAGCGTCTACTAAAAACGATTGATGAACTCCAGGCATCCGACTCGGAACATCAGCTCACTGCTCGACGAGCAGAACGCGAAGCCCGCGAAGAGCGTGAGAAGAGCTTAAGACTCGAACGTGAATTAGAGGGATGGAAGGGTCTGAGACTGGATCGGAACCACACTGCCAATAGTCGCAGTGACACGCTTGCTGCTTTGAGCCAGATTGGAGAAGATGGGCAGGGCAGGAGGGAATCAAAAAGACATTCAGTTAATTTCTTATAAAACAGGGTTATGTGTACTTTTGCTTAGGATTCGGCATGACAAGGGATGTGGGGTTATTAGGGTTTAAGTTATTTTATGGCACCCTATGGTGTACGAATTTTTCCGTATATTTTTTGTTTGATTTGGGGCTTTTCTTCTTTTTCTTTCTGCTAGTGATAAATCATCGGTCAGGTTGTATGAGGGTCAGCAATAGCATGGGTTTGGGTGTAATTGTACAGGTATTGGTTTTGCCTAACGGCTTATGCATCAATTGATTACTACATGTACGGCCGTGTAAGAAAAGTCTTGACACCCCATCTAACTAGCAAGACGGCTACTGGGGTGTCGAGACTTTTCTTACACGACTACACATGTAGCACGTGGAATGAGCCCATCTTTAAAATTACATCATGTACTGTACTAGGACAACAGTTTTCGTAATTGTGCTGTTTTACACCAAAAGCAGCCGCTTTAGCAGTGCCAAGAGCACAGCCTACCCATAGCGAAAAAAATTCAGAATTTGGCAGGGATTTGGAAAATATTTGTGCAGTATCCCCCATTTTTTCTAGCCTGTTTAGTGTTTTCCCTGGGTGGTTGCGGCTGTTTGGTTCTTGAGGAGCTTAGAATATACTGATTTTGTGTGGAAACCCATACAAATCTTCCATAGCAACGGAATTCAGCAGCAAAATACTTTCTAGCACTCAAAGGATTTATTCTCTCCTTCTAAAATTTCTCAAGGGTAATCTTTACGCAATTAGTTTATCCTAAAAGCATGTCCTGATTTAATTCATTGAGCCCTGAATGTTGTGTGGGTAGTGGAATAAGGCTACTTTCGGTGTGAATCGCCTAATTACGAAAACTTCTGTCTAGTCATTGCATGCACCGTGACGACCACAACCATAGACCATCGTGAGAAATGCATATATGTATATACCTCTAATACGTGCATTTAGTTTCTGTCTAAAGCAAGGTAATTAATTTTCAGGAACGGCTCTCTGATAGTACATGTACATGTATTTAAGGTCTCGGAGAGCCTTGGGAGTTAGACGATTTAGACTCGTAAAGTATATGTGGACTCGGAATCAAGCATAGGGCTATTGGCCAAACATGAGAATCGAGATAATTACCATTAGATACCAGGGATATTGGCATAGTAACCAGCAACACAACGAGCACGATCAATAACCAAAAAGCAATACCCCAACTGCAGAAACTGCGATCGGATATTCAAAAAGTAGAACCTTAAATCCGTCTTTAATATAAATTTCCTCAATTTCAGCCTGTGGCTTCGGTTGTGGCTACGGCGGTTTATGGAAAGCGAGTTATGTTGCAAGATTACATAGTTGCCATGCATTTCGAGTATTTAATCCCACCCCAGGCACATATGACGCGTGTATTCTTAAATGTAGACCACGATTTCGAGCTGTTATTCCGACACCCACAACCTGCCGAACTTTTCAGCTCTTTAGCTTTTTAAAAGGTGTAAGCACCAGTGGTTATGGTGGAATAACCTTTGGCTGTAAAAGTCGCAAGTGGGCCTTCTGAGATTTACTATTTCCGTGATAGAATATACACAAGGGGATATTATGCTATTATATGACTCTCTAGGGGGAAATCGATAAATATATGAGCCTTAGTGGCAAGGATTCAATGGGAAGTATCTCGGGAAGGATTACATACGTAGATACATGTAGCATGGTGAAAAAAGTTTAGTATTTTTTGAGGAAGCTATGTATTTGGGTCGAGATTAGAGTACATTTGTATCTCTTCAGTGTTGCAACGAAGCGACCAACAATACTTTATTTCTCCCCATATAATTAAAAACGAAAGACTACATGTATTAGAGTCCGCTCTTTTTCACCACATAGTTCATCGTCATCGCAAATAGTTTTCGCATCATCTTAGCTCTAACAGTTTGCGCAGTCTGCGCATGGTTTGATATTGGGATTTTTATTATTGGGATAAGGTGATTTATTTTTACCAGGTGTTCGGGTGTCGGCAAAAAATACAGCCGCGACGTCGTTCTGGGGCGCGAACAAACATTCTCTTCATTGTTCGTTGCGTGGACATTGTATGGAGCCTTGCCGCTCTTGGAGGCGTTGCGTATGCTCGGCGAATTTGTTTCAGGAATCCGGCAACTCCTGATCCCTTTCTTATCGTCAGAAACCTGTTTTATCCCTTCGCCCATACATATTGCTCCAATAGCTCCTGCTGTTCTGTTCTGTTCTGATCCATCTGCTTCAGTCTCTACTCTACAGTACTTCTGCCTTACACACCGCTGAGCTTTTCTTATTAACTCTTAACCATCACTATCACCATCACCATCACCATCGTCATACACCACAGCATCGCTTAGGGCAGGCAGCAACCCCACAAACATGCGTGTCTCTACCACCCCTCTTGCAGCACTCGTCCTCAGCCTCCCAGCGCTGTGCGCGTGTTTCCTTCTTCCGCCACCGCCCACAGACCCCGAGCTCGCTGCTCTATATGCTCTCATCCCCGCGACTTCAATTACTGGATCCAAAGCTCTCACAGTAGGATGTACTGGATGCACCTGGCATAAAGATGCCTCTGATGACGAAGGAGTGCCATATCAAACTGGCCTGGAAAGCGACCTAGTGAGTTTCCATTCAGTCACCATCTTTAGTGTTTTTTGTTAGTCGATTTAGCTCGATAGCTAGTCACAAAGCGAAGCTAAAGATCCTCTGTATACAGGTCTTCAACATCGCCATCTCTAAGGACAGCTACACCCTCAAAATTAACAACATTAACATCCTCCCCTTTGGCCCCGAAATCGCTCTCACCGCACTTCAGGTCCCTGCTAAAATGGCATCAACTGACTTCTTCTTTGTCGACCATGCCTTCCATTCCCTCAAACTTGGCTATGACCTACTTGTAACCGGCTCCCTCCTCCCCGGCTCTTCCACAAAAGAAATCATCGTCCACCTCCGCGTCACCTCCGTCGATGGTATCCGCAACGACGAAATCCAGGAGATTGAAGTCACTGTCCACGAAGATACAACCAATAGTGAGCTGAAGCTCATCGACGTGGCGAAGAAGCCTCTCAACGGACCAGAGCATATTTGGATCGACTTCCCGGCCCCCAGCCCACCCATTGAGAGTAACGAAGAAGTTGGCTGCGAGGGTCTCGGCTGTGTTCTTGCCAAGCTCCGCCACAAGGCGGATAGGCTCCGTGGTAACCATGTCACCGCTTCTGGGAAGAAGGGATGTCATGGTAAGGAACACGGTCCACCTGCCCATTGGGAAAATCACTACCAGGTTGGACCCAGCCGTGGCGGGCCTCACCGCGGTGGACCACATAGACATGGTCGCCCGCACCATGGGCATCACCATCGTGGAAACTTCCTCTCGACGCTCGTTGAGCAAGTTTTGGTACCGATCTTTATTGGGATTATGGCTGGTGTTGGAGTGTCACTTATTGGACTTGTTATAGGGCAAGGATTTATCAAGCTATATCGGGCTGTCGTAAATAGGAGAATGACGGTTGATGAGCACGATGAGGGTGATGGTACAGATGAGGAGAAGGGGCTGTTGAAGGGTATGGAAGTACAGGAGGAGGAAGCTCTTGGAGGACCACCGGCGTATGTGGAGGAGGGGATTGAGGTCGCTGAGAAGGAATAGATGGATACTGCTGCTAATTTTTACTTCATGGGTATTCTTTTCTTTATTTTGGGCTTGCTGCAATTTTTATTATTATTACATAGTCCGTTAATTGGGCTTCTATCTTTCCATTTGTTGGCTTCAGGTTTGAGTTGGGAGGGATCTCTAGGCGCAGTTTAAGTGAGCGGGCAAGGTTAAGGAAAATTAACGAGTGAGATAGGACGAAGTGGGATCTTACGTGCTTTGGGTAACTGATTACTTGAAATCCTACTACCTATTTAACAATAAAATGCTATTTTTTTAAATCCGCCTTAGATAGATACATGTAGATAGATGTATCATTCACGCTTAAATCTGCTTTAATCTAGATGATGGATGCTAAGAATGCATCAACAGGCACTGGATATCTAGCGATAAGTACCGTATTAACCTAGAGAATAAGACCCGGCGCTACCCTAAACTATACCTAAAGTAGTGGTAGATGTGGTGGAGGGACAAAATCTAACCGCATTCGGCTAGCTCAAGTATTTTCTATACGCAAGTTTCGGATCGTATTTCCCCAGTCAATATGGTAGCCAGCACCACCAATCTTCAAGCCCTAGTCGAGATAATTGTGTCAGAAATTCATCGCTCAGGGCAAGAGTAGATAAGTATCTATAGCGAGATTAAATAATTTCAGGTCTTCACCCGATCAATACGACGATGAAACCCACTCCAAACAAGTACCACCAGAGGGTTTCGTCTCCACATCTCTAGGTAATTCTATTTCAATATATTCTCTAAATCCCGGCTTCCTTTACCACTGGGAATTTCGCGAGTTGTGAAGAGCACTGTATATCAGTAGCGCCAATCGATGGAGGCGTATTATTTTAGCATTTAAATAATCAGGAGATGGGGGTCGTATACATTGCTAGTCCAACAAGTCCCATCGGCCCACCTAGGCTTGATTGAAACTGATCTATGTAGAAGGTAGAAACCTGTGATGGAATAACTTTCGTTGTGTTTACAGTAGCACAAAAAAAAAACAAATCTTTGAGGAATAATACGCAGGCAGAGGGGGAAAGCACTACACCTAACGATAAAAAATTTACCCCCGGAGCAGGGCGGGGGTTTCTTCTCCAGGAAGCGCCAATACGATGCTAGAATGAT
This sequence comes from Gyromitra esculenta, assembly GCA_038503075.1. Lineage (NCBI taxonomy): Eukaryota > Fungi > Ascomycota > Pezizomycetes > Pezizales > Discinaceae > Gyromitra > Gyromitra esculenta. The sequence continues at coordinate 1,031,458 of JBCAML010000020.1, read as the reverse complement.
TCGAATTCGGATTCGAGCCTCCAGATGATCTAACTATGACTCTATGCCGATCGCCAGTGCCACCCGGGTTGAAAATATGTATTTCTTAACCGGTTTTAAGGCTGTTTTTCTCATGACTTTTCTATCTGTCTTCGAGGTATCTCTATTAGCGCTACTACTATCACCATCGCAACCTACTTTACCTTGTAGTATATATATAAGAAGGGGACATTAACTAGGTACTCACTAAACTAGGAAGAGAGTATGGACTCTAGACTATGTGGCTAAAAAGATAGAATATGAGAGTAGAGATGAAACTATTAGGGTATGGAGCTTTATGTATTATCATAGCTTGAGTGCTAGTAACGGTTAACGAGTTAAACAAAAAAAAGAAAAAAAAAGCTACTCGCTAAATATATCATAAAATATCACTCGCAATATTCAACCGATAGCTATTTATTAATTAATTAATTCAATAGGTACATTCAACCCGCAGGCTATGGTACTCTTAAAACTCAAAGCAAAAACCCAAACCCAAACAACACCAGAGAACTTAAACCTCACTAACGTAAAATAAGCCCCATCACCAACACTTCCCCTTCTTGATTGCACTTGCTTCAACCAGCAGTGCTATTGTACTAGACACAATCGGGGTCAATCATTTAATTCCTTACAGTCTACCAGGAAGTCTCTCGTGTATATACTTGTGTATTAGCCTTCTAGAACTTCCCGGAGTGTCCGTGTACTCGGGCAGAGCCGTGTTTCCCACTAATTTCCATCTTCGAAGTCATACCCGAATGGCCCCCTATTTAGGAAGTTCTCCAAATAGATAATACAAACTAATCATTCAGCAGCTGGGGTATATCGCACTCTATATATACTGCTAAGGCCGTTGTCTCCCGAAACTCCTGTAACCTTCGTGCTTTCGGGTCTCTACTACTATCTGCATGCTTTCGCTCTTCTGTCTTCGTCCACATACGCGTACGGATCTATGAGAGTTCAGCACAACGGGCACGCACTGCTCCAGAACTGGGGATTGAATCTCCTCTGTTGCTCGGTTCATTTCCCTGGGAAATAAGTAGAGCAGGTTTGGGACTGAACATGGAACATTAGGAGTTTGGTTTTTATTTTTGGCTGAAGAGCACCCATGTCTTTTCGAGGTGTAAGGCTATATATAATCCGCGTAGGTGTTCCTAGTAGGGTACTTAGATTTGGTCTACGTGCAGCGGTCTGCTGGGGTGGGCCCGGAGAGAGGGGGGAAAGGGTATTTAATCACTTTAGACGCACGTATACGTATGTGGCCCGGAGAGGCCTTAAATACTGGGGGCTAGGAAACTGGATACGAGAAAGCTGGAGGAACTAATCTTCAATGTGGTGGCAGCTGGGCTATTTAGGGTTCCTTGATAATCCGGCATCATTATCTACTACCTACATCCGAATACATATGAGTAACCTTGGCTTAGTGGCATAGACTCGTCACCACACCTAAATTATTGGACAGAGGCGCAGAGTGCGCTTTTCTACTTTTTTTCTTCCTCTGCACTATACTTCATCAGATGTATCACTAGGTCGTTTGTCTACCTTACTGATGACGCGTCCTGGCTATGCACGTTGAGTTCTGAAAGTTTGGGGAGATTCATAAAGATCAATTAACGTTCCCCGAATTTCCAGATAATATAGTAATAAAAAACATAGAAAACCTTTTTCTACCTAGCTGTAGGTGCGTAATGAAATCCTGAAGAAATAGACTTGGTGCTGAATGAAAATCCACAAAGAATGTAACGAAAACAAACGGAAATTTAGTATTGCCACTCTAATGCATGTGGTATATAGTGATAGCCCCTCTAGTCATATCACTCATTCCCTTCTAAAACTGAACCCCTTTCTAACTTGCCTGACTTGCCACCATCTGGATACGGTCCCCGCTACTTACTTTCTTCTTCCTCCCTCCAGGAATAACCCCCGACGGGTGCACAACATTAAAAATTACCATAACCGTCAGCATCAGCACGCCATCAAAGAGATACAGCCATATTTCAGATCGCAAGAGATATCCATCATTTCCTTGAACATATTCTGCAACCCTGAATATGCTTCGAATGAGGATCGCGATTGAAGAGACGTAAAGTGCATACAGGAGTCCGACCCAGCTTTCTTTGAGTGAAGTTGCTGAAGCCATGAGGGATTGAGAAGCGTACGTTGGACTTCTCCGGATTCGAGTATGGAAAATAACACTGACGAGGACGAAGAATCCAAAGAAGATAATCTGGGCAAAAAGACCACATAGTACGAGCCTCTGTCCGTTATGCATGGCGGAAAGAGTACCACTAGACATGATCCCACCGCCTAGGTAGGGTATTAGTCGTGATTCAAAGTAATAGATTTGCATTAAATTCGAGTGAATTACAATGCCGCCGGAGCGAAGTCTAAGTACCTCCAGATTGTAACAAAAAACTCAAAATATCACCACCAACGAAAATCTTCGTAAGCCATTTAATTCTAACCAGGGAGTATTTCTCGGCCTCGAGTAGAACTATGAGTCGCCCTAAGATCATATAGATCGAAGCCGCGAATAGCGCTGGTGCGACTAAAAGCAGGAGTGTCTGCATAATGTATGGTCCTAGCGAGTCTCTATTGTAATGGGAGAGGATACGCCCGATGTAACCAAAGGCCTCGACTGTAATTTCGATAAAAATAAATTGTCAGCGTATATACCGAATAAAAGAACAAGGAGGAAGTAAAAAAGAGGGTTCATACAGAGTCCTCCGATAAGGAGTGGGATAAAAAACCATGATCGTGTTCTAAATATCTGTATCGTGTGCCAAATCGAACTGGCGAAGAAGAGGCCCGAGAAGACTACTGCACCAGCGACGGTCGGACTATAACGATAAAAAACGAATTTTTCTGGTTGTTCTGACATTGCCCCAGGTGAGTGTATTATGGAAAAGCGTGATGGCTAGAGAAATGATCGAAAATGTCCTCGAGTGTTTCGGAGCTACCTAGAAAGCTGCGTAATGGGACGGCCCAGAAGGATTAAAGAAAGAGAAGTGAGTGATGAATGTTGTCTGATAGATTCTGGTATTTAGTTTTAAAAAAATTTGTAGCTTTAATAGCCTTCATATACCATCTCGGAATAACCTGATCCGAATGGATAGGGAGGCTGATGCCTACTTGCAGTAAATCCGTACCATTAATAGCCCGTTTCAGGCTTCTTGGATTTTGGCGTATTCGCCTTCGCTTTCGCGTTCGCATTCGTTTAAGATTTCGTTGCCAATACTCTGAGTGTTAGCCAAAACAGTAACTGAAGCGAGCTGAAGCGCTGTTACACAAGCTTACAGTATGCAGCGATAGGTAGAGTATACGTGCTCTACCTACCGATTAGGCTTGTTCGGATCCCCGGAACTCAAGGGCGCAGTGGAGGTTGGGGCTTTGGGTACCTATTGAAGTAACTCCACTATCAACTCTATCCAATTGCCCTTGCAATAACAACTCCCTGTGTATTCATCAGCACTGCGTCCAATTAATGAGACTTGAAAACGTGCGGCCTGGCCTCCGCTGAGTTGGCTGGGATTTAAGGTAAACGTTACTCCAGATTAAGGGAAAGCACTCGACCCACCTCAGGGTCTGACCGATTGGTGATAGATCTGGACACTATGTATGTAATCATAGAATATCACTCAAACACGACTGTTGTCGCCCCAATTCAGCCTAGCTCTGCGAGTGGTCAAATGCCGAGATCCGGATCGTTGCGTGTTGAGAGTTAGAGTTATCGGCAATAGCGTTCTCACCAGATACGAGATCTAAGGAGTTGATGAGCGACAACTTATTTTATTTTTTGCCGCCAAATCTTAATTCAACATCGTTGATCATGACTATAGCGAATAATTAAGCTTTTAGTAAGCCGAGTTAATCGAGAAAATATAACAGTATGTACATAACTAAGTAAATAAAAATCTCTGATTTTTTGTTATCTTCATACAGAATTCAAAATCGCTAAAAGTACACACACCCATTTGTAAATCAACACCCAAAACTCCAAGTTCAACTAGAAGGAAAAACAAACCAACGAAGGACTTTGACAAAAAAAAGTGTGTGAATGAAAGACGTGAACTCAAAGACATAGAACATAAAGTATCCATTCTCTAGCTCCCTGATAATCTAGATCGTTCCTTGCAGCACCCTAACACATATCCCCGAAACTAACGCCATCCTTTCAAGATTTTTCTCGTCCATTTTACCTATATCTCGTAGAACACAGATTAGCCGCGCTCCTAAAGGCAGAAAGTAACCGAAATCAAGCGAATCTTAAACCATACCTAGAAACGACCCCTTCGGTGTAGAGCGAACACTAAACACCTGAATTCGCTCACCGTCCATGCGAGCTAAAACATCCTGTGCCCTCTTTCGAGGAGTCCCTGGTGATTTGGGTGTTGGCGATCTTGGTGTTGATTGCGAGGCTACAGCAGGTGCTGAGACGCTGAATAGGTATCCTTGTCGCTTTGACTGATCCGTAGATTCCGGATCCCACAACGCTTGAACATTCAAATCCTCACCGTTCAACGGTGTGAACTGATACCCTCCGGATGGTAATCGCTCGCAATTCCAAGTTGCTCCATCAAAAAATTTCACCAGTAATTTCTCTGCGCCTCCTTCGGCATCCTTAGCCGATACCCTTGTTATTGTGGCCAAGGCTGAATTTCTTTTTCCCCCCTCAGTTTCCCCTGCTTCGTCGCTGCCGGACGCCACGATAATGATGTCCTTTGCGCTCTCGTTCTTGAAACATCCTGCCAATCTCCTGATAAAACTCCCACCACACTGAACATCATATGCTGGCACTGCTCTCCCTCGCGTGTCGCCATTTCCCGCAGTTGCTTTCTGGAGTTGTAGAAGAAGCCGGCGATTAGGACCAAAAAGATGACGTTTAAGGAAGGATCCTGGGGGAGGGTTGGCGAGGTAGTATTCTGCAAGCAGTTGCCTGGAGTCGGCCCGACTAACCCGACTCATTTTTGAGATTGTTGTAATATTTTGCGGAGAGGTGAACTGGTAGAGACCGGGGAATATATATCCACCCAAGTGGCTATTTTTACTGCGCTGCTGAAGAGCAAGTAATATGAGTAATTGATTGCAAAAATCAAACCAGGTAAGGACGCAACAGTTGGGTGCTGCAATCCTGCCCTGTGTTGTGGTACCTGGGAGAGAAGCTCAAACAAAGAGGGCGTGGGGTTCTAATAAGGTACCATTGTGGAATTCCCTTTATGTTTGGAAGTGGATGCGGCTGGATCCGGGCTGAACTTATACCATAACCCCAAGGAGAGTTTTTCGAGCCACGGTATCATATAACGGTATCGCATTCAGTACTAATGAACCGTTTCCCAGAAAAACACCTTGTCACCATGCTCGCGATCCGGCCATGTTGTTGGCCCGATCGTGATGTGCTAACCTAAATAGTTGATTACCACACTGATGCTTGTACTACAACAAACAAACAACTAGCGACCGCCCCCATGGGTGATGACTCGAAGGACTCCGCCTCAGCCATTTGGAGCAGTTTTCACGTAAGATGCGGAAAATTTAATGGCCTCTGGTAAGGCTGCCGAGCAAAAATCGGAGACGATTCGGTTCAATCTTTCTACGGCCGCTGCGGTGCGGTGCACTGCTGGTGCTGCTGCGGAGCGGGTGCCGCTTATTTAATTCAGGCTGTTTTTTTGTCCATTCTGCGAATACGAGGAGTAGGAAATTAACATATCCTGCCTTATCCAGTAGGTGAACGGTTTACTCCTAGTAGCCATTAACAGATGGTTTCAGGATATAATAGCAATATAAAATATATACTACAGCCAGTAATTTAAATCCCTTGTCTAATCATTTCATGTCGATATGTCTGGTTACATGTTAAGGAAAGCAATCGTTTTTAAATCCACAATACCGTATTCGTGCCCCTCTCAATCCCTAAAGATTCACTTGTAGAACCTCAAGAGAAGCTCGCCAGTACATAAACCGAAACGTCAGTGATCATGGTATCTGACAGATCAGTATTCAGGCTTCGAGGGAACTTTTTTTTTTTTTTTGGATACGCCTAATTAAACGATATCGGGAAGCAAGCAAGATCAAGTCTTGGCTCAAATCCTCAATTGCAATCAATAGCATCTTAATAGATCTAATTAACTGTTGCCATTAGTAAGTTACTAGATTTTTCTCTCCCGTATTTAAATGGTTCTGGGATCCGATCATTTGATCCAGTCTAGCTTTTCAGCACTCACAGTGGTTATCCAGCAAACAGCTGACTTAATTATTGTAAGAGCGGCATCAAAGGCGTTCGGCGTCCGGCCAGGCGATGATCCCGGTAGGAGCGCAGATTTCGTATTCGCCGTATTTTTGGACATAAGGCAATCTTCCACGTATTCCAGGAGTGTAAATATGGCGCGTGGGACTTTGTGGCATCCGTAACTGGAGCCATCGACCTTTCCTTCCCCTCTTTAGCCCGCAAGGCAACTTTTGAATAGATCGGCTAACGGGTGTCCACATTTCCATTTAAGAGTGGTTCCGGATGGTGCTTTTCAGCGAAATTTCGGCCGGGAACACAACGTTCCTCGTCCCTTCATCTACGCTGCCATAGTCTATATGACTCATGATCAGCTATTCCTCCTTGGCGGCACGCCTCGCTTTTCCCCTAATCCGCCCAATCCGGGATACCGGAATTTTTGTTGCCGGGGAAATACTCCCTGGAACAGACGGTATCTTGGCATTTACAATCATGGTCTGTATAGACAACAAGTTAATGCTTCTTGAGCTTATTATTTAGCTGTGATTTTCCGAGTTCCTCGTCGGCCTTCCGGTTGTATTTAGACTGCTGGGTGGAGAAATCCTGAGAGTTGGCAGGCTGTGTGGTGATGTTGAGTTATACATGTAGGTATCACCCTTAGAGGACTATCGTGAATGTATTTCATGGTGGTATTGCGAGGTTGACTATTTTTCCGTGTGCCTTTGGGTTTTGGTTTTGGGGGTAAAGTTACGTGTAGGTGTTCATATATTGCGATTGCTTTGATGCTGTCCCAGTTGTGGTGGCACAACTGTGCTGTGTTCCACGCTATGCATGCCCGTGGGGACGTTGCTTCCGGGAAGAACCTGGAACCTGTAGGCGAGAATTTGTGCAAGCCCTCGAAAATGTGGGTTAGGCGAATACCGGCGTTAGTGAGCACCAAGACTAGTTGTGCAAGAATAAGCTTTAGTTGAGTAGGGCCTTTTAACGACCAGGGGCCCTGGTGGATTTCCCCAGTGCTGAGCCAGCGTTGGAATAGAGCTCTTATGCATCGAGTCTCTCAAGCGGTACATATAGTACGCGCGATTTCTGCAATCTGTATCGATATACATTTAGGTAGGCAGTATGTAGATTTCAATGCCGAAAATTCTGTAACTAGTTAGCCAATTAGAGTTATGGATACTTGTAGATGTTTTACTAATCCTAGAATAATTAGTATAACTAACCTGAAGAAACTAAGGAAGGAGGAAAGGTTCCTTTATATGTCATATAAAGGCCTACAAAGGTTTCAGGAGAGATATTTCCCATCCTGACAGGCAAAAAAAGCCTTCGGTCCTGAGGCGAGTCGTTTGCTGGGCTAATGTTCACAGGCTGGTAGTGTTAAGCCTCTTGCAACCCCAACTTCCAAGCCACAGACGCAATGCATACTGACTAAGCATGCGCTTTGTTCTCATCACGGACTCGCGCGCGGCCACTCGGGAGCCAAGTTCCTACAACCTCCCACCTACAGTTGACGACATCTACAGAGCTCGCACTCGATCCCCTAGCTCCAATTAGCTGTTTTTTGGCCCTCCTTTCATCGTTTCATATCGGCAGGTCTGAGAGAACGGCAAGGCGAGCAAGAAGGAGTCAGGTTCCTACGGTTCCTATCGTCTAATCTGGCTCTCCCTTGGATCTCTGGAAAGGAGTGGGAATGGAAGGTATCATGTCGGGGAAGGTAGGGGGGCCGAGCAAACATGCGCTCAATCGCTGGGTTGCGGTTCTGATGCCTGCGATTATGATGGGATTGGTGGGCTACGCGACGTGGGTGTTTGTGGTGTCGGTGTGCAGTCAGTTTGTCCTTCCAGTGTTGCTTCGGGTATTGGATGGAGTTCGCCCAGAGAGGTTTTGGACTTAGTTTGTTGGCATCGAGAGAGATCTTTACTAATCTCGAATTATAGTTAAACATCTATTACTACACCAGCATCGAAATCCTTCGGCTATCGTTCTGATTACAATCTACTTTGTTTTATTCCTTCTGTTCGTAGCTGCGTATCTGAGGGTTCTTTGGACAATATACATGAACCCTGGCCTTTGCCCCAAGGGCCTAGATGTCTTGCAAGGGATAGCAAACGAGAAGATAGGCGATATAAATGATAGCGATCCAGAAATGGGGCTAGGCAGTGCGCGAAGACAAGAGGAGCCAGGAAATTTTGGAAGCGAAGGGACAACGAGCTCTAGAACTGCTGCGGTAGATGGCACTCACAGTGAGTCTCCGGATACTGAAGATATGCCTTCGCGAGGAGATACAGCTTCAGATTCACTATCTCAACCCCACAACCTTGATCTGGCGTTTCCGTCACCAGCTGCCCTACCTCATCCAGGTCGAAGAGTCTCGACAACACTAACTTCAAGTACACTTCTTCCTCCATTAATTCACCAAGATCGGCCTTCGAGCAGTAGCACTCTACAAGGTCATTCGTATGATTCTTACGAGCAAGACACTCCTCAAAAAAGACCGGAGCCGGAAAGCTTGAGCGAATGGTATAATAGAGATGCATTTGTGTGCGGCGAAGCGGATGGAAAGCCCAGATGGTGTTGGCATTGCAACTCCTATAAGCCGGATAGATCTCACCACTGTGGTGAGGTGCAAAGATGCGTCTACAAGATGGATCATTTCTGTCCCTGGTGAATATTTATCTACCTATGGTTACGTTTTTAGCGTACTGATTTGATTTTCTCTGACTAGGGTTGGTGGTGTTGTGGCTGAGACCTCTTATAAGTTCTTCTACCAGGTTGTCGTGTATGGCTCCTTTTACTGCCTGTTTCTTATGATATCGGTTTCGGTTATCGTGCACGAGCAAATTGTGGGTGACGGATATATCGATCCTAATTGGTTGGCCGCGCTTGGACTGTGAGTTTCTATACACCTTTCTTTCATTCTGTATCTCTACTTACACGTCGTCACAAGATCATGCTTTTTCGGACTTTTCTCGACCGGCATGGCTGGTTCAACGACACAACTAATTTACCGCAACCTCTCTACCATCGACTCTATAAACCACGCCTCCAAAGTATACCAACTCGCTATCTATGATCCTGCTCCTCCGGCACAGCCACGCCCAGGGCACATACTGGCCCACAGTCCACTGGTCCCTCGAGTGTGGCTTCCCACAAATCCTAAGCAAGGACAACGGCAGCGTTGTTTCGCCATCGTTAAAACACAACCAGGCGAGAATCCGTGGAGGCTAGAGAACACGATGGACAATTTCAGGGAAGTATTAGGGTATAGCGTGTGGGATTGGTGGCTACCGATAAAGCAGAGCCCATCAGTGAAGAAGCTTAGCAGTGAGGGTTTTTACAGGTGGAATGAGGGGCTCCTGGAGAGGCTCAGAAGGGAGGCTGGAATCGAGATTGGTAGAGCCACATAGGTCGGGAGGCGTTTGGTATGGTTATTCTTTTCTGTTCTAGGAGGTTTGGTATTTTTTTTCTTTGAATGTTGGAAATTGGCGTGTTGGGTTTACTTACTTTATTGTTGTGGTGTTATTGGGGGACCGTATAGCCTCGTTTGCTCTTTTTCGCTTTTCGCTTCGTTTTCTGCTGCTGCGTGTGTGGTTGTCTTTTAGTTTTCGTTATTACTTTAGTTATTATTTGCTGGACTTAGATTGTGGGATGTTATAGTATTGGGAAGTATTGGGTTCAGGTGTTGACATTGGCTGTGGATATTTTTAAATTCTAGTTATTAGGGTGAATAGTTAATGGCGGGTTGCACATTTCGGGGTTTGAGCGAGGGCGAGTACGCTGTAATTTTTTTTGTTTTGTTTCGTAAGCTCGTGTTTAGTGTTTTATTATCAGGCTTATGCGGATATTGGGGTGGGTGGTTATTAGTGAAAGAGGTATGTGGGGGGCCGGTATGGAAGTGTAATTATTCGAGAGTGATAGTTCTATGAGTTCTGTCTGGTGCGGTGCGAGAAATTTTTGATAAAGTTTGATAGGTTGTTATAACGTTAGCTATATACACTTTTAGCAGTACTAATAGGTCCGGAATGGCTAGATACATGTGAGCCTACTATTGCTGTAAGAAGCTCCAGTCGTGACTGTATTGTCCGCCTAGACTCGTTCCTACTAACTTGGTAGAATAACATCCATACTCATGTTATTCATGTACTCTCTCGGGATCTACGAGCGTGATATCACCTACCTAGATCAAGGACTTGATATCGTAAATAGTCCCGATTTTTTAGACTACACCCAATCTATAATCGTTTAGAAATCCCTTTAGGGCTTTAGTAATACTGGGTTTCCTGCTAGAGCTAGGGTAGATGGAAACGACTTTTTGTTATCCGGTAAGTACGATTGCAGAGACTAGATATTAAGTCATGAATCATCACTCGTATTGACAAACATCACGATCGTGGAGAATGTTGCTTTATTTACCTTTAGGAAGGCTAAATGCATGTTTATACACAGGGCCAAAGATTTTTGTGCCCAAAATAAGGTTGCCTCCACCTCCTGAGATAAGGGGGATGATGAAGTATAGGGGAGGGGTATATTTTGGATGATAAAGATCTACTGTATCGCGAGGTCGGCAGAGAAAATTTTGTAAAACCTAAAGGCTCACTTGTCACTTGAAGTAACATTTCAGGTGTTTTACAATTTAAGTCGTCTCATTTCTTTAATAGAATCGGATGAGGAAATTACTCGAGCAGAGTTTCGATAATCTTCCCAAACCCCGAACTCGTATCTTGATCACAGATGGCATAAATACCAATATTCAATGATCAGATCAGTACGTATCGCACCATCCGTAAACCCTCTCCGCGATCGCCATCAACTTTCTAGGCATCTCAGGATTACCATACTTCTCCACGACCATCTTTCTCAAGTCCTCCACAGTATGTATAATACAAGCTTCAGCTTTCTCGTCAATGGCAATCTTGGCGCATGCGCGCATATGTTCCTCCTTCCACCAACTAGGCAAGACATTCACCACATGAGCTCCCTCGAGAAACTCATGGAAATGAGTAAGCAGTTTTTCGTAGTCACTGCAGCAGAATCTTTCAACGCTGTCCCACTCGGCATCAAGGCGTAGACGGTATACATCAATGATAATATGGTAACATGTCGATTCGGGGAGACCGGTGAGCCAATGGACGGGATCCACCAAAATTCGGGGGTCGATGGCTCTCGTAGATGGGGTCTTTTCATAAGCAAAAGACTTACGAACGAGGCTCTGGGTGGGAGGTGTGCTTCTTGGGGTTGGGGTAGGCTCGTTGCAGACTCTCTTATGGGATGCCCAGTCGGAAGTTCGGCAGCGGCGGGAGCAGTACATGGTGAGTTTGCACTTGGTGCATTGGTTTAGATTGGAGACTTTCACTGTCGTTTTTTTGCAGCTTGTGCAGATAGTAATGATGGAGGCTTTGTGAATAGGGGTAATGGGTGCGGGTGAAGGTCTTGAGAGGAACCTTTTTGGAGGCTTTGAAGTCATTGTGTTATTAATTTTCTGTGATGGTAGTTGATGAATTGAGGATGGGAGTGGGAGAAATTGAGATATAATAATTGCTTGGTTTATTTATTTCTTGCAAGCGGGTCCTTAGGATGACTGATTGAAAAGCATACTATGGTCGGGTTGTGTAGCTACATACATGTCTGATAGGTGCTTTCTTGCGATCTAAAAGACACACTCGGAGTGTAATTGCAGTATAAAAGAAGGAGATGAGCTTGGTATAGTAATAGTACGACATTTTAGCGGATGCTTGATTAGTGTAGGATCCAACCTGTTGTATGATGCGATTCTTTAGGAAATGCGGTTTTATTATAATTGCGGTATTTTCTAAGAGAGCGGAAGAAATTTCATCTCGTTTTTTCATATTGCACAGTTGGATTATCTGGGTTCACCGTTCTGTCAACATCAACACCGCTTCCCACATCAGTCCGTCAGTCAATCCATCTCTCTTTCATCCTCACTGTTATCGTCCCGGCCTTCTTCTCATCGAGCCAGTTCTTTAGATATAGTTCTAAGGTGTTGGGTTCAATCTTGATCAGAGTTCAGAAGTATTAAAATGGCCGAACCGATTCAGGATGCAAATTTGAGCCGTGGTTTGAGGACTTCTACCACAGGTACTCAGGATATTTCATCTGTGAGTATCTATTTTAACTCCACATCAAAACCTCGCTCGGTCTCATCTGATTTGATGCTCAAAACAGTTTCAAGGATTTCTTCACTCAGAATGAGCAGTATCCTTCCTCAAAGGAGTCTCAGCGCTCCCAGTCTCACCTCTCTTCGGTTCACAGCCAAAATGGCTTTTTGTTGCCACTTCGCTATCCGTTGAAGACGGATAGTACTGGGGAACATTCCTCCATTCGTCTTGATGGGTTTAAAATTAAAAAGGGAGAAGAAACTGAAAACTACCCTGACCTTGAGTTATAAAAAGCGATTCAGGTACCACCAGGCTATAGATTGCTGTTTGAGATTTTCTGAAGCTAATGAACTCCGGTCTTGCAGGCCTCAGACACTCCTAGCAGCGAAGAGAAATGCAATATTGTTGATCAAACAGCTTGGAAAAAACGACTAGCAATTTATCATCGCCCTACATAACGTTCCAGTTTGCCTAGGTAAGATAGTATGTTCGAGGATAGGGGACTAGCATGGAATGCGCTCATCGCTTCTGCTCGCCTTAACTTCTGCTCGCCATCTTTACATCTATGACGACATTATCCTTGCGCTCATCAACAAAGCCGTAGGAAGAGTGCAAAATTGCAACTCGGATTCATATAGAAAAGACTATTGCCGGATCCTTGAATGGAGGATGAATTGGTTTCACGTATTTATGAAAGCAGTTGATATGGCTCAAGAGTGTTTAGAGCTCGAAAATACTGGCTACACTTTCCTAAAGGCCCATGAATTGCGGGATGAATACTCTAAACACTTTGGCTACCAAGCTATTTATGAGTTTATGGATACTTGGGTCGCAATTGTTGGCTGATGGGCTACGCTAGATGTCTCAGGCACGAAAGGCTTACATAGGACGATCTATATCTACGCTATGATGTAAGTGGATTCTTTCTAATCGCGCTTGATGGACTAAACTTTGAGCTATGTTAATGCTAATGACCTTTGTTAATACAATGTTCAGGTACGCCCATACGGTATGACATATGCCTCTAGAGCTCTCACGAACAGATGCAAGTGCAAGCAAGTGAATCATTGATCGTCATGGCCACTTTGACGATTTTGCAATTGAGTGCCCTGTCCTTCTGCTTGCGAAGCCTATCGATAGGGTCCGGAACAGGCGTCATAGAAATAGGGACATCTCGTCTTTATATGAAGACTTTGTTTGATCCTGTTAGATCAAGAAGAACCTGAAGATCAAGAGGAGTTTGAGGGTTGAGATCAAGGAAATAGCAGCGGCCATAATTGCTTGGCTTCCCTGGATCGCTGAGGGAACAAAATTTGTCAAATATACATATCCCCTGCTCCTAGTGACGGACGTATTCATCTTTGAAACCTTATCCTCGCTGCGGACTCCTAAACATAACATCAATTTTTGGTTGTTTTAGTGATTCTAATAGCTTTTATATAGCTTTTAAAAACATCCACAAGAGCATTCAGTAATTTACTCTATCATCCAAACCTAAACACTCATAGTGTTACGAATTTCATCAAAACTGGGGTGAGTACTGCTCTTAACCTTATAAACTGCTTCTCAAGACTTGGTCTAATTAGGGTCGGTTTCTATCAGGTGACGAGGAGTTTTTCTTCTTCTGGAGTGTTCATCTCAAATCTGCGCTTTGTTATCCTATATGTTGTTAGTTTAGCTTTTTCTAAGAATACTAGGACTTTCACAGCAAAATCCTCCCTCCTCTTCAAATTTACCGTTGCCTGCCGGCAACCTGGGTGTTAGGATGTAACGCTGTGGTAGCATCGCCTTCTCGCCGTGAGCTGGGCGAATTAGCTAGAAACAAATATATACGATGGTTTTGGGCGCTTTTTTGTAGGGCGGAGGGCTTAGAGAAAAGAGGGACTGTTGAGGAAAAAATTCTATTGCATTGTCCCGCCTCACGTATCGTGGGCGAAATTCGTCATCACGAGTAGTCACTCGCTCGTATCTATCGCATTGTGTTGGATATATGGTATATATCCATAGGTTTCCTAGTGTCTCATTTGGTACGTCACTATTCGGGATACCGAAGACGTTCGGTCAATAGTCTATACTGCTAATGGGGGTTGTTCGGGCCGATCTATTTGGCGCCCAAAGAGCCCCCATAAACCTGTTTATATATGACTCCATAGGGAGTATATATATGGAGCTCTTCTCCCGTTCGTCTATTCTGTTTCCTCTTCTCCAGTTTACTGGACAGTCAATATATCAGATCTATTCATTATTTCAACACATTGTATTGGATATATATATGTTCTAGCCCGTTTGTCAAGAATGGCCGTTTACAAAGTGGCCAACCTGCTTTACAAATGGGCCGGCCCATTTACAAAAGGAGCAACTTTGTAGATGGGTCAGCCCATCTACAAAGTGTTATTCAAACTTGGCCCATATTCAAAGTAAAATGGTTTTCATTCAAGTTAACCACAACTAAGTCAACTTACACTAAAAGAATGTCAGCCTCCCCACAACCTCCCCACCAATACAAGTCACCTTAAAACACAACACAAAAACAGCAGTCCAAGTCTTCAAGTTCTACAACCATCATCAAGATATCATCCAGCACCTGAGTGCGCCGAGCTCTTTAACTCAGAGTGACATCTTTTTTGTACTAGTAGCTAATGAGTGTGTTTGACTTCATGATAAAATTGCTATAGTAGTAGGGTGTGTTTGACTTCATGATAAAATTGCTATAGTAGTGGACTGCGATGGTACCTTGAGTGGATTTTTAGTGAGGCCTCATGGTCCAAGCTTTGCTGTTGCACTTTGGATACGGGCCACCAACTAGTGCCACTTTGCTGGTGGGCCAGCCTATCTGCAAAGTTGCTCCATTTGTAAACGGGGTTTAATGACATACGGGCCGGAACATATATACACTTCCTTGTCAAGAATTTCCATTGATTTATCACGTTTCTGTTTCCTCGTTGGTTTCTATAGGGTTTGCCCTATATTTATTATCCTCAACACATTGGATCTTCAGATATGATGAGAGGAACGGGAGACCCTACGCTTTAGGAGGTACGTGTACAACGAGTACAGTGGAGTAAAATTTGATGAGTATAGTGCAGTGGGTTTCTGCAGTCACAGCATTGAATAGCTACAGCCATCAAATTCTATGGTCTTGCACCCCAGAAATCTTCAGAATTGCCAATAAGCTAGTTTCTCCAAAGATTCTTACATGTAGTCTTGTGTTTGCCTCAAACCAATCCCAATTAGACTTAGTTTATTTCCGTAGTTTATTCACCACGATTAAGCCATTATTTTATGTTTATGTTTCTGTTTCTTTTACGATTATCTTGAGTGAGAATTTGTGATGGAGATGATGGAAAAGTATTCCCTTCCTTAAGTCTGCGTTGCAAGATTGGAGCGTGATTGCAGTGGCCTAGTATGTGAGGGAAATCTGCGAAAAAATATTTCCGAAATGAATATTTGGCCGTCTGATGGCGATGGACTGGCAACCCCTGTAGCTTGTTTTAAGTCTCAACAGCGGAGCAAGTAGGCCTAGGGGGTGAGAGCAAGCATACACTCACCCTAGATTATTGCATGTGCCCTAGTGTATTCTTTAGTTTTTCTTCTACTGTAAAGTACTCGTTGTCATTTGCTCCCACAATCAACAAATTTGCGCATCCCTACAAACAGCATATCTACAACCTCTTGATGATTCAACTTAGCGAAAATTAGTCCTTATGATCTTGCCTCATGTCTCACCATCCATTAACACAAATATATAGTAATCCCTCAAGACAATGTAAATCCTCCGGAAGCTCCATAAACTTGCTTCGAAGACCTCCTCAACCGAGTTAGCACAATCCTCCAATCATTTCCATATTCGCCGTAACTCTTTTCCAGCTCAGCCATATGCGCCGGACGCAGGACGCAAACGTTTCCATCTTCTCTAGTAACCAGATCCTCGCACATATGTGTATGATCATCATGCCATCGAACTGGTAGACGGTCAAACTCCGCTGCCTGCTGCATAAAGTTGTGCAAATGTGGGATTGGTTTCTATTCACAATCTAGATACGCCCCTGGGAAAACGCTGTTCTCCTCTTGCATCCGGGCTCGGTATGCATCGATAGCAAGACTGTAGTAAGTAGAGTTATCTTGCGCAGTAGGCCAGTTCTTAGAATATATGCTCAAGTAGGCTAAGGCTGCAGAACGTGCCAGGGAGTGGTGATCGTTGATACCGTTGTTGTGGTAGTATGTGATGATTGCGCATTTCGGACACTTTCCTAGCGGAGCAGATGTGGTGGTGGGGGATTTGTGACAGCCAGCGCAGTAGGTCGGCTCTACACATGACCTACGAGTAGTGGTATCAGGTGTGATCGGAGACATCCTGAATACGGTGATCGGACGAAGCATAATCGAGGACGGCTTGATCAGATGGAATATGGAAAGGGTGATATTTTGAGTGGAGTTTCTGCAGCAAGAATGTTTGAGTGTTGAGCAAGGAGAAGGGGGACTTAGATAGTATAGTGATGCTGCATGCGCTGTGGCTTCGAATCCGGGGGCTTTGTACCAATACGTGGCCACCAGAAGGGTCCTTTCTGACTAGGCTAGTATGGCTTAGATCAAGATGCTGAGTACGCACATATTGGTAGAAGCTGAGTTCGCATGTCGAACGCTATCCACACAAATTCTACGAGGTTAGTTTGTATGAGTCCAGTTATCGTGTGTAAAACTAAAACAATGAATGTTTCTAAGACTGGCATTTTTGCGGCATTTCTATGTTTTAATCTGTTCACAATCACTTTTGGTAGAGCAGAAGTCCAAGGACCCTACATAGTAAACATCTCCTCGTGAAGTTGTGGACCCTAATAGATGAGCTGGTTGTAAAGTTCTCCTTGAATGACCAGTTACAAAGAAAGCATCGACTTTAAACACCTACTCCTCTGTTGAAGGAAGATATTGGCGTCAAATTGTCGCTCTGGAAAGACC
Organism: Gyromitra esculenta; assembly: GCA_038503075.1. Classification (NCBI taxonomy): domain Eukaryota; kingdom Fungi; phylum Ascomycota; class Pezizomycetes; order Pezizales; family Discinaceae; genus Gyromitra; species Gyromitra esculenta. Next base: position 1,014,145 of record JBCAML010000020.1, on the reverse strand, counting down.
TTCTACCGTCTATAACCTTTACCTGATGGTTGGACTATGTAAGGATGAGAAGCACTAGAGATTACTGAACAAGACGGTAATACGTCTATCTGGTATCAATCAATAAGCGGGTGTCGATTCTGAGTGTCGAAACATTTTGAATTTTTACACTCCATGTAGGAAAGGTGTTAGATGACACGAGAATGGCGAAGGAAATCGCGATCAGCCGGCGATGAGATGTGTTTCTGGGATGGTGGGACGGGGACGATTTTCTGAGACCCGGGACTGAGGTGGACTTGCAAAATATTAAATTCTCGACTGTTCGGTATTTCATGAACTTTAATATTATCAAGATTACTGTTAATAACAGACGTTTTTTTTTGAGGGTCAGCTAGTCGGATAGTGATGGTGCTTTTGGCTAGAGTCACAGGTGCTTCATGTTGTAGGCTGGGATCTAGGCTTTAAGATTAACGTAGGTCTGCCAGGTTTTAGAATAGTGTAAAAACTTGAATATAGAAGGAGAGGCGATCCATTGGCTTCTGTTTGCCTTGCTTACAGCTGGGGTTAGCATACCATGTCTCTAGCAAGCCCCGATGATTCGGGGGAGTAGATATCTTGACAAATTCCTCGCAGGAAAGCAGTGCTACCGGATGGTTACGGATGAGTTGTAGCACTTACATAAAAGCCACATTACTCATAATGCCGAGTAAATGTACTCTGTAGGGGGATTTGTAATTGAATACGACCAGCAGGTCAGCTAGTGGTACAGCATATATAGAAAAATCGCGCGGGATAAACGCTTGATGTAGGAAAGTACCGGAAATAGATATTACCTATATTTAATACCGTAGATTAGTAAGGACTCTCGGCCGTTACCTTCGTTCCGTATCAGTCAAAACTCAAGACGGAGAGAATTTAGGGGAGGGCAAGTTCAGGCATACCTTAATTCTACTACTGAACCTACATGTATAGCATATGGGGGGAAAAAAAGATCGAAAAATAAAGTCTTATAGCAATTGCAAGGGGTTTGTGGCCAATCTTACTGCTAGAATCGTCACCGAGAACTCAAAGGAATTCATGGTAATATGATACATTTCTCGATCTTTTCTATAGCTACCATATGTTGTAACTTGTGAATTAGATACGGTGACGGACTAACCTTTCTCGTAAGATTCTTGTTAAATAGTCAGATATTAGTGCTGGGTTGGCTTCATCTATCGAACTAGATCAGGTTTTGGTAGTGGGGCAAAGCGAGTGAGCCACAATGTATCACTCGCGATGTACACCGCCAACGAATCGAGATGTTTCTATTATGTCGTTTTGTCATCAATCTTCTTTCAAACGAATTGAGATTAATTCAATGATGTGCTTTAGCTGTTTCTTTACCTTTGTAATCGGTAGGCTGAATAGTAAACCCAGGAATCAAGCCGAGGTTCCCGCCGAGGATTGCTAATCAATCAACTATGCACGAATGTTAGCGATTTGAAATCCTTGGGGGGCTGCAAATCGAAGACGTGACTTATCCTTGCGCTTGACGCTATATACGTACAGTGCCGGTAACTGTGATATCTCCGTCCGTTAAGATCCACTGTGTGTTTCATGGGTATAAATAGGTAGACTGATGGCACAATTGCAATGGAACCTACCTTCAGCCAAGTCATCAGCTTCACGACACCCGCGTAGATTCCTGTTTTCAATAAAATATCTTCACAAATATGGTCAACGTACTATTCATCGGTGGTGTTTCCGGCGTTGCTCGCTCATTCCTCCCTCCACTCGTGGAATCGCCTGATATCGATATCACCATCCTCTCACGTCTGTATTCGACCTCATCTCTCTCTGATCTTCCTTCAACCATCAAAAAGTTGAATGCCGACCTCACATCCCTCCCCGCCCTTATCGATGCCTTCAGAGGTATTGATGTCGTCATCTCAACCATCAGCTCCTCAGTCCTTTATCAAGAAGTACTCTATATCGAAGCCGCTATCGCAGCAGGCGTAAAACGTTTCGTTCCCTCCGGGTATGGCGTGGACCCAGCCCATCCCTTCCTGTTGGAGAAGAGAGACCATCCGTACTTCAAGACCAAGATCTCTACGCAGGCTCTCCTAGACAAATTGGGAGCAGAGGGGAAGATTAGTTACACCACGGTCATCCCTGCGGCGTTTGCGGATTGGGGCTTCGAGTACTCTTTCTGGGGGATTGATATTCCGAACCGTAAAGCTATCCTCATCGATGGAGGAGAAGTTCCTTACAGCTCAACGAATCTGCTCACCGTTGGTACTACGCTGGCCTGGATCGTGACCAACCTCGAGGCTTCCAGGAATAGGAAGATCTATATTCAAGACATTGAAGCGACTCAGCTCGAGCTCCTCGAGGAGACGGAGAAGGTTCTGGGAGGTGAACCTTTTGCAAGGGAGTATCTTACCGGAGCGGAGGCGTTCGATAAGGGTGTGAAGTTGGCCACAGGTGGTGAGCCAGTGGTGGGGACAATGCTAGCGTTGTTAACAACGGTGTGTGGGAGAAACGGAGCAGGGAAGAATCGCGGGAACGATACAAAAGAAATCGGTTTGAAGCCTGTCAGTTTGAAACAGATTGTTAGCGACGCGGTGAGGTTCTGGGAGGAAAAGAAGACAGCTACGGATTAGCTAAAGTGCACTCGTATGTGAGGTAGCATTTACCTTGCAGCTGATTGAGTTGTAAGACAATAAAAAGAATCTGATCAGATAAAAAAAACCCCCGAAGTATAGAAAACACTTGACACATGTGCATAGCCCTAGATCTAAGTACGGCAGTACCATCCAAGTTGCAGTAAATGCAAATTAAAATAGGGTTGTAATTTGTAGTGAGAATATGGAAAAACCTAATACGTGATTGAGATATTCAAAATACAAACACTCAGAAAGAGCAGTTTAATAAATGGCGCCACATAGAAACATGTTTTATCTTCCGTGATTGGGTGGTTCATCGCCAGGCCTATCGCTAAAAAAAATATCATGAACTATCACTCGATTTCGTAAGTATTAATGGTATTGTATGATTAGGTCTTACGTGAATTCTAATTTCCACAAAAAGTCTAAAAAGCGGGAGTTTGTGTCATAAGTTTCTTGAAGTTGGGTTTTATGCCCATCTCCCGGGCTAAGGCTAATTGTAAAATTACGAAAATAGTATGGGTGGGAAGGCAGAGTCAACTCCAATTAAAATTTATCGCAGAGGAGGGCTTATGCATTGCATACATATATAGCTATTTCTGCGAATCGGAAGATGACACCTGTTAGAGGAGTAGCAGGGTTGGCGATGGAGAATGCCAAGGCAACACTCTAGGCAGCAGATTTGCTGCGCACTGTAACATATCAGTATTCATATGCGCATTCTTATGCACATAAGTGCACTACCTTTTGCACCTCAGACAGAAACCCCAAACATAATTTTACCTCACACGAGAAAGAAAAGGGCACTCTCAGTCTCGATGTCAATAGATATTTCGACTCAGCTCAAGCTCCTCCGTACTTCCGTTCATGTGTTACATACACTGAGCTCTAAATCTCATGGTAGATGGCAGCGGCTTAGCCCACTCCAAAAACGGGCGCGCGCAAACATCATATCTGCGTGTCAAAATGTCGAGTCGAATCTCCAGCATCTCGAAAAGCTCTGTCCGGGACTGCTTGAAAAGGGGATATTCCAACACACAGTTGAATATCATCATTGCGACCAAAACCCCTTGGAAGAAGATCGAGTTTTGTGTACGGAAATTTCGTCCGAAATTCAGAAAGTTTTTGCTAGGCTTTCTTTTCACAAGGCGGTCTGGGAGACAGATTTCCCGCTCATCGACATCTTTGTCAATGGCCTCTCTGCGGGGAAAGGGCTTGTTAATAGCAGAAATTGGAAAGGGGGCTGGGTTTTTCCAGACCTGGAGGGGTCTGCGAGTGTGGTTTGGGTTAAGGACGCCGCTAAAAGAATGGGATAACACGAATAACGAATCCAAATGGAGAAGTGTGGAGTGTTTTTTTTTTTTTTTAAACAAAAATAAGCTTGGCTGCATATTCTGGTTGAAATATCACTTAATTTAGCGTGAACTGATTTTGTCTCCTGTAACTTATGTTGTTCATGACCTGCTCGTCGGCGAAAACCAGTCGATACAACAATATCATAGCTCCGGATAAGTATATGTATATTTAGTGAAGGATGTTTCATTATTGTTGACTCTCTAGTGTTTCCACGAGGGGTATTGCTTGGTTTTCGTTCCCCGCATAGCGGAGGAAACAAAGAAAAAAAAGATGTTTCAAGCCATGTATAAAAGGCCCCAAAAACGAAACTTAAAACAGGAACGAGTGAAAACAAGAAGGCAGACAAGTCATTTATATTCGGCCACTGCGGGGCTCTCCCTCCTTATGTGTAATTTATGGTATACACAAATATCTTCATATAAGCTTCCAGTATTTACAAACTGTTTTTTCTTATATTAACGTTCGAGTTTAGAATATCATACTTCCCGTTAAAATCGGATGGATCCCATAGAATAATTTTCCGATCAGGCATATTCCCACATACGAGGCCTGCGTAACGTCATCTCTGCCCATCCCTATATGCGCTTCTATATCAACAGCACCACCATCACTTTCCTCCCATCAGCCTTACACCCAAAGAGATGATGTCTTTTGCCGAGGACCTTAATGGCTCTCCTCAGCGCTCGCGCTGTAACAACTGCTCTAAAACCTCTTCTCAGGTCCCCGCGCTTCGTAAATGTGCCAGATGCAGAACCGCAAATTACTGCACTCGTGAGTGTATGATTACCGACTGGAGACGCCACAGAAAGAGTTGCTGCAAACCCGGGCCTACCTCCACACACCAAGATCTCCTAGCCATGACGGACAGCAAAGGCTGGCTCTCCTCCCTTCCAGACTTTATCCGCTATGAAGCCGTCATTGATGCGTATCGTCTTCGTATCGAAGACAAGTTTCTGCTTTCCAAGAGAGTTGAGATTGGCACATTATATGCGAAAGATTTCCCGCTACAGCATTTCAATTGCTACCTAGAGATGGCGGTCAAAATGGGAGGATTACCGAATGATTGGACCGCCGCAAAAACAGCGAATTGTCTAGAAATCGCACTGGATGAGAAGAGTGATGCGTGTATTTTGCATGCCATTAAGAACGAAGACATGCTGGAAAAATGGGGAACTCCGTTAATGGTGAATTCACTGAGGATGGTGGCTGATAGGGCTTATGGGCGAGTGGTTGAGTTCTCGGCATTGCGGTTCACTGAGGCGCCCGTGAAGAAAGGTTTGATTGCGAGAGGGCTGGCTTGGTTGTGGGGCTGAAGATGTGAGAATTGTATCTTGATATCATCTGCAGGCAGCAGTGTATTTACGAAAATTTGTCTCCACTCGAAAGGAGTTTAAAGTTGCATATTGCTCTAAGGGGATGAGCAGTCACGACTCTTTACTTCGTACGTGTATCGAACATCCGCCCAGTCCCCTATCCTGTCTCAGGCCACTCCAACGACAAACCCGCAGAAACCCATCCGCACAGCAAGCGGGTAATATTTTGAAATAGAGGTGCATGTATCTTCTAGAATCGCCCAGGAAATCGAATACACCAAAGCCTTTTTTAAGTTACATATCTGCGTGTATTAGCACGACTTAAATACATGTATGGTTTCCATTTCAAGATATTCCGGCGACATTTAAATATACACATAGTTAGTGGAAAGCAATCCATCAAGTGTTCCGCCGACTGCCGCAACTGCCGCAATTCAAAAAATGCATCTCAGACTGCATTAATGTAGTTTATTGCCAAGACTCACAGGTTATGGCTCGCAACACCCACTCCTAACATACGGAACACCCCCTTTCGGTCACCACTCAACTATCCCACCACCACCACCACCGCCCATCTGTCAGTTCATCTCAACTATCGGCAGTGCCAGTCCTCTATTTCAGCTCTTAGTCTAGAACCACCAACAAGATGCCATTAGCCTATTCCATTACTGGTAGGCCGGATGACCCTCACCACTGCAATACCTGCGGGATAACAGGCCCCGAACTCATCACCCCCCTCTATAGATGTCCTAAGTGTAGATCTGTCAGTTACTGCTCTCACGGATGCGAGCTTGTTGATTGGGTGGGCCACCGAGGGTACTGCGACCAAATATTCGTCTCCATCACCGCTACCCGAAGAAATTATATAGCGGTCACTCCAACTGATGAACGCAGTTCTACAGGCCTTGAGATAAATTACTCCTGTAGTAATGTAGCTAGTGCTACCACTAATCCGAATACCATTTCAGCCCTCTCGCCAGAGTACTTGTCGTCCGCCGAAACTGAATTTGAAGACGGAGGCACCACAAATCCTTCTAGTGCTATTTCCGCCAACGAAAATTCCAACCAAGATACTGAAGAATCCAACGACTCACGGATGGCCGGGGGGGATCGTTATTCCAGTCAATGGCCGAGTGATACAGACTCTCATGACTTAGGGGACATCCTCAAAACACTGGCTGTGGAAAGAGCCCCCTCTGTTGCTCCTCCAGAGGACCTTATAGATTTGACCGACATCAATTTATGGCTCGCAGAACTTCCCGAATTAGATTGTTATCATGCCATCATTGATGTTTATCGTCTTCGCGTCGAAGATAATTACGCACGAACAGGCGAAATCGAAGCTGGATCCGTATACACCAAAACCTGCCCAATGGCGCACTTCATGCATTTCCTCGAACTAGCGAGGCAGAAGAGGATATTGCCAGATTCATGGTCACCCAAGAGAATTGCAGCGTGCCAACAGGTTGCGCAGGATGGGGCAGGGAAAGCTTGCATCTGGCATGCGGTGGATGGGGGCTATCTCTTGGATAAACACAAAGATTCAGCTTCTTTTATGGTTTTGGAGGTTTTGCGGTTGGTCGCGGATAAAGTTTATGGGTGTGTATTGTTTCCTTCGACGTTGCAATACTTTGAGGGGCTACCCGGTTCGAGGGGATGGTGGGGTTAGATTGTAGGGGTATAGTAAGCGAAAGGTGTTGGCAAATCGCTTCAAAGGCAAATACTCTGTTAGATACACTATAGTGTTCGAAAACAATCTCTTGATTTTATTAGTTACTTTCCAACTGGGTACCAGTGGGAAAAATCTAGCTGTCGGGAAATTACAGAGAATAAGATGGTACTAGTAGCCTGCTGAAATTGTTAAGCAGTTCAACTTCCTTCTAGGAAGTACTGAGAACGACAGTACATCAACATAGACTAACCATAAAAATCCAAAATAATTGATAGCATAATCAGCACCTATCGGTCACTGAATAACTGCTAGCAAGTCAGGTCTGGCCACGAGACTAGATATTTGTCATCGATTTATCCTCCTCCTGGGTTGAACGCTAATCACACCCATATTGGATCGATCTGATAAGATTGATGTCTACCCCAACCCTCAAATCTTCCATCTCGATCGATCCTCGCCTATATGTCTAGCGCCATCATCGTGAGTTTCTACCCAACCATTATTCGAGAATCAGAAGCTCTTGGCACCGTGGCCAAATGAACGCGACGGCGTAGCCTGACAACGCACCCAGCAACTACCCCAAATCCTATGCCCCTATTTCTTATCGAATGATTATTATTTCTCGTCTTTCAATATATATTTATTCTCTCGTGAGCAGAAATAACCATCAGAGTAGGCATGGTGAGCACGATATCAAAATCTATTCCAAGGATATCACACCCCCAAGAATGCTGGCACCCTAAAGCCCAAAGCCAGCTCCTCTAGCGTGATGACGACTCTTAGGTTCTTCTACTCATTCTCGTAGCGCTTATGGACTAATATAGTCTTCCCCCAGATCTCGGACGAGACGAGCTGAACTGGGGCGAGTTAGGGTGAATTTTTAATGTTCACATTTTTCCGAAAAATACCAATCATCCTTGTATTTTTGTGGTTGGAGAAATACCATCCAATCGCAAGAATTCCAATAGCCGAATATCAATACGTTGCTATCCAAAGATTCCCCGCACGGACTGGAAAGTGTATTTTAAATCCTGCCAGCGTACCCCCGAAACTGCAACACCCAAACAATTAAAACATCTGCTATGGTTGCTTAGTCTCGCCGGGTAATCGTCCGATATTTCTAACCTCATACGTAAAACAGCTTCTTTTATCTCAACCCCCACTTCCATCTATACGTCAAATACTTTGTAATTTCGTATCTCAACTTTTGCTACCGTTCCAGCCTCTCAGGGTAATTAAAGTTATAATTTCAGCCAAGCCCAGGTAAGTTATACTAATAGAAATACCTGCGAGTGACTACCCATGAAGCCAATAAGAACCACCATGCTTTGGCCAAGCAATAATTAAGACAATTGACTTTGTCGCAATTGCAATAATCGAACCTTTATTAGATGGCTATCTTGTTACCTGCATGACTGATACCTAAAATTGCTATCCTAGAATCTTCAGGGTAAGGCAGAGAGTATTCCGAGTGATATAAATTTGGCAAAATTAACGTACCACACTATCCCGTAGAAGGATTGCAAATTGTTGTTGCTGTTTCCTCGCGAATTTCTTTTTATACTTTCCGTTTGATCTTGAGACAAGTATGTCCATATCGTAAAGAAATAGTCTAGTTGCGTTACTTTAACATAGCCCTCGTACATCCAAAACACATCTATCATGCTCCGAATGAATCTAAGGGACACCTGCTCTCGAGGAGTCTTGGCTGTTTCTTCCTTAGCGCTGCTTATAATTGGCCCGTTAGAGTATCACGTGATGCTCTTCTTATTGGTTCACCGTTTTAGCTATTCCGGATGTCACAGCATCATTGTTTATCCCTCCAGATATTAACCAAACAACGTTCTGTGAGACTGAAATCGTAGCTCCCCAAATCAAGCCTCACAGTGAGGTACGATGGGTCTATCATAGCAACCGTCACCGAACCACTTTCTATGACTCGAGGACTAATATTTAGTATGTTTTTGTAGCACTTGGAGGTTATCAATACATACTCGGATGGCTAGAGTGCAGCAAGGTACCTAAAAAATCTTAAGTCAACTACTACAGCCTACATTCCCAAAAACTTTCCAAATACAATATTTGATATCCCATATGTCATCCGTCATCGCGGAGAGTGTGTAGCTAGGAGGGTGTTGTTTTTTATTGGCGTCGCGATCGAGGTCTTACTTATCCCTGGAGTAAATTTCAGACAATAACTAACGTCTCAAAGGGTCGAATCGGAATGCCAACGCCAACACACAAAGGAGGTCTCTTCTTGGTGGTGGGTTTCGGTCCGCTTGCCCAGACCGAATGCTGTTAGTATCTATTTGCTCCTTACCCAAAAATTATTTCCAGCTGGGAATATGCTGAATCATGGTTTCTGTTGTCACAGCCCACTCACTCTAGATATTAATTACCGCCTGAGTCATGTTTTGTCCACAAAAAACAGAGAATCAGTCAAACACTCACTATTACAGAACTCCACCTCTCACCAATTATCAGATCACTCTAGAGATCTGGTCAGGAGTACTCGGGGCAAGCATGAAGAACCTGAACATTCAAATGCGAGTTGACCAACTAATCCGTCGATGTGCTAGCTGGGGACGAATCAAAAATCGCTACCAGCAAAAGTTATGCTCAGGTTCTTCATGCCTGCCCCGAATACGTTATATCACCCCCTTTATCTCATCTCTATCATTCCTAGACTTCATGCTATTTCGTGGCTGTCGAGTGTAACCAGCTAATTGGTCGTTCCCCGACCTGGCGATACTTTGTCAGGGTATGTGCCCTCTCTTCCTCCTGTTCCGCGGCCACATTCTCGATCGTAGGGGCGGGGAACATCGCCAACGTGTAACATCTATTCACTTATGCCCACCACCTTCTCCACGAAACTCTCGTTCCCGTCCCATTATCCTCCAGATCGCACCTAGATCAGAACCGCAAAAAGAAATCTATCCTTTATCGCTATCTCCACCCGTGCTCCTTCTGTAGTTGCTGGGATTACACACCTCTTTGGGTTCTCAGCCGTGCCGTCAACATCAAGAAAGCAAGAAAGCAAGCCCTGTCACTTAAGTGATACGAAACGGAGCCCCAAATAACCTCAGTCCCAGTCAATACCTTCTTAGCCGGTGAAGCCGCAAATATGACTGAGCCCGCACATGCACCCCCAGATTCCGCTCGCTGTAATTTGGACACCTGCGCCAGAACCGCTGCTGAACTTCACGCTCCGCTCAGCAGATGTGCCGGATGCAGGACCGCATCATACTGCTCCCGTGAGTGTCAAGTCGCCGATTGGACTGTTCACAGAAGAACCTGCGCCAGAACCGCTGCCACACCCCCCAGCCCCGCCACCGGTCACCAGAACTTTACCAACACCAGTAGTCCCTATAACACAGGGGATGCCAAGGCCTGGCTCTCCAGTCTCCCCGAGATAACATGCTACAAAGCTGTCAGCGATGCCTATCGTCTCCGGATGGCAGAAGAGAGGAGGCCCATAGGCCATTCCGCTGAACTCTCTGTTCTGTATTTCATGGAATTTCTGGGTTTTGCAGAGGAAAGGGGGGTATTGCCAGACGGGTGCGACAAGAAGGGCGTCTTCGATGTGGCAAGTAATCAATCCGAGGATGCGTGCATCTATCGTCCCATGGAGGAAAGGGCTATCATTGAGAAATACGGGGATCCGAACATACTGGAAAATTTGAGGATGGTTGCAACGAGGGTATATGGCATGCCTGTTGGGGCGCAGTAGTTCTATCGACGTGTGAGTTTGAATTTGATAACAGGAAGCTGCGGCTTTAGAAGATATGACTTTAGAAGATGTACTTATGGAAAGCCTTATGTTAAGTGATGAATTGATCTTAAAATTCTGTGGAGGAACACGTATCGGTACTATCGTGTACCTACAGAAGTCTGTTTCAATCAATTATAACCTCATCGCACCATCATTCACCCTATCAATCTACCATACTAGTCCCAAAAACAGTTGATGGGCTTGGGCCACCAAGTGCAGAAAGTGCCCGAGACATCCTTGCTGATGGACCAATCCCACAACCCATGAGCCACGATTCACAGCGATTTCTCTAGGGTACTAGTCTCCTCCATCAAATCACTATCCTTTTTCTTTCTTAGAGTTTCCTTGCTGGTCTCAAGAGGGGTCACTCACCTTGACTTTAGTGGGATGAAAATCCCTACCACAGAGAAAACTAGAAACTGTAAAGGAAACAATGTGAGTCTTTCGTTTTGAGTGGGTAACAGCGAGTACTAATGGGAAATCTATTCATCTGTAGGAGAAGCTACTTTACCTCAAGAAAATTCCTCCGACTTATCTACACCAAGCTATCTTGAGTGACATGCCCGTTACTTTCAAGACTTCGAGTGATTGCGTGTGAACAAACTCGAGACCTCGAATGGGAAAACATCACGTGACAGAGCTTGAGCACCTAACCTATCCGTTAACCGGTCAGTCACCCATCAACGGCATCAGTGATAAAATCAACAATAATCAGCTTTCATCAGCTCTTATACTTCGTCTCTCACTCACCCTAAACACCACTTTCATCTGAAAGGACCATCAAGGCTGAACCCATTAACCGTTTCTTGGATTTACCCAAGTTCTCCAACAAAATTTCTCGCACTCGATAAACCCTATTGGCTGCGGCCTAGCCTGGTCGCAATGCTTCACCCTTTGACCGATGGAATTTCCCTAGACGGCAAGAATCAGAAGAGAGTATGAGCTTGTCTGGAATATTTCTCCGCCCACCTTTATTTTCCCCATCATGGCTATGTCGATGTGTGTTGCCTGTGGCTTTCCCGGGGTAATTTAAGTCATCCAGCAGTCCCCCCTCGGTTTATCCACTAGATCAATCGGCGTCAGCAACATCTTCAGCTTCAGCCTCACAGCTACAGCCCCGACCAAACGTGGGAACTTGAGGATGATGGTGGTCCGCGTAATCTGCATATTATTGTGGGTAATACACGGGTCGCGCTGCGTCCCACTTACCCTAAACCCCACACCTCATCGAGAACGCAGAAACTCCACCACTTTGTTGCTTGCATGGTTAGCCGCCTGTGCCGTTCTCCCCAAAATATTCAAAACCGGGAAATTAAAGCAGAGACAAATGAAAAATCGAGACGGAGATTTCGGTCCCAGATTTACTTTTCCTATCAATGACGGGAGAAGGCGAGCGGCGCTTATGTTTTTGTTCTTGGCTGGGAGGAGCTTGGCGTGCCTCTCATTCACAGCTCATGTAGCAAAAGCTTCGAAGCAGAATATGAAATGAGCTTTGAGTCACGTGACCTGCAGTACTTAGCAAGCAAGCCGTACATCCCTCAAGCCTGGATATTCCGCCCTGTTCTAATTGATATGGAAATAATAATATCCATATATTAGGAACTACTAGTAACCTATAGCCCTTCTGTAGAGAAGATTGTTCTCCCGATTATGTGTGTGTTCCCTTAGGATTAAACCTTGTCATACTTATCACGCTGCTCATCTAAAACTATACACAGTACGTGGGCCTTTTGAAAGAGAGATGTTGGCATAGAAATAGAAAGGTCGAGGTGAAGGGAGTGCAGGAAACCCTTTTCTATCCAAAAAGTTTTTAACCAATAGGAATAAATACCAAATTGTAGTGATCTTTTGCCGATCCTTCAACTCCGGAAACAAGTGAGACCCAGAACAGAACACCTTCCGAATAAGCAATATCCAGTAAAGGGCTAAACTACAAACAAAAAAAGGGGGAACTCTATGAAAAGATAGAATACCTATAAAAAAAAGGGTTTATCAGGAAACGATGCTCCCGACGGAGTCAATGAAATTTACTGCGGGTGATGACCTATGAAGGGTGAAGACATAAATTAAAAATTACATTCTGAAATGCAACCACCTACTCAGTTCTAAACTACTCAGCTCCATTTATACAATGCATTCTGTCGCGCCGTCTGCCCATATTCATCATCTACCGGGGTGTCTGCATGTTCGGGCGACAGCTACGGCACTTGGCACAATTCCGGCTTCTACCGCACCACCTGCCCCGCCCCCTGATGGATAGCAATCACACCACTTACTTGTGCTCATCTTTTACCGCTTCCTCCCTAACTTCTAGGGTCTATTTACGTCTTCTTGCTTCAGCGAGATATACCCACCCATTTTTTACTTGGTGAAAATGTTAAAGTGTGTTAACTACATGTATTCTATACGGTGCGGTAGCAGTCCAGAAAGAATGCCCCAAGTTAACGAGGTAACAATGTTCCCAAAAGTACTACTCAAAGCAGGCATAAAGAACCCGAAAATGCAGGCAGAAGCTGGCAAATAAACCCGATGATGTAGCTAAAGAAAGCAAATCAAAAAAATTTACCAGCAAAAGACATTTTCGGGTTCCTCATGCCTGCCCCGAGTAGAATACCACGGAAACACGTATTTACAAGCCTTGAGCTTGAGTGTCGAGGAGTATAACCCCCCTTCTCTCTGGGTTCTATATCTTGGCAGGAAAGTCTAAACATACATGTATTAATGTAGGAAGAGGGTCAACATCATATGCACGTACTGTCCATTCCCTGTTAGGAATCTGCGCATCCCTATATGCCCAGATTTTGCTTTCTAAGCAAAATCATTTACACTCAAACATCAATTATTCCCAAAACCGCGTGAATCCTTGGCAGAAAATACAACCTAAGTTCATATACCTCCGACTTTCTAAATACTAAGGTATAGCGAAACCTCAGAACCCCAAACACTTTCTCGGTATCCTCCAAGAAGTTAAACCAGGGACAGATGTTAAAATCCTAGTTTAAAATGTGTTTTCGACTGCGCAAACCATGATTGGTTACTTATTCATTGAATATCACTCGAATTATGCCTTGCGCGATTATTCAGAACCTTATGAACACATTGCACACATTTGGAGCTACCTCTCTCTCGCGCCCTTCGTCTTGCAATTGTGATATGGATAATCATGATGTATTTAGGTCATTATTTTCCATTATAATCGAGTCTCGCTAAACTGACTGAGTGAGATATCCTAAATAAAAATCAAATTTGGTCGATATCTCTAACTCGCAAGTACCTAAACTCCACTTCAAAATCTGCAGCCTTAACTATTCCACAATACAAAATTTAACACAATACAGGTCTCCTCACGAATAAAGTGCCTCTTTCTGAATGAGTGACACTTCGCCCTCAACTCCCATAGCTGCATGCTTCAACCCGTCCACCCTTTCCCACCCTATCTCAACTTCGCCTTCTGCCCCAATTTCTCCGAGCTTCAGCTTCACATCCTTCAGCTTTTTAGGTAACGGATCTCCTCTAAGGCAGGCTCCAGCTGTTTTCGTATCCAACATCTGGCTCCGTGTCGTTCGAAGGATGGCAGAAAAGCTTGCATCGCTAGACATGCCGTTCACTCCATGAGCCACGAATCCAAACAACGCGATACACAAAACAGTGCCCACTGCTGTTGCATAAGCCGAAATCAGCCTCCAGGATGTGTTTGATACCCAATCGTCTAAGCCCTTGTGACGCAAGTGGTATCTGTTAGGACTGCATATTCTATAAGGGGAAATGATCTATAAGTTCCAGGCGAATCGGAAGCGCGCAGGGAGACGACTACCTTTTGCACTATTTTTTCGATGGCATCACCGATAGAATTAATAATCTCATACGGAGCTGAAGCTAGCGGGGTCTCACCGATTTGTGCCTGGTTAACCATTTTATCGGTTTGATAGGTTATACTTGACCAGTTTCCCCGGTTCCAAAGATAATTGATCGCTGCCAAATTCAGCGAGGATGCAGACGCCGAGGTCAACGAGCTTCCTGAATTTACCAGTCCTGAGCTAACTTGTCTCCACGCTTTTTCGGAGGGTGATACATCTGGTTTTTGTGCCTTATAAACACTACCAACAAGCATGTCCACGAATACGCCATAAAGCACCCGGCTAGGCTTGTATTTTAGGTTAGAAAATCTTGGTGTTTGGATCTCGCGTTCCTAGAAACGGTTATCCACGATACTCATCTTGACGGAGTAGCGCGCGATTGAATTCTTATATTGACAGACATGTTAGAGACCAGTGAGCATTTCTGAATTACTCCAATTTGTGATTATTCCCAAAATTTATCTAACCCAGATGGTATTGTTATTCTATTCGCCCGCATTAAATATCGCTGCGTTCAAATACTAACTAGCCTAGGATCGTTCATCGTATTCGAAGGGGTTTCTCAGTGCAGTTGATGACAGGGCTTAAGAACGTCATGGCATAGCTATAGCTGCGACTGTTCGAATACTTCCCACAATATTGTGCAAGGGTTATCTCTTTTGGTAGCTGTAACGTTTCTGTTGTGCTCTCGTTATTCAAGCCCGTTTTATTTAGGGCTAAGATAGGGCCGGAGAATGCCGAAATTATAAGAATTTTACAAGGCATCATACTTAGTTGCATATACTCCTTTCCGAAATAGTCGACAAGTTCGAAGCATGCCAGGTTGTTACTGCTGCTGCAATTCAATCTCAGCCCCTGGGTCGGAATCGCGGCTGAAGAGCATCGTTCGTACAGTGCATCCAACCTCTCTGGTAGAAGTTCTAGGCAGCAATGAGATAGTACTTGGGGTTACGATTGCTACTAACGGAAACATTCAAATCAGAAGCGCCATGATTGTTGTGAATATGGCTTGCTTTCGCATGTCCCTGTGGGTGAAAAAATAACGGGTCCGATGTGACGCTAAACATAGCATCGATCCCCACTAGTGATATGAACCGCTTCCGCAGTGTAAGTCATATCCACTGCTTCCGTTATATTCCCACAACAGCTGTCAGAGAAACCCTACAGAGGAAAGCCAACCCTGTTGCAATACGAATCGCCCTTTCCTGCCTACTCGTATCTCCAACCGAATCGTTGCCCAGCATGCTGTGGTACGTATGATGACCCACGGCACTTCTAATCCCAAGAACTAGCAACAAGACGATAGATGCGAGAGTATATCAATGGACACTCTGTGGACTAATGGTATTGCCATTGGAGCCGCCTGACGGCTGTAAGTTGGCAGACCTAGTAAACCACCTTTGGATGAAATTACTTTTTGGAGACGACGAAGATGCAGGAGGGAGAGTTTGAAGTAAGGACAAGTCCTCACTGTTGTTGGACGGATGTGTGGCCGAGATTGAATATTCGGGTTCCGATAGACCCTAGAGAGGCAGATTATCGAAGATAGCCATTGGTGGTAGTGTTTGAGCTTAATTTCCTAGGGAGACTTGAGGCCAAATTTACTGTGGGGCTGACCTGATGGTGGTGCCCTTGGGGTTTATAAGCTTCCTCGCATATCTGTAGGTGATTAAGAATGCTAAGGCTCCCAAGGTATCTAAAGCGTATGACAAGAAATATTGAGAAACTGAGGTCTACTGACGGCGCCTTACGGCCAATCAAGCTGCTAGTATCTTCCTCGAAAACTCTGGAGAGCCAATCACACCCCTGATCCCCAAGCCTCACGTTTCTCGATGGCTACAGTACCGGCGTAGGGTTTCTGTCACATCAAGCAATAAGCCCCGGGTATTGCAATTGGTATCTGCTATGTGGGTTGATTAGCGCTCTATCGCTTCAGGGTTCATACTAAATAACTCTTTTTTTACTGCGCACAAATTCGATTTCAAATCGGATCCGTAATTGTAATTATAACTAAAGCATAGAGGGCGAATTACCCTATAATCTGCTGAAACTCGATCCGGTGCCAGTTGGTAAAAACATACACAGACGTGTATGGAGGTGGACACTACACGTTTAGGTTTTATTGATGCTTTTAATGTTCTATAACTTCTAATTCGATCTGGGTTCTTTCTTTTCTTGCGCGTTAATACTCTATATGTTTTACCGCCGTAATTCCGCACGACCAGCGAGTGGTCTGTGAGCGTACTGAAAAGATGTACCCAGTAGCTATGTGAGAACACAAGATTGAAGAGCAGTACGTGCATAACTAACACATCTGCAGTCGTGTCAGCTCAGAAATTTTTGGTTTTCTGTTTTTGGTTTTCGAGACATTCTTGCTCAGCACCAACTGCCCACCATGCGCATGTGTCTACGCCCAATTATAGCTAACTACTTTTGAGTATCAATCCCACCCTCCCTAGTCGACCAAATTACGGTGTATGGAAGAGGTTGCTATAGACCCCCAACCACTCCTCATACAAGATACCTCCACGGCTGAACTTACTCGCAACAGGCATAAAGAACCCGAAAATGATTTTTGCTGGCAATGGTTTTTGGTTCACTCCAATCCAGCACATACACGACTTGGTTGGTTGACTCCCATTTGCATTTTCGGGTTCTTTATGCCTGTTGCGAGTAGATCACACTGTATGAGAAAAGCTTAGTGTATTGTTACACAAACTTGGCCCTCGATGGAACACGGATCGAGGGGTCGTTTCCAATCACCCACTGCACTTTCAAATATTCTCAATCGTCAAAGATATTTCTTAACGGACAGATGGAAAATACCTGTCCTAGAGAATAACCCCCCTCCCCACCTATTCAAAACACGCGATCTCAAGATCGCAATATATGGCCCGATGAATATTCTAAGAATGCCCATTTTGAAAGGGGTTGACCGATTTACAAACTGGCCGACCGATTTACAAATGCGTTAACGTTGAACATAGGCCGGCCGCAGCCCATCAACAAAATACATCTAGCTATAGCAATTGACCTATATTCAAAGTTTTCGTCGAAAAGTTCACAAATCTCCATCAGCACTAGCACTAGCATAACCACCGTGATGATTATCGCCATCGCCTCCATCCCATCTCCGAAAAAGTTAACACCCTCAGCTCACCTGTCTAGCTATAATTTATCTCTCTTTCTATCTTATCATACATGAATTTTAAACGTTGGTGGGGTATAAATTTAATATGCTATTATACGATGTACCTTGATCGTGACGGTGAGAGGGGGCAGTCATAATCATAAGTGGTAGGATGTTTGTGGATTGAAAAAACTTTAGGCCCGCTTGTTTAGCACTAGTGCATTTAGGTTTCTTAGATATCGGTCATCTACTAGCTTCATTTTGTAAACCTGTTGGGCAATTTGTAAAGCGAGCCGGCTCATTTTAAAACGGGCATTCTTGAAATATTAGTCGGAGCATATATATCGCACCATTGATGTTTAGAGAGCGCTATATTCTCGAGATCACGCCAACGCCGAACAGACACGAATATACGAAGTATGTTATGTATGGAATTTGCCGCAAAAGCCGAGTTTTTCGTTAAACTTGCTGTTGCTTCGTATTTTTCTTTGACTCCATATCAAGGTTAGATTCATTTCGCTCTTAGATCCTAGGACAGGACAAAAGTGAATCACTATCAGCTAGCTTTTCAAGTTATCTTGGAGGATATCGATATCCGAAAGTAGCGGGCATGCATGGTTTCAGACGGGGATGAAAAGATACCATAAGCCTACAGAGGAGGCCCTATGATTCAGCATAAGAAGACAAAACGCTAAATGAAGCTTGCCACGTAGTTGCTCGCTATAGTACTCAGGACAGGCATTTAGTACCCGAACATGCAAGCTGCTAGGGGTCTTGGTCTATTGGAGGGTAAGGTGAATTTCAGCTTTCTGGCTAGTTAGAAAACCCTACATGCTACTTGCATGTTCGGGTACTAAATGCCTGCCCCGAGTACCTATTTTCACTCTCAAGCAATTCTCTCACGGATCGTGAGGGTGGAGATTTTGAGTCTCCTAAACTATGTTTGTTTTCGTTTTCGTTTTAATTAACCTACAGCCACTCCCGGCCACTTGACCAATTCGAACATTTACTGTAGGTTTTAGAGAAATCCACCCGGTAAGATGTGTATAAAAGCCCTGATTGAAGGGGCGTAGGCGCCGGCGTCTTATGGTTTGACTCCCTTCGAAGCCCATATCCTATCCTATGTATATTCTCGATGTCTGACACTATTCAAGTATATCGTGACTCTAACCGTTATCTAATATGGCTTAATCCCTCTCTGGATTGGCTAATTTTTCTGCACCCTCCTGCTAGGATCTTTACATCCATCCGGACGGTCCTCTCCAAACCTTGTTATGGCCCCACCCCTGCTTCCTTTGACTGCGCAACGTAGGCCGCAAGCTGCTGTGTTGGGGCCGGGCGTGTGACTAATGTCAGATATATCTAGCACTAAAATGCATTGTAGTGCCACAATATTATACACATTTAGCGAGAGATAGGCCTTCTTGCAGTTGCATATTCCAAAGGCATGTTTGCTATGCCAAGCTATCCCTCCACCCTCCGAGCTCCCCCATCCACTAAGAAGACATTGACACTGACCTCCTCTACCTTCAGTTTTGCGTGTCGTCAGCTCTCCTTCTCTTAGAATATCACAGTGAATCTTGGATAAAGCTAATAATAATATCTATACAGCACTTGATTTGAATGGCCATCGTAGGTTATATGATTCTCTTCTTTGAGGGTGAAGGAGCGACCTGTTCGGCAAATAGAGAGATTGAAGATTTCTCGCTCTGCAACAAAATTCAAAGTGTAGAGTGAGGTGGTAGTAGAGCAAATTTATTCCAAGTCAGAATATCGAAAGTTATATTTTTTTAGCAGTCTCGCCATCAGGCCTAACCTAACAAGTTCAGTCTAGCAATGAGACCACTTTTCTAGGTTTGTTTTCAAGACTTCGCCTCAGGCACCCCAAAGCTGCGCCAAGAATTATCACGATGCTAAGCCCCGTGGATTATTTTTTGCCAATGTTAGACTTAGAGTGACTGTTGGGCTAACAACAACCTCGATCCATAAATTATGCAGCCCATTTTCCTAAAATCCAGCAATAGTCACCTAGATAAAACACTGAGAAATCAATCACTATAAATTCTTGATCACAATATCGTCGGCCATACTAATATTTGTTGCTACCTTCCATACTAGATTAAATTTCAACCAACTACTCTGTTCAAATTGAATCTTCAGTCAATAACAGTTTGCACAAAATGACTCCCATCTCCCGGAACCCCGATCGGAACCTATAATCAATTTATAAAAGCACTTTACTGTGTTTACAAATTTACCCAGTTGCCTTATGTCCTCTGAGCATAGAGTGTCACTCGTCCGCCTAGAAGCCACCGTGAAACGAATACCGAGCGAGGTTCGCATGCGGACGGCAGTTTTGATTGTCTGCAACCTCCATATATTCTTTGTATCGGCATCAAGTATTGGGGGTTACTTGGAGAGAACCGTGTCTAATTAGTTAGTATATGGATTGTATTTCACATCCTTTCCTTTTGTTGGATATATACAATACGTATATTATATGCTTCCTAGTAGAGGCTTACTATCTATTGGTTTATCGCATCTTAAGCGCTATAGGGTTCTGCCCTATATAGAGGCCCTAGTAGAGGCGATAGCGGTACCTCCAACTACTGGTGAAGTCGCCCTATCTAGGAGTATATACTAGGCTTCTAGGCCCTTCTATAGTTTTCTTTTCTCTTCTGCTCTTTACTACTGCGCCGGGATAGATATATATATTCCTTATACTCAACACCTCTAATCTCTAGCATCCCGAGTGATATTTCATGAATAGTGGTGGCTTGGCTTGCGGCTCAACCTCGACATAGCCCATCCTTGTCGTTCGCTACGTGGACATCCATCGCCCAGCCCGTATTCAATCAGTCCATATAAAACCCTCAAGAGGTATAATAATATCTGTAATTCTTTAGATAAATGATTTGTCGTGTTCCAGAGCACTGCAGTTATGAGACAGCTCAGCTACCTATGTCCTTATACTTATTCAGAACCGACCCCCCCACCAGCATGCTTGTCGCACAGCTGAGGATCCCCAGGTCTATGGAAGGATCTTCACCAACCCCATACACATAATATCTACTGCTGGTCCATCCATAAAATAACCCTCCCCAACAAGCAGCTTCAGATCAAATAAGCAAATACCCAGAATGTCCTCTACCGGGATTGCCTACGAGCCTCCCCTTCTCATAGCCCCCCCCTGGAAACCTGTCCCCGGAATCTATAATTTTCGTGACCTCGGTGGCTACCCCATCGTTGGTAGCACAGGAAGTGTAAGTAGAGCTTTCATCCCACCCATCTGTCATTTCCTCCGATCAGCCCTTCTCATTTTTATTTTGTAAAAATGCCACTCACTTATCAAGAATTTACCATTCGTAGGTCAAACGTAACATTATCTTCCGCTCTGCAGAACCTTCCCACGTAACGGAAGATGGCATGCTCGTGCTCACTTCTAAGCTCGGAATTACTTCCTCGTACGACTTACGCTCAAGACCAGAGGTCCAGAGTCTGGAAGCAATGTCTCCCATCCCCGACATTCCAGGAATCACCAGGAATTTTGTGCCGGTGTTTGAAGACCAAGATTTGAGCCCTGAGCAAGTCCCTCCCTTATTTTATCATCCTCACGCTTCGCTATTCTGCGTCAAGCTATACAAACGCTGGGAAATAGCTGATTGTTGGAGTTTTCTAGAGCTCTGTCAAAACGCTACAGCTCCTATACCGGCGGCGACCTTACTTTCGCATACCGCTCTATTCTACGCTCCGGTGGGCCTCTCGCATATAGAGCTATCTTCACTCACATCCTAACCCGCCCCGAAGAACCCTTGCTAGTCCATTGCACCGCAGGGAAAGACCGCACAGGTGTTATATGTGCGTTAATACTAAAGCTTGCCGGGGTGGAAGATAAGATTGTAGCAGAGGAATATGCTCTCACGAGCATAGGGTTGGAGCCTTTTAAGGAAGCTATTAGAAAACGGTTGGGGGCGCTGCCGCCGTTTGAGAAGGGAGGCGAGGCCGCGAAGCAGGGAATGGAGAATATGTTGGGCTCTACGTACGTTACCATCCACGAGGCCAGGCTTAAATGCAAGGAGTTGTGGCGCTAATGCGGATATCATACAGGGTGGACACAATGCTAAAAACACTAACTATGATCCAAGAAGAATTAGGTGGCGTAGAGTTATATCTAGAGAGGGATTGCAAATTCACAAAGGAGGAAATACAGACGATCAAAAGGAACGTGACGTCCGAGGAACTGCCATGTTTCTGCCTTGATGAAACGGGGAAGATTT
This sequence comes from Gyromitra esculenta, assembly GCA_038503075.1. Taxonomy (NCBI): domain Eukaryota; kingdom Fungi; phylum Ascomycota; class Pezizomycetes; order Pezizales; family Discinaceae; genus Gyromitra; species Gyromitra esculenta. Next base: position 992,141 of record JBCAML010000020.1, on the reverse strand, counting down.
CCGTGATAGGGGATCAGCAGGAGGAGAAACTGTAACAGCAGGAATGAAAGAATGGGCCAAAGATCTATAATATATACCGATCATCCAGCTAGATTGCTGGGATACCGAGTCAGCACTAATTGAATAGAAAGAGAATACCCAAATCTAATCGTGGAAACTCCATAACCAGTACCGTGTATGACGGGGGAATCATAACCTATCACTCTAGTCAATACTCGCCTTCACTCTCGTAGATCTGGTTTAAGTTGAATTGGACTTCAATTTCTCCCTCTCGGAATAGCCGCAGCCATCCTCAAAACCTTGGTCACGCGTTCTCCATCAAGGAGAGACTGTGATTATCAGCCATCTCATCATCAGCGGGATACATGTATTTATATAGCAAGGCGAATTTTCTCCTGAGTTTAAACCTAAAATAATAGACTTGTGCTCTCGCTATTGTGTGAAATATCACCGATGGCCCTTCGAGAGACTTCTACCTTTGTATAGATGATAGTATAAAGCAAGCCATTTAAGCTTTCAATTTTTCGTATTTAGAAACAACCAACAACATAAGTCTACTACGGATCTAGATTTCACAATTTACCAGAGGTCGAGATCGTTTACAGTCTGGCATTTCCTTTCGCACTTATGCTCGTTACTTCATATCCCTTCCTTGGGAAATGCACCCTCAAAGCTCTTTGCCCGTTATATTCTCCAGTTGGCACAACTTCTAGCACGATGACCTCCTTATTCAGCTCCCTAACCCTGCCTCTTTGCGGGTGTTTCCTCCCTGTGTCTACCGGAGTGACCTCTACTTCTTGTCCAAATGTGACTTCCGAAGAGTCGTCATCAGGAACACCCACATCACCTGTCGTAGACGAGCTTGAAGCTTGCTGATCGTTATTATACGAGAGGATAATTTCTTTTGCTTGAGCACCTTTGATCTTTGGAACCACAGCCGAGGTTGTCTTTGGCTCTGGGAGCATTGATGTGAAACGAGAGATGTAGGCGAAAGTTTTTGGGAATGTGGAAGCAGTGATATCGGACCCCAAGAGAGCACCACGGAGGCTGACAATCCATTCTAATGGCCAGACAGCTACAAGGAAAGTATATTAGAATTTTGAAAGGCCGTTTGAAGGGGGGGAGAACCTTCAATGTCAGCCAAGGAAAACTCGTTGCCGAGAATCCACTGGCGACCGTCGGCGAGGACTTGAGTCTCCATGTATTCGAATCCCTTTCTAACACCGTTCAGTGCCTAGAGATGATCAGTTTTATTTTCGTATTGCAGTTCCATCTTCAACAAATGGTTGAGCTATACGCACCCTTGGCCTTGCGGCATCCACATCCTCCTTCTTGTAGCTCTGCTCTCTATTAGCAACCAAATACCAAGTAGATGATAATTAAAACATACCCTGCCACTATAGTCTGCTCGATCCTCGATGAACTTTTCGTCTCTCATAAGTGGCAAATCACTCGGGATGCAACCCGCTGCATACGGGAATAGTTTATTGCTTCTCTCCTCGAATTCCTTTGATTTCGCTGTATTGGTATCTAGCCCGTTTTTGGGGAATCTGCGCTCGAGTTCACGCAGGATAAGATGTGTATCGCAGTATACATCATTGCCTATGGAGAGGAGTGGGATGCGACGGTATTTTATTCCGAGAGAAGATAGATCTGGGCGGGGCATAATTGGTGGTTGGAGCTGTGAAGTGAAATATGCACATCAGTTCACAATTACCGAAACAAAAACAGAGTAAACGAGGGTGAACCAACGCATTCTTGATATTTTATGCCACGTAAGTTAAGATACCAGCTTACTTTATGCGCATATGGGCTGTAGTACTAGACTCGGCATATATTAGTAATGACGAATTATGAGAATTAGAGACGGAGAGGTTATTCTCAGAAATTAAAAGCTTAAACCTAAATACTAGAAGCCAAAGGTAAGTGGAACTCACATAATGGAATAAAATAACCTTAGGATGCTCCTCCTGAGCACTAGAACCCGGAGGGTCGGACATCAATAATTTTGCGGATACGACGCAAGACGAGTGAAGAAGAGGACGAGACGGTTCGGGAAAACCGTTATCAATACTAGTTGGGGCTCTAGAAGGGATTTTATATCTACCAGCAAGTGTGTCGTAATACGAGGAACCTCGGCCCGTGGAACCTCGGCCAAAGCCATGACGTTCATCCCTGCTATCGGCACCAACTGAAAATATTAGAAATCCGGGTAACCATTTGGTTATGGTTCATGAGCTACAGTATCACTAAGCACTACAGCGTTTCGATCATTCAAACTTATTATTCCATTTATTATTTCATTCAACTCATTCAGGATCATTCATGTTTGTTTGCCAGTGTTAATTTGGTTTATAACTAAATTCTCGGAATTGGTAGGCTGAGCCTAAGATTCAACTATATCTCCGGGTGTGGTATCTCTGTTTGTGCAGCACTATACTCGGATAGTACTGCATGTAGCTAAAGACTTGATTGCTGGTGGTTGTAAGGGGTTTCTAGGGGTTTGATGACAGCTTAACCAACACTTAGACGTAACTACAATACAAAAGTAAGAGGTGGCAGTAGACAGACTAATGGATTAGTTATCAGCCATAGCAGGGAGCAGCGTACTACAGGTGCAGGGGTAAGTCTGACGAGAGGTGGTGGCGCAAGTAAGAGCTGTCAGTCTTTCTTCCCCCTCCACAACCCCTCGAGAGACCTAATAAGGATGGTAAGAGGTAGTGAATGCTATGTTTTAAACATTGAATGAAGTTAGTAGTTTAAGTGAGTTTGAGCCCCCCAAGAAAAAGCTGCACCGCCATCTGTCATCAGACTTTCCCCGGCACCCGTAGTACTACCTAGATCTTGACCAGTCATGCAACATCACTCGCAAAATAATGCGAACAAGCAAGTGACCTATGCAAAGATTGGTGTGGCTCCAAGTGACGAACCTATTCCTAGGAAGTTACCATTACCGTAGAGGGTGCGAGATTTAATTTGATATAGTCTTTCCCCTTCACTGTTTTCCGGTTTTACTAGTGTGAGGTTTCAAACCACGATAAAGCCACATCTCATCCTAAATACTCACACCATGATCCTTCTCAGCGATTGTGGAGTCTGGTTCACTGAAAATGCAAAGAATAGTAGACATGATACCTTTGGAATGCGAGTCCGACCTCCACCACGTCTTGCTCTTCAAATTACAGCCCCTTCGCTAAGGTCTGGTCATAGTGGGGAAAAAAGAGTAGCAAAACGGGTATGTTGTAAGAGTATTCCCCGCCCGCCTTCAGCAACTCGGCTAGACATCACAATATGAGAACAGGAAATCACTAAGTATGATATCAACGGTAGAAAAAATGTCGAAACACAAAGAATCAAAAAGGAGAACGCCCTTGACTATTTGAACAAATCATAACTGCCAAGACAAAAACGAAAGAACGCTATGAAAAGACAAAATAAAAATAGAATAGCTGAATAGAAGATTGAAGTGAAGTGAAAATGATACAAATAAAAACTCATACTCAACTTCCCTACAAATACCAATAGAAAGAGAAAATGAAAACAACAACGCTCCTGCTTTCAGTAAATTTCCCTAAGAACGTCTCTCGTCGTTAATATTGAAGAAAAGAAACAAAAAAAAACACCTCTATTTACGTCTCCCACTAACTCATTAATCACTCTGCCCTTCGTTTAACAATAATTCCACGACCAACTGCCTCCCCTCAACCTCCGGATGCGCCATAGCAACCTTAATTGTTCTTGTCCCTGCGCTCCCCCCACTTTGCGCATCATCAATGCACCTACAATCTCTTCCTGCAATGACTTGTCTTAATCTTCCGTTTTCTGCATTTCTGATCTCGACGAAATCGTTGTCAAACACCAGTATATAGGGACCGTAGATTGCAACTGTCTTAGCCTTTCCGACGAATTCCATGATGACGCCACGAGAGACATCACCGTGCTTATTGACATATACACCACACTCTTCATAGCAAAGCAGGAATTCGATTTCGGAAAGCCGGAACATACCGAGTGGCTTTTGTCCTTGAAGACGGGTGGCAATGTCGTTGACGTGGGAAGCACGAAGTTCAGGGACGGACCAAGGATGTTTCTTATCAAGTGTCATGACCTCAAATCCTGTTAAATTTACTCATCAGCATATTATTTCCTACATCACCAAAAATAAAATAAAAACACTCGCAAGAATCCAAGACACAAACCTCTACTAGTCTGGATAGCTAAACTTGAATGGAAAAGATTAATTCCATAACAATCAGTCGGAATATAAAAGTCGCCGTAATCCCTAAAGAACTCGGTCGTCCCCTTCCTTGAGAACCGACTCTTCTTCTCTGGAGCCTTTGGAAATACAGGTTCCAGCACCTTGAAGGTTGAAGTCAAGCCTTCTCGCTTTTTGTAAAACACCAAGCTACGCTCCTTCATTCTCCCCGTCGCAAAGAAACCCACGTCTCTTCCGCCGGACAGCTTCTGCGGTGGTCGCTGCTTTGCCGCAGCATCAGTAGTTGTGCCAGGGGGTGGAACGACAGTGTCGAGATGATATGCGATAAGTGATTTATCCGCCAGCACTAAGAAGAGACTAAACTCTTCCAGGACCGCGATCTGGGTGACTCGAGGGATATTGAGCGCCTAAATCCATTAGCTATCTCCCCAAGACTTCAGTACTAAGATGGTAGTAATGGCGGTAAAAACAAACCCTCAACCATCCCCTTGGGTTCTTCGCATCTGCCGTAAAAACACCATAATCTGTCCCAATCGCTACCATTTCCCTCCCAAATTGCACCGTGAAAGCCGTTGCACAATTGACACTCGCCCTACATATAACCGGCGGTCTCGGACCTGCCTTCTCGAACATCTTCTCGACCTCTTCGATCGCCCTATCCAACGGGGTGCCTCTAACCACGATCGGTTTCGGCCCGCTACTTGCGGTAGTCTCATACCCAAACGCCGTATCAGCCATCACTTTGAGTCTAAATGGTTCCGCGTTCTGTGCATGCAGAGACGATGCATGCCGCTCTTTCGCTTGTATAATCTTCTCACACCAGTCTTGCCTATTCTGTGCACTGGGAGCGTACAATGTGTAGGTGTTATCATCGGCTTTCAGGGCGCGGGACGGGTTGCCGAGATGCTTAATACGGAAGGGATACATGATACGATCGTCTTTCTGACTCTGATCCGGAAGCGCCGTAACCAATCTCCCTGGAGCTGTCGCAACACTTGTCGCTGACATCCCTGTGCTAGAATGTTTGAGATCTCCTGGCCCGGGGGTGGAGCTCATGGTATTATGTCGTCCCTGCGGACTCGGATTCGTCTTCACCGTTGCAGCGGCCGTTGTCCCTCCTAGCCCAAGTCGGTTCGCAGTATTCCTAACTACAGGATCATCATTCGTGGATTCTAACACTAGTAAGTCCATAGGTATTGGCTGTTGTTGCGCCATCAGTATTGTCACAAATCCATATTCAGTTTCGGTCCGGCCAAAGGCTCTCACCATTCTAGAGACATCGTATCTCTCATGTTTGGCGCCCCCATGGACGTCCCTTTGCATAGTGGTTTTGGCAAGCACCAGGTAATGATCGAACAAAATGGCGTGCGTCTCTAGCCATGTAAACCTATTATTCCCGTTCCTCTGAAGATCCCCCTTGAAGACAAGTTCTCTTCCCTTCTCCTCAAGCATCAAGTCCACATCCCACTGCCGCATTATCAACTTCGCACCCAGCTCCTGCAATGCAACGCTCTTGCTCATTTCATCTACCTTCGAGTCACACTCGAGAGTTACCTGTCTGATTTCCTCTATCGCACGCTGCAGGTTATCCTTTTCCTCGGATTCAATGGCGGTATGTTTTAATACTGTGGCCAACAGCAAACTATATCGCTGCAGCCTCGTTATCGGACTTTTCAAAAACGTCACCCAGTCCAGTCTTCTCGACCGCGGGTCTTGCCGACACTGATCTAGAAACTGCTTGAAAATCATGTTCCGGTCGGACTCTCGACGTACTAGCATATCTGCCTTCGGGAATGCTGCGGCATACGCTAAATATGCAGCTTTCGCCTTCCGGATCCACTCCCTAAAAATGTCGCTGAAACCAACAATCCACGGTCCTTGTTCTCGTTGCCTAAATTTTAGCTGCGGAAGTAAATGCTCCTCGGACACCTTCCTCACTGCGTCCGCTGCGCCAAACACATCCTTGACAAACGTATCTAACCTAGTTGGCTTGATAATGGGCGGTTGGCTATTTGCGATTGTATCTCTGTAGAGGCTCTTTAGGATTCTCAAATGCTCCATGTATTCATCCTCCGTTTGGACGATCTCGTGCAAGTTGTTCTGTCTCTCAATCTCTTTTTTGCTCGCCTCACCTAGATCCTCCTTCTTCAATTTCCAGAACGTCGCCCAGTCTTCCGCCTTCTTCTGTTGTTCCTCCGGATGTTGGCCGAGAGTAATCTTCCTTAGCGTCCTTGCGCAATGATGTGCGTAACACCGCCCTGAACTCTCCAGTTCGTGGAGCTTTGGCGCATAGCATCCATTACCAGTAATTTGATAGATAACCCCAGACACCTCCCCGTCACCAAACTTAACCCACTCTTCCTCCTTCACCAGCGCTTTCTCCTTTAGCATCCCATTAACCACTTTCACCGCGAGCGTTTCAGCATCAGCAACATTCATAGTTGGCACGAAATGCGTAAATAGTGCGACAATCCCGTCTGCAACTGCTCCCTCCTTTAGATCTTGCTCGCCTTCAGTCATCTCGGTCAGCCATGCTTTAATCGCACTCAGAGCCCATGGCCTCTCGCATTTCTTGAAGTCTCGACTAGATAATTTCTTCGGATCGAACTTCTTTGTCATCGGGATCGGTGGAAGATCTTCGACCGTTAGCCTCTCGACATCACCGACTGTTAGGGTGGCCGCGCCTGTATGGATCGAGTTTCGATTATTATATGGTCGAGTCGGATGCGCCTTCCCGTCTGTCTTGGACCTGATTGGTGCTAGTGTTGGTGGAGTGCTAGTGTGGGAGCTTAGGCTTGTGCTCCGTGGGAAATGCGGCCCTGGTCCAAGATTCGGAGCGTTTGACATGACCCCATCTGCGTTCACGGGCGCCACATGTTGTCTTGTACTCAGCGGTGGCCTCGAGCCACCTCCTAGTGAGTGATGCCGTTGATGTACCGGACTCCCAGAGTCCGGATATGGTAGGCTCCCATAACCTTGGGTACCACCCAATTCAGACAGGTTATCATAATCCGGAGGGCTCGGAAGCGGTCGAGTTGTCATCGGGCTAGACTGTGCACTACTGATATTTGGTGGTGGATGATAGAACAACTCTGGGATGAACGATCCGTCAGAGTCGCTCTGATGCTTGCTGGGGCTCTGGGAACCAGAACGATTGATGTCCTCCTCGCCTTCTTCGAAACTCATTTTCCTTATATGCGCAGAAGGTTTGGAAAGCCCGCCCGTACCAGCTGTATCCACCCGCGCGTTTTGGAACTCAGGAAACGGATGAACGTCCATATCATCAGGGATAGCAAATGGATCATAGGTCGGCGGCGCGGTACTCCTAGACGCAAAGCTCGCATTACTGTCCATTCGCCCAATGTCAGTTTGCCGGGTTGGTGGCGCATTACTACTCGGAAGAACAGGTATGTTATCGTCCTCGCCATAGCTTGTAGCCCCATAGAAACCTAATAAACCGCCGAAGTTTTCTCCGTCGTAACCGTACTCGTAGTCGCCGTCGCTCTCGGGTTCTATTTGTCTGCCTGTGGTGAGTGGTTGCTCCTGTGCTCGCCGCTCCCGATCCAGTGCATCTCCGTTCTCCCGCATTTCATCTTGCCTCATCATTTCTAGTCCCGCTGCTCCCTCCGCATCACTCTCATTGGAGTAGTAGCCGTATGCTGTCTGACCAACATCAAGATGCCCGTTCGTCGTAGCGCCGTTTTGTGGATAAGGAGGACGGCTGCCTGCAGAGAACAATGGGGCCGGTCTGGAATCTTCTCCTTCGTGCTCTGTTTGCTGCGACGGGCGGCGGCCAGCAATCGATTGTTTGTGTTGCATCATATTTACGAGTTCATCCTCCACCTCATCGTACAACTCTTCCGCAGCTTCTTCCTCCTGTTGTTGCAATCCACTACTCGGAGCGTATGGAAGCGGCCGCAGTTGTGGGTGTCTATCATCTGTATCTGGGACTAGTGGGAGAGAACCAAATCCTTGTTGCGATGGCTGACGGCGGAAAGACCCATGCGAAGGTGGAGTCGGTGGTGGTGGTGAAGGTAATGGGTTTGATCCGGGGTATTGATTATAACCGCCTGTACTCTGTAGCGTTGTGAGGCGATCTTGGGGCCCAGGTGGGTTTGGCAACGGATGCCCCCCCTCGCTCGGGGAAATCTCGCTATCTGAACCCGAGTTGTAGTGGGTTTCAGGCCGTGTCAGGTACTGCTTATTCTGAGGCTGGTATGCGGCAGAGCCAAAAGATCCGTAAGAGCTCGGTGGATATCCAGGCGATGTAGACATAGGTGGGTGAGGTGGTGGAGGTGGCGGAGGTGGCTGATATGTATTATGCGGCGGCACCGATTGAGAAGCGTGCGGTGGCAGTCCGGGGGAATATTGTTGGCCTTGTCCATACAATGATTGCGAGGTAGTTGCGTATTGTGGCCTTGTAGAATACTGCGAATACACGAATGGAGCACCCCCTGGGTGAGTGCCAGCCGGCGGAATAGCTCCGGGTCGGTAAGTGGGATACGGTGCGGTGTTAAAAGTGCTTGGGTTGTAGGTTCCAGTAGTGGGGGAAAATTGGCCCGAATTTGCAGAGGGATATCCACTAGTAGTCGGTTGCCTCTGCGGAATATACTCGGTATTCGGATAACTAAGAGAAGGGCGTTGCTGTTGATAAGCTGCCGGATTATAAGACTGAGGCTGCTGATTCCCGTTGTAAGCCCCCCCAGGAGTTGTAGGGTATGGAGCGCTGTTCACCACTGACTGGTTCTGATACAAAGCATCTGGTGGAAACGCGGGTGAGTATGGTTGATTATAGCCGTTCCCGCTCGGAGTAGCCGCAAAATAGGCCGCGCTCTGACTCTGCGAGCGATTCACAGAGGAACCTGGCGGGGCAGCCATGGAGTTCCGCCGGTTGTTCGGTTCCATAGTAGAGGGTTGTACTTGTTCGTAAAAGAGATCTTCGGGACCGCGAATGCTCTGTCTTTGGCCTACACCTGTTCCGCCGTCAAAGTATGTCGTGTCGTCGCCGTTATCGAAGCTTGGTGCTCGCTCACGTAAATTATTTTGCTGCTGTGCGGCGCTGTAAGCTTGGGAGTTATTTTTTCCACCAGAGCTGGGGTAATCCGCCATTACTGTGCTACGACTGACAGGGAGGCGGGTATATATGCCTGCTCAGTCAGGCCGATAACAGGATTTCCGATCGCTACTATGAAATGAAGTTTGTGCCTATCCTGTAAGGAAGATATTCGTGATAAGTATGTATGCGTGGTATATGTGGATGGTGGTAGCGGTTATGGTGGGCTGAATGCGGGGAGCGAAGGAAGCAAGAAAGGGAAGAGGCTACCTACAAGTCAGATGCGCCAAAGCGCACTCCAGCGGATTGGACCAGGTTCGAGGGTGTGACAGTGGACCGTGATTGGATGGGGGAATTGGGGGGGATGGAATGACAGCAGCAACGACGGTTGCGCTCTGCTCTGCCCTACGCCTTGAGGGGAGAGGTAGGCAGCACTGATGGGGGAGGGATTGAGTGATGGATAGATGGATAGGCAAATGGGTGGATGGATTGGTGGATGGATTACTGGTAAAGCACGACGAATGTATGGCACTGAGGCTGCCTTGTTTCCGGGGATGGGGGTGGAGCAGCAGGCAGGCAAGTAAGCCACGGAGATATCAAACTGATAGACTCTTCTCCGTTTTGTTCTGCTCTGTTCTGCTTATTCTTCTTCCTCTTCTTCAGGTTGACAGACCTCACTGGAGACGAAGGAGTATCATGATAGAATGATGATAGACGGCAGTGTTGCTTTTGGAGGAAGGGGGGATGGGGGGAGAAAGGGATGAGGGATGAGGGATGAGGGATGAGATCTTGAGTGGGAAAGGGGGAGGGCTAGGTAGGTCTGGTGAGAAGATACTCGAGAGGCAGAAGCGACAATGGGCATTTCCCTCGCTCACTCACGCAATCAACCAGTCAATTCAGTTAATCAATCGCTGGGCACTACATGTACATCCAGCTCTCTGCCGATTCTACACGTATGTTTGCACCAGCGCTGGTTTGCGTGTAAAGTACCGACATGCACATGCGTACATGTATACACGTATAGGTATATTCGCAAAAGGTATATAGTCACGAACACATAAAACATCAATATTTACATGTATCTATGGAATACGCTTGGTCTTATTTCTAGATGTTCTGCGAACGCTGAGAACTTTTGTTAGCACCAGCATTCCAGCTACTTGACCTAGATAAGATGCATGCAATACTTGTTGATCGCCATTCCAGCGCTAAGCAGCCTATTTTACTCATCTCCTATAAGCCAAGACCGCGGGTGGAACGCAGCCTCAGAGTGTGGACACCATCACTACTTCACTCAACCGTAGGTGTATTCCCTTTTCTTTAGGATTCGTGTAACTACATTTAGTACTCTACAATTTCTAGTCAAGCTGTACAAAGCTAACCAAACTAAATCCCATAAGTACATGTTGGTTAAAGTCGATTGAATACAGTTCGTCCATGATCTCGACTACACGAAGCGCTGCCGCATTTCTTGAAGAACCACACTAATCAGAATACGCAGGCACCAATACCGTACCAACTCCTCCCCGTTTTCTTGTGGTCCACACTGCGTGCCAAGAAGTTATATGATGCTGGGCCGATGACAGCGAAAATTCTGTGACCTCAATTTCTTCCTATACTGCCTTCTAAATAAGGCATGAGAGGGCAGCCAGATGAATAAAAGTTACTCCGAGCGGGAGAAGCACATATAGAACACAACCCTAAGCTCTAGTCCCGTTACCATAATAACTTAGGGCGAAATCAGGCATTGTGATGTACGCAACTGGCATATTGGAGAGTAGAGCACGGCTGTCGGGGTAAGTAACAAGAAGCCGATTAGATAATCTTGCCATGAATGCTTTGCATTTATCTAATCAGATTCCCGTCACTTGCCCGTAGCACTACGGATGCCAAGGTAAGTCTGTGGACAGGTGGTGATGCAGGTAAGAGATGTTAGAGACCTGATAAAAGCCCTAATGAACTAAGAGTGCTATGTGTTAAACATTAAACGGAGTTGGCTCACAAAAAGACGAAACCCAAACAAGCTTGAGTCCCCCAGGAAAAGAGCTGCACCGCCACCCGTCCACAGACTTACCCTGGTATCCATAGTACATGTAGTCAACCTCACGGCTTGAAGGCTGCTGTACTGATGCTACCGAGAAGTTATTCAGCCACGTGCAGGAGAGGTGGTAAAGTAGCAGGATAGTAACAGGAGAAAACTCAACTTCTAGTTACTTTTATATATATATTTGTGTCTGGATGGCTCTCAGGACTAATTCAGCAGCCCTTTCCTCTTGATATCTGTATTATTGCAATTGTTGATGTTGACGATATTGTGAGGTTTTATTATTCTAATCTTTACTATTTCCCATTGTCACCCTGCTGCTTTACCACCTCCCCTGCACGTGACTGGTTAACTTCTCGGCACTAAAGTAGTAGACCTGTTTAATGTCCAAGGTTTCGTGTTGACCCTTTATTTGATGGGATTTAGCAGCCGCCAATTTCACAAAAGGGATATCGCATTGATCAACCTAGGCTTCCTCGTTCCCTTGTACTACATGCGCCTATACCTATCCGATATAGGCGTTTGAAATTTTGGTGTCTCGAAAGCTCATATTCAAAAGTAAGGGACTCACTACATATACGTTAGTATTATAATAACAGACACGTAGAGAGGTCAATATCAATCGATTTTTTGCTTGCTTAGAGGGAAGGTTTCACCTTTCCCCCTTCTATATACTACTTCGCGCCCACAAGGCACCTGTACTTTCCCTGTTACTGCTCTTCCGCCGAGCCCGCCGAGAGCCCACCCACGAGACTTCACACAGACATCAAACCGAGTGCCGGAGCCCGTACCTATTAGGAAGCCATATCCAACGATTAGTCTGACCCAAAGCGAGTGAGCTCTCACGATTATGTAATAGAGTAAGATATTTTGTTGCTAATGGTAATACTTTAAAAGCTTCAAGGTGATTATTGCCAAGCCATGCATACATGTATGTATACATGTAGTTCTGAATAAAGCCGTTTGAGATTAGGCGAATCGTGATAAACCACAATCTACCTCTCCAACCAGGTACCAGCCCATCAGAAGATAGTTTTTCCAAGATCCATAATCTTCCCGAGCCACTGCATGTACGTTTAATTCCAGTGATCCTACACAAATCCCTATCCCGAGTTTGTTATCGAAAAGTACTGCAAGGATGATGAGATGAGGAAGGTGTTCTAGTTCTATAGGCCGTGTACGATATGACAGACAATCAGGATGGCATGACTGCATCTGAAGTTTATTGAGGTTCGGGCAAATCAATAAGGTTAGAACATCATCGGCACCCCATCATTCAACATCCACTCCAGAAGTTCCGGAGATCGTCAGTTTATAAGTTTAAACTTCTCGGCCGACTCTGGACCGAATTATTCCAGGTAGCAGGTCAAGATAGTGTGGTCCACCAAGCCGCTCGGGTCGAGAATTTACTCTCTGTCGAACATGTGCTGCTCGCGGAGGCCTAGCTTTATGATGCTCAAACAACATGAATTTTTTTTCAGTCATGATATCGCGAAACGAGATTAGCAAACCTAATAACCGATTTCTCTTTCTTTTGCAACTCTATTGTGACTTATTTGCTTGGGGTTTATCAAAGCATGCCATTATAGTATGCTCGAGCAACCTCGAGTCAAGCACCCTGTGATGATCGAACATGCTCTACTCATAGACCCCTTAGCCCGTCCTGCTCGAGCATTCTCAGCTCGTGGACCACACTAGGTCAAGAAAATCAGGTTGAGAATTGGATTCGCCTACTCTAGCCCTCAAGGATGCCGAAATTGAAGTGCAAACTACAGTTTTGGCCCCCGCCCTACCACACATCTAATTTAATACTGCCCGGCACCTTTCCACTCTATAGGAAATTCATTACCTAAATCTCATCCTCCCATTACCACTACCAAATCTGCTTTACTCGTACTCGTATTTAGAGTTCAAAATGGTCAAAACTGGTATGTAGCTATCCCATGGTCTTCGTTTCACGCAATATTGAGTGTCCATACCTGGCATTACTACGCCTTGCTAGGATTGTTTATGGCTAATATAAGCCAAAAATATCAGTCGTCGCTGTTCGTGAAAACTCCAGCTCAGTGGAACTGTCACCTTCGCCTAGGATATCGGGTCCTCTCCTACCATCGTCGCCTATGAGGTCACTAATAATAATGCTAGCGCCCAGCGTGAGATGCATACCCACGAGTTTAGTAATAACACCAATAGATGCACCTCTGCTGGATCCGGACCCCATTTTAACCTGTTCAAGAAGAACCATGACGCGCTGAGAGGCATGTTGGTGGCCTGGTAAACATCGAAATCAATGTCTGGGGTGCCACTAAAGAAACAATTAAGGATGAGTTGATCAAGTTGGTTGGACTTGATAGCATTTTAGGAGCATGCATCCATAAGAAGAGGTATGCCAATAGAGTCTAGAGTACCATTGCGGTGCATGGTGGTGCTGATGATCTTATTAAGGGAGGTCCCCAGAGTCACTGAAGACTGGAAACGCCAATAGGTTTTAATGCTTGTTTCTTGAGTATCGATATTAATACAGAAATTAGGTGTTATCAGAATCTCTACTCAAGCAGAGATATGGTTCCCACTCGTTTTCTGAGGATTGCATATGAAGTTGAAATTTGAAGGTTTGTGGTTCACGATAGCTTTTTGAAAGTGTTAGTGATCGTATAGAGGGGGTACAGTTGCGTCCAACAAGTCCCTGCGGTTTTTGAAGTACCACGGCACAGCGGGCTTGAGATTAATGGGTAGAAATCAGCCAAAATATCTGATATTCAATGGAAAGAAAATATATAGGACGGTTGACTACCTATGCGATTTATTTAAGTAGTAATAAAGGTAGAATAAAATTCTACTTTATTTTTAAAGAAGGTTTGTCATCACCTAGTTATATTGCGGTACTTCAAAAACCGCAGAGACTTTTTGGACGCAACTGTACATATCTCCCCCCCTTTACCCCTCGCAGAACCAGGCAGAACTTGGCTGGGGCTAAGGGGTACCTACTCGGGGCAGGCATAAAGAACCCGGAAATGTCGTTTTCTAGTAAAATCTTTTAATTTGCTCTCTTTAGTCACATTCTCGGGTTGATTGGCCAAATTCTACTTGGGTTGAGATATATGTACCTACACGAAATACGATATGCACCCCGGATTGCCGTTGCAGGTGAAACTATAACGAAAAGCGTTGTATATTTCATTTGGCGTAGAAGCGGTGATTTTTAATAGGTTTTGTGCATTTTTAAGAGGAGAGTGTGGTGGGTAATCCATGTAGCTTCCCCACATTATTGTGCCACCAGAGGCCAGCGTTGTGGCCTTAGCCACGGGAATGACCTGATATCTCTCGCTGTTCTCTCCCAACCTTTTTCGCTCTGCCGAATTATACTCATCTCCAAAATAAATAAGACTCTATACCGTCATCGCCAACACCAATTGTGCTATATTCGCCTTCAATCACCTTTCCTTCTGCCAATTGAATTTGTTATTCAATTAGTAGCTATCTAGCCTCCTAAAGGTGAGCGACCAATTCCAGACCTCGTCTTTTTTTTCCTTCTCCCTCGTTCTTTAGCGATTGCTCATAATTCGCCTTTTTCATCCAGATACTCCTACGGGACGAATCAAACCTACCACAACCTATCATTTGGCTTATAACTTGGAAATCATGGCCAATCTCGCTAAAGTCAAATCCGTCACCTCTGGGGACACATTCGTGCTTAAATCACTCAAGTCTGGGGCCGAGAAGACCTTGTCTTTGGCCTACGTCTCTGCTCCAAGATTGAAGCGTGAGGGAGATGAGGTAGGCTACTCGCAGAATGATTAATTTTTCCGTGCGCTTGTGCTCTAGTTTTGGTCATCACAGCACCGATGAAGCCACGTAGCTAACAGCTGCGTTTTTTTACCTAGCCTTATGCCTTCGAGTCTCGTGACTTCTTCCGTAAACTCGTAGTCGGCAAAGAAGTCAAATTCACAATCCTATACCAGGTCCCAACAAGCAGTCGTGAATATGGAACAGTTATCCTCTCCACTGGGCAATCCGTCATTGAGCTCGGCCTCGCTGAAGGGATGGTTAAGCTTCGCGAGGATGCTGGGAAACGTGAAGATCAACCGGAAGGCGAAGCTTTAATCGAGAAACTCCGAGAATTAGAGTACAATGCTAGGGCTGAAGCGAAGGGTGTGTGGAGTGCTATTGATGGGCGAATTGACTCCAAATACGAGACACCCAGCGATCCACTTCAGTTTTTGGAAAAATATAAAGGAAAGCCTATCGATAGTAATTCCCCCTAGTCCTAGATGTGAACCTCAAAAATCAAAAATCAAATGCTAACTCAAATTCTTTTTTCTCTTTCTTCCTCTAGCCATCATAGAACGTGTGATCTCTGGTGACAAAGTCGCCATTCGTCTCCTGCTCGAACCCAAGTCCCACCAACAAATAGTACTGCTCATTGCCGGTATTCGAGCCCCACTTTCCCAGCGCACTGATTCGACCGGCGTCGAGCAGGCTGCCGAAGAATTTGGCGACACCGCCAAAGATTTTGTAGAATCTCGCCTCCTCCAACGTTCGGTCAAGATCACCTTACTTGGTCTGAGTCCCCAACTCCAATTTATTGGAAACATCATCCACCCTGCTGGAAATATTGCGGAATTGTTACTTTCGCAAGGATTGGCGAGATGTGTCGACTTCCATAGTACCATGATCGGCTCCGATATGAGCAAGCTTCGTGCGGCAGAGAAGGTCGCCAGAAACGCCCAATTACGCCTGTGGAAGGAACATGTCGTGAAAGCCAAGGCTCCCAACAGCAGCAACCTCGATGTAGTTGTGTCCAGAATCCTTAGTGCGGATACTATTTTCGTGAGAAATAAGACTGGAGATGAGAGGAAAATTAATTTATCGAGTATTAGACAACCGAAGTATATCCCTTTGATCATCCTTGATTGGCTCCCCGATTCGACTTTAATCTAATGAAGTTAAACTATAGGCCCTCTGACCCTAAACAATCACCATTTCAGGCTGAAGCTAAAGAATTTCTGAGGAAGAAATTGATTGGTAAACATATACGCGTGAGTATTGACGGGAAGAGACCTGCTACGGAAGGGTTCGAAGAACGTGAGATGGGTACCGTTACTTACAATAACAAGTATATTCACCGTTTCCAAAGGTTTCGCTTAAATTTCGAGCTGCCACTAACAATGATTTGAACAGGAATATCGCTCTTCAACTTGTGGAAAACGGATGGGCCAGCGTTGTTAGGCATAGGAAGGATGATGAGGATCGATCACCGATTTATGACGAATTACTTGCTGCCGAAGAGGCGTACGTCCCATCTATTTTGCGAAAATTTCCCTCTTCCGAATCTTAAATGTTGACTATTCCACCATAGCGCCCAAAAGGAAAAAAAAGGCATGTACTCTGCCAAGCCACCGCAGAGCACAAAAGTGGTTGAGGCTTCAGAAACTCTTGCAAAAGCAAAAGGTTATCTGGGATTCTTGCAACGCAAAAAACGTGTTCCCGCTGTAGTCGACTTTGTATCCTCAGGGTCTAGATTTAAGGTCATCATTCCATCCGAAAATGCCCGTCTCACATTCGTGCTTGGTGGTATCCGCGCGCCGAGAACCGCTCGCAATGCTACCGAACAGTCGGAACCCTTCGGACCTGAAGCTCTCGAGTACAGCTCAAGAAGGTGCATGCAGAGGGATGTTGAGATCGACGTAGACGATGTTGACCGCGTTGGCGGATTCATTGGTACTATGTACGTTAACCGCGAGAATCTTGCCAAGGGTCTGCTTGAGGAGGGTTTGGCCAGCGTAAATGAATATTCTGCGGAGAAGTCTGGTCACGCTACCGAGTTATTCGCAGCAGAGAATAGAGCGAAGCAAGCCAGGAAAGGTATATGGAAAGACTGGACACCAGAGACGGATCTTGACACTCACGCGGATGTTCCCTCCAACGGAGTCACAGCGAACGAAGCTATTGAGAAGAAGGACTACCGTGATGTAATTGTCACAAATGTTGACGAGCGATCGCAATTGAAGATCCAGCTGGTCGGGACTGGTGAGTATCTCGCTTCAGTGACGATATCAATGCTGGTAATAGTGCTAACAGTATTTAAGGTACCGCGGCTTTGGAGGAGCTTATGAGTGCATTTAGAAATTTCCATCTCTCTCCTACTAACAATAAAGGTCTTGAGGGACCTCCAAAGGTTGGCGAATACGTCGCAGCGAAGTTCACTGAAGACAACACATTTTATCGCGCTAGGGTCCGACACGTCAACCGTGAAACCAAGGAAGCTGAAGTTCTTTACATTGACTATGGAAATTCGGAAAAAATACCTTTCTCCCGTCTCCGCCCTCTTAAGCAGCCACAGTTTCAGACCACGAAATTGAAGGCCCAAGCTATGGACGCTGTTTTCTCTTTCCTACAGTTTCCGACCCAAGCAGATTACTCTGCTGAGTCCGTGGATCTGGTCACCCACCTAACCTCTGGTAAACAACTAGTCGCAAACGTGGATTGGACTAGCCCGGAGGGTATTCTTCATGTCACTCTATACGATCCCAACAGCAGCGACAGCATGGAAGCGAGCTTAAACTCCGAGATCGTCGCTGAGGGACTTGCAATGGTTCCATTCAAGTTGAGGCCTTACGAGAGAGCCTATCCAGAAATGCTCAAGGCACTCAGGGAGAAAGAATCAGTTGCTAAGGGTGAGAGGAGGGGAATGTGGGAATATGGCGATATTACAGAGGATTAATAAAATAGTAATGGGGAGAAGTCATACCATCATCTCTATTAGCCTGCACCATTTTTATGAATTCCCTTTCCTGTTGGTATTTTCCTATAGCGTATGTTTAGCACGATAAAGAGGAACAGTGGGTCTAGGGCATGTTTGCTGGGGTGCGTTGATTTTCATGATTACGGCACTTAAAAGGGTTTTATCATTGCTACTTATCTTACCTTCGAATTTTTGAATATATCTTACTTTTCTCAACTCACTAAGATTGCAGTTTTGGAACTTCAGTCCGAACTCGCGATCAAAAATATGCCCATTATTATTATGGCTTTTAAGGGCGAGGTACATGTAGTATGTCCGTGCACATCGTAAACAAGCAGTGTCCCGAACCATACCATTACATCGTTCACGTGATAAGTGGAGAAATTTCCCCGGTAACTACATGATCACTTAGTGTGTTTCTCTTTCGTGGCCCTGTCTCACTATACATCCTGATGCTCTTGGTGAAAGATCAGCGTGGAAACGAATGGACAAGATAATTTTACCTGAACTGGACTATTGGGAAGGTTTACTATAATTAAATAGATTCAAGTAGAATAATAGCTCGGGGTGAGGCGTTTTAGAACCTCCACTAAATGATGGAGAGAAATCCCTAATTTTAGACAGGATCCTGGGAAATCCTGCGGCCTTGGAGAACAAGAAACTTGTCCCGGTCTCGATGAAGAGATTCGTTGGCTCATGGAAGCAACGACTAGATTACAAGAGATACTTCTGTTGTATCGAAAACTTCGCTGAGCTGTAATAGATAAAGCAAGATCTAATCAATCGGTTGTGGAACTTAAAACCAATAGCGATGGTTTGTCTACCGCACTGTCAGAGCCAGCGAAAGGTGGGTGACGGAGGCGTGGCTGGCCGCAGAGCCATGCTAATTGAAACCAAAACAATAACTCTATTCGACCCTCCCCTAAGTCGTTTCTAAAGTTTGTGGCTCCGTTTCAGCTACCACCACCGAGAAACATGTTGTTTGGTGGGAGGGAAGACGTGCTGGAGAAGATGCATAAAGTCATGAGCCCTACGTATATTGTCGGTCATACCTTTAGACCCTTCTCCAAGGCGGATCGTGGTTCTTCATAGGTTCGGGAACATGGGAAAAAGCCAGGCCAGCATTGCGCGTGTGTATCAATATCGCAAATCCGGACTATACACATCAGTATCTCGGATCGATATGACTAGTCAGGCGACTTTGTCTCAAAGTGCGCTGGTGATGGCCGAACAGCAACGGCGGAGGTGGCGGGTGTGGAAGTGGAGGTATTGTTGCGAACTTTCTTATGACAACGCTAAATACGTTTCAATAATAATTTCACCTGGTATATGGGCTGGCCTATGTTCAAGACAATCCTACTTGTAAATGGGCTGACCTATTCGTAAAGCGGGTCGACCGCTTTGCAAATGGGATCTAATTGAGTACGAGTCAGAACACATATTGGCACACGATGCAAATAATGGATTTCTTAAACATAGAAACTGTATCGGAGCCAATACCATCAAATATTAGGCGTCTAATTGTTAGAGATATCGCGTGAAATTCTTAATATCGCTTGCGCGGTTATTCCCTATTAAACATATATAAGCTTCCGCTAGTGTATTCTATATTTATAAAATTCGATTATTTGACTAGCATTTTAGGTGTAGAGACCCCTTCAGCCCAAGATAGGTACTGATGCCCTAGAGTGAGATCCTCGGCCATCGCTAGCCAGACTATTGTATAGTAGAGGACTTCTGCCAAAGATCAACAGCGCGATTTGTTGTAAAATAGAGATCGAGAATTGATGGATTAATTAGATCACTCTTGGATTCTACAGGCCCGAGTTTGTAGGGAGTACACACATACTATTACAGGAAATTCTTCAACTCCGGGACTCATTCTCGTCCCTAGAACTTCTTCTGATACCCGATTAGAATGCCGTTTTCTAACACAATCTTCGAATGCTATGTATGGTTTTATTCTGTTTTTGTTTTTTGTTTTTGTTTGGCGTATTAAGAGTACCATACCCTGCTGGTTGAATGTACCTACTGAGTAAATAAAATAAAAATAACACAATCTTCATCACCAATCACGAGTGATGGTTCATGACTTTGATTTCGTGTCTAGATTTTCCATTCATGCATCCAGCCCGTGACCTCGTGTCCAGCAAGGTATATATAATTCGGTATATCATCGATGAGAGTTAGTACCAGACGATATATTAGATCCTCAAGATTTCAATTATAGAACCATATGGAACGGAAACTGTCACCTTCCCAGTTCTCGAGTCCTCCCCACTTCTTTATTCTAGCTAGGATAACTTACTCGGTTGTCCAATACTCTCAAAGTTTCCAGATTAAATAAAGAGCGTATTTAGGTCCCCAAATCTTAGATAGTATAAATCCCCTAATTAACTTACTTTACAACTTAAGCTCTCTCGCCAACCATTTGACTAGCCGAATTAATTCTTATAAATGATAGACTATTTCTTTCATGCCCCTGAGACCCTCAATACCATGGGGTGCGCAATTGCTGTGACACGGACAGTTAAATTTCGTGAGTAAATTTTGCCACAACCCTAAATCTCTAGATTTCCACAATATTCAGCTTTTTATCGTGCACCCTATAGTCCACAGCTCATCTGCTATACAGCCTACGGTCTGAATTTGCCGAATGAAATATAGATAGTAAAGTATCTATTAGCCAACTTTGCCCTTCAGATGATATGCTTCACCACAAGCAAGGGGGGAAATTTTTTTGTTCGCCGTGCCCTATTGGTTTACTGAAAGGGAGAGCTATTTTTTTTGACAGCTAAGATCGACACTAGCTATCCCTCTTCCTTAATATTAACACCACCTCTCACCTTCAAGAACCTAATACTTGTATTTAGCCAAGCGACGTCGCAAGAGTACATAATATACTACGAATTACATCTAGTTGAGATACTTTACGAGCATATTGAAATTTAGTCTTGTATTTAGAGGCATGTACGTACATAGATTGTCATCCAATGAAAAACAAGAGCTAGAGCATATGTACTACGGGTGACGAGGAAAGTTTAATAGTAGTTAGCAGTGCAGCTCTTTTCTCGGGAACTCAAACTCGCTTGAATTTCAGTTTTACTATCTAACTTTGCTTAATGTTTAATCCATAGCATTGACAACACCCTACCATTTTTATTAGGCCCCTCGAAGAGTTGTGGAGTGAGAAGAAAGACTGACAGCTCTTACTTGCACCTTTACCTATCATCAGACTTACCTCTATACCCGTAATACTAGGCTGATTAGGTTTTTGTCCTATGTACGCTAGCAAAAAAGGTCCTTGGATCCATAGAAAATTGGCGGGGAGGCTTTCTAGAAAACAAAGTCACTTCTAACAACCATACCTGTGGGACAACCTACTGAAGTGTTACCCACTGCAATGATGGATACTATTGAGTGATATTTACAATGTAGAATAGTTCCAGCCAACAGGAAGATCGTTGAAGCAAATATAAGAGCAAACGCTTACTACACAGGGCGTAACGGCTGGATGGCGGACGGGGATCAGAGCTTGGCATTCAATAGATAGGGTACTATTTTTCTGAATTCTCTTGTAGCTTGCTTATAGTCCTGTAGAGTCGTTCCTGGGGGTATGGCGCGCCTAGGGGTATGGTGCAACAGCGTCACAACAGCTTCATGTTACATCAAAACTACATCAAAACTTCATGAAATTTTATGACCAAGTTAGATTTCCTAGATCTCGTAATCTAGGAGCGTAAAAGTCTGTATTTCGGCTCGAGAGTTGAGTGTACCTTGTTTTGTGCCATACCCCCAGGGAGGACTCTACCCCCAAATACATGTACAGTCTCGTTCGAAAAGTCTTGGCACCCCTCGTCTTTATTAAGCACGACTGCCGATGGGTTGAGGCTATAATTTTTGTAGAAGATAGCTACGTGGGGTGCATGTAGTTAGATGTTATTCAACATCTGCAGCTGAGGATCTCCATAGTTTTCTACCCTTTTGAATTACTGTTTTCCAGTTCGATCCGTAGCTATTTACATGTAGTTTGCTATCAACGATTAGTAGGGCGCCCGGATTTTGCGAACGTGACTGTACATGCAGTCCCGTACAGGGGGTAACGGCCGGATGGCGGACACGGTCTAATGGCGGACAGGGGTCTTGGGGCTTGGCAAAGAACTATCAAGAGGGTACAGGACTATGGATAGGGTACTGGTTTTCTAAAAATTGGGTAGCTTTCTTATAGTCCTGTACCCTCTCTATAGTCCTTGCCAAGTTTTTGCCAAGTAAACCTGACCCCTATCCGCCATTAGACCGTGTCCGCCGTCCGGCCGTTACCCCCTGTACCTTCTCAATAATCTTTGCCAAGTTTTTGCCAAGTTGACCTAACTCTTGTCCGCCATTAGGCAGTGTCCGCCGTCTGGCCGTTGCCCCCTGTGCTATGTCCAACAGGGGCGTAAGTGTGCCATACACCACGGCAACCACGGCAGCAAAACTCCTACCCAACAGAGGCCAGCATTATGAAAGAAATATGATGTTTTACGGTCGCAAATAAGCGAGGATATACCCCTTAGGCTGTACTGGGTTATTCTATTCTTAATAACTATATAGCTGCGTCAGAAGATAGATATCATCATAGTAGCGTATTTGCTTAGCACAAAGTTTCCCAAAATTGGCACAAAAAGCAGTCTCTTCAAACTCGGAAAAACCCTGGAAAAAAGTCAACTCTTTACCTAATTATTCCAGAGCTATAGTGTTTCCAAGCCTAAAAGAAATGGAACTACTAACAAATAGCTACCGATGTTTTGAGCCTTGGGTTTTGAGGGAGGATTTTGCTGTTACGGTTACTAAACTTACCCCCCAATCAGACATGGTACAGCAAACGTTCACTCTCAAAATGCAAAGGGGCCTGTACGACCATACCAGGATTCCCCATTGGTCAACACGACAACTGGGGGGCGACATGTTGTGGTTGAGGCAACAGCGCCCACACACGCGACAAGTGATCGAGTGACCCAAGGAAATACTCGAATACCTACAATAAAGAACGTGAAAATGCATGTTCCAGGTTGGGGTTTCGGGTTGGTTGGATCTAGCCATATCGACTTACTGGTCAATCTGGCACCCTTGTTTTCAGGGTTACCGTGATATATACAAGTACCCATGTCCACCAAAGAGATTGGCTCCATGATAGGATTGGTTCGAGAACAAGACAGTGAGCGGGTCCAATCTCCCACCCAACGCGTCGTCTCCCGGTCCAAGATCAGACACATTCAGACAGCTTCTATGCAGGAACAAGATTCGGAACAGTACTTTACGCACCAATTAACAACCGGTGGACCAATCATTGTGGGCGGCCCGAGTACATGGTTTAAAAGAAGCATGGATCTACTTGGATTCTGTTGAATACATGTAGTCATGGTCATGGAATGGTTCGAGCAAGAGTCACGCGCCACAAGTCAGTCTAGATTGGTTCTTTGTGTACCCAGTAAATAATAATAGCTCCCAAGCGTGTAAAAAATACAATGCAGAACAAAAAATAAGGAAAAGTATGCTACCATCAGCCATTACAGAAACAATCTTGCAGACAAATTATCAAGAAAAGCTGTCGATTAGATCAAAAAACGAACACACCGCCAAACTCATTCAATTGCTTTGCTACCAAGAAAGACTAAAAGAAGGTAGAAAATCGCGGCGACAGGTATTCGAAGAAGAATTTCTAAGAAACAGTTTAAAGGGCATTGCTGCCAAGAGCTTTCTTCGCTCTCTCAAATGCAGCCTTGATGTCGTCAACAACTCTGTCTTCAAATTCTTCCAAAAACGACTCAGCCTCAGAGATAACCTCGCTAGTGATATCAGTAACATCCTCGACAATTCGGGATGGCTTGGAGGAAGACACAGATTTGTGAGAGTACCCCTCGCCGTCAAAAATTTCAGTGATGTTTCCAGATCCACCACCATTCCAGGCAAGAAGCTAAGGCCGTTAGTATAAGGTCTGAAGGAGTAAGGATGAAGGAGCTTACATTAACAGTGTTGCTAGGAATATCGGATAGAACACCCTTGGAGGCGACATGGATCATACTCTTCTTCAATTCACTTGGCGACAACGGCTCAACAGCGTATCCAGAAGAGGACTTGGGTTGCAACGAAAGGAAGTAGGCAAGAAGCCCAGCAATGTGGGGGGAGGCCATCGAAGTGCCTGAGATGGTGTTGACAGCATACTTGCTACCAATCCAGGTGGATTGAATGTTCAAGCCGGGAGCAAAGATATCTACACATTTGCCATGGTTGGAGAAGTATGCTCTCTCGTCACCCAGAGTAGAGGCCCCGACGGTGACAGCTCTGGCGGCGGCGGCAGGCGAGTAGTCGCATGCGTCGGCATTATCATTTCCAGCAGCAACAGCGAAGTTCAGCCCAAGAGCCACTGCACTATCAACAGCCTGGTCGAGGGCAGGAGACTAGAGGGAGCAGTGTCAGTTGCTACAGGCCATTAGAAGAATGGAAGACAACTAACCTTCCCGCCACCTAATGACATGTTTGCAGCAGAACCCTTGAAGTTTTTATCCTTCTTAGAAGCAGAAGCTTTCTTCAAATGGGCCTCTGCAGCGAATTCAACACCCTTCACGACATCTGACATGGTGCCAGAACCGTTGGAACGAAGAACCTTGACAGCATAAATAGTAGCTTTCTTAGCAACACCATACTTCTTTCCTCCAACAGTGCCAGAACAATGAGTTCCGTGACCATTGCCATCTTCATCAGCATCGCCAGCAGGAATGGTTTTTCCCCAGTGAGCGCGACCCTCAAAATCAACGTGCTCAATGTTGGTGCCGGTGTCGATGACGTAAACGTCAACACCCTCACCACCATGGGCTTGATGGATATACTTATTGAAAGTGCCAAAGTCAAGAGACTTTTGGTGAGAAATACGGGCGAGACCCCACGGTGCGTTCTTCTCAGTAACTTTACCCTTATCTTTATCTTCGTCTTTATCCTCAAGCGCGTAGACCATGGAATCCTTCTCAACATACGCAACCTAAATAGATAAATCGCGTTAGTCGTGTTAAGAAAGGTGTGGGACTGATCCGGCGCTAAGCGACGCCATCACGTGCACGCGTTTCCGGATGGACGCATGACACATCCGTTGCCAGATAAGCTCCTAGAGTAACGGGGGGTGATGGGGAAGGGAGCTTACAGCAGGGTGTTTTCGGATCTCTTCGAGGACGGAGTCATCGAAAGCGCCAGAGTATCCCGAAAGACCTCCGGAGATGTTGTACTTATGCTTCAGTCCAGTTAAGGAATCAACATCAAGGGGTTCGACATTGTTGGAGTGTTCCATTAGGGGGATCTGGCTTCGCTTCCTGAGCGAAGTGACAGACGCCTCGTGGATATCAACCACCCAGCTGTGGTGAGCGCTGGCGGCCTCATCACCGACATCCTTTTTGAAGACAACAATGTAGTTATTTGGGATTTCGTGATCAGCAGCAGAAGCCGACGACAACAAAGGAGCAGAGTCCTTATTGATGACACTAGTATCGAAAATGGGGGAAGCGATAGTGACAGAAATAGAGGCAAGCAAAACGGCAAAGTTGGTAGTAAGCTTCATGATGGGCAAAGACTGAATGAATAGTGAGATTAAAGATTGATTTAAAGTGCGAAGGAGTATGTATTTGGGTGGCTGGGTACTGTGCAGTGGTGAAGGCAGGAGAGATGGGGGAGAGATGGAGGAGAATGAGAGGAAGGAAGAGAGAGCAGTGGGATCTGGGGAGAAGATAAAGAGCTTTGGGGGGCTGGCTCATTGGTGCCTTAATCAGCATGCCAAGACAGGCTCCGGGGTCTACATAGCAGCCCGTGAGATCTACCCGAGGTCACGGAGACAGCAACCCGCCTACTCCGTACAGGGGAGATGGCGGGGGTTCTGGTGTGCATACCGTTATCTACTCTGCTCTGTTCTGCCTACACCAACCTAATAATCTGCCTATCTGCTCTATTTGTCCGACACATGTAGGTACATTTATTAGATGCTCAGGGTAGCAGGTAGTGTCCGCGGTAGCTAATGTGCCATTCGCTGTTCGACGCTAGAGATAGAACTTCCAACCGCGATGGTGGGAATTATGCACATACCTATACATACATCCGTTGAATTCAACATTTGTGTTGCTGATCACGACTTTCCAACTATGCTCTAAACGGCAAGTATCACTTTTATTTTATTTTACGCGTTCGTTCTTGTGGTGTGTGTATGCGCAATACATGTACCACGGTAGGGGGAAGTCTACAGTATCGCCAGGTTGCGGTGGTTCCTCTCTTCACGCTCAACATTCTGGTGTTCTTCTTTCACCAAGCAACCTTTAATTCACGCTTTCTGAAGCCCCCACTTCCTGTAAGCTCACCGCAAATCTTTAAGGGTTTCCTTGATCTTGAGTTGAGTTGGCGGCCAAGTTTCGCACTGCCAGCACCGCCACCTATAGACAGACTTTTTCCCCGCCCGTAGTACTATGGATACCAGGGTAAGTTTGTGGACAGGTGGCAGCCCTTGTTTTTCTATTCTTATGCTGGATAGCGAGTACAGTCGCGCCCGATATGTTGGATGCCAAGTCCCAGTAAGATAACAAGTTATTTAAGATAGCAGATAAATCTCGGCGAGCAAAAAAGATTATGGTAGGAAAATCCGTACGAGATAGCAAGGGATCAGACGCAACGAGATCCGACATACCTAGCGAGATGCGACTGTAGCTATCTAGAAGGCTAGGATTTCCAATTGACTGGTTGTCGTGCTAGATGCTGGAGCCTTAGTGTTGCATAACGAATACGATGTAGCCTTGTTTGTCGCCAGGGACTCCCCCAATCGACAAAGGTTCACCCAGCCATAGAATAGTGGAGTTAGAACACTCTGCATGTGAGTGCACGTGTTATAGAATATTTTGTCTAAACAATGTGCTTCGTATCGCTAGAGGAGTGCTGACCGAGCACCTATATGTACATGTAATTCCTATACAGAGTATACACAGTATATATTTACATATATATATTATTTGAGTTGCATGAGCACATATACATGTACGTGTAGTCAGTAGCTGAGGCTCAGCAACACTGCATCATCCCTCAAAGTTCTTGTGCTGTCTGCAGAACTTCATCAACGCCTCACCCCCGCACCCACATACTAGTACTACATACTTCTTCGTAGATTTTATTTATCTTCTCCGGTCAAGCCAAAAAGCCGCCCTTCGTCGTTCCTGCCCTGTCCTGTCCTGTACTGCCGTGTCCGGTGTGTGTGTCCCTTACATCACATAGCCTCATACCTACTAGCTTCCCTCAATATCTTCGGTCCTTCAGCTCGACCTCATGCCCTGAAATAATATTCTCCCCCATTCAGACTTCTCCACTTCAATTATGGCCTCATCCCCATCCACCGCCGCCTCGACATCTTCCTATGCACGCCGTCGGGTCTCCTCTGCTGCATCCACAAAACCCCGACTCACTGCTGAAATAAAGCCCCTCCTCGACTCTCTCGAATCCTCCGCCTCGGACCCAGACATTCTTGTGCGGCTACAATGGCTCTCACTGATTAAACGTGTCCTCGTGGATTCACCAGAAGCTAAAGGCTTGTTCCCCCACCCGCTTTTAATATCCCACCCCACTAGACTAGCGCACTGACCTCACCCACCACAGATACCTTTCGAGCCCTGAAAGGTTTCAACTATCTCATATCAGCCCTTCACTCATGTTCAGGCTTCTACAACTCCACAAATCGAACGGGTGAAGAAAAACACCACTTCGTAGAACTGATCAAATGTCTTTTTGGCGTCATTTCCGAAGCGCTGCTGAATCACCCAGGGAACAAACGGTTCTTTGCAAGAAAAATTGGCTGGGATAGTCTGGAGCAGGGCCTAGCGGCAACAGGACTACCCACCGAAGCATCGGACAATTTATTTGGATTACTTTTGGCATTCGGGATGGATGACCCAACTTTGTCGAGCTTGGTTGCTTCCATCAAAAGAGGCATGGGGGACAGCAAGAAAGTCGGCAAGGGCTTAAATAAGCAAGAGAATGAAACGGAAAGCCTCAGAGCAAAGATCAAGGGTATCTTTGGGAGTAAAGACATCTTGGTGAATGCGGAGATCATCCCATTAATCTTGAGCTTTCAGATGGCTATGGCTCAGACAGATGATTCAACGGTTACCACTGTCATCGTGTTGCAAGCTCTACTATCCATTGCCTGCTCCAGCAAATTCAACTTGGTCGCCATGCACTCAACCAGGATATTAACTACAATCCTTCCTAGGCTATGGAATAAATTAATCCCAGTAGATGAACGCGTTGTTTTGGTGGAACTCGCTCAGTATTTGATTCAACTCGGAATCAATAATTTGAGTGACGCTAAGTATCTCTACAAGAAGGCAATGACCGATGAATCCATTTCTACTTTCTTGCTAGAGGCGATAAAGTCTTCCCGCGGGCCCCCTCATATCCAGTTTGACCTTTCACTGCACGGATTTGCGTCGATCGAGCTCTCCTCTCTCGGCCGAACGTTTCCTCCGACTCACACAAACGGATATACGTTCTCCGCATGGGTTTGTATCGATGCTTTTGACTCCTCCATGCATACCACACTT
Source organism: Gyromitra esculenta (assembly GCA_038503075.1). Taxonomy (NCBI): domain Eukaryota; kingdom Fungi; phylum Ascomycota; class Pezizomycetes; order Pezizales; family Discinaceae; genus Gyromitra; species Gyromitra esculenta. The sequence goes on along the minus strand of JBCAML010000020.1, from coordinate 963,485 downwards.
TTTGGAGTTTTCGACTCAACCCAGCGTTGTTTTGTTCTTGCATATATAGAGCAAGACACCCGAAAATTCATCCTGCAGACTTCAGTTGCATCTCCAAGAGCAAGTGTTAGGTTCAAATCGACTGTCTTTGAGTCCAAAAGATGGTATCATATTTCACTCGTTCACCGGCGTGGCAGGGCAACATCAGCATCGAAGGCCGCGCTCTATATAGATGGCGAATTTGTAGAGCAAGTCAAAGCCGCCTATCCTCAACCTCCTCCCACTTCCTCAACCCCAGTTCAGGTTTTTCTCGGAACACCGTCAGACCTTTCTCCTCGCATTGGTCGAGGCGTAGTTTCCTCTAAGTGGAGTTTGGGAACAGCTCACCTGTTTGAGGATACTCTCTCCGATGACTTGATTGCCGTGCACTACCGTCTCGGCCCCCGATATTATGGAAACTTTCAAGACACGCTTGGTTCGTTTCAAACGTACGAAGCGTCGGCTGCGCTGAATATGAGAAATGAACTCATGCATCCAGGGAAAGAAGAGAAGAGCGATATAATCTCTGCGATAAGACACAGGGCATCTGTTATCCTACCTGAAAGCAAGGTATTGCTTAATATCTCGGCAACTCAGGTTCTTGATGATAAGGATAACAGTAATATCGACGAGTCTCATCTCGTAAAATCGCTCTCCAGAGAGGCTGCAAAGAACCTCCAGTCTTTGACCCGTGCTGGCGCGGTGGCTATTAATGGCGCCGTTCCATCAATCAATGAAGCCCTTTGCCTTTCCTTTGGAGTTGCCATTATGACTGGAGAGCCAATCGTCGTTGTACCACAATCACTGGACGACGCAGCATGGAGAATTGGAGGTGCGGCGGCAGTAGGGTTGAAGATGGTCGAAGTTGCGACGACACCAAAGCAAACTTGCAGAGCTGTAGAGATCTTATTTGAAGTGACCAAAGCCTCTTGGAGGAACAGCGAGGCTATGGAGAGGGATAATGGTTTTGCTATCCTAGGAAATCTTATCCGAAATAAAGAGGGGAAAGGTGTGGTGGGTAAGGAGTTGCTGCGGATCGTTTTAGAATTCGTTGGATTCAGACGTGAAGCTCCGGAGGAGAGTTTTATTGTAAATCCGCTTGCATATAGAATCCTACTCGTGGATTTCGACATGTGGAGGAAGGCGGATCTGGATACACAAAGAGAGTATTTTTCCCAGTTTGTAGTATTTTGTCACGGAAGCAAATATCACCATTTCAACTCAAAAAGGCTATTTCGAATGAGTACGTCTTTCTTTCCCCGCCGCTCTTATGATGCCGTTCTTAGTGTACCATTCGCTAATGTGGAATTTTCAATTTTTTTTCAATTTTTTTAGGAATCGTCAAGAAACTTATGTTTGCCCTCAAAGGAGAGATGTTTTCCCGCGAGATCCTCCCAGACTTCTTAGCTGCTTTCAAGGCTTTGATAAAAACCAATATGTCTGCCGATGTTCTACGGTCTTTAGCCTTGTTCATCACATACTCTCTTCACAAGAACAATCCGGTTCGGCCGCTAAAAGTCAAGAAGAGCAATGTGCAACTGCGGCGTCATGGGACACTCGCAATGGGCACATCTGGAATTGGTGGTACTAATTTAGCACCGCTAGTTAGGGTCGTCGATGATCTAAACGCCGAGGGATTTACGAGACAGCAGATTGGCGTTATGGTCCTGGAAATGTACCAAGAGTTACTTTTTGAAGATGGAAATAGTACAGGAAATCTGAAGAAATTTGCTAGGACAGTCACAAATAAGGTAGGCTTTCAAAGCGATTTACTTTCGCGATTGCATCTCCCTTTCCCCTAGTATATAATATTCCTTTATTGGTGGGGAAACCTATATAATGGTGCTTGGTTATAAATGGGTGCTAATTTTATTCATTTGCAGTGGCTTCTCTACCTGCTTGCTGAAAACGAAGCAAAAGTGGTACTACTAGGCGCAAAAATCTTAGCGCGATTACTCGTTGTCCATGGAAGCAGCTACGTCTCAAAATTCGCAACAAAAACGGGAGGCTTTGTTGTGATGCGAAATAGACTAAAGAGGTGGTGGGGTGTAGCACCTCTTTGGCCTATCTGCTTTTCAATACTCTTTGGAAAAGACATAGCGAAGATTGACGTTTCGAGGCCATTGGATTTATATGGTCTTGTAGAAATGTTCTCGGAAGGTGGAAAGGCCAAGGTCGTGTATCCGGAGATACTACCGGTCATTGTGGGCATGTTAAAGGCTGGTGTTGGGACTATCGTTTCGGACCAGGGCGATGAGCGAGTCAAAGTGACGAGTGGTGCGAGTAAAGACGAAGACGGTAAGCCGCTACCAACCCCAACTATCAGAGGACGATCAATGTCATTATCTTCCCCACAAGGTAAGGAAAATGGTTTTATGAGCGTTAACGCTATTCGTATTAAATTTATACTTATGATGCGGGGGTGCTGCAGCATCAAAAACGTCAGAAAAGAGACTAGGAGAGCTTGCCAAGATGCTTCATACTGTCATACAGTTTTTCTCGAATTTACATTCAACCTGCCCTGCTTTTCGCGATTACTGTGTTACATCGACCTACGTGCAAGAGTTGTTTGGGATATTGTTCCCCGTTGTCTGCAGTTCGGACCATGTTAGCGCCGAAACGGAACTAAATTCGAAGGATTCGGCGCTGACATTTGACGGGGGGGATGTTGTCATACGACCGTTGTCTTCGAATACTGCTCCGCCTATAGTCAGGACTATGACATTAGATGAGCCGCCTAGCCCGACTGCCCCAAGGTCTGAAAGGTTAAGGAGAGGATCTAGCTTTATTCTAGTAACTTCGGAACCAACAGCATTTTCCCCCTCAACGGCACGCTTATCACCAGCGATCGGCCCGGGACTAAAGATCAATGGGAAGGTGGCAGCATCGTTGGCCGCCACAAATTCAGTCGTGGAAAGCTTGCTGGAGCTAGTGATGGGAGTATTTGTCGACTTGGTATTGGAGAGACGGGAGTTTTCTGGGTTCGGATTGAATACGAAGATTCCACCTGGATTTCAAGAACATCAGATTTATTTTGAAACATATCTCCTCCGAAATACTCTAAACCATCTCAATAACTCTTTGAGCTTTAATATGGTAATGCTCTGTGAACCACGGATCTTAACGAATATTGGGAGATTTTCACTTCACATGACGGACTGTGTTTATGAGGGTTGGTTTTTGAACGGTGCCGAAGCGCTACTTGATTTCGTCGGAACAGTCCTGGAATATCTCCAAAGACCCGAAATAGCCAAACAGAAAAGCGTCCGTCTCTGTAGCCAAACTGTAACGAACCTTAGAACAGTGGTGTCGCGATTAGTTCTTTTCCAGCTTTCAGAACTCGAAAATCCAAAAGTGGATGCGAAGAAAGTTGTCGACTTCCTGGGGAAAATAATGTATTGGCAAGCGGTCATTCTTTCACCTGAAAATACAGATAGCGAGTTTACGAGGTTGATCCTCTATCCACTATATACGCGACTAATCAGTCAGAAGGAAGAGATTAAACTTGCTGCTGTTAATGTAAGTTTCTATTGCTTTCACATCTGAATTCATACCCTGACTCACAGTACAGATGCTGCGAATCGTACTCGTGCAAAAACCAGCAGAAACTTCGGCATTGTTAGGTCAAGCTAAGAGCATAGATCACAAGCAGCTATCTGCAGGTTTTAAGAAGCTAATGGAACTAGTAAGAGATCTGTGTTCGGTAAAATGTCAAGACTGACAAGTAAATAGGATAGCGACACTTGGTTATATTGGATTGATGATCATAGAGAGGAATTAGACGCATTTTTCTGCGGTGCCCTCTCGAAGGCTTGGGAGGCTTTTGTCGCCGAGGAGAATAAGAAAACTGAGGAGATGGCCAAAATTCGGGTCGTCAAGCGAAAAGAAAAATTGAAGCAATGGATCATAGATGACATGAATAACGAAGACGTTTACGGTCGTCATGAGTCAGCTTCAACCCACTGGATGGCCAACATATACGCTTCGGAACATCTTAAGTTCCAGAGAGCGACCCAGGATCAGCATGATAGTCTTAGCTACGTGGTTTCGATGTATTCAAAACTTGAGGCCGAACTAATAAGGCCTTGTGGATTGCTTGATGACGGGCAAGAAACTAAGTGGAAACTCGACCTTACTGAAGGAAGAAACCGTATGCGGATGCGCATGTTACCAGACTCGAGAGCTCATCTTCATAATTATCAACCGAAGAGAAGGCTCACTGGCGGTTTGTCGGATAGTGTCAGTCGCAATAGAGTCCATGCATTATCCGTCGAGGATGATGAGATTAGTATTATCACCACCCGGGAAACAGATTCAATGGACCAATCGCATCACAATCCAGCCCGTGATGGTGGGGAAGACGACTTCGACGAGGACTACGAATTGGTGGATGACCCGAGAGAGGATGATGACGGGTGGGAAGACAAAAATCGCAAAGTTATGAGAACCATTCAACACGGTGATGTTGTGGAGTATGTTCACAATGTATCCAAGCTTGTGGGTCTAGAGGCCGTTGAAGGATTATTGATTCTTGGGAAAAATTGTCTTTATCTCATTGACAATTTCTTCCAGCGATCTGATGGAGAAATTGTGAATGTCTGGCAGGCACCAAAAGATGAAAGAGATCAGTACCTTCAGATGATCTCAGGAAGAGAGGCAGACGATCCAAAGCCGCTGGCAGTAAACAGCGATCACGAGACAAGGCACTGGCTTTTTGAGGATTTGATCAGTATCAGCAAGCGACGCTTTCTTTTTAGGGATGTGGCATTGGAGCTCTTCTTTGCGGACGGAAGAAGTTATCTTTTGACAACCATGTCTATGAAAGATCGAGACTTCCTGCACTCAAAGCTTTTTGCCAAGGCTACAAATGTCAATAATAACCCAGCAACTCTCTTTACCGGTGAGGCTTGGCGAACAGATTCTTTGAGAAGTCATGATAATACTTCAAACTTTGGATCAAAGCTTGCAAATGTCTTTTCTTCAAGCGCTCCAAACCCAGCAACTAGGAAATGGATCAAAGGGGAGATTTCGAATTTCCACTACCTCATGCTTGTCAACACCATGGCAGGGAGGACATTTAATGATCTGACTCAATACCCAGTCTTCCCATGGGTTTTGGCGGATTATACGAGCGAGAAGCTTGACCTAACGAATCCAAGGACGTTCCGAGACTTCTCTAAGCCAATGGGAGCACAAACACCAGAGAGACAGAGAGAGTTCCGGGAGCGATATCGTTCGTTCGAAGAAATTGGAGATAGACAAGCACCTCCCTTCCATTATGGAACTCACTTCTCATCAGCCATGATTGTTTGCTCATATCTTATACGGCTCCAACCTTTCGTGCAGTCATATCTGTTACTCCAGGGAGGTCAGTTTGATCATGCAGACAGACTTTTCTATTCCATCGAGAAGGCCTGGACTTCAGCCTCGAAAGATAACATGACAGATGTTCGTGAGCTTATTCCAGAATTCTTCTTCTTACCAGAATTCTTGATCAATTCGAACTCGTATAATTTTGGCATGAAGCAAGGATCAGATGAAGCAATTGATTCGGTCGTTCTGCCACCATGGGCAAAAGGCGATCCTAGTATCTTCATCGCGAAACATCGAGAGGCGCTAGAGAGTCCATACGTCAGTCAACACCTTCACGAATGGATTGACCTCGTCTTTGGTTTTAAACAACGTGGGGAGGCGGCCATCGAAGCAACCAATGTTTTTCATCATCTTTCTTACCATGGCGCAATCGATTTGGACAATATAGAAGACCCTGTGGAAAGATTGGCGACTATCGGTATCATCCATAACTTCGGCCAAACACCGCACCAAGTTTTCACAAGGGTCCATCCAATGAGAGAAGAAATCGCACATAAAAGCGCTAGATTAGATGTTGGTGCCGAGTCATTAATACGGCTACCATTCCCGTTACTCGATAGCCACGAACGAGTTAATGCTTTGGTATATTCATCGAAATACGAGCGAGTGTTCTGCTCGAATTCTTTTCGGCTTAATATGCCCCCAACCTACGATAAGTACATAGAGTGGGGTTTTACAGATGCAAGCGTTCGTTTCTATCACTTCGAGAGTAAAAAGCTTTGTGGACATCACGAGCATCTTCACCAAGGACAGATTTCGTGTGCTGCGTTTGCCGATCACAGAACCTTAGTTACAGCGGGGACTGACGGCACCATTTCAGTATGGCAGGTCCAAACGACGTCAAAATCTGTCGATCTTCAACCAAAGGCATGCCTTTTTGGTCATGTAAACCCAGTAACTGTAATGGCGATTTCAAGGTCATTTAGTGTGCTTGTTAGTGCTTCAAGCGATAGTACTATTCTCGTGTGGGATCTAAATAGGCTGCGATTCGTGAGACAGCTGAAAACGAGTGCTCCTGTCAAGGTATTTCTGAATCACTCGAGGAAGTTTTTCATTACTCCACAAGATCGAGTCACGAGTAACTTAATATACTAATGGAAATCACAGTGCGCAAGTGTCAGTGACGTGTCAGGGAACATCGCTCTCTGCAAGAGTCCGGACGTCAGCATCTACACTCTAAATGGCGAACACATATTAACACAGAATATCTGCGATGGACCAGATGATCAGATTTTGTGCTGCTCTTTCTACGAGGGGCAAGGGAATGAATGGCTAGTCCGCGAGCTGCTTTTCACAGGACATAGGCGTGGAATTGTCAATGTGAGGATGGGAACTCCTCCAATTCTTACATACCCATTTTCAATACTGACGGTCACCTTAAAAGATATGGGAAAAGACTATCAGAAATGGACGGTTTGAATTGGTGCTCGTAAAAACACTTCACCATGTCAACCAGTTTCAGAGTGAAATTCAAGTCTCGGCAGGTATCACGGCAGTCCTTCCAATGCCTCAAGCAGTGTATTCAGGCGACGAACAAGGGAGAGTGGTAAGTTTTTGCGATAAAAATCGTGGGATGGTATCGGAGTGCTAATTTAGATTTTAGTATGAGTGGGATTGCCAGCTAGTTCAGCGGAGTCAGTCACCAGGGCTTGTTAGATAAACGTATTAAATGGGTATCGGGCAGGGCGTTTCTTCACGGGTTGCTTTTTTATTTCTGTTTTATAATATCCTCTCTTCTCGATATGCTTATCTTATCCAAAGTTGATTGTATAGCACATACCGCTTATGTTATGTATGCCGCAAAAGTCGATAAATAAACTAGTCTTAGGAGCGTATAGAAGAAAAGCCTCAGTTCTCAAGATATTAAGAAATAGCGAGATATTATCTGTCCGTCAAATGTCAACTTAGGAAATTAACATTGAAAATAGGTAACAACTTCTGGCCTAAAATGGAGGGGCAGGAAGTAGGTGGTGATGCGCGGAAGCTCACAACGCAAAATTATCAGAGTTCAGCCTTCTTGTTTCGCACGGGAAGGTGTCCCTTGCCAACTGAGCCCGAGAAAAAATCCGTACACAACAAGATCCTAAGGAGGCGGATCTAAAATAGTCTAGCTGACTGCTCACTTCTACATACTGAGAATAATGAGTAGATTTGAGTATCTACACTATGCGATAAAGAGAGAAGAGAGAGGAAAGCCAAGCATGGGTATCAAGCACCTATATATAAAGCCATATAAGCCGGGCTACAGGAGGTTCTTTGGGCGCCGAATAGTTCAGCCCGAGCAACCCCCATAGTAACTAAAGCTTCTAACCGAACCAGTATCCTGTCGGAGGACGTGAACACTATGTTTTTTTTTGTTAAATCATAGTTTCACTGCTTATATGGGTGTAGGAATATCGCATGCAATAGAAGTTGTAGCTTGAAGAACGTGAACCCTAGAAATCCTATAGCTATATATGTATATAATATATCCAACACTACCGTTGTATTTGGCGAATAGGCCCATGGGCTTAAAGTAAAGTGGAGAGAAAGATGGCGGCGAAAAGGGCCAATTGGATTGCCAGAACCCCAGGGTTGGGGTTACCACCAACAGCACTTTCCTATTTTAACGTAGTCTACCTATCTGATTGGCCCTTTTCGCCGCCATCTTTCTCTCCACTTTACTTTAAGCCCATGGGCCTATTCGCCAAATACAACGGTACACCTGTTGAGTTTTGCGAGTGACATGTTGTGACTGTAATTAAATAAATGTATGATGATCAACGGAAGTTGGGAAATGATGACATACGGTTATTATACTAATAAGTAGCAATAACTGTTCTTCCTACTATAGAATAATGAGCTCATACGGCAAGCGTGGTAATTTTAGGGTATGCGGTTGAGCAGAATTCTATTCGCATACCTAGAGTACCGTATGTACTGGGAGAATACGACCCGGTGCTACACTTTTGCTAGGACCAGGAGGGTGTAGGTTGTGGCTTTGTGTGGCAGTAGACAACCTCAGGATAACGGCACAAGATATAGATGTAATTAAAAAAATTCATCGAGGAACCAGGTGGTGGTGTGAAGGAGCAGTGTTGGGAGTGGGTACCGTTGACATGAGCCACAGCCTACACCCTTTCGGCTCTAACAAAAGTGTAGTGCCGGGTCGTATTCTCCCAGTACATACGGTAGGTAGGAAATATTGCTGAGAACACTGCAAGGCCCCTAGCCAGAGTACCGTATGTATTCGTGAAATACGACCCAGCTCTGCCCCGTGGCTTACACAGGGAACGAGCTTCTAAATGGTCAAATTCTGTGGTTTAGATTCTTTTTCGCCAGGCTCAATACTATATCGACATTCGTTCCCTGCGTAAGCCGCGGGGCAGAGCTAGGTTGTATTTCACGAGTACATCCGGTATGTGTACGTTCGTGCAGCACGTAGGTAAATCGATAGACGCAACAGAGGCAACTACACGAAAAGCAGTCAAAATTATGGGGGAAAAAAGAGAAAACTGCACCATGTTACAACACGGTCGAACTCTCTTCCACCAGAGTGATTTATCTTCCTGCTTATTTTCGATAAATGCCCGCGAAGGGTTGGGATTTGAGATCAAATCTGGTTCACTTAGTTTATTTTAAAGAACATAGCTCTTTTGAGTTAACAACATGCGCACATTTTGCCAGGTAGAATCGCATAAACCCGTAAAAGACTGGGTGTAGAACCTGAAACAAATTTTTTTGTCCGGTATCCAATATTCGCGCGAGGTTGTACCGCCACTGGACATCAATGGGGAAAGTCTAACGACAGGCGGCGGTGCAGTTCTTCTCTTGATGGATCCAAGCTCGTTTGCATTCTATACTTTTTTCCAATTAACTTAGTTTGATTTTTAATAAATGGCATTTTTGATCCATCAGACATTTTTATTAGGCCCCCTCGAGGAGTCGTGGAGGGCAAGAAAAATCAATATCTCTTACTTGCACCGCCACCTGTCATCAGACTTTCACCTACGCCCAAGCACATGCGTATGAGGGGTAAAGTTGGAACGACTAGGTACCGAAAAACTGTTTTTCGTAGCCTAATCGCTGTGACTGAACATCCTGGCCTTTCCAGCTTCACCCCATACGCTTGTACCGACGATAAGCCAAAAAGCAAGACAGGAGCAGCAAACGCTTGCGCATACTGTACCACATCAAATCTCCTGACTCTGAGTCGTGGATCTGGAGAGGTTGAAATAAGCATCGCCTTTGAGGTGACACAGTTGTGTCAGGCCCTCCTTGACATGAATAAACAAATATATAAAAATAAACCTACGTAGATCAGCCTGATCGGGTTGGATGCAGATGAAGGAAGGGCAAAAAGCTGGATGCCCGTGGACGCTCCAGCGCCCTCAGTCACAGATTCAAGCTTCCAGAAATGTCACGGGAGGCTTTGGGGTGGCGAGCGGCAAGAACCGCAACAGGACTATACATCACTCATGGGCAGAGGCCACATATCTCATACAGAGCTTGCTACGAAATATCCCTTCGTATTTAGAGTAGGTACATGTAGATTCATTGCAGGAATAGGACACAATAGCAGAAGAATGAGGTTTTTTTTTTTTTTCTGAGTACAACAGGTCCAGTAACCCGTTCACTAAGGTGATGGGTGGTCTCAGCTGTTGTGTCTGGATCCGTGAGGACTGGGCGAAAAGAAAGTCGAGAATACACGTACTTACATGGGGTATCTACATGTGCTCTAGAAATTCAGCACTAGAGTTGATGAGGCACGGTAGCAGACATGACCACATGTACGTACATAATCTGCGGTGACAAGCTTCCTCTGTGAGTAGACACCTGCTCGACTTGCTCTGCTTATTCCAAAGCCCTATGTACATGCACTTAGGTGGAGGAGGATGTAAATTATTACGCACCACGTATATGTCCTGCTCTACCCTGCTCTGCTTTACCCTATATAGATTTAATCGTAACCTAGCACGCAGGGGAAGTTGCTGATGGTGACGATGACACTGTCACTGATGAGCGAGAAGGTTCACTCACTCACTTGCTGGCTGGCTGGTGGCGGCACCTCCTAACGTGCGAGTCTTGGCAGACTTCAGCATCTGGAGGGAGGACCCCTTTAACAAGCAAAGGTCTTCCCCTTCTCCCCTCCCTTCTCTTTTCCTCTCCTTGTCATCAATTCCAAAGAACTCCCCACCCAGTGATCAGTCAATTTTCCGAGGCCCTCCGTTCCCCCCCTCTCCTCCCCTTCGTTCTCCAAACCTCCCTGAAGTGCGTCTTCAACTCTCTTGTCAATTACAGAAACAGTTCCTGTCCCTCCACTGGAGATCAACTAAGCAGAAAAGTCATCTAACGAGGAAAAAAAATCATTCTCCCGTTATCCCTTTCTAACACCCTGACGGTTTTCTTCTTCTTCTGCTTCTTCTCGTAACCCCTCTTTAGTTTCTCGTTCCATCGTTCATTTTGATCGATAGTATCGTAAAACTTTGTTTCTCAGGCAGAACTCCCCTTAAGGACACCTCCCATCAGCTTTTCTTTCTCGATAAGAAAAAGTCGACTCGTACAAAGCAAATTTCAAAGCAACAAAGAAAAAAAGAAAAACAATCATCATGTCCGTCGACGTTGAGAATAAAGAGACTGCTCCTTCTGCTGCCCCGACTACTGTTGAGGACGACACGGAAGCTCTTGCTAGCACCTCGATTGCCCCCAAGGAGTCTGGTGTTACAGATGCTGCTCATGCTGCCCACGCTGCCTCCGCTGCTGAGGGCAGGAGGCTCTACATTGGCAATCTTGCCTACTCCACTACCGACGACCAACTGAAGGGGTTTTTCACTGGGTTTGACATGTGAGTTTCTAATCCATGCTCTTTGTGCTTTCGGGAATTCGCAGATACAATCAACCGGAATCATGCATATCCATATGGGCACTTCTTCCACCACCAACAACTAACATTTTCCACAAGTGAATCCACTTCCATTCCCACCAACCCACGTAGTGGCCGTGCCGTCGGTTACGCCTTTGTCGATTTAACGACCAAGGAAGAAGCTGAACGTGCTATTACCGAGCTCAGCGGTCAGGAAGTTTTGGAGAGGAAGGTAAGCGTGCAACTCGCCAGGAAGCCTGGAACCGCCTCCAAGAGAGAACGCTACAACCACAACCACAACAACACTGCTCCTGCGGAGGGCGAGCAGCAGGAGGAAGATGGAGAACAGTCCCAGCAGCAGGGCAGAGCAAGAAGGCAAGGTGGAACAAGGGGTCGTGGTAGAGGAAGAGGACGTGGAGGCAGGGTTAATATTCACTCTTCCTTTGGTATCTATAATTTATTGACTTGGTTTTCAGAGCCGTGTTGGCAATCGTGCGAACGGCTCCTCTATTACCGGTGAAACTGCAGCAGAGGAGGGGCCCATTCCTACCGCTAATGTCCTTCCTCTCACTGAGCCTGCAGCTGCTCCAGAAACCGCTACCGACGCCGAGACGCCTGGTGTCTCTCCTGCTGAGCCTTCTGCTGAGGTGGAAAACGCTCCTAGTGGTTTCAAGAGCAAGAGGAGGAGAGGTCCTCCAGAGAATGGCGTTCCAAGCGCCACCAAAGTTATGGTTGCCAATCTGCCGTATGAACTAAGTGAAGAGAAGGTGAGTCATCCCAAGACGAGCTGAAGCGACTTGTAGGGCCATTTTAATCTTGTCTTCCCGATATTTAGTTGAAGGAACTTTTTGTCGAATATCAACCCGAATCTGCCAAGATTGCGCTTCGCCCCATCCCACGTTTCATGGTCCGTAAGCTTCAAGAACGCGGCGAACCTCGCAAAGGCCGTGGCTTCGGCTTCGTTACCTTAGCTTCGGAGGAATTGCAACAAAAGGCAGTTGAGGAGATGAATGGTAAGGTTGTCGATGGTAGGGAGATTGCTGTCAAGGTCGCCATCGACAATCCGAAAATTGAGGCCGAGAATGATGAGGGTGGTGAGGGCGAGAGAAAAGAGGAATTGATTGAGAAGGCTGAGGAGGAAGCTAAGGAGAATGGATTTAAAGCGGAAGCCACGCTGACCGGCGAGGCTACTGCTGCTTAATAGGCGGACCGTGGCTGTAACGTGTTTGAAATGTGAAAATTTAACGGTTGAAAATAGAAGAGGCTGGAGAAATGGGTTCGCTAGAGGCCTCTTGTTTCAAAAAAACTCTGATACTGTCGTTTCTCTCGGACCGATTGTCTTAGGTGCTATTGAAAAAGTGGGTCTTATGGGGCAGTAATTTTCTTTTTCTTTCGTGTTTTCTAGCGAATGTGAGGCTGGGGCTGGGATCTCGCTTTTTCTTTCACGGGGCTTCTGCTTGCTATAATATTTGGGAAACTGGGTCTGTTGGCCTACTTCTAAAGATTGTCGGGGAGACTAAAAGCAAGGAGGGGAAGATAGTTGATCTAAATTTGGCCTCAAAGGAGCTGGGATTCGGGAAGAAAAAATGCCGTTAAAAGTTTTGATCAGATCAGACAGCTCGTTGGTGAAGTGTTCGACTCGTGATATTGGCCCCGCAATGATCGAGGATGCTGGTTTCTTGGAGCCAGATCATAGCACATAGCCATCGCCTTTTGGCCTCGGCTTATTGGCCGGCTTAGGGACATTAAGTACCTGTATCTACATGTATGCCATAGTGCGGCCCCCAGACTACAGCTTACTCTTGCTGCCTGTTTTCTTCATCCCCTCCACTCCCTCCACTCCTCCACCGCCCAAAACGCTCTCCGGATACGGCAAGCCGGATCCCGCAGCACCCTGCCGATGCCATGCCCCACCATCAACCACAATCACATCCCCGCTGATAAAATCACCCGCCGGTGAGAGCAGGAACACGGTTGCATCGGCAACCTCACTAATTTCTCCAGCACGCTGAAGGGGGATGGTTTTCGCTAAGGCCCCGAGAAGGTCAGCGCGGGCGAGGCGCGTCATGCCTGCGGTCCCAGAGATGGGGCCGGGAGCTATACACTATGCAGTGAGGCGAGGTGAGGTGTTAATTTCGGTGCTCGGAGTCATTTGGAGATTGGAATACGCCATACATTGCTTGTGACCCCATAAGGTCCCATTTCCACGCATAGCACCCGGGAGAGAGCATCGATGGCGGCTTTAGCAGCCGATACGTGAGCTTGGTAGGGCAGGCCAGTGTAGTGCAGCGTCGCAGAAACGAATAGAATCTTCCCTCGGTTCTTCTTGAGCTCCGTGAGCGATGCTTTCACGGTGTTGTAGGAGCCGAGCACGTCGATGTCCATTACCGTCTTGAACGCGTTTGCAGAGAGGTTGTCAATAGTCGCCAGAAAGTTCCCTGCTGCACCACAACTATTTAACCCCAATATTCGCTCAGCATTCTTCGGAGGAAGGGTGGGGAGGAGGAGGAGAAAGGGTAGAGGAAACGAACATGACATAGTCTATTCTCCCAAGTTCCTTTACAGTCCTCTCTACCGCCGCTTCCATCGCCTTGAAGTTCCGCACATCGGCGGATATCCCGACCACCTTGCTACCAGCGCGAAAAGACTGGATCTCGGCGGCTCTCGACTCTGTTTTTTCTTTTTGCCGACCTATTACGGCGGCATTCGCGCCCAGTTGGACGAGGGCGGAGACTTGGCCTGAGCATATGTCACCCTGGGCACGAAGTCAGTATAGCTACATGTAGCTTCTAGGAACGGGGGGCTTACAGCGCCGCCAGTGCAGAGAACGACTTTGCCAGCTATTGGAGTGTTAGTACCTACTCCGGACTCGGTAGCTGGGGGGGGGTACCGAAGATGTCGGTGGCCCAGACGGGGGACATAAACTTTGACATTGTAGAGGTAACAAGCGGGACTTGGTATTGTTGAGCGAGAGGGTGAGAGATTAGAGGGAGAGGATGTTTCTTCGTTCGAGCAGAAGCTGTGGTAAAACTCTAGCGGATGCCGATATAACCCTGACCCTGGGCCATCCGGGGATCGGGGCCCACGATCATAAATAACGGAAAGTGCCTGTAGCCTCGGCACCTATGCCACCATGCACGAGTGATGGATTGTGTCCATTGCCAGCAGCCACTCGCTATGATACAAGATAGCCAATACGATGCTTATATATCAAGATATCAGGGTCTGCCCAGCTAGGTATGGGGTCTGTCAACATGTATGTTTTAGTTTTAGTACATCGACAGAACAATTGCATCGAGAAAAGAGTATCAACTCCACTTCTTCCCACGGCCGTAGGATTCCACAAGTCATAACTGGGTTGGTTTTCTAGCGAGTCTCGATGAGAATCTTATAGCAAATACATACGAAGCCCTAAAATCTAACTAAACTTTTAGAAAGAAGATACATACACACATACACCTCACAAAAACATCCGTATTTACCAGCTACCCCAGAGCTCACACCAGAGATCACAACCTCTATCTATACTTTGCATACCATGCTTCTTGCTTCTTCCGCGCCTCCACCGTCTTTACCACTTCCTCGCCCCACACTTCCTCCGCCTTTCTCCGCCCCCTCAACACTTCCTTCTCGTGTTTCTTTACTTCATCCTTCGTCATCACTACTAAATTATCCAGATTAATCTGGTAATCATTCTCCCCCCAAACGCCCTCAGCTCGTTCCGGTAACGGCTCCCACCTCGTCAAAACCAATCGTGTGAAGAATCCTGACACCACGCTTTTTCCCTTGAAAACTTCCTCAACCACATACCCTACATCTTTCTCATTTAGAGGTATCCTTAATCCCACGAGATTTCCCCGCAACCGGCTTTCTTGCCCTGCCAATTGCGCCACCATCTCTTCGTACAGTTTTTTCCTATCCTTCCCCATTGAATATTCCATCGGATACCCCGCAATCGTCGTAAGTATATAGTTCGCAAGGCACAACCCGAATACTCCCGGCATTGTCCCTAAAACCGGGAGAATCCGAACTCGGAAATCGGGCAGCACACCCAACTCGCCAACTTTACCTTTCTCATATTCATATTCTGGAAGTGGGATCAGGGACGCTTTGCCGGGACCAGGTTTCTCGGTTGAGTAGACTACCGGGATGCCGGAGGATATGCCTTTTTGCCGGAGGCGGCGACGAGTAGAGCGAGAGAGAGGGTCGTCGGTAGATTCGGAGATATCGCCAATGCATATCTAGGTACGTTAGTGGACACGCAGGACACGGGGGATCATATGGGGAAATGTGCCCTTGTAGGGTCGCTCTTGCAGCCAGCACCCATACTCGAGATAATTGGTATGCCACGGGACTTGCAGTAGTAGAGCAGATCCACCTTGGTTGCAATGTTATCGATGGCGTCAACGACGAAGGTGGGCTCTCCGGCGAGGAGCTCATCCCCGTCTTCCATCTTCCATAATTCATTTCTTGCATCAATCTCTACCCAAGGCGCAACCTGCTCTAATCGTTTCCTCAGAGCCTGTACCTTCGGTGTTCCAACATCGGCAAGCGTGGCGACGGCATGACGATTGAGAGAAGAGAGCGTGACCTGATCAAAATCAATGAGCCGGATTTTTCCAACGCCTGAACGTAGGAGCATCGTGGCGACCCAGGAACCGACGCCGCCGCAACCAACAATGATTATGAAGGACCGTTGGACATTGCGAAGGCCATCTTCGCCTAAGAAGGTGCGATTGCGAGCGAGTTGCTCGAGAATCAGGTCTAGTAGGAGGGGAGCCTGTTAACGGGGGTGTCTGACGAAGTGGGAAGGACTAGTATTTGGGAAATAATACCTTCATCCCAATCACCACGCCGAGCTTTCGCAGCAAGAACAGCATCCGATTCATCCTGGAGTTTTGAGTGCGCTGCTGCGGCACCATAGTCCGTGAGCTTTTTTTTAATTTAGGACACGTCAGGCCACACAAAACATCTAACAATTGTTGCGGAAGATATATACTCACAGCAGCTGTTGATCGCGAATTTTGGGGAATCGAATCCTTGAGACTCTTGACCTTAGACAAGCGATTGACTTTTTGGAAGGCTAGGATTGTTGACCCCACGACAGCTCCAGATATCATAGCAGTGAGGGCTAACTGAGCTCGATGGGAACTAAAAAGTCCGGTATCCATTACTCCGGGGAAGGTATTGCATCGACAATCGTGCCGATGTTAGAGTAGAAAAGCAAGAAGGAAAGAGGTGGAGGAATTTACAGAACGAAGCTGTTAGAATTATTAGAGGATTAAGATCGAGCTCACTTCGCCTACCTCTATCTTTCAGTCCCTCTCTTCCTGTTTATTTTATAGGGCACGAACTCCACATGAAATTTCAGTTTGGGGGAGATTTCTTGCCAAGAACAGGTAGGGCAATGCCAAGGATTAACGACAAGGGTTTAACCCTGACCCTGATGCATCTTGTGCGAAGATTATTTATTATTTATTATTTGATTCACCTTGTGCGAAGAGAGCGCATTACCGACCAAGAGTTTTGAGAAGACGGGGAGATGATGAACGATAGAGAGGTGATGGATGATTGGTGGATGGATGGATGGGTGGATAGATGAAAAAGTGGATGAGAGATAAGGATGACGATGGATTGGATGGATGATGAATATCAGATGCAAAGAGACACATGAAGAGTAGATGGGCAGATGAAGATTGGCTGGTTAACAGATGGATACATGTAAATGAATAGATGCAGCAGATACATGCATATATACATGTACTCTAAATGTGGATGAGTGGGAACCGGCATACATGTAGGTTTCCATCAAGTACTACGTGTATATACCCTGTGTACTCTGAAATACATATGCGCGTGCACATGTATAGCAGAGTACACATATGGTACGTACGTGAGGTACAGTATCTAACTCTTGGCTTCTGCCATGTTTCTATGCTGGGATGCAGGGGCAGACACACACCCCATACCATCTAGATGTCCCGTGAAGGCGCTCTACTTTATTCGAGTCTCCCAACTCAACATCTGATTACATCCATCGGCAGCTGCCGCCGAGCCCCAAACCAACCACAAAGAAACCTGACATTCTGACCTGGCAGGATTCGTCACCTCACCTCACCTCAACACCACAGCACGCAATACCGGCTGCTTGTCCCCTCCACAGCCTGCTTTGCAGTATACATGTAGGTACCTATATACCAGTACATACGCATTCCTCCACTCTTCACACGTGTATGTACTTACATCTCCCAATTACTTATTGGTTGGTTGGCTAGCTGGCTAACTACAGTACCGTACCCTGCATGTAGCCCCGTACAATATAGCACATACATACACCCACACATACCGTAGAGGTATAACTCCTACATAACATATATACTAGTGTGGCTGTCGCCGCCATTTTTGCTCTCTCGCCATCCCCCCCTAATCGCCATCTTCTTCCTCATCTCTTGCGAATTTCTTTCGATTTTAGAGTCTTACTCATAGTCGTGGTTTTTCCCTCTTTCTTTCGCTCTGCTTCTGTCCTTGTGACCCATTTTAAATACGGGACAAATATGCCTGGGGCAAATTACGAATCTATCAGCCAACAGGACCGAGAAGATGTCCACGCGAGCTCTCCCGGCTCCCCTGACTCAAGGCGGTACGGTAGAGAGAACGAGAGATCTCTCCCCTCTCCACCCTCCGGTCTGCTTCCGAGACTAACGGTTTGCCTCTGGAACAGTGGAAGGCGGCGCCACGGAAAACCCACGCAAGTTGGTGAAGCTTCCTGGCTAAGTAGTGTTATAAATCTCATGAACACCAGTATGGACACATAGAATCTTGCCCCACCAACCACCCCCTAGTTGCTAAATTTCAATATAGTTGTTGGAGCTGGTGTCCTCGCCATGCCTCATGCGATGGCCAGGTTTGGTATTACGCTGGGAGTTTTCGTTATCGTATTCTCCGGTTTCATGAGCGGGTTTGGATTATACCTGCAGGCGCGATGCGCAAAATATATTGAGAGAGGGACGGCAAGCTTCTTTTCTTTGAGCCAATTAACGTATCCGAATGCATCAGTAGTTTTTGATGCAGCAATTGCGATCAAATGCTTTGGTAGGCCCACCCTTCTGAAATCTTGATGTTCAAGGTTGTTTCTTTTTTGCTCATTGAAATGCTTGAACAGGCGTGGCTGTGTCATACCTTATTATTATTGGAGACCTTATGCCACAAGTCATTGTAGGATTTAATAAGGACGCCGAGAGCATCGATTATCTTATGGATAGGCGCTTCTGGATTACAGCGTTCATGTAGGACCTACTATCCCCGCTATATAGCTCGGTGATGGTGATGGTGATGGTGGTGGTGTTTTTTGTTCCTTTTCAGTCTACTAATACATTTCTAGGCTCGTGGTTATCCCACTCTCTTTCCTTCGACGATTGGATTCTTTAAAGTATACTTCGTTTATTGCTTTGGTTTCCATTGGATATCTTGTTATTATTGTGGTTGCGCATTTCTTGATCGGTGACACATGGGTGGATCGTGGTAACATCCGCCCCTTTATTCCTGCTGGTCCGATAGAAGTCTTGAGTACTTTCCCGGTTATCGTATTTGCATACACTTGCCATCAAAACGTATGTCCCCTCCCTAGAAATTGCGCAGCTCGCCTGAGGCAAATCCTCGAACTAAACAATTTCCAGATGTTTTCAATCGTCAATGAAATTAAAGATAACTCTCACGGTTCCACCCTCAGCGTCGTCGTTGGCTCCATTGGTTCGGCGGGCTTCATCTACATCCTTGTAGCCCTCACCGGTTACCTCTCCTATGGTGATAATGTTGGTGGCAATATCATCGCCATGTACCCCGCATCGTGGACCTCCACCATCGGTCGTGCAGCGATTGTGATACTCGTTATGTTCAGTTATCCCCTGCAGGCCCATCCTGCTAGGGCTAGTATTGATAATGTCCTCAAATGGAGGCCGTTTGCGAACAGAGGCGGACCAAGGCCTGTTGTGACAACTAGGTTAACAGAGATGAGCGATAGGCGATTTGCGGTTATCACAACGGCTGTCATAATTGGAACCTTTGTGGTAGCTATGCTGGTGAATAGCTTAGAAAGGGTATTGGCATATGTTGGAAGTACGGGATCAACAAGTATCAGTTTGTAGGTCCTCCCAGTCATGCGAGCTCAATCCCAGAGATTTCCTAACCCTCAGCCATTCTGTAGTATCCTGCCCGGTATATTCTACTGGAAAATCTCTAACCCAGAATCCGACCACCACCGTCTTCTTAAAGATGACGAAGATCTCGATGATGAGGAGCTCGGTGAGTATGCTGGAACCGCTGATACCTGGAAAGCAAGACTTCTTCGTAGAGGTTCTCTTGCCCTCGTTATTTATGGCTTCGTAGTGATGGTGACTTGTTTGGCCATCAATACATTCTACGTTGTTGCTCACTAGAACCTATTTGAGAGATCATTATAACCCACTATATATGTTTATACCTGCTTTAAGCTACGTGTTTTTTTATATTTTTTTATAGCCCACTGGTCAATAAGGGAGTTGGATGGTGACTGTTTGGTTTGAGTAGAGTGGATTGTAAAGGATGGATGAATAGTGCATTGTCACGTATTTTCTTCTTCCCCTTCTAGTTTGTGTTACTACTAGGCGTTACCAGGGTTTAATAGAAATGGGACCTATTTTGGCTTTGCGATTCAGGTTTATTACATAGGTTTATTAATATTAATTGGTACCGAGATTAACGCAGCTCATTGGCTATCACGAGTTTATTTTTAATTTCTTCAGGCGAGATTACTGTCAACTATCAGCACTTATACCCTTCTAGGAACAAAGAACCTCTCTTTCTTTCTCTTTCTTCCTTTCTCCTCCTTTTGGGGGGGCAAATTAATATCATGCATTTGAGTCTCTCGTACTATATAATCCAAGAGCCTCCGCCTAGCAGGCGCGCCATCTTCGTTCCGATAGTTCAGGTTTTTGTGCTAGCTGGTGTGGCCCGAAAACGACGAGAGTATGAGCCTCCTAGACAAAAGTTGTAGGGCACAGATTGGCATGACGACTACTGGATGGCTGGCAGCTGCGACTTTGTATATACCGAGCAACTCGGAAAAAGCTACAAGGCACTAAAATAATGAAGACGGTTGATGTTAAAGCATGGTATACTTCTCGATGTGGGTTTACTTTCGCATCTAGTCCACCTGAAATCCAAATCCAAATACCAGGAAGAAGATTGTGGGTAAAATAGTGCCATAGTTTTCGCAACAGATTTTTAATTAGCGGGCTTGCTAATTTAATCTCTGAATCAACTTCCCCGAAGATTATTTCGACTTAAAGCTAACCCTAGCGAATCAATTCTATGGAAGAATATCTTTAGTGGAAATTTGATTTAGCAGGTAACGATGACTACTTGTGCTCTAGAATAAGTAACTGAAAACAAAGGTAAGATTTTGGCCAACCAAATTTTGAAGTGCTGCTGCGGGACGAATTAAAAAACGTTGCCACCAAAAGGCATTTTTAGGTACTTATGCTAGAGCACGAGTACAAGCGTAAAAATTTGGTTCACCAATTATCGCTTACTTTAATGTTTAGTATATAGGCGACTGCTACCGAGACCCTCGTTAGGGCTTAGCCATAGCTAGTGGGAGTTAAGCAGGACCCTCACTTCGCTAAAAAGAACCCAATGCTTGCTTAAAAGGCCACTTGCTGCATGCTACAGCACTACATATTCCGACTGGTTTTTGGCCTTTTTAAAGAAAATCTAGCGACCCATGATGCTTGAGCGGATATTAGTGGTATCAGTGGTAATGTAACT
Source organism: Gyromitra esculenta (assembly GCA_038503075.1). Classification (NCBI taxonomy): domain Eukaryota; kingdom Fungi; phylum Ascomycota; class Pezizomycetes; order Pezizales; family Discinaceae; genus Gyromitra; species Gyromitra esculenta. Next base: position 942,448 of record JBCAML010000020.1, on the reverse strand, counting down.
ATCATTCCCAAAATCCAGTGTTGGTAGAGGTTAACAGCATGGTCATATGACACCGCGGGGCAAGGTGCTTTGGGGGTGCCAAAGTGGTGGTTACATTTGTGAGGCTCTTTCGCTGGGAAAGGCTTACTGTGTGAAGTTTTGAAGGGGGAGGAGGAGTTCATCCTCTCGCTTCGCCTAACCCCTAATGATAGCGTTTCATTTCAGACTTGCAAGTCATTCGGTAATCGTGCATACCCTAAACGTAAACCTTTTTCCCCCATCATCTGCAGAGAAGGAGCCGGGGGAGCAAATCATTACCTTGACGCATTTTTTTTTAGTTACGATCCCACTCTACGTGTACCTGGGATGGATTCTCCCCGACTGTCAGGGCGGCACTCGGAACGTTGACAGATGAAGCGCTTTGCTGCTCATTCGTTGTTTGGGAGGACTCATTGCTATAATTACACACAGCGCATCCACCAGCGCGGCGGGTAGGCATACAAGAGAAACAGCAGTTAGCAACAGAAAAAGATTAACGTAACGCTTTTGGGCTTAACAGCAGAGCGCCGTCGTGAAGATCTCTATTTTTTTCCTTTCCCGTAATCTTCCCTCGGGGCCATTGACACAGATATAAAGAGAGAGCAGGCGCTACTTCCCTTCGTTTTGCGCCGCACTAGCATTTACGCGATCTATTTCGTCTGCTTCCTCTGAATTTGCCAAGGAGGGCTTACGACCCACGAGCAGGACTCCAAGCGCACGATTGACTTTACCATTCTTTTCTTCTCTCCCTTTAATTTTGACAGGGTAATTTCTGTGGGTCCAATACTGCCTGCCTACCTATTACAAGCAACAGCAGCATGTCCGGGCATATAGCGTAACCTTCTGTTTTATTTCATTTTATATCTCCAGTAGCTTTATATTACAACTGTGGAGTGAGAACGAACTTGTACTCAGGCAAGCTAGTCCCATTTTGTTTTCCTTATTTCTATCGTTTTTCTGTACTTCCTTCTCTTGCCCTTCGTGTGCTCTTGATCTTGTTAGTTTATTTCATCACTTCTCTCTCTCCTTAGCACTTGGCAATTTTGGGAGGAAAGGTTTGTGCAAGCAAGCACTCACACATCACAAACGATCTTGGGTTTGTGCATCCCCTGCCCTCACTGGGTGTTGGTCGAATAATAGGTACATAGCCTCACTGCCTAGATTGTTCTTTTCATCTTTGCGGCGACAGCTCTCTTTGATCAATTCCTTTGCCATACTCGCACTTCCTTAATCACCCTTCCCCTTGGCCACGGTACCTTTATTCCCCCCTTCCTATCACTGCTCTACTGTCTTCTTCAAGTAGGCCTCCACGACCACCCACACAACCCCCTCCCTCAGCCTCTTCCTATCTTCACCCCCACCACCCCCATTTCCCTCCATCAGCGAACTCTCGGAAAAGCTCACTATTCTGTCTTTATTTTCACTAGAACTCTCTCTCTTATCATCCTCTTCACCATCACCATCAACTAACAGCATACTTGCCTCTGTCTGTTTCTCTGTTCTCTGCGTGGTCGTAGCTCCCATTCGAGGGTCTTCGCAGCTCATCGTGAAACTAGCCCCTGCCGCGTCCGCGTCCCACATTTTTATTGAACCGGAAGTACGCTCTGTGCACTCCCCCCCATCGTCATCTAACGCATCCCTCCTCCTCCACACACACATCCCAGCGCAATCCTCCCTCTGCCATACCAAACTAGGATCGCTGTCGCTTCCCTCTTTTCTCTCGCCTTTTTCTCCTTCTCTCCTTCTTAACCTCTTTTTCTGTTATTTTTTTTAAATAGTATTCTCCCACAACACTTACAACAGAGAGTGAGCTCAATCTAACTCGGCTCACCGTCTCGCTCGCTCCTCCCCTTCTCCTTCCCCTTTGTGGGACTTACATGCAATCTTACGCCTCCCTTCATTCACCATCAGTACGTAAAATGCAAGGGCAGGATAAAGCAATGTCACGAGGCAGGTCCTATGCTGGTTCTTCACGGATGGACATTGGAAACATCATTGGCGATCCATTCGCCTTGTCAACAATCTCGATAGCTATAGTAGGTGTTGTTGTTTATTCTTGTAGTCTTGTTTTTTTACAGGTGAAGATCTATTTGAATCGCTCCAGCTAACCGATAAATAGATGGGATGGCTAGTAGGGTTCGTGTCGCAAGCGATTGCAGATGCCGACACAACAATCGTGAACTTCCCAAAATTTGCCTGGTGGTCGATCGTATACGTATTATTCTGTATAATTGGGGTTACTGTGGTGGTATTAATGGATTCGGCACACAAGTACCAGCTTGCTGTACGTTTCTCACACCGATTTACGTGCTGCGCCTCAGCAATTGGCTTACGGATCTTGGGTGTTACAGATTGTAGGGTATCTTTCAGCGGGGATGGTGTTTACTTGTTCGGCCGCGAATACGCTTGTGTATACCAATAGGGGAACCATGCAAGCGGCTGGTGCTGGTCACATAATTCTCTCGATAGTCCAAGTTTGTTTCCATATGCTTCCTTGTGAGGAGGTGTTCTAAACCATTTTTTTTTTGCAGATTATCTGGATTTTCTATTTCGGATCGACTCCAGACGCGTCATCTCATGCCTATGTTGATTCCTTCGCACTCCACAAAGACCAGAAAAGGTCTCAAAGCACGCATCCACTTTCCCCAGCTTACCATGGCGACAGGCCCCACACGAGCACCAGCAGTCACCACGCGCCCCAGATGTATACTAGTGCTCAGTTGAGCGGGTTCGAGACCAGCTCGCAACAACCTGGCGTAGGATATAGGGAATCTGTAAATAAATATGTATCGCCTCCGGCATCAACACCGACGCCTGGCCCTTCGACTACACCTCAGCCACAAAGTCAACCCAGTATCCCACCAGAAAGCGAAGTGACTGCCCCGACGGAATACCCTTATAGGGCGAAGGCTATCTACTCGTATGATGCCAATCCAGAGGACGCGAACGAGATCTCATTCACCAAACACGAAATTTTGGAAGTTTCGGACGTTTCTGGGCGGTGGTGGCAGGCTAGGAAGCAGAACGGGGAGACCGGCATAGCACCATCAAATTATCTTATTTTGCTGTAAGAGGAGGTATATGGGGAAATAGTCTTGTCATTCAGGGATTTTATTTTGGGAGGGGATAAGATGTACAAATTTGGGTATGGAAGGTGTTGGGAAGGGAAACTGATATTTACCAGGCCCTCCTTTCGCACGCTCTAGCCGCATTCCAAATACTGGTTGAATGACCCTACGCATAGGAGTTGTGGAGATTTGTCGGAAAACACGATATCAGCATGCCTGTTAGCGACGTTGGACCTAGTCGTCGTCGTTACAGTGCTTAGTTGTTGGTTGGGTTTCATTAGGAAAGGTCTGGGCGTCATTTTTTTTTTCTTTCTCTATGTTGTTTTGTGCTTGTGTTTTTCGGGGTTTTTCATTATACTCTACACCCAAATTTTGTTCTATATACCCTAAACCCTCTCCTTATTATGGGAGCAGGAGAAAGTTTCTTGTGCGACAATTTATGTTTAACTTGGATCTATCGCCCGCTAACCCGATCTTTCTGAAATTCCCCTTTGTCTTTCTTCTTTCTAATGTGGTTTGGTTTTGGTCATGAGAGATGAGCTCTTATTTTCTTGGGCTGGTTGGGGTTTTTATTTATCGAGTTTTTTTCTTTTGCGCGCGCGGGTGCGCCATAGGTTAGTCAGTTTGAAGTAGGTGGCGGTTGGTGAACCAACTTGCCGATGCGAGAATACCCAGAGATCAATTTCTTTTTATTTGATCGGATCCGTCACAAGCGAAGATCTAGTTCGCTAAGAATGATTTTATTTCTTGCGTACGCTGGAAGGATAAAAAGCGTGAAAGCGTTTTAGAGCAATGCATGATAAACCCACAATGTTTGGTCTTTCGTTTTCTGATAGGTTCTGTGGCTCATTCCAATGAAGGCCGAGAGGCTTGCTATTCAACTGAGACTTTGCCATTCATAGGGTTACGGCTTTGTTTGTTGATTACTCCTTGGTTATTCACTGGACCACAGGATACACTAGTTTTAGGTTCGGTTCAATACACAAATGATAATTTGTACTTCGCTTACAGCTGCGCTAATCAGGGTTGCAGATTAGGTGTTCAAGTGATAGCCTAATGAGATGACAAAGCGGGGAGGAAGAAAGAAATAGAAATAAATCATAAGAAAACAGAACAGAATCGATAAAAACAAAAGATCCAAATATCGCCATCTAGCTTTTTATAACAAACGTCTCGATCATTCCCTCCAATCCTGATACCCTCCTCTAGCAGGTATATGAGGGTATCGTAAATCACGTGGGTTGCAAAAAAAAAACTCCCGTCCAGAAAACGTCAAGAAAATAAAGCCATAAAGCTCCCGTGCCAGATGAGAGGAAATCAGAGAATAGGCATCAAGAGAATTAGGAGATGCATAAAAGGTGTATAATCCCGGAATCGGGTAAAGGGAATACTGAGATACGAGAGGACGAAATGGAAATGGGCTGTTAAGATAAAAATTATTACAGTTAAAACGGGGGAAGCAGAATGACTCTGGTGAGCACTACTACAGAGGTATAATTAAACACGGTTGTTTACTCACTGAGTTGCTCAATCAATTTTGATCATCGCATCCAAAACCACAATGAAATCCCTAGGAAAAATCAAGACGAAACATTGAAGCAAAGTAATACAGTAAGATCCTCATCAATAATTCACCCACCACCCAAGGGCTGGGCGGAAAGATGTCGATGGGAACCACCGTTCATCATAACGGAAGGAAATGAAGCAGTCGACATGGCCGTTCCATTCATTTGAGCAGCATCCACTGCTTTCACGGGTATCTCCTCTTGAAAGTCTTCCATATCTTCGTCTTCCGTATCTTCGTCATCGCTCCTCGTATCCTCCGCTTGCCCTCCCTTTATCACTTTCACAGCCACACCAATAATCATGTAGAACCACATCAATGTGAGGACCTGTAGTGCCAATAAGAGAAAAATAAATCCCATGAGAATTGGTTTCGTGAAACAAACCGCTTCGGTTGGATAGTAAAATTGTCGAATTAAAAGTGTATAGTCCTGAATAATATCCGGCATTGGGGTCTGGGTGATAGATTCGGGATGGTAGCAGCCTTCAGGGATCATAACAAGGGCATCCCTCCACGCGGAATTAACCACAAGCATATAGCAGATATGTCTTCCGACAAACCAAGTGACAAGGAAGATACCAAAAGCATAATCGCAGATGGCGCCATAGCCAAGATACTTGAGCATTTTTGCGAGCTAGTAGTATGAATGATCAGCAGAGAAAAACGTTAGAAGTAACTAAATATAAACTTACAGGTAGAAGGGTATCTACAACGTCCATAACACAAAGTATTACATTGCCAACACGGGTCATGTGATATGTGTAGCTTGTGAACATAAGAGTGCAAGTAATGATATGATGCGCAAACATTTGGTAGTAGTCTTTTCTTCGCTCCTCAATATTAAGGACGAAGATCTGCTGCAGCCAGAATGCAAATTGAACTAGATAGTACCACTTGAAGGTACCACCAAGGTCGCGCAAAGGCCAGTTGGTCCACATCTCGGGGAGATTAAGCCAGTAGGGACTGTCGTACATCAAGTACTGCAATAACGTAGAGAAGCTCTGTTAGTCTATCAAATACTGTATATCTTGACATCCTTCAGTCCGGTTACAGGAAGGGCGGGATTCCCGAAACGAAAACACGACTTACCATTCCTAATGTCCAGAATACAGAGTAGTAAACAAATAGCCATGCCTGCTCAGCGAACCGGATAAGACCCCTTTTCGTGGATATTCCGCCTCGACTAGCCAATGGGGTAAAAATGTAGTCCATTGCTGTAGCACGTAGAAAAGTGAACATCACTATCCAAAAAGACACAAAATAAATATCATCTTCGCCTTTGCCGTATAAATCAGTTGCGGGCTTGTGATAGGATATCTTAAATAGTTTGGTGGTCGTGGGTTGATATTGCGGGAGTAGAAAGTGAACCGTAGCAAAACAGGAAAGAATGATAAGAGAAAATTCTAAGTGATAGTCGCGTTTTAGCAAGAGATAGTGTGAAGCAAATGAGACCAATAGCATTGATTGGAGGTAGCGGGGAGAGGGGTAGCGAGTAGCAGTACTCACTGATTTGCCTGTCGACCATATACGTTGCTAGGCGGTCGAAAGTGCTGATGGTAGGTTTTGAGGCATTGATAATGTGGGGGCTCCCTTTTCTCTTTACTTTCAAGAAAGAATTGCGACTAGCAGCCACCGAAGACCTCCGTCGCTGAATTGCTCCTTTCCTGATGGAATCTGTCCCAACGGGGTCTTTTCTAGCCTTGATTGAGTGGCGTCGAGCGCTGGGCCGATCATCATCTGAAATTGGAGAATACATCAACCACACAATGGTGGTGGACGACGGTTTAACGTAATGATGGTTGATAACGACTGGGGTGAGGGATGAGCTGTTGATAGGGAGTTAGGTTGAGTGTTAGATGAGAGGGAGTGAGTGGTTAGGTGAAGAATTGGCGGGAGAGAGAGAATGGTGAGATGAGAAGTAAGAGTGGACTGGCCAAAGGGGGCTAGGAGGGAGGGGATGGATGAGGAGGAACTAATTGAGAGAGGAGGAGGGGGGGTGAGTGTGATGAAGAAGTAAGTACGAAAGATGGGAGAAAGACCGCCGAGGGATTGGATGGAGAAAGGAGGGAGGAAGAAACCAAACGAGAGCAGAATAGACGGGAGGCGGAGACGGAGACGGAGGTGGTGGTGGCGGCGGCGTTCAAAGCGAGATAGGACAGGCAGGGACAGGCACCTATTTACTGCGTTTAGGTATCTATTTATTTCACTCAATGGAAGGAATGGCGAATGGTCAAATTGTGAGTTGTGGTGAGTTGAGCACTGAACGAGACTCAGGAGGGTCCATCAACAGACACTGACCTGCCGAGTTTCAGGAACCAGGGGCGAGAGAGTAACCTACACCTACGTGTGCTGGACCCAAAACATTGGCACCAATCAGCTTGGCCCTGCGTTATTTGGTCAGCACACAAGCGATCACCGTGCTGGGCATTTACGCAACACCTGGGTAACTCTGAGCAAGAGGAAAATTGCGTTTAAAACGGCCCGTCACTGATCTCAGCATGGTCACGGCTACTACTTTCATTTATTTTATCTTCCCCCTTTGGCCCTCCGTCTCCTTGGCAATGCCTAATTTCGCTTAAGTTACACCAAGCATTTTTGTGTCTTGTGGCGGCTCTGCCAAGCAAATTGATGGTCAAAACACTTAGGTTTTGTTGAGCTACCTTGCTCTGCTCTACTCTACTGTACATAGGTACCCGAACGGTCCAAACTTCGAGGCTTGTTTCTTACTGCCGAAAACTAAACTTGCCACCTACCCTCTACCCTTGGGATCTGCACCTTTGCAAACGCCATAATGGATAATTCGGCGGACACAATAGCTCAAGAAACACTTTATGCTCTTGAGACTCGTCTTCACCGAATAGAATTCACCCTTGCCGGTTCTAGTGAAGAACCTATCAGCGAATTATACGCCTTGAGGAAAACTGGCAGGGAGAATTCGGTAAAAGCACGCCTCAGCGCGTTGGAAAGAGATCTCGCAAGGCTGGCTACAAAGTCGCGAACTGTGAAGGATATGCTCGATTTACGTTTGTTCCCCTGCACCCTCCCTTCTTTCCTTCCTCCTACCCCCTTCTGTTCTCTTCACAGGTAAATCTTTGACCTAGCTGACGTGGTAAATCCTTTCCTTTCAGATGCCAACTTTCCCGAGATATTCAAAAATGTTTACCCAGCTGTCCAAACCTCTGTCCTCACCTCCGAAGAAAGGCTCTCCACTGTCCTTTCCGCTGCCCCATCCTTCCATGCTACCGCATCTCAGTTAACCTCCATCATGGATACCCCTATCCCGAACCCCTCCGTCTCAGCCGATCTGATCTCTCTCGTGCCGAGAATAGATAGGGCCGAAGCTATTCAGCAGGCTCAAGCTACTGAAATCGCTGACTTGAGGAAGCGCAGCGCCGCTTTGTTAGAGCGCTGGTATTTGCTCGGCATAGAGGGTGTGAACGAATGTTTCGTAGAGTGGGACGAGAGGATCCTGGACGTAGATAAGGTATTATCAAGGAAAATCAAGTCGGTGGAGACTACGTAGTCCATGCCACGTTTTTCCTTCTACCACGGGGTTCAATCAGTGCCTATACCACGCCCTTCACGCCAGTGGGCATTATGCTATTTATCAACAGTCGAAATTGAATATAATACTAGTAGAAACCCTTCTCTCATCCCTATCTAATCACGAGCAGCTATCATCTACTAATCCATGTGGGTAATCAAGAATCCTCACTCGGGTTATTACAGCAAAGATGTTTATGTTAATCGACCAAGCGTGAATAAACTAAAGGTTGTCTTTTTCTTTATTTGCGGCACTAGGACACAAGTTTTTGTAGAAGTGATATTTTACACGAAGAGCCGTACGGTGTTTTGTGCACATCCTCCGTCCCCGCTACAACCTCTTCGATTGAAAGTTCACCACCACCTTTTGCGTTGCAACGGCGTTACACACAGCCAAAAGTCTTTAGCACTTCGGCTTCATTTCATTAACCCGCTCTTAAAAACAAGTTGGATCCTTGTTTTAACAACACCACTCCGATCGCATGTCTTCAGATTTCATGGATTAAACCAGGTAACAGACAGGGATAAAATTATTGGTTGTCATGGGTCGTTTTGTTGAACAATGCTTTTGTTATTCGGTTAGGTTTCGGTTATGTGTTAGAGTATGGGAAAAGCGGAGTATTTAAGGGCTGGATTTTCACCGTTTGTTGTACTTTTCCTTTCTTTCCTTAAGCAATGTTCTTGTTTACCTTCTTCTGTAATTGTTGGAATACTATCTTGGTTCTACCTCAGAACCCTCGCCGTTGCTGTTCACTTCGCTGCACCTATCTCGCCTTGAGATAGACCTCTCATAGAACTTGTAGAAACGCCGCACTCTTTGAACGTGTTGTTACCTCGTTTAAGTAGTACTGCTCACCTTCAGGGATACTGAAAGGCTTAACAAGGGACTCAACTGTGAGATTACGTTGCTTTCAACATCTACACCTTCTACCTATTAAGCACCTCATCCATCAGCTTTTGCTGCGTTCCCTGCCCCTTTTTATCACAATCACCGTCGCTTCTCCGCACTTCCCCACACGAGAAGCCTTTGCCCAAGCCATTAGGAAAGACCCCTCAGAGCATTACAACCTACTTTGGGACCTCTTCTCACGGTTCGCTTCCTCATTAAGCCCTTCAGTATCCCTGAAGGTGAGCAGTGCTACTTAAGCGAGGAAACAACACATTCAAAGAGTGTGACGTTTCTACAAGTTCTACACAGGGTCTATCTTGAGGCGACATAAGTGTACTGAAGGGAACAACAACAACAAGGGTTCAGAGGTAGAACCAGAGTAGTATTTCAGCGATTACAGGAGAAGGTAAACGAGAACGTTGCTTAAGGAAAGAAGAAGAAGAAGACAAAAACCCAACAAATTCCAGCACTTAAATACCCCGCTTTTCTATACAAAACCCAATAACTGAAAACAATCGAAAGCACAAAGACATTATCCACCACACAATCCAACAACCATAATGGCCCTCGAACCGAAACCTAACCTTATATCCAATCCTTAATCCATGAAATCTCTATCAAGCCCTAGGGGACCAGATAGATGTCCTCCAAGAGAGTGAACGGGAAAATGAGGTGAAACTCAACACCACCCGAATCAAGACTGACAATGCCCTCCGTCATGCTACGGAACAAGACCAACGGGTCACTGAGGCCACTAGCCTAATCGCCCGGTTGCGACAAGAGCGAAACAACGCTCAATCCGCTATCCAAGCTCCCCCTGCTCCACCCAACCTCACCGCCACCCCACTTCCGCCAACAAATTCCCATCGCTTGGAGCGGATGCCAGACCTGGAGAAGTTTGACGGGTCCCAAGCCAAGCTCCCCAGCTTTATACTCTAACTGCGCTCCAAACTCACAGTCAATCGAGACTGCTTTGCCAACGAAACCACAATGCTTCTATACACTATCAATCGTCTAGAAGGAGCAGCGTTGGAGCAAGTTTGCCACACCGTTCTCCCCTCTGTCCTCACCACTTGGACTAGTGCAGAACAATTAATCACTGCCCTAAAAACTGCCTTTGGAGACCCAGACCCAACTGGCACCGCCTGACGAGAACTACACCAACTTCGTCAGGGAAAAGGCGATTTTTCAGCGTACCTAGCTGACTTTCAGAGGATTATGGGATAACTCAATTTTGATGAAAACTCAAAGATGGATGCCCTGGAGCATGGTATATCAGAAGAATTAAAGGAAGCTATGGTGTTCGCACCCATCGCCCCAGCCACCCTCCAGGAGAAGATCCTTACCCTCACTCGACTGGATAACCGTATCTGAGCCCACAAGGCAGAGAAACAAGGCAACGATTGTGATAGCATGGGACAATTCAGTGCCCCCACCGCCTTCACCCCCACTTCTTCCTTTACACCAGGAGGACTGGCCCCCATGGATCTGTCCTTTGGCCGCACCAGCAATATTTCTCGCCCACCTCAAGACCAAAGATATACATTGGTTAATGGACGAAGAAAACTCTCTGAAAAAGAAAAACAGTGGCGCTGTTCCACTGGCAAATGTATGTTTTGTGCCGCCCCTGACTACTCCTACGCCAACTGTCTCTCTGCTCCCAAGAAACCCACCATGAGAGGAGCCCTCACAGCACCCCCCGCCGCCCGCACACCACTTGCCTCTTCCCTGCCGCCACCACCACTCCCACCTCAGTTTTTCGCCCTGGAAGCAACAAACGCCTCTGACGAGAATTTAAACTAGTTTCACCAAAGTCGACCAGTGACCCTGCTTCGGTTCCTTTTTCCTTACCTTTGTCAGCGTTTTCAATTTCAGGTTTTTCAGTGTTGGATATGTGTGTGGAGGATCAATTGGATGGGGAACATTTTGTTATTTTTTGTAGCATTTCCCATAGCAATAAAACCGTTAAAACAAACGCACTATTGGACACTGGCGCCTCTGGATTCGGCTTCATTGATAAGGAATTTGCGAGTCACTATTCCCTGCCTCTCTCCCCTCTAAAAACCCTTCGACAGCTTATGTCATTGATGATTGCCCTGTTGCCTCCGGAGCTATCACCCATACTGCCGACATCAACTTGTCTATCCAACAACATCAAGAACGAATCCCCTGCTTTGTGACCCAACTAGGTCACTATCCCCTGGTATTAGGAATCCCCTGGATGAACCATCACGATGTTCATCTTCATTTTGCCGATAAACGTATTGAGTTTAACTCTAAACTCTGTACCACCCACTGCCCCCCTCACTCTCCTATCGTATCTACCTCGTCAATCCCAGCGCCCCCCAAACGAAACTTATTCTTTATCGGGGCTGCCAGCTTTAAAACCCTTACTAGGAAACCAACCTTCCAAGCTTCTGCCATGTTGCTCTATGAAATTAATAAAATCATAGACAACACGACAACCAAAGAGGAAAGGGAGTCTAGAATTCCAAAAGAATATCATGACTTCCTCGACATGTTTGACAAAAGCAAAGCTCAAGGATTACCCCCTCTTCGTTCTTATGATCATAGGATACTGCTCCAAGAAGGAAAGGACGCCCCTTTTGGACCCCTTTATGGAATGTCCCAAGAAGAGCTGATCGTCCTGAAAAAGTACATCGAGGACAATCTCGAAAAAGGATTCATCCGAGCTAGCTCCTCTCCTGCCCGATCCCCCGTCCTCTTTGTTAAAAAGGCTGACGGTTCTCTACGACACTGTGTGGACTACCGAGGTCTTAACGCCATTACCGTCAAGGATTGATATACCTCCCCCCTCATCCGAGAAACCCTTGACCGACTTGCGAAAGCTCAATGGTATACTAAGCTAGACCTCCATGACGGATACCACCAGATACGTATTGCTGAAGGAGAGGAATGGAAGGCAGCCTTCTGCACCCGCTAAGGCCTGTATGAATACCAAGTCATGCCTTTCGGTCTCACTAAAGCCCCAGAAACATTTCAACGCTTCGTGAACGATTGTCTTACAGAATATCTCGACGTTTTTTGCACGGCCTATCTTGACGATATTCTGATTTACAGTGACACCTTTGCTGAACATCAAACCCACGTTCGAAAGGTTCTACAAACGTTAAAAAATAATGATATACTGTTAAAACCAGAGAAATGCGAACTTGAGGTACAAACCACAAAGTACCTAGGCCTAATTCTGACCCCCGATGGTATCAAGATGGACGAAGAGAAACTCAAGGCCGTCCGAGAATGGGGAACACCCAAGAGTGTGAAAGATGTTCAAGCTTTCCTAGGATTCGCCAATTTCTACCGACGGTTCATACTCGGAATCTCAAAGCTAGCTTCCCCCCTCAAAGCACTCACCAATAAAGACGTTACTTTCGAATGGATGATGGAAGCAGACATCGCCTTTGAAAATCTCAAACATGCCTTCACCACTGCCCCAATCCTCATCCACTTCAATCCAGACAAAAAGACCATCGTCGAAACCGACGCCTCAGATTTCGTATCTGGAGGTGCCTTGTCACAATATAATGATGCCGGAGTACTACACCCTGTAGCGTTCTTCTCCAAGAAACATTCACCTGCTGAATGCAACTATGAGATTTACGACAAGGAACTACTAGCAATCATCCGCGTGTTTGAGGAATGGCGCCCGGAACTAGAAGGGTCCAAACACCCCATTGATGTCATTAGTGACCACAAAAATCTGGAATACTTTATGAGTACTAAACAACTCAATCTTACGGTTTGATCCTCGTTTAAGCCCTTCTGTATCCTAGAAGGTAAGCAGAGCTACTTAGATGAGAATTGTTGTGATAAGAGTAACGAAGTTTTCTACAGGTCCTACATGGATCTAACTCCAGGCGACTTAAGTGTAAAGGTTTTCACAGCGACAGTGACTGCGAGGATTCTGAGGTAGAATTGAGGTAGTATTAAAACAATACAGTAGAAGTAAAGTAAGAATGTTGCTTAAGGAAAGAAGAAGAAGATACAAGCGAGCAAAACCCATCCTTTAAATACCCAGCTTTCCAACCACCATGACCCATAACCGATAGCAACCAAAACACAAAGACATTATAATCCTAACCGAGATCCTATCACAACCCGTACAATATCCTTGACCCATTTTCTCCATCATATCCGTGAAACTCAATCGTCGACAAATCAGATGGGCCGAATATCTATCCCGCTTCGATTTTGTGATCACCTACTGACCAGGCAGCCAAGGAGGGAAACCGGACGAATTTACTAGGAGATCGGGAGATCTCCCCAAGGAAGGGAATGAAAGATTAGCACACCAGAGTCAGGTGGTGCTAAAGAAGGAAAATATTGATCTAAAGCTAAGTTTGTTGTCAGCTTCTTTGTCAAATGAAGCTGCTGAACTGGATGCCCCCCTTGAACAACTCTTCAAAGAAGGATATATTGCTGACAAGATCCCTGAAGAGATACTTGAAGCACTAAGAAATAAGGATCAACAATCAAAAAATATCACCTTGAGCGAGTGCACCGAGGAAAACGGAAGGCTATGTTACGGAGGATGTATCTACGTCCCTAACCTAGACACCCTCCGATTGGAACTTATCCGAAGACACCATGACGTACCAGCAGCAGGACATCCGGGACGAGATAAGACCTTTGAACTCCTCTCCAGAAGTTATTACTGGCCAAAGATGAGAGACTCGATCAACAGATATACTCGCAATTGCCATATCTGTCAAAAGTCAAAGCCAGCTACTCAACGTACTCAAGGTGTCCTCCGTCCTCTCCCTATCCCAAACCGTCCTTGGCAAGAGATTTCAATGGACTTTGTCACAGGCCTTCCAGAATCAGACGGATATGATGCAATAATGGTCGTGGTTGATCGCCTATCAAAGATGCGACACCTAATTCCCGGTAATACGACAGTCAAGTCCAGAGACGTTGCAGAATTATATCTCCAACATATCTGGAAACTTCATGGACTACCATCGCATGTTACTTCTGACCACGGGACTCAATTCACCGCCCACTTCTGGAAAGAACTTTGCCAATGTCTCGGGATCCAAGCTTGAATGTCCACTGCTTTTAACCCCGAAACAGATGGACAAACAGAGAGACTCAATGCCGTGATGAAGCAATATCTTTGCTCCTACATATCTGATCAACAAGAAGACAAGAGTAAATGGTTACCAATGGCCGAGTTCTCTGCTAATAACCAAGAATCAGCCAGCACCAAAGTCTCCCCATTCTTTGCTAACTATGGTTACCATCCACGTTTTGATACCTCTGTTGTTCCGACTAAGAATACTCCCCAAAGTTTAGATGCCGCTTCTTTTGCTAGTAAGATGCAGGAACTAAGTGATTATCTTTGTACCCAAATTTGAACGGCACAGGACATTCAAGAGACAGCTACAAATAAACATCAGACGCCAGCCCCTGCTTACCAGATTAACGACCATGTCTGCGTGTCCATGAAGAATATTCGAAGAACCCGTAATGCGAGGAAACTAGATTGGAAATGGAAGGGCCTCTATGCGGTAAAAAAGATTGTCTCCCCTTTCGCTTATGAGATTGATCTCCCCTTTTTGGTCAAATATCATCCTGTATTTCACGTTTTCCTTCTCAAGCCTGTGCCCAACAATGCTCTTCCAGGACAAATTATTCCTCCTCCAACTCCAATTGTTGTCAATGACCAGGAAGAATACTTTATTGAAAGAATTCTTGATCATCCAATCCATCGAGGACAATCACAATACCTCGTTGAATGGACCGGTTATGCTCATCCTACCTGGGAACCTGCGGAAGATCTCCAAGACGTAAAAGCCGTTGACCATTTCTTGGCTCAACGACCTATTACAGTCCCTAGTGTTCGCAGGAGCTTACGCTTGAAGGGGGGAGCTACTTTCATGGATTAAACGAGGTAACGGACGGGGATAAAATTATTGGTTGTCATGGGTCGTTTTGTTGAACAATGCTTTTGTTGTTCGGTTAGGTTTCGGTTATGTGTCAGAGTATGGGAAAAGTGGGGTATTTAAGAGCTGGGTTTTCACCGTTTGTTGTACTTTTCCTTTCTTTCCTTAAGCAACGTTCTTGTTTACCTTCTTCTGCAATTGTTGGAATACTATCTCGGTTCTACCTCAGAACCCTCGCCGTTGCTGTTCACTTCGCTGCACTTATCTTGCCTTGAGATAGACACCTCGTAGAACTTGTAGAAACGCCGCACTCTTTGAACATGTTGTTACCTCTTTTAAGTAGCACTGCTCACCTTCAGGGATACTGAAGGGCTTAACGAGGGACTCAACCGTGAGATCAGAAGACACAGCAAGAATCTTTATACCTCTCTTCCCCTCTCTCCAAAGAGGCGAAGCCTCTATCACTCCTGCTTCCTCCCCAACTGCCATGGTGGAACCAAGAACCCCCTCACCATCAAAACGGCAGAGAGCTGACACCTCTCCTCCATCACCACCTGTCTTTTCCCACCCCACTAATTCAATTTCTATAATCCAAAATAAGGACAACAGGATCTCAGGAGCCCCCATGACCCTCAAGACAGTTAGTCAGTTCCTAACAAAGGCTGACGAACTGAACCTCATTCACTTCACCTCCCTCTTTAACATGATCCAGCATCTACAAAGCGAGGTCACCCTACTGAAAGAGGCTGCTAAGAGTCTAGCACCTCTCCCAGACATGTTTCCAGTGTCACCAACTCTAAGCAAACAAGAGCGTGTGCACCTTCTCACAGTAGGGAAAGCAGCACCCTCAGCGCCACCTGCACCGATCAGTGCTCCTCCTCCTCCTGCACCTGCTGCTACAATTCCTGCTCCTTCTGCCCCAAAGCCTTTGCAATGGGCCCAGGTGGCTGCCAGCAAACCCAAGAGAAAACCCCAACCAGCAAAGGTTAAACAGGCTGCTAACGCACCTGCCCCTAAGACTTCATCTTCCTCTCCCTCAACATCTCCCACCATGCGTGCTCGTCATTTGATTGTCAAACGTGACGGCACTCCCCTTACCCAAGGGACACCCACCAAACTCAGAGATAAACTTAACTCTGCCATTGGTTCCATCACCATCCAGTCTGTGGCAATAGACACACATTCCCAGAATGTGTCATTGACGGTCATGAACAACATGTTTGCCAACACTCATTACAGAAAAGTTGGCCAATTCCTTTACCTCATCCCAGGAGCTTGTTCCCTACACCTTGACGAACCATTGCACCAACTTGTTGTACACAGTATCCCCACCTCTATGGAACCCTCTGCCATTCAGCAAGAGCTCTGCAATTTCAACCCTGGCCTTATCATGGATTTCCCCCTAAGATGGCTCACTCTACCTGAAAAACGAAGAGGAAAAACAGTTTCCTCAATTGTTATCACACACTCTGGCCCCAAAGCTAATGAGACTGCCACCCGCACTTGCTTATCTGCCGTTTCTACCACTGTCAGATATGAATGCAAACTCCGCTTCGGACCCTCCACCCAGTGTTCCCAATGCCGGAAATTTGGACACCACACAAACAAATCTCACGGTCAGTCCCTCGTTAAGCCCTTCAGTATCCCTGAAGGTGAGCAGTGCTACTTAAGCGAGGTAACAACACGTTCAAAGAGCGCAATGTTTCTACAAGTTCTACGAGAGGTCTATCTCAAGGCGAGATAATGTAACGGATCTATAATACCGTTACCTGCAGTGAAGCATAATAGTACCTGGCAAGCGGAGAGGTGGTAAGGATCAACATGAGTGGAGTAGCTACCACATGTTAGAGGATACCTGCTACCCTGCTGTTCTGATGGGGTGGAACCAGTGAGAATAATATTAGCCGACGAGCCAATGATATATCTCTGGTGATACCAAACACAGGAAGCTCCTGTGGTGGCTTTTCCTACCCATCTGTGCATAAACTAGCAGCCCAGAGCCATTGGTGTGGCAATAGGGAATCTATTAAGTGTAGGACACCTCACATGCAACAGTAGACTGATCAGCGCCGATTCCTGCATCCAGCATAGGCATGGCATGCAGCTGGCGGATCAAGAAGGTCTAACTGGATAGAACAACCGAGGAGTGCCGGAGAGCACAGAAGTGATCATTAGCTGAATCCTGAGGTGCCCCGCTCGCAATAGCTTGGCATGTTCTCAGGGTCTGACGGGCCCCCAGCAGAGTAGAACAGAAAGAGGACGGTGAATCAGCAGCACTATAAAGATAGTGCCTGACCCCGCCACCTGTTGCTCTTCTTCCCAGTCTCATCAGACAGAATACTACTGAGTAGAGCCCTTAAGATTATTGAGTACTTTGCACGAAAATACTCTTAACATCTCAACCTGATTTAGTATTTGCAACGGCCGTATTACTACATCTATTCCCACTATAAAGCAGTTGGACTACCCTGTTACAGATAAGTGCAACGAGGTGAACAGCGACAGCAAGGATTCTGAGGTAGAATTGAGATAGTATTCACACGAGACAGGAGAAGGTAAACGAGAACATTGCTTAAGGAACAAAAGAAGAAGAAGAAGAATGAACACAATCCACCCCTTAAATACCCCACTTTCCGCACCACAACCAATACCCAACAACAACCGAAACACAAAGACATAATAACAAACTCCCAACTTTGCCGCAACCATCGAATCCAACCCTAATCCACTTCCCAACCTTAATCCATGAAAACAAATGCCCCAACCAACCATGCTGTTGCTGGTGTGTTGGTCTCCGCCCAACTGCAGTTTCACGGATCAAAGCAAGGCAATGGATTAGGATCGTGTGGGATGGTTAGGAACGGATTTTGGTTACTTAGCATAATGTCTTTGTGTTTCGGTTGTTGGTGGATTGTTGGTTGTGATAAGGGAAAGCAGGGTATTTAAGCGAAGGAATTCGGTCGTTCTTGTCTTTTCTCTTCTTCTCTCCTTAAGCAACGTTCTCGTTCCCTTCTCCTGTATTATCTGAATACTATCACAGTTCTACCTCAGAACCCTCACTGTCACTGTTCCTTTTGCTGCACATATCTCACCTTGAGTTAAACACTCCATTTTCACGGATACGAAGGAGTAAATGGGATAGGAATGTCGTATGGGTTGAGATCGGAACCTCGGTTAAGGATTATAATGTCTTTGTGTTTCGGTTGGTTTTTGGTTGCTTTTGGGTTATGAGTCATAATGGTTGAAAAGCAGGGTATTTAAAGGATGGATTCTGTTCGCTCGTATTTTCTTCTTCTTTTCTCCTTAAGCAACGTTCTTACTTTACTTCTGTTGTATTGTTTTAATACTACTCAGTTCTACCTCAGAACTCTCGTGGTCGCTGTCGCTGTGAAACCTTTACACTTAACTCGCCTTGAGTTAGACCCCCGTAGGGCCTGTAGAAACATCGTGACTCTTGTCACTTGACCTCTCGCTTAAGTAGCACTGCTCACCTTCAGGGATACTGAAGGGCTTAACAAGGGATCAAACCATGAGATCCTTGTAGGACTTGTAGAAAACACTGCACTCTTTGAACATGTTGCTACCCTGTTTAAGTAGCACTGCTCACCTTCAGGGATACTGAAGGGCTTAACGAGGGACCCAACCGTGAGATACAGCTCATAGCTGCCCCACACTCTCTTGCTCAACTAAAGGCTGCCCCTGCTCTCACACTCTTGTCAAGTGTGTCAACTGCGACAGACCCCATGAGTCACACCTGAGCAGCTGCCCATCACACCCTTCAAAGGCTCCAGCGCCCCCTCTGGCAGATGACCAGATGGACCTTTAGGTCACTTTACTTATACTTGTTCAACCCCAACTAACCTTGATTGAAACCTTTTCCTGGCTGCTTGTTACTTCCATTGTGGCTTTACTGTGGACCTACTTCTACTGTTTCTCATTGTTTCTTTGGCTGCTGTTTACAAGTCCCTTTATTCTCATAGGCATTCGTTGTCAATTTTCCCTGCACCGTTAAGTCGTTTATCGCAGGAACATTGTCTTGTTCTGTTGGAAGTACTTGGTTCTCTTTTCCTTTGTGTTCTCTCTTGTTACCCAGGCGGATAAGGGTGTTTATTTGGTGGGGATAGGTTTTTTGACTTCATAACCTTTGTGTTGCATAAGCGGTTTTGTATCAAGAAACAATAATCAAATGACTTAAACAAAAAAAAAAAAAAAAAAACCGTGTTTTGTGCAGTGGTGAGATTTTGTAATGGCGAGAACTAACAAAATAAAGTCTGAAGGGATGGATGTAGGGATCGGTAAAATACCTATTTTATAATAAAATACTGTATTTTACGAGTATTGTATTGTATCAATGATACAATACATACCAGCACAGACCACTCCCAAGCTGGGGCTGCCTGACTGGGCCCTTTTTTCCCCGTCGAGGCCTAGAACCTCCCCAAAAACTGGCAGTTAACCATACCTTAACCTATATCAGTACTGGTATGTATTTTATCCGCCGTATTTTATCTTTTAATACTGTATAATACATAAAATACGGTATTATTACATGTCCGATCCCTAGATGGATGGGTGGCTAGTGGGTTGGGCAGAGGTTGTTAGGCATTTTTAAGCTTTCACTTGCTTGAATCTAATCCACTACATCCTACAGCCTATTTTGTGCGGTTAGAGCTTGCGATTGAATAATCTCACCATAGCTCAAAACACGGAATATTGAACAAAGTTAAAAATACAACTTGAGGAGTGCAAAGAGATATAAGACAGACAAAATTTTCATATAATCTATCACAAGTATCTAACAATTTTGCAGGATATAAAATACCTTTTCCAATAAGTTAGAGTTCTTTATAGATCTGGTCAGCTTGGATTTGGGCAAAGCTAAAACAAATAAAATATAAGAACCATAACTGCATTGCTGTTAGCTACGTGTCGTTAGCAGTATTATCTTGGCTGTATGCAGTCATTGGAGATTTTTTTTTTTTTGTTTAAATCATTTGATTATTGTATCTAGGTACAAAATCGCTTATGCAACACAAAGGTTATGAAGTCAAAACACCTATTCCCAGCACTAACTATCCACACCCCAGGATAACAAAAGAAAAATACAAAAGAAAAATAAATAAACCAAACCTATAGGCGAGCCAATAGGAAAGTGACCCCAATGATCATAACAATGATCCCGCAATAAATGACTTTAACAAGTAAGGAGATGTAGCAATTTAGGTACTAGAAAGTAAAGAAAAAGAAGATGAAGAAACAGAAACTGCAGAAGATAATTGATCTGAGGTTCTGGTGAGTGATAGGGGGTACCAGGTATTCCACTTAGGTGGGTAGCCGGTCATGGTGTGGCAGATATAATTGACGAATAGTTGTAGTTGGGTAGGGTCTTTTCAGATATCTTCAACAGAGATTAGGCTGAGGATGAACTTTTCTCTGGCTTCTGTCCTAGCAGGACAGCGGAGGATGGCATGCTCAAGGTCTTCGTCTTTGTCTTGGCATCTGGGGCAGCGTTTGGAGAGGCCCTGGGAGTGCCAGGACTGGTGGGCGGCAAGGTAGCTTTTGTGGGCATGGACTTGATGGAGTCTCCCACTCATGAAGCGGTCAAATCTCATGAAGGTTGGTGCAATGGTGGAGAGAGGGGTGGTGTAGTAACTGAGTGGGGGGTGTGAGGCAGCCCAAAGAGTCATGGTTAGGCCTTGGACCATCTCTGGGGTGATGGTGGGTGGTTCAGAAGAGGGTGTGAGGTTGGCTTGTAGTGCATTGTTGATCATAACACAAAGCTGGTCTATTGCGAGTAGCTTGTTGGTTTTGGCTTTGGATGTCCATGTTTTCAGGTTCATTGAAACACCTAGGAGTAGGTGGCAATGTGATGGTGCTCTGAAGGGGCCCTCAAGTGGGAAGTTACTGAGGAACCTGCCTGAGACGGGGTTATGATGTGGTGATGCAGCCGTTCTGGGAATGGCAAACTGGAGACGGTATTTGTAACAAAGTACATTGATTGGAAACAGGGCCGCACTGGGCATAGGGTGAGTGAGTTGATTGATGTAAAGCAGTTGGTGACCCAGTGGAGTACTTTGTCCCAAAGGCGTGGGAGAAAGGTGAGAGAGGAATTGTTGGGTTTAAAGACAGCAGAGCCATAGAGCATTGTGGAGAGAATGACAGCCTGGGCCAATCTTCTGTTATTGTATGAGGTGAGTTCTGTCCCAGCTAGGGACAGGCAGTGGAGAAGGAGGAATGTTTTGTTGGATTTCAGAAAGCGTTGTTTGAAGTGATGAGATGGTGACAAATTGGTTTCGAACCAAAGGCCAATACATTTGACAACTTTAAGAGGGAAAAAGAGATTGTTGTTAAGGGACATGGGGAGGTTGCAGAAGGGCAATTGATCCCTTTCTGTTCTCCAATGAATAAAATCTGTTTTGACAATGGAGAAAGAGATGTCTAGTACTGATCCCACATGTTGTAGGTAGTTCCTGGCACGTTGCAGTCAATGTATGTTGGACCTTTCTGAGGATGATGCAATGGTGAGGCTGAAGTCGTTAACATAGGAGAGGGTGATTCCTTTTGCTAGTTTGACCTGTGTAACGGATTTACAAATACCGTTACCTGCAGTGAAGCATAATAGCACCGGGCAAGCAGAGAGGTAGTAAGGATCAGCATGAGTGGTGTAGCTACCACATGTTAGAGGATACCTGCTACCCTGCTGTTCCGATGGAGTGGAACCAAGCGAGAATAACATTAGCTGACGAGCCAATGATATATCCCCAGTGATACCAAAAACAGGAAGCTCCTGTGGTGGCGTTTCCAATCCATCTATGCACATACTAGCGGCCCAGAGCCACTGGTGCGGCAATAGGGAATCTATTAAGTGCAGGACACCTCACATGCAACAGTAGACTGATCAGCGCCGATTCCTGCATCCAGCAGAGGCATGGCATGCAGCTGGCGGATCAAGAAGGTCTAACTGGATAGAACAACCGAGGAGTGTTGGAGAGCGCCGAAGTGATCATTAGCTGAATCCTGAGGTGCCCCGCTCGCAATATCTTGGCATGTTCTCAGGGTCTCGACGGGCCCCCAGCAGAGTAGAACAGAAAGAGGACGGCGAGTCAGCAGCACTATAAAGATAGTGCATGACCCCGCCACCTGTTGCTCTTCTTCCCAGTCTCATCAGACAGAATACTACCGAGTAGAGCCCTTAAGATTATTGAGTACCTTGCACGAAAATACTCTTAAAACATCTCAACCTGATTTAGTATTTGCAACGGCCGTATACCTATTCCCACTACAGAGCAGTAGGATTACCCCCGTTACAACCTGATGGAGTGGGGCAACGTAGATGATGAAGAGGAGTGAGGAGATTGGTGAACCCTGAGGTACACCCATGTCTATTGGTTCAAAGGTGAAAGGGCTGCTTTTGAAGAGTAGGCGGCAGAATCTGTTGGAGAGGAAGGAGAGGACCCAGTGAACAAGATATTCAGGTGTGTCTTTTGTTCTTAGTTGTTTGGTGAGGTTATTGGCTCTGATGTTATCAAATCCTCCTTCGATGTTGAGGAAGAGTGATGAAACCTTGCGTCCAGATGCCTGGAGTAGCTTGATATCATGGAGAAGTGTTCCAGCGTCAGAGATGCTTCTGCCTGTGAGTGACCCTAGTTGATTGGGGTGGATGAGGCCAGCAGTGAGGGCATGGTCGTAGAGGTGGAATGCAGCAATGCATTCCAGGATCTTGGAGAGAGTTTCCAGGAGAACAATAATGCAGAAGGAGGATGGTTTACTGTAGAAAGGTTTGCTGGCTTTGGGTAGAACAATGCCATTGGCTGCCTTTAGTAAGCTGGGGTGGATGCCATATTGTAAAAGGGGGGCGAGAAGTGATGCAATTGCTTCAGGATTGAGGGCATAGATGTGTTTCCAGACTCCATATGGGATTTGGTCTGGGCCTGGGGTGGAGGGGTTGGAGGATTTGCTGAGTGCTTTGGATACTTTTTCTGCTGTAACGGGTGGTACGTCATGGTGGAGGAAGCATGGAGGAGTAGGTGTTGGTGGTTGTGGTGGAAAGAAGTGTGAGATAAGTGCTTTGTTGAGTTGGGTGGAGGAAGTGATGTTTGGGAAGGAGGGGAGGTTATCAGCATCTTTGGGTTTTTTCATCTGATTGGCTGCCCAGAGGTCTTTAACACCAGCATTGCTGATGAATTCATTCCAGTGTTTTGGTGTGACCTTTTTGATTGTGCCAAAGTAGGCATACCTTGCTGATTTGAGTCCAAAGTTGGTTGCCAATCCCTTTTTGAGGTCCCTGGCAACGGAGAGAAATATGGTGCGAAGTTATAATATGTCAGGTGTCCACCACGCTTTTGACCACTTGGAGGGAGGTTTGGATGGAGCGCATGCAACAATAGGTTGCGTTAATGTCTTGAGGTTGTCTTTGTACCATGTTTGAATGTCGTTGGTGATGGGTGAGGGTGTAAAGGCTGCAACTGTTTTTTTTTCACGGATGGAAATGGAGTATTGGGTTAGGGTTTTGTTTGGTGGTGGTAAGGAATTTCGGTTGTTATTATAATGTCTTTGTGTTTCAGTTAATATCGGGTTGTTGGCCGGGATATGGGAAAGCGGGGTATTTAAGCGATGGATTTCATTCGTTCTTTGTCTTCTTCTTCTTTCTTTAAGCAATGTTCTAGTTTACCTTCTCCTGTATTATTCAATACTATCATGGTTCTATCTCAGAACCCTCCCTGTCGCTGTCCCACTTCACGCTGCACTTATCTCACCTCAAGATAAACTCCTACGTAGGACCTGTAGAAACCTTGCATCCGTTGAACGGTTATACCCATCGCTTAAGTAGCACTGCTCATCTTCAGGGATACTGAAGAACTTAACCAAGGGCCTAACCGTGAGATTACGTTGCTTCCTCTATCTAAACTTTCTACTCCGAAGCAACTCCCTTATGGGAATCACTGCCTGGATTCACCAATCCATTTTAAACATCTCCCCCTGTTGGACGCTGAGAATACCTCTTGTTGAAGTTACTCCTGAGTGGCTTGATCAAGAATACCTACACAACAACGCTTTGCCTCGTCTGCCAACTTCATCATGAGCGCTTCCACCCCCGCTGCTGGACCCTCCTCTGAAGGAGCCGCTGTCTCTGTTCAAGGTTTCACCACCCAAGAAGCCTTCTCACAAGCAATTAGAAACGATCCCGCTGAGTTGTACAACCAACTCAAGGAACTCTACTAAAGCCTGGAGGACCAGATAGACCCCCTCCAGGAAAGCGAAAAGACGCCGAGGTCAAACTCAGCACTGCTCAAATACAGGTAGAGAATGCCCTCTGCCATCTTGCGACCCAAGACCAATGGGTCAATGAAGCTTCAACCCTCATCACCCGGCTACGCCAAGAGAGAAATGAAGCCCGAGAAGCCACTCAAGCGCCTCCGCCAAACCTTGCCTCTCATGGTTTAGCCCCTTATTAACCCCTTCAGTATCCCTGAAGGTGAGCAGTGATACTTAAGTGAGGTACTAACCCATTCGAGGAGTGCAAGGTTTCTACAGGCACTATCTCACGGTTTGATCCCTCGTTAAGCCCTTCAGTATCCCTGAAGGTGAGCAGTGCTACTTAAACGAGAGGTCAAGAGGCAAGAGTCACGATGTTTCTACAGGTCCTACGTGGGTCTAACTCAAGGCGAGTTAAGTGTTGAGGGTTTCACAGCGACAGCGACCGCGAGAGTTCTGAGATAGAACCGAGGTAGTATTAAAATAATACAGTAGAAGTAAAGTAAGAATGTTGCTTAAAGAGAAAAGAAGAAGAGAATAAAAACGAAGCGAAATCCATCCCTTAAATACCCCGCTTTTCTCAACAAAAATCCAACAACCAAAAAAAACCGAAATACAATAGCATTATCCTTTACCACAACCCGAAAACCATAACAACTGACGAACCGACACCTAACCCTATACCTAATCCTTAATCCGTGAAACACTACAGTTGAGGTCTATTTCAAGGCGAGATAAGTGCAGCGTGATGATGACAGCAACAGCGAGAGTTCTGAGGTAGAACCGAGATAGTATTTGAATAAACACAGTAGAAGGTAAAAGAGAACGTTGCTTAAGGAAAGAAAGAAAGAAAGAGAAGAACAAGCGACCGAAATCCATCCTTTAAATACCCCGCTTTTCCCACATTCTGACTCATAGCTGAAACGCAACCGAACAACAAAGACATTATATAAGAAAGACAGTCCGTAACAACCAATAGCTCCATCCTAACCCATTACCTGATTCTATCCATGAAATTGCCCCCTCGCCGCCCCCAGCCTCATCAACCCTCACCTGCCGCTCAGAACACATGCTAGATTTAGAGGAGTTCGACAGATCTAGAGCCAAACTCCCCGGTTTTATCCTACAACTGTTATACCTGTACCTTTTGAAAGAGTTCCTGGCCCTGGAGTTACCCTATCTTCGGAGTTACCCTACTTTAGCACCTTCCGGATCGGGACTGGAGCCTGTTACCCTGCCTCCAATCCTTCCAGTAGGTATAGTATTTGGAGAAGGGGAGACAGCACCAGAAAAGACCTGTCCCGGAGGGCAAAAGTAACCCCTAGGCCGTCAAGCAAAACCGTCCGGCGGAATGGGACCCTGAGGGTATGTAGGGGAAGTGTCTGGCTTCGCTGTGGTTCAAACAGATTGCGAGTCAGACCAAAACTGGCAGAGTTACAGACTGACAAAGATAAGGGAACGCAATGCTACGCGACGATTTGGATAGGCAAAATGATCGTCTCAAAGAGACGAACACAATGAAGACGAATACGTAACTCCCATGTTACCGACATGCATACTGCTTGGAGAATCGCGGATCGGGGCCAGGGAACTCAATGGGGTATCGGGTATGGAGATAAGGCGAAGTGGTTTCATGTTGTCATAGTAGTTAGCGCCTCCACACCACACTACACCCAAACAAAGTAGAGAGGAGGCATTACAAATACTCTCACAGTGGATGTAAACTCTGAGTTGGATCATTAGCGATGAAGAACGAGCCTTATCAATATTATATTGTTTCTAGCAAAATCACTTCGGTGCAATTTACTCTTTTACTTCTGAATTACTTTTATCTCGCTTAGCAAGGCCTTGGCCCTTCAGCGTTCGTTATTAAAAACCTTACTATTGGAAGTTCTTCATGGAACTTTGCTCGATCCCTACTTTGAGCTCTACGGTTATCTTTTAGCGGTTCATAAGAAGCAGTTAGGACTTGCGCCTGTGTATTGTGTTGCGGATAGCAACCGGGCAGGTTATAGCATCTAAATTGTTATCTGAAGCTTCTTGGAGATTTCCTGTGCGGTAAGAAGTACCGGTTTTACAACATCTCTGTTCAAAACTTGCCGTCAACAGGGACCGATTTGCGGACGAAAACATGATGATCCTCTATGCCATTGATCGCTTAGAAGGAGCTGCCCTAGAACAAGTTCGACATACTGTCCTCCCCTCTGGCCTAACTACATGAACCAACACAGCCGCACTCATCGCATCGCTGGAATCCGCCTTTGCAGACCCAGACCCCACCAGCACGGCCAGACGAGAGTTACATCAACTCCGCCAAGGCAAGAGAGACTTCTCAATCTACCTAGCTGACTTGCAGAGGATCATGGGACAGCTCAACTTTGAATAAAATTCGAAGATGGATGCCCTGGAACATGGAATGTCGGAGGAACTGAAAGAAGCCATGGTTTTTGCCACCGTCGCCCCCACAACCCTCCACGAGATGATTCTCTATCCCACTAGGCTTGATAATCACATCCAAGCTTGAAAGGCAGAAAAGCAGGGAAACGGTCGTGAGACCATGGGACAATTTAACGCCCCAACAAACGCCAAAACCCCCTTTACCCCTGTCTCATCGTTTGTACACAGCGGCCTAGCTCCTATGGACCTCTCCTTTGGCCGCACTGGTATCCTCTCATGCCCCCCTCAGGATCAACGCTACACTATGGTAAATGGTCTTCGAAAGCTCTCCGAGGAGGAAAAGCTATGGCGCCGATCCACCGGTAAATGTATGTTTTGCGCCGCACCGGACCACTCATACGCCAACTGCCCCTCCGCTCCCAGGAAACAAACAATGAGAGGAGTCCTCACCACACCACCCGCCGTTCACTCACCTCCTGCCTCCTCCCTGCCACCACCACCTCTCTTTCCAGGATGGAACCGGGTAATGGATTAGGACGAAGGGGTTGGTGTTTACGAAGAATTTCCTTGGGTATAATGGCTTTGTTGTTCGGTTATGTTTCGGTTGTTGTCGGAGTGTTGGCTTGTGTTACGGGAAAGCGGGGTATTTAGGTGAAGGGTTTTAGTCGTTTTTGTACTCCTTTTTCTTCTTTCCTTAAGCAACGTTCTCGTTTACCTTCTCCTGTAATTGTCTGAATACTATCTCGGTTCTACCTCAGAACCCTCGCTGTCGCTGTTTACTCCGCTGCACTTATCTTGCCTTGAGATAGACCTCTCGTAGAACTTGTAGAAAACACTGCACTCTTTGAACGTGTTGTTACCTCGCTTAAGTAGCACTGCTCACCTTCAGGGATACTGAAGGGCTTAACAAGGAACACAACCGTGAGACTCTCCCTCCTCAGTTTTTCGCTTTAGAAGCAGCAGACTCAATCAACGAATCTTTAAACTAGTACAACCAAGGCCGACTCGTGACCCTGCCTTGGTCTCGAGTTCTTTTCCCTTGTTTGTATTTTCAATTTCTGGGTTTTCGGTTTCTGGTATTAGCATGGAGGATCAATTAGATGGGGAACATTTTGTAGTTTTGTGCAATATTTCCCATAATAATAAAATAATCAAAACACACGCTTTACTGGACACTGGAGCCTCTGGATTTGCATTCATTGATAAAGAATTTGCGAGTCACCACTCTCTCCCCCTGACCCCTCTGAAAATACCCCGACAACTTGACGTTATCGATGGTCACCCTGTAGCTTCAGGTGAAATCACCCACATCGCCAAACTCAACCTGTCCATTCAAGACCATCAAGAACAAGCCCCCTGTTTTGTTACCCAACTTGGCCACACCCCCTGGTTTTAGAAATACCCTGGATGAATCATCATGATGTCCATCTACATTTCGCCGATAAACGTATTGAGTTTAGCTCTAAACTCTGCACCACCCACTGTGCCCCCCACCCACCGGTTGTCATCACAGCATCAGTCCCCGCTCCACCATGACTAAACCTGCCCTTCATTGGGGCTGCCAGCTTTCGAACTCTTACCAGGAAACGCATATCCCAAGCCTACGCCATGTCGCTATATGAGATCAACAAGATTATAGACGACAAAACAACAAAAGAGGAATGGAAGTCACGAGTCCCAGCAGAATATCATGACTTCCTGGACATGTTTTATAAAAAAACACAAGGATTATCCCCTCATCACTCCTATGATCACAAAATACAACTGATGGAGGAAAAGGTTGCCCCATTTGGGCCACTCTATGGAATGTCAAGAGAGGAGCTCATTGTCCTCAAAAAATACATTGAAGATAACCTTGAGAAAGGCTTTATTCACACCAGTTCCTCCCCTGCTGACTCCCCGGTACTTTTTGTAAAAAAGGCTGATGGCTCCTTTTGGCTATGTGTCGACTATAGGGGCCTAAACGCTATTACAATAAAGGATTGATATACCTCTCCTCTCATCCGAGAGACTCTTGATAGACTAGCAAAAGCCCATTGGTATACCAAGCTGGACCTTTGTGACGGCTATCATCAGATTTGAATCGCCAAAGGGGAGGAGTGAAAAACTGCTTTCTGAACTCGTTATGGCCTCTACGAGTACCAAGTCATGCCATTCGGGTTCACCAATGCCCCCGGAACCTTTCAACGATTTGTCAACAACTGCCTCACTGGATATCTGAATATCTTCTGTACGGCTTACCTCAATGATATCCTTATTTACAGTGACACCTTCGAGGAAAACCCAATCCACATCCGAAAAGCGCTCCAGACTTTGAAAGATAATGACATTCTGCTGAAACCTGAAAAATGCGACTTTGAGGTACAAACAACCAAGTACCTAGGGCTTATCCTTACTCCGGATGGTATCAAGATGGACGAGGAAAAGATCAAAGCCGTAAGGGAATGGGGTACTCCAAAAAGCATCAAGGATGTCCAAGCCTTCCTAGGGTTTTCAAATTCTTACCGACGATTTATCCTAGGCTTTTCCAAATTAGCCTCCCCACTCACCTCCCTCACCAAAAAAGGAATTGCCTTCGAGTGGACTGTAGAGACAGATATTGCCTTCGAAAATTTGAAGCATGCTTTCACCACAGCCCCAATTCTCATCCATCTTGACCCCG
Organism: Gyromitra esculenta; assembly: GCA_038503075.1. NCBI lineage: Eukaryota > Fungi > Ascomycota > Pezizomycetes > Pezizales > Discinaceae > Gyromitra > Gyromitra esculenta. Next base: position 913,146 of record JBCAML010000020.1, on the reverse strand, counting down.
ACAAAAAAATCATTGTGGAAACTGATGCCTCCGATTTTGTATCTGGAGGCGTGCTATCACAATATGACGACGCTGGAGTGTTACACCCCATAGCCTTCTTTTCAAAAAAGGATTCACCTGTGGAATGTAATTATGAAATTTATGATAAGGAGTTACTTGCTATCATCCGTGTATTCGAGGAATGGCACCCAGAAATAGAGGGATCCAAGCACCCCATCGATGTCATTAGCGACCATAAGAATCTTGAGTACTTTATGAGGACTAAGCAACTTAACCGCTGCCAAGCAAGATGGGCAGAGTATCTCTCTCGTTTTGATTTTGTTATCACTTATCGACTGGGCAGCCAGGGAGGGAAACCAGATGCTTTCACCAGGAGATCAGGAGATCTCCCCAAGGAAGGGGATTAAAGACTGGCACATCAGAGCCAAGTGGTATTAAAGAAGGAGAATATTGATCCCAAGCTAAGTTTGTTGTCGGCTTCTTTGTCAAATGAAGCCACTGAACTGGACGCCCCCTTACAAAAACTCTTTAAAGAAGGATACTTAGCAGACAATTTCCCGGAGAAAATACTCTCTATGCTGAAGAACAGGGACCAATACTCAAAAGAAATCACCCTTAGTGAATGCAGCCAGGAAAACGGAAAACTGTTATACTGAGAACGCATTTATGTCCCTGACTCCAACCACTTACACCAGGAACTCATCCGAAGACATCATGATGCACCCGCCGTAGGACACCCAGGACAAGATAAAACCTTCGAACTCCTGACCAGGAACTTCTACTGGCCTAAGATGAGAGAAACCAGAGCACGATATGTACGTAACTGTCATATTTGCCAAAAAGCCAAACCAGTTACCCAGTGTGCCCAAGGTGTTCTCCGACCCCTACCCATTCCTCAACGACCCTGGCAGGAGATTTCCATGGACTTTGTCACAGGCCTGCTGGAATCTAACGGCTATGATACAATCATGGTGGTCATTGACCGACTGTCCAAGATGTGGCATCTTATTCCATGTAATACAACTGTGAATTCGCAAGATGTCACTGACCTGTATTTACAACATATCTGGAAGCTTCATGGACTACCTATGCATGTTACCTCTGATCCAGGCACTCAGTTCACAGCTCACTTCTGGAAGGACCTATGCCAACAACATGGAATTCAAGCCCGAAGGTCCACAGCATTTGACCCTGAGACTGACGGACAAACAGAAAGACTGAACGCAGTTATGGAGCAGTACCTACGCTCTTACATATCCCATCCTTCGTCCCCGCTACAACCTCTCCGATTGAAAGTTCACCACCACCTTTTGCGTTGCAACGGCGTTACACACAGCCAAAAGTCTCTAGCACTTCGGCTTCATTCCATTACCCCGCTCATAAAAACAAGTTGGATCCTTGTTTTAACAACACCACTCCGATCGCATGTCTTCAGAAGACACAGCAAGAATCTTTACACCTCTCTTCCCCTCTCTCCAAAGAGGCAAAGCCTCTACCACTCCTGCTTCCTCCGCAACTGCCATGGCGGAACCAAGAACCCCCTCACCAGCGAAATGGCAGAGAGCCGACACCTCTCCTCCATCACCACCTGTCTTTTCCCACCCTACAAACTGCATTAAGTTAATCCTAAACAAGGATAATGGGATTAGAGGTGCCCCCATTACCTTAAAGACAGTTAGCCAGTGCCTTACAAATGCTGACCAACTGAATCTTATCCACTTCACCTCCCTCCTTAACATGATCCAGCATCTACAAAGCGAGGTCACCCTACTGAAAGAGGCTGCTAAGAGTCTAGCACCTCTACCCGATATGTTTCCAGAGTCACCAACTCTGAGTAAACAAGAGCGCATGCACCTTCTCACAGTAGGGAAAGCAGCGCCCTCAGCACCACCTGCACCATTCGGTGCTCCTCCTCCTCCTGCACCTGCTGCTGCAATTCCTGCTCCTCCTGCCCCAAAGCCTTTGCAATGGGCCCAGGTGGCCGCCAGCAAACCCAAGAGAAAGTCCCAACCAGCAAAGGCCAAACAGGCTGCTAACGCCCCTGCCCCTAAGATTTCTTCTCCCTCTCCTTCAACATCTTCCACCATGCACACTCGTCGTTTGCTTGTCAAACGAGACGGCTCTCCCCTTTCCCAAGGGTCACCCACCGAACTCAGAGATAAACTCAACTCTGCCATTGGTTCCATTACCATCCAGTCTGTGGCAATAGATACACATTCCCAGAATGTGTCGTTGATGGTCATGAACAACATGTTTGCCAACACTCATTACAGTAAAGTTGGCCAATTTCTCCACATCATCCCAGGAGCTCGCTCCCTACACCTTGAAGAACCACTGCATCAACTTGTTGTACATGGTATCCCCACTTCTATGGAGCCTCTTGCCATTCAGCAAGAACTCTGCAACTTCAACCCTGGCCTTATCATGGATTTCCCCCTAAGATGGCTCACTCTACCTGAAAAACGAAGAGGAAAAACAGTTTTCTCAATTGTCATCACACTCTCTGGCCCCAAAGCCAATGAGATCGCCAACTTCTCACGGTTTGATCCCTCATTAAGCCCTTCAGTATCCCTGAAGGTGAGCAGTGCTACTTAAACGAGAGGCCAAACGATAAGAGTCATGATGTTTCTACAGGTCCTACGTGGGTCAAACTCAAGGCGAGTTAAGTGTAAGGGTTTTCACAGCGACGGCGACAGCGAGGATTCTGAGATAGAATCGAGGTAGTATTAAGGTAATACAGTAGAAGTAAAGTAAGAAAGTTGCTTAAGGAAAAAGGGAGAAAGAACAACAAACGACCAAAACCCATCACTTAAATACCCCGCTTTTCTCATATTCCGACACATAACCGAAACATAGCCGAACAACAAAGACATTATGAAAGAATAACCCGTGACAACCAATAACTCCATCCTGACCCATTACCCGATCCTATCCGTGAAACAACTGCACTCGCTTATCTGCCTTCTCCACCACTGTTAGATCCGAACGCAAACTCTGTTTAGGACCCTCCACCCAGTGTTCCCAATGCCACAAATTTGGACACCACACAAACAAATGCCCCAATCAACCATGCTGTCGCTGGTGTGTTGGACTTCACCCCACTGCAGCTCATAGCTGCCCCACACTCTCTTGTTCAACTAAAGGCTGCCTCTGCTCTCACACTCTTGTCAAGTGTGTCAACTGCGACAGACCCCATGAGTCACACCTGAACAGCTGCCCATCACGCCCTTCAAAGGCTTCAGCGCCCCCTCCGGCAGATGACCAGATGGACCTTTAGGTCACTTTACTTATACTTGTTCAACCCCAACTAACTTTGATTGGAATTTTTTCCTGGCTGCTCTTTATTTCCATTGCAGCTTTACTGCGGACTTTCTTCTACTGTTTCTCATTGTTTTTTGGTTGTTTACAAGTCTCTGTGCTCTCACAGGCATTTGTTGTCAATTTTTTCCCTGCACTGTTAAGTCGTTTATCGCAGGAACATTGTCTTGTTCTGTTGAAAGTACTTGGTTCGCTTTTTCTTTGTGTTCTCTCTGGTTACCCAGGCGGATAAGGGTGTTTATTTGTTGGGGATAGGTTTTTTGACTTCATAACCTTTGTGTTGCATAAGCGGTTTTGTACCAAGAAACAATAATCAAATGATTTAAACAAAAAAAAAAAAAAAAACAGGCATATATCGGGAGGTAGTGCTTTTTTTTCAAGGGAATCTCAAGGTGATTGAAGCCTTAAGATTATACTGTAACCGGGGTAGTCCTTCTGCTCTAGAGTGGAAATAAGTATAGGAATACGACCGTTGCAAATACTAGAAATCTGGTTGAGATATTTTAAGAGTATTTTCATGCAAGGTACTCAATAATCTTAAGTGCGCTACTGGGTAGTATTCTGCCTCCTCAGACTGGGAAGAAGAGCAACAGGTGGTGGGGTCATGCACTATCTTTATAGTGCTGCTGACTCACCATGCTCTTTCTGTTCTACTCTGCTGTGGGCCTGTCAAGACCCTGAGAACATGCCAAACTGTTGTGGGCGGGACACCTCAGCATTAAGCATTTAACCACTTTGGCGCTCTCCAGTACTCCTCAGTTCTGTCCAGTTAGACCTTCTAGATCCGCCAGCTGCATGCCGTGCCTATGCTGAATGCAAGAATTGGCGCTGATCAGTCTATTGTTGCATGAGAGGTATCCTGCACTTAATAGATTCCCTATTGCCGCGCCAATGGCTCTGGGCCGCTGGTACATGCACAGATGGATTGGGAACGCCACCACAGGAGCTTCCTGTGTTTGGTATCACCAGAAATATATCATTGACTCGTCAGCTAATGCTATTCTCACTGGTCCCATTCCATCAAAACAGCAGAGTAGCAGGATCCTCTAGGATGTGGTCACTACACCACTCATGCTGATCCTTACTACTTCTCTGCTTGTCCGGTACTATAATGCTTCACTACAAGTAACAGTATTGTAGATCCGTTACAAGACGGACTCTCTCTATCAACATCCTCAATCGATCAGCACATACCCGGGCCTGTGCCAGTGTTACCAGAAGAGATACCACTCTTGGAGTTAATTGCAGTGAATGTTTTGAAGCCAAATGACAGAAGTGGACAGCCACAAGTCCTGAGTGAAGAAGAGAAGGACCTGTTGGTTGCTGATGTCAAGTGTGACTTCAAGACCCGGCGTATGAAACTAGTCGATTCGTGTGGTGAAGCTGGATTAAGTCATGTCAGCGATTTCCCAGTACTTAAAGCACTGCATGAGAGATGATTCAAAGCATACTGGGAGGAGTTTAAGTTTACTCTCCCTACTGAGAACAAAGCTGTTCGTTTGGTGTACTGTCAGGCTCGGCAACATCAGGAGGCTGATAAAGAATGGTCCATCTGTGGTTTTACTGATGAGATGTCTATTGAAGTGGGAGCTATTTTTGGTGTTTCTTTGGTGTGGCGAGATAAAGATGAGCAATGGCATGATGACTGTGTAGGAGCAAACAAGAAGCAGGGACCATCGGTGATGTGTTGGGGATTTATTATATGGAATCAAAAGGAACCTTTTCATGTGTGGGATGCAGAGACAGAAGAGGAACAAGAGGCTGCAAAGATTGAGATATCTCAGTTAAATGCACAATACAAAGTGGAAGAAGAACATCTCAACAATGAATGGATAGATTCTGCCGAGTGGAAAGCATTTAAAGAGAAGGAACTTCAAAATGCACGAGAAATACGAGCTGTTGCCAAAGCATAGGGAGAAAAGCCTCCTAAAACAACACAATCATGGCAAGGAAAAAAACACAAAATCACAAAAATCAAACAAGGAGAAGGACGTAGAATTGATTCCTGGCAGTATATTCAAAATGTGTGCAAACCAATTTTATGGCCTGAATGCAAACGATTGATGGTGGAGAACCCTAATTTTATACTTATGGAGGATGGCGCTGCTTATCATAGCTCTGATTACACAACACAAGAGCATCTGAAAAAGGGTATCAAAAGATAGAATGGCCACCTAATTCTCCTGATTTTAATCCTATTGAGAGGATTTGGGCGCTATTAAAAAAGAGGATACACATAAGAAGGGGTTTAGAGAGAATTACTATAGTTAGTGAGATGAAATCTCACGGTCTCGTTCTTCATTAAGCCCTTAAGTGTCCCTGAAGGTGAGCAGTGCTACTTAAATGAAGTACTTAACACGTTCAAGGAGTGCAAGGTTTCTACAAGTTCTACGTGTGGTCTATCTCAAGGCGAGATAAGTGCAGCGAGGTAACAAGTGACAGCGAGGATTCTGAAGTAGAATCGAGGTAGTATTTGAAGTAATACAGGTAGAAGTGAAAAGAGAATGTTGCTTAAGGAAAGAGAGAAAGGAAACAACAAGCGACCAAAAAACCCTTCCTTAAATACCCCGCTTTTCCATACTCTGACTCATCACCTAAACCTAACCGAGAAACCAGGACATTATAACCGAGATACTATCTGTGACAACCAATAATCCCATCCTAGACCATTACCTCATACCATCCGTGAAATGAAAAGGGTTTTACGAGAAGAGTGGGATAAAATTACGGTTGAGGAAATCAATACTGAGATAGCTAAATTACCAACTGTTATGCAACGTTGCATAGCTGTGAATGGTGGAAATAATTATCATGCATAGATGTATATTATATTTTTAGTTTTATTCTCTTGCTCGCTACCTTTCATTTGGCCCTATATGCATCTTATTTGGGTGAGTATTGATAGAACTACACAAGAAGCTGTGAAGATGATTAAATCTTACAATGCCGAGACATGGGTTAGGGTTTTTGGGGCATCTGAATACTTTAATTTCCCCCTAGTAGGGTAGAAGAGACATCCAAGTCTTGTCAAACCTCTCCTTACGCCCATGTTTTTTTAAGAAAGCCATTAGCCAGCCCATCATATGGATGAACATTCCCAGGTATACTACATGGAAAAGGTCTGGCTTCAGTAGATCTCAACATTCTACGAATGGAAGATTCCAAAGGAGGCCTCGTGTCAGTTTTACCCCCTTTTTCTCCAGCACATTTCCTGCTTCGTCATTGCCGGCCTCGCACTCATCAAGGTACCTAGCATACTCTCCATGCTCACGAGAGTTGAGAGGATGATTCTGAAGATTACCAAGACGATATTCGTCTTCTCCACCAACGGGGCAAAGATTTTCAACAATATTACGCAATTGAAGCAGAGAGTATAAAGAAGCATTGCCGCTGCTTGCCATCTCCGCAGCCGACTGGTAGTCCTTTACCAGCAGCCTCCAATGGCTCCAAAATCAGCTCCAGAACCTCCTTCAAAATCTCATGACTTCGCTTTCTCAATATATCATCTTTTTGATTGGATGCAGAGTTCTTTGGTGGAACAGGAAGAAGTGCTATGAAGACTTTTGTGTACATGGAAGGGCTGTTTCTCATCCACGGGTTGATATTTCCTATGGTCATATATACTGGCCAGGTTTTCTTGTCCCCAGAGAAGTTTGTCAGGTGAGTTTCGTTGGAGGAAAGAATAATAGGGGCAACATTTGAGCCACCTGGAAGTCTTTCCTACAAAAGGACGCAATCAGTTGCAACGGGGGTAGTCCTACTGCTCTGTAGTGGGAATAGGTATAGGAATAGGGCTGTTGCAAATACTAGAAATCTGGTTGAGATATTAAGAGTATTTTCGTGCAAGGTACTCAATAATCTTAAGGGCTCTACTCCGTAGTATTCTTCCCGGAGAGACTGGGAAAAAGAGCAACAGGTGGCGAGGTCATGCGCAATCTTTATAGTGCTGTTGACTGGCCATTCTCTTTCTGTTCTACTCTGCTGGGGGCCCATCAAGACCCTGAGAACATGCCAAGATATTGCAGGCAGGGCACCTCAGGATTCAACTAAAGATCCCTCCGGTGCTCTCCGGCACTCCTTGTTCGTTTTGTCCAGTTAGACCTTCTAGATCCGCCAGCTGCATGCCATGCCTATGCTGGATGCAGGAATCGGCGCTGATCAGTCTACTGTTGCATGTGAGGTGTCCTACACTTAATAGATTCCCTATTGCCGCGCCAATGGCTCTGGGCCACTGGTACATGCAAAGATGGATTGTGAACACCACCACAGGAGCCTCCTGTGTTTGGTATCACCGGAGATATATCATTGGCTCGTCAGCTAATGCTATTCTTGCTGGTTCCACTCCATCGAGACAGCAGGGTAGCAGGTATCCTCTAGGATGTGGTAGCTACACCACTCATGCTGATCCTTACCACCTCTCTGCTTGTCCTGTACCATTATGCTTCACTGCAGGTAACGGTATTGTAGATCTGTTACATCAGTAAGTAAAGTGACGAATTGGGTCTAAAAGATGTACCTGTGTGTCCCACCACCAATCAACGGTATGCATCTCCGAATCCATCCTATGGCCCTGACTATTAGGCTCTTGAGTTGGTGCATACACCCTATCCGATTGGTAGCATGGCTGAGCTAATAAGTATGTAGCACAAGACACAATGACTTGATAGAAAAAGGGGGTCGATTTCTGGGCTGGTATAAAATCATTGCTTTTATCACCTAGTTCGTCCTCGTAAGCTTCAAAATCGACTTCACCACTCTTCCAGCTCAACCAACCAAGCCTCAACTCCATCCTTTCAACCTGTTGAAAAAACCCATAGCTAGAACTTAAAGAGCTATCACTTCCTATTCCTTCAGCGAAGAATCAATTGATATGATCTTTTGGCATACCACTCTGCACAAACCAGCACCCCAGCCTAAAGTTTTGCTCACTGCTAAATGGAAGTTAAGGCTGCATTTCCAGGTATACCTGCTATATAGCGTCTCCTATGCTATCTCCTGCACCTGGAAATGGATGGATATTATCCTCATCAGCTTCCTCTTTGCCATCCTCCCTGTTATATTCTGATAGGCTTTCATAGTTGGACTGATTATTGAAGGCTGGAACTTCAAAATCTTCGAAGACAAGCTGGATTTTGTCATATAAAGGATCTTCTTCATCCAATTGCGCCTGTTGTGAAGTATATTTAGCACTGGCACTGGGATGCTTATTGCTGATATGGTTTTTGAGAGTGCCCCTATACTTGAATTGAAGGTGACAATATGGGCAGGGAGATGACATTGTAAAATAGGTAAAGGAAGAGAGGTAGCTTGAAAAGGCTTTTTTCATGCAGTTGATATTTCCGCTGTGTAGACTTAGAGAAATCACAAGGTGAGCTTCTGCGAGAACCCCTTTCTTGGCATCACGATCTAGGGCCAGGAACAAGGCTAAACCTTGCTCATTTGCTCAACGCTAGAGTGTTTCAGGCTAAGGGAAGCAAAACATGACTTCATTGCTCAGCATGAAGCCCAAAATAATAAGGAGGCGGGAACTGTGGGGGTTGTAAAGGTGGTTGGGGACAAACTAAGCCCTTTTAGAGACGAGACCCTGCACAATATCTGCTGCTTGGCATTCGCGAAACAGCTTCCAAACCAATTCACAAGATGTCACTCGAGCCTCGAAGGACAATGAGAGCTAAATTCAAGCCCAAATGACATGAACAAAGTACAAATGCTGGCTGTATACTTTAGAAGTTAATGATATATTGATACTATAAGCGATGGATATCGTCTTTTCTATGGTAAGTCCTGTCCAGTGATTCAAAGGCTCATGGAGCCCGTGCACTTTCAAGTGTAACGGATCTACAATACCATTACCTGCAGTGAAGCATAATAGAACCAGGCAAGCAGAGAGGTGGTAAGGATCAGCATGAGTGGTGTAGCTACCACATGTTAGAAGATTCCTGCTACCCTGCTGTTTCGATGGAGTGGAACCAGCGAGAATAACATTAGCTGATGAGCCAATGATATATCTCCTGTGATACCAAACACAGGAGGCTCCTGTGGTGGCGTTCACAATCCATCTTTGCATGTACCAGTGGCCCAGAGTCATTGGTGTGGCAATAGGGAATCTATTAAGTGCAGGACACCTCTCATGCAACAGTAGACTAATCACCGCCAATTCCTGCATCCAGCATAGGCATGGCATGCAGCTGGCGGATCTAGAAGGTCTAACTGGACAGAACAATGGAGGAGTGCCGGAGAAGCACCGAAGTGATTTTAGCTGAATCCTGAGGTGCCCTGCTCGCAATATCTTGGCATGTTCTCAGGGTCTTGATGGGCCCCCAGCAGAGTAGAACAGAAAAAGGACGGCGAGTCAACAGCACTATAAAGATAGTGCAGGACCCCGCCCTCTGTTGCTCTTCTTCCCAGTCTCATCAGACAGAATACTACCGAGTAGATTCCTTAAGATTATTGAGTACTCTGCACAAAAATACTCTTAACATCTCAACCTGATTTCTAGTATTTGCAATGGCCGTATTCCTATACCTATTCCCACTACAGAGCAGTAGGACTACCCCCATTACATCAAGTATGTCATATATTGACAACTTGAATGATTGTGTTCCTATAAGAATAGGACCTATTGACCCCTCATTAGCTCCCCATGAACCGCTTGGAATCTATATCTACTACAAACTTCGCTATTCTCTGCTCTCTTTGCTGCACTATTTTCCGAACTATTCTCTATGCTCTCATATAACAATCACGAGCACTTTGCAACTGTCAGCTTGAGAGCTTGCTTCAATTCGTCGTTTTATCAAAAATAAACTGCTACTAAACCTCTATTATGAAGACCTCCAACTGGAAGATTCACCTATCTCTCAACAACAACCAATGTATTGCTGTAAGGAAGCATGTGCATGCCTGGGCCACCATGAATAGGATTTTTTATACAAAGAACCCTAGATATCAGGAACTGCTAGATTATACGATGAACCATCCGAATCTCCTGTCTCAGATGCCGAAGTTCGTCACCAACCATAACACATGCAATAGTCCCCATAAGGAATTTAACCTTGCCCTGGAGAGTATGGTCCAGGACTTTATGAAGAAGGCTAGGGAAGGATTAAAAGCACAGGGCGACGATCTGGGGGAGGATATAAGTAAGTGGAAATCCATCATGTGCAGTAATCCATCTGTTTATATACTAATGAAGGCATGTAGCTGTCACTGGAAGTTCTTCTACCGCTGTTTTCATGGATAGTTGTTTCGTTGGTCGGATGGATATTCTGGTGTATGGTTGTCAAGTGTTACAGGTATTCTTTATGTTTCCTTTGGTTTCCACTTACAATGAGTCATACGTTTGTCAGCAAAGGCTTGGGTTATGGATATATAAGCGAAGGAATTTCCCCTCTTATTGTATTTTTCCTTCTTCTTTCTTTAAGCAACGTCTTCTGTAGTACACTCTTTGTATCTTCACAAATACAAACCTCGGTTGCATCTCCATACCCTCGCCGTCATTGCCCAAGAGTCGCCTAGACTCAATACCCACGTAGAGCCTGTGGAATCCTCGCACTCTTCTCGTGGCTTGTTTGTTGTTAAGTAGCACTGCACATCTTTGGGGATACCGAAGAGCTTAACAGGAATCTCACCCCTTGAGAGCTGTACCACTCATTGCTGCAAACCCTCCTGCAGCCCCTGGTTTTCCTCCGAAGGCGATAAAGTTTATCACTGTAGACCTAAGTGTTTAAGCCCAGGTGGATCAGCTGGCATAGCTCCCACCCTATATGCCTGGAATCACCCTACGAGTCAAACATATGTTAGGTATGTGGATAATCCAAGCCTTGTTTTGCTGTACGCTATTGTAGCTCAAACTCTACTGGCGGGAAGATCTATACGGACGTTATATGGTAGTTTGACTGGTCCAGCAGCTGGAGCAAAGGATGGGCACCCTAATAATATCAATATCATGGAGCTATTTGACAACCGGCAGGTTCAGGGCTGGCTAGGGATGAGCTCCGCCATTCCTATTACCTGCATAGTTGAGCCGTACCGACTGGAAATGGATGCCAGACCAAATACGCCACCGACCAGCAGCCGCGCGCATCGCAATGAGGGCGAATATCGCCTCCCATTCGATATCTTTGACCCTCCATCAGATTCAGAGGACGACAGCCATGGCAAGAATAAAGCAACCTGGAAGAAGCGAACGCCGAAGTTCCGAGCTGGCTTCAAGAGAAGGATTCTGTAGGTTCGTGCTGGAGGGAACGCCAGGATCGTCTCCTAAAGCACTATGAGATCATTGTCCGCAGCCTCTATGGGCCGGAAAATGTTCTCTCCTCCCATGAGGAAGGCTGGTATCCAGGTATAACACCTGCGCACCAGAGAGCAGTCAAAGACCAGGATCAAGCAGCTTCTGATGCAGCTTGGGCTGCAGGGCCACAAGTAGCTGCAGCCGTTGCTGCCGGGAACCGCGCCCCCCCAAATCCACAGCCATTTGGTCCAGTGGGTCTTGCTCACCTGGAAACCCCTCAGGAGCGTATGATTAGACTCCTTTCAGGCTGGATCGCCCATCGACAACATGCAGCAGCAACAGCGGCAGCAACAGCAGCAGCAGCGGCAGCTGGTGCTGGCGGGGCTTGTGGTGGTTGTGGTGGTAGGCGTGGGTGTGGGCTTGGGTGTGGGCGTGGGTGTGAAGGTTAGATGTGAGACGTTATTCGGCTGTGGGAATCTCTTTTTCATCTTTTCCAGTTTATTTTTTATTGCTTTATATCTATTGGGGTTTTCGCTTGTGTTTATTTGTTGGTTAGTATGGGGTTTCCTTTTTTGGACGGGGGAAGGGGGTTAGAATTTTGTATAGTATAGGGTTTCCCTTTTGGGGGGGGGAGGTTTGAATGTCATATAGTATAGGGTCTCTTTTTGAGAGGGAGGATTAGTATAAGGTCGACAGGTTCTCTTTTTTGTTGGGGAGGCGTTGAATTTGGTTTAGTTGGGAACTATATTCGTCTTTTTTTTTATATTTTCTATTATCTCTTTTTTGGGGGTCTTTATATGTGTAGTTTTTGGTTTCTTTTTTTCAATATTAGTATTGATACCTACCCACATTTGGTGATTGTTGGTTTTTGTGTTGATATGCCATGATATATGCTTAGTCAAATCGCCATCAGCACCAAAGCAAACACATATTGAGCTCTTATTTGTTCCTTGCAGGCTGCTTCCCATCTCTTTCTTCATCTTGTCTAATACCCCTAAACTAAGCAATGCCTGTCACCAAACTGTCTAAACAGCCATCTCCACCCCCAAAGCTATCAAAAGCCCATAGATATCATAACACTTTTCACAGATTGACGGTTTAGGTAATGGGTTAGGGTTCGGTTAAAGGTTTAAGGTTCAGGGGATGGTTGCTATGCTTTCAGTTATAATACTAGGTCTTTGTTGTTTGGTTATTCTTTGGTGTAACGGATCTAGAATACCTTTACCTGCAGTTAAGTATAATAGTACCGGACAAGCAGAGAGATGGTAAGGATCAGCATGAGTGGTGTAGTTACCACATTCTCACGGTTTGACACCTTTGTTAAGCCCTTCAGTATCCCTGAAGGTGAGTAGTGCTACTTAAGCAAGGTGTCAACATGTTTGAATAGTGTAATGTTTCTACAGGTTCTAAGAGGAGTCTATCTCAAGGCGAAATAAGTACAACCAGGTAAACAGTGACAGTGAGGATTCTGAGATAGAACCGAGAACGTTACTTAAGGAAAGAAAAAGAAGACAAAGAACGAACGAAATCCATCACTTAAATACCCCACTTTCCCATACTATAACCAATACCCGACAACAACCGAAACATAACCGAACAACAAAGACATTATTACAAATAAAACCTTATCCCGTTGCAACCCACATCATAACCCTAACCCATTATTCCATCCAATCCTTGAAACACATCCTAGAGGACACCTGTTACCCTGCTGTTCCAATGGAGTGAAACCGACAAGAATAGCATTAGCTGATGAGCCAATGATATATCTCCGGTGATACCAAACACAGGAGGCCCCTGTGGTGGTGTTCCCAATCCATCTGTGCATGTACCAGAGGCCCAGAGTCACTGGTGTGGCAATAGGGAATCTATTAAGTGCAGGACACCTCTCATGCAACAGTAGACTAATCACCGCCAATTCCTGCATCCAGCATAGGCATGACATGCAGCGGGCGGATCTAGAAGGTCTAACTGGATAGGACTACCGAGGAGTGCCGGAGAGCGCCGAAGTGATCATTAGCTGAATCTTGAGTTGCCCCGCTCGCAATAGCTTGGCATGTTCTCAGGGTCTTGACGGGCCTCCAGCAAAGTAGAACAGAAAGAGGATGGCGAGTCAGCAGCACTATAAAGATAGTGCATGACCCCATCATCTGTTGCTCTTCTTGCCAGTCTCATCAGACAAAATACTACTGAGTAGAGCCCTTAAGATTATTGAGTACCTTGCACAAAAATACTCTTAACATCTAAACCTGATTTCTAGTATTTGAAACCGCTGTATTCCTATACCTATTCCCACTACAGAGCAGTAGGACTACCCTCGTTACACTGACAGCAGGCGAGGAGGCCACGATCGCGTACAGAAAGCACCCTGACTGCATGCGAGGAGGCCATGATCGTGTGTACAAAGGACTCTGACAGCATGGGAGGAGGCCACGATCGCGTATACAAAGTACTCTGATAGACATCGGGATGCGTTGTGGGGAACAACTCAATGGCTTGCAAATGGATATAGAAAGCCAAACGATAGGCTGCGGTTGGCAATGGTAGGCATCGAAAAACACGGGTTGGTCTATTTCGGCTATTTCAGTTATTTTTCCTATGGTAGGCTGCGGGAGACCAGGGTAGCGAGCGGTAGCCATGTGGTAGCAAATTAAGGTTTTCCTGAGTTGATGATCTCCCCGGGAGAAAACTCTATATTGTGTGATCCAGTGAGGCGCCGGGAGGAGCCATACAATCTTCAGGGAGACTTGTGGAGAGGGTGCTGGGGTCTCCTGGAGGAAGTGGGTCGCCGTACGCTCCTCCACGAAGTCACATTTACTCCCTGAGCCTCCCAAGCCTCCTGGGTCTCTCGGGCCTCCAGGAGGTCAGGGAGGAAAAAAATATTTTTGCTGATGCTTCGTGTTGCATAAGCGGTTTGGTACCTAGAAACAACAATCAAATGATTTAAACAAAAAAAAAAACTTGGAACACTTGTTAAGACATAGGCGTTGCCTGTGCCAATTTCATTGGTCTGCATTTATTTGTGCCTGTACCATAGACTCGGAGAAGGTGCATGCGAGCGAGATACAAGCAAAGCCGGCACTCTATATACTTGTTAGCAGGCATACGAACCAGAAAACACGATGGGTGTGGCTTTGTACGCTGCGGTATTAGGCACGGATTCCGTAGTACACAAAGCCACACCCCCATGTTTTCTGGTTCGTATGCCTGCTAACAAGTACAAGATATTGACCAGTTGAAAGGTCTCAGAACCCGTCTGGCTATCAAAGATCTACAGGGCGAAGCCCCGAGTACTATTGGACACAATATCAATGGTTTCAACAAATAGTCCCTAGATCTTGCTCACTGCTTTTGGACTTCAGTGCTCTACACATTCTACATGTCGACCCTGAGTGTTCGATCACTTTTCGCTAGAGCCTCGTACTGAAGCTACATTGATAGATATGTTAGATGGGTATAAGTAACTGCTAGGGCCTGAAAACATTCCAGTTTCAACACATCCGCTTAGTATAGCGTCCACTGTTATTTCCCCCGTTGCTTATACAAATCGTGTACTTCGCCTGGAAGACAATTTGTAGATTCCAACCCACCAGTTTTCTAACGGTGGAGACTACCACAGTATTTTCTTTTTAAAAAAGAAACCGCCGACTCCATCCCCATCTATAAATGCATAAACAAACAGATATAACAAGAAAGAAAAAACCAATATCTTTTGTGTTACTTTTCTTGCTTTTCTTATCATCTAGACTAGCTTGCTCTCGCTGCATCATTACTTCATAAAAGTCTATAGTTTCGATGTTATATCTCGCTACGATCATATCTTATTCGTTGTTTTCTGGACTTATGACACGCTCCGACTCGGGCTTCCATGACCCTAATTACAAAGTTCTATTAGTATCTCCCATGGCTAAGAAGGCAAAGGGTGGGTTCAGAAACCTTCGAACTCGTGTTTGACGAAGGCCATAGGGTCGTCAATCTCTCCTGCTCCACTATGACCAATTCCAGGAGAAAAGCTTGTGATAGGTAATACCACTACATCGCCAACTTTCTTTGGTTCGGTCATGCCGGTAAAATTAGTCCATGAGATGCTACCTTTCGATTCACTCATGTCGAAATACGTGTCGTCGTTAAAATACTCGAATATAGCATCAGTCCATACTGCTGGACCTGTCCATTCCACCACATTATCATGATCAACTGTAAGCTTCCCGGTCTCCTGTCGCCTCAAAGTTTCGATGGTGATATTGGCGACGATATCTCGCAATACAGGATGTCCTGGTTTGGCTTGAATTGTCCACTGGCAGAACTGTATCCTTCGTGAGTACCAATCCGCCCAGTCTACGCGATCAGGGTCTGCTTCGATCCCAATAACCAGTCCAACAGCGTTAAGTTTGAAATTGTTTGAGATCCAGTCAGTGGCCGGCTGAAGAGCTAAGGTATCGATATCTGCGTAAACCCCGCCTCGTGCTAGCAGGATGAGATAGCGGAAGAAATCGGCTTTGAGGATGGGGAGTGGCAGGGCGTTGTAAGCTTCAAGGACGTCGGGGACTGGAGAGTAGAGGTGACGGATAAGATGCATAGCCACTTGGTCGGTGATGACCTGGACGCGATGTAAGTAGATGTTTAGACAAAAATGCCGAGTTGAATGCTACCTCATGCACAAAATTGGGATGCTTCTCAGTCCAGCTTGCTTCGGTGACACGAAACTCTTCTTTGAAGTCAGGACTTGCTGGTGTATATTTCCAGGTTTGCCAAATATAAGCAGGAAATTTTGAGGATACATGATATGGGAATTGATAAGCTAGCTGATCCCTGAGGGGCAGGTTCTTCAAGTGCGAAATCGATAGCTGCTGCTGCTTGATAGGGGATTCAGATCCTGTAGAAATTGGACGTGGATGCTGTGTAAGCGCTTCAGATTCGGGGTTTCGGTTGTGAACTGTCGGTTGGCTGGTGGGAAGCTTAACACCAGGAACCCGATTAACCCCTGGGGAAGGTTCGGGAGTAAACGGCGAAGGAGATTCTGATCTGGGATATAGGAAGAATATGAAAAAAAGTAACAATGCCGAGAGTACCAGCGCTCTTCTAAAGCTCATCATATTTGCTGAAACCTGCTAAAGGAGGTAGGGAAGAGATGCAAACTGTTGGCAGGTTTAGGAGACTAGCGTCAGAGACAGGGACGAATTAAATGCGATATGGTGAAAGGTACGTTCTAGATTCTTCAAGAGAGAGCATGCGCAAGGCGCACACACGAAAGATGGAGAGGAAAAGGCAAAGAATCGAGAAGGGCCAGCCCGAATAGAGGAGTTTAAGCTTTAACGAATGACGAAGAGATGGAGAGTGATGAATTGGAAGTGTTCTGGGTATCTAACGGTCGGCGAGAACAGGTGCATTCAACGACGCAATCTGGTCCTAATACCACACTGTCTAGAGCGGCGCTTGTGGGTGGCGCGCTGCTGTCTTAAGTTATTTATGTTTGGCTGAAGGCGTAGAGTACCAAACATCGATGGGCCCAGATGACAGCTCCTGTTTGCGTTGTGGTACCAAGATCTGGGACAGTGCGTGGAATGAAAGATGAATCGCATGGGACAGAATACCTACTACTGGGGGGGTAGGAGCAGCAAGTAACTGGAGAACGGGTTATAGAGCAGAATACATCTCATGTAGGTACAATACATGTACGATATTGTATAGGTATTAAAAGCATGTCAGTCAATGTCTTAGCCGTAACCGTTTCCATGTTTTTGCCTGCTTGCATGGCCTGTTTTGCTATTGATACATAGGGCTTACTGGTTTCATTCATAGTTTTGCCAATTAAAGTCGACATCAAAACAACGCAGGTGTGAAGGCTTTTTTTGATCGCCAAATATTTCATATGGAAGGCTGTGTCAACTCGATATTCTGAGGTTGAGAGACCGAAGCCCGGGAATTACTCGGTGGTGGTCATTCCATTTTAGCTAAGCGATTTAGGATACCTGAAATACCGTACTGAAATACCGTATTAACACGAAAAATTGGGTAGCGTATACACGCATTTCAATATTGTATTCGCCTGTGTGACAACCGATCTATGGTCACGTCAACAGCCTCAACACTCCCAAAGCAACTCATTCAAGCCAAGCCACAACACAACATTTTTTCTCACTTGTGTCTCTAAAGGTAGTCATTATCACTTGAGGTTGAAACTAGAAGGGTTTATAGCTAATTTTTTCTAGCAAAAGTCTTGGGGTGGGGCGGGGAGAAAATATTGGCCTCCACCACGCCCCACTGGGGCAATAACTGGCGGGGCCCCATTGATTAACATATGTTAATGTAGGTTAATGGGGCGGAAAATTTACTTTCGCTATATCTTTTGACAGTGTGCGCAGACCCATTTTTTTGTAGCACCAATTTTTTGGTAGCGCAGTGGGATTTACGTATCAAAATCAATTTTTTCAATCAATTATGGCTCTCCTCACAAAACCATGAGAGGCCATGTCACAGATCCTGTTAAAGCTGCAGTAGTTCTTGCGTTGCATAAGCAAGGCGTCAATTAGTCTGGTATTGAAAAAAAGCTGGTGTCAAGCGAAGGACAATGATAGATATTGTTCACAGGGCTGAAAAATGCGGGGTTTGAATACAAGCCCACCCAAAAACACTTGCACATATTGAAAATGTTGAGCCAGCACCAAAATCATTACGTCCAAACGCAATTTCAGATCGGAAAAGCTATTTGACACATACAGTGAAAAACCAGAAAATTCTACATTACACAAGTTAGTTGAAGAAGGCGATGTCAATATATCAACTGAAACAGCTAGAATATACCGACATGCAGATGGAATAAATTGGCGCAGACCCCAGAGAAAGCCTATTCTTACACTTACACAAACAAGAATCCGCTTGGCCTGGTGTCATGCAGACAAAAATACAGACTGGTCAAGATGGATATTCACTGATAAGATGAGTATCAAAATAGGGCAAGTACGGGGTAGACATGGGGTTTGGAGACACATTGGAGAAAAGTATAAGGGGGATAAGGGTACTGTGAACTGGAAAAAGCTAGGAGGAATGTCAGTTATGTTTTGGGGTGTGATACGTCAGGATACACCTGGACCGTATCATGTTTGGGCAAAGGAAACAAAAAAAGAGAAAAAAGACACAAAAGCACTCCTTTATCTTGAAGATACGCTACAAGAAAAGAGAGCAGTCGAAGCAGCAAAACTTGCCCCACCTCACCCCAAAAGAAGAGGACCAAAGCTTAAACGACTTACTGAAAAAATCACATGCAAAAAGGGCCTGAAAGGCATTGATTGGTTTGGGTAAAAAAAGTTCATACTAAAACTACTTTTGTACTCATTTTTTCAGGTAATAAAGGCACAGAGAGGTTCAGCTACCCCTATGGAAGACAGGGCTGGGCCTCATTCTCATCATTACTTTGCTAAGTTGTGGGATAGTGAAGAAATTGAACAGGAAGTATGGCCCTCCTCATCACCAGATCTCAATGCTATTGAACCTATTTGGAACTTTATGAAAGATAAAATTGCTACCTACAAGCCGAAAATAACAAAGGTCGGGGATCTCAAAAATGCTCTTATAAAACAGTTGGAAACTCTTCTGCAAAAAAAAATTAATTCAATAATAGAAAGTATGCATGCCAGAATTGCTGCCTGTATAAGAGATAATGGGGGCAACAACTTTAATTTTTTATGTACACTAGTTTCTTATTCTACTTCATTTCATTACTCTCATATGGTTTAATTTTCATTCACTTGTTGTTGCTGTTGATTATTTGATTTTGTTGTCATAACCCTCCCTGGTTGCATCGTTAGGCGGACGATTTCTTTATGGTTTTGCGAGTACACTTCGCCACTAACCCGCGAAGGAATTCGTCAGAGATTGAGCGGCGTATCTAAGCCGATTTCGGGTCGTATCCAAACTAATTTAAGTTAGATCCAAGAAAGCACACTACCCAATTTTTCGAGATAATACGGTATATTTGCTTAAAAATATTCTACCTCATTGGACGCGGGGACGAAAATTATGACACGCAGGGCATTGTCGTTCACGTACATATTCGAACGGGGATCATACACCTGCAACTGAACAACTTTACCGGTATCGTTTCATGGGACCTTGATAGAAGTAAACTAGAGATTGAACGAATATGTATTTATTACCTTGGCAAAAAGTGGAAAGGGCCGGGGCAGTGTTACCATGCAGGAAGGCATCGCGTCATTCAGTGTTTTTCAGCACGAAACCTCGGAATGCAAACCTTCCCAAACTCGAATTTTGGCTACCACTATCGAATCCTGTCAAGAAACTGAAAAGATAGCCTTCAAACAGTTGCTTGGCACGATATTATAACCAGAGCATCGACTACAGAGCTTGATCAACAACTGAAGCACTAGGAAAGAGACCTCGATATGGCTAGTAGAATTAGTCGACATTTGGCAAAGGCCATTTCCTATGCCCCATTTCAGCACCAAACTGCTGTGCTGTGTTCGACTACCAGGCCTTACCCATCACCATTTATGACTTCAGAGTCGGAATGTGAGAGATCCTGGTCCCTCGCATCAAACCGTCATTTCACCACGTCCTCAAATTTCTTCTCTGGGTTCACGGCTTCCAACCCACAAATGGCATTCCCGTGCCTCGACGCCGTTGAGTTGCGAACAAAGGAAATTCAGTCTCGCTCGATGGCAAATGGTCCCGAACCCTCATACACAACTGGCGCACACAAAACTTTCACATACAGAACTCCGACGCTGTTGGATTACGGAGGTATACTCCAGGAATTTACTATTGCCTACGAAACTTGGGGCAACCTGAATGTCGACAAGTCGAATGTCATACTGCTACATACAGGCCTTTCAGCGTCTTCCCATGCCAAGTCGAATCCAGAAAATCCAAGATTTGGCTGGTGGGAGAAATTTATTGGTCCAGGGTGTGCACTCGATACCAATCGTTTCTTCGTCATCTGTACAAATGTTTTGGGTGGATGCTATGGTTCTACTGGGCCATCGAGTGTTGATCCCGCGGATGGCGAAAGATATGCAACGAGATTTCCAATCCTGACCATGGGAGATATGGTTGTTGCTCAATTTCGACTTCTCGATGAATTAGGGGTGGGAAAGTTATATGCTAGCGTCGGTGCGAGTATGGGAGGGATGCAAAGTTTGGCAGCAGGCATCTTATTTTCCGAGAGGGTAAGAAAAATTGTGAGCATAAGTGGCTGCGCACGAAGCCACCCGTACAGTATTGCGATGCGGCACGCACAAAGACAGGGTAGAATCCCCCCTCCTCTGACTAGCTCCTTCATTTAGCATGAGGTTAGGTGTTAGTGTAAGAACTAATAATAAGCAGTTCTGATGGCCGACCCCAACTGGAATCGAGGTTTCTACTACGGTGGTATTCCGCCACATCTAGGTTTAAAGCTTGCCCGACAAATTGCAACTGTTACCTATCGGTCCGGCCCAGAGTGGGAACAGCGTTTTGGCAGACAAAGGGCAGACTCTTCCCGGCCACCTGCGCTCTGCCCAGATTTCCTAATTGAGACCTACCTCGATCATGCAGGCGAAAAGTTTTGTATGGAATATGACGCAAATAGCTTATTATACGTTTCGAAAGCGATGGATTTGTTTGACTTGGGTGCTAAAAACGGCGACGAGATCCGAAGACTTCGGGAATTGAACAGATATAAACTTGAACCCGATTATTGTCAAAAACCTGGGAGGGAGGATGCTGACCAATGCTCCCTAACACTTCCACCGCGCCCGTACGCTGAGCAGCCTCGGGATGAAGCTTCGATTGCACAGTCTACAGACGGAACAGTACCCCAAGATCTTGTTGATGGTCTTGCTCCAATGAAGGATATTCCTACTCTCGTACTAGGGGTTACGAGCGATATTCTATTCCCCTCCTGGCAACAAAGGGAGGTTGCAGAGACTCTGAAAAGGGCGGGAAACAGAAATGTAACTCATGTAGAACTAGGGGAAGATGTCAGTCTTTTTGGCCATGACAGCTTTTTACTTGATGTAAAAAACATTGGTGGCAACGTAAAACGATTTTTAGAGAGCTAAAAAAAATCTAAGGGCTTTCTCTTAGCGGTGTACACTTGCAATCAAAAGCAATTATTTACTGTAATTTGTGGGGAGAATGGGAAGACTTCGCATCGATGTTCTGAAGGCATCAGACGTAGTTCGAAGATATCTTGGTCAGTATGTGAGAGGGGTCAGCAACAGACGAGTGACCTACGGTGGCTGGAGGAGATCGTAGGCAATTAAATTTCATAACTATTACACACGGTTTAATGCTCGTATGGCTTATTGGGATATTGGGGCCGTGACCATAAAATTCCACCCCATGCCCCATAGTATCTGCCTCCAATTTAAATTCAAGTCATCGCAGCGCAGCCTTTAATATAGGGCGGGCGACTCAAATAAGGTGTACCACTTTTTTCAACCTATTAATACAATATGTACTTAAGCGTTCATTAAATACTAGGAAACAAGCTGCAGGAGGAGGATGAGGAGGTTGCGAGGGTGCTGACTTGCCTACTGTTAGAAGCAACTAATCGCGTTCTAGTTTACTCAGAGTAGGAGACTCTAAAAACATGCTAGGTAGAGGAGCTGGGTTCTGGCTTCTTTGAGGGTATTGATATCACCTTGTAGATGCTGTAGCACGTGAAAGAATGTTTATAAAGTGGGCAAGGTGAAATTTGCCTGTCAACAAGATTTACTCAGGAGCCAGTCACGACCCACGGACAAAATGACACGGGTTCAAGTGAGAAAGGAGACCAAGGAGGAGTCACGTATATTGCATGCTTTAGAAGCACTACAAACAGACGCAGGGAAAAACCAAGTCAAGAAGAGAAGTTCATATAAAGCAGCAGCTTTTTTCACAAGAGAAGGAGAATGTAATAGAAGGATAGAGATGGCGATTGAATGAGATTGGGATCCAACCAAGACGATGTCATCTTCATGAGATCACATTGTCAATTCTACAGCAGGGAAAGAATGGATCTGAACAAAATACACAAATTGGCGACCTCTGGTTACATGCATTCTTAATAGACACCTTAATAATAGTTAATATTGCCTTGTTACTTTCTGGACAAATAGACAATAACAGAGCAAAAGTTGGCAATACAAATACTGTCAATTATTTTGTCAACAGGCTATCAGAGGTTTAAAGCCAGTTTGCAATGCCACTGGATGATATGTACAATGCCTATGAAAAAGGATTTGCATTGGGTAACTTGAACCTAAAGAATCAAAAACTGTAGTATGCGGAAAGTGAAATACCTCCTCTACCTGGCAACAGGAAACTTGAAATCATGGAAGGGTTTTAGAATTTAAGTATATTGCTGTAACAGGGACACTCCTAGAGACAACAACTTAGAAGCATAGTTTCTTGGATGGTTGTCTCATTGGTTAGTTAGGTACAGGGGTACATAGTTGCTATGTTTCATTGTTGCTTTTTGTGTTTCCTTTGGTTTTCATTGCAATTAGTCATGCGTTTGTCATCGAAAGGATAGATTGTTGGTATCTAAGTGAAGGGCTTTCCCCTCTTGTTGTATATTTCCTTCTCTTCTCTTTAAGCAATGTCTTCTATAGTCACCTTCCTTGTATCCTACAATACAAGCCTGAATTCCTATCATCCATCATCGTAACCATGATCCATATTCTCATATCATCACACCACTTCACCAACATAGTATCGCTGTCAGAGTCATCTTAACTCCTCGCAATCGTAGAGCCTGTAGAATCTTTGCACAACTCCTGTCTGACGGTTTAGATCCTCGTGAAGTCCTTCAGTATCCCTGAAGGTGAGCAGTGCTACTGAAGCAAGGTACTAACATGTTCAAGAAGTGCAATGTTTTTACAAGTTCTACAGTGTTTCATGGATAGTTGTTTCGTTGGTCGATTAGGTACATGGGTACATGGTTGTCACGTGTCATTGTTGTTCTTAGTGTTTCTTCGGGTTTCCGTTACAATGAGTCATGTCTTTGTCATCGAAAGAGTTGGAATGTGGTATATAAGCAAAGGGATTTCCCTTCTTGTTGTACTTTTTCTTCTTCTCCTAAGTAATGTCTTCTATTGTACACTCGTTGTATCCTACAATACAACTCTCGGTTACGTCTCGTAATCCTTCGCTGTCGCTGCCCCAAAGTCATCATAACTTGACTTACCCTTAGAGCCTGTAGAATCTTCGTATACACTCTCGCTGTTAGCTTCACGTTCAAGTAGCACTGCTTATCTCGGGGGATACCTGAGAGCTTGACGAGAACCTTACTCCTTGAGACGGTGGGGTCTAACTCCAGGTGAGTTAATCTCACGGTTGGGTCTTCTCTTGAGCTCTTTAGTATCCCAGAAAATAAGCGGTGCTACTCAAGAAAGGAAACAACACGTTTGATGAGTGCCGAGTTTCTACAAGTTCTACAGTGGGGTCTAACACAAGTCGAGTTAAGTGCAGTGATGAGGACAGTGACAGCGAGGGTTCTGAGGTAGAACCAAGGTAGTATTTGAATAGTACAAGAAAAAGTAAAAGAGAACATTGCTTAAGGAAAGAAAAAGAAGAAGACAAAGAGCGAACAAGATCCACCGCTTAAATACCCCTCTTTCCTACCAAGTAACTCATAACTGACCAACAACAGAACAACAAAGACATTATACTTTTTAACTGAAAACCGTTGCAACCACACAATATCCTAGACCCCTTACTCATCCTTATCCGTGAAAGTTAAGTGCAGAGTGGTTTGGACAGCGACAGCAAAGGTTCTAAGGCAGAACCGAGATAGTATTTGAGCAATACAGGAGAAGGTAAACGAAAAGATTGCTTAAAAAAAACAGAGAAAACAACAAGAACAACCAAAATCCATCACTTAAATACCTTGCTTTCCTATTCCAAACTCATAACCAAAAAACAACAGAACAAGAAAAACATTATACTAAACCCATATCCCGTCACAACCCTTAACCGAACTCTTACCTATTACCTGAGTCTTATCAGTGAAATCCTGTTGCGTCGTTCTATCAAGTAGCACTGCTCACTTTCATGGATAATGAAGGGCTTGATTTAACCCTGCTCCTTGAGATGTAGTTGTGCAAATGTGAATGTATACTTGCAAAACCATAAAGAAATCGTCCGCCTAATGATGCAACCAGGGAGGGTTATGACAACAAAATCAAATAATCAACAGCAACAACAAGTGAATGAAAATTAAACCATATGTGTAACGGGGGTAGTCCTACTGCTCTGTAGTGGGAATAGGTATAGGAATACAGCGGTTTCAAATACTAGAAATCAGGTTTAGATGTTAAGAGTATTTTTGTGCAAGGTACTCAATAATCTTAAGGGCTCTACTCGGTAGTATTCTGTCTGATGAGACTGGCAAGAAGAGCAACAGATGATGGGGTCATGCACTATCTTTATAGTGCTGCTGGCTTGCCATCCTCTTTCTGTTCTACTCTGCTGGGGGCCCGTCGAGGCCCTGAGAACATGCCAAGCTATTGCGAGCGGGGCACCTCAGAATTCAGCTAATGATGTTATACCTGTACCTTTTGAAGGAGTTCCTGGCCCTGGAGTTACCCTATCTTTGGAGTTACCCTACTTTAGCACCTTCCGGATCGGGACTGGTGCCTGTTACCCTGCCTCCAATCCTTCCAGTAGGTATAGTATTTGGAGAAGGGGGGACAGCACCAGAAAAGACCTGTCCCGGAGGGCAAAAGTAACCCCTAGGCCGTCAAGCAAAACCGTCCGGCGGAATGAGACCCGGAGGGGAACACAATGCTACGCGACGATTCGGATAGGCGAAATGATCGTCTCGAAGAGACGAACGCAATGAAGACGAATACGTAACTCCCGTGTTACCGACATGCATATTGCTCGGAGAATCGCGGATCGGGGCCAGGGAACTCAATGGGGTATCGGGTATGGAGATAAGGCGAAGTGGTTTCATGTTGTCATAGTAGTTAGCGCCTCTACACCACACTATACCCAAACATAGTAGAGAGGAGGCATTATAAATACTCTCGCAGTGGATGTAAACTCTGAGTCGGATCATTAGCGACGAAGAACGAGCCTTATCAATATTATATTGTTTCTAGCAAAAATACTTCCGTGCAACTTACTCTTTTACTTGTGAATTACTTTTATCTCGCTTAGCAAGGCCTTGGCCCTTCAGCGTTAGCTATTAAAACCTTACTATTGGAAGTTCTTCACGGAACTTTGCTCGATCCCTACTTTGAACCCTACGGTTATCTATTAGCGGTTCATAAGAAGCAGTTAGGACTTGCGCCTGTGTATTGTGTTGCGGATAGCAACCGGGCAGGTTATAGCGTCTAGATTGTTATCTAAAGCTTCTTGGAGATTTCCTGTGCGGTAAGAAGTACCGGTCTTACAGTATATTGATAGGCATATCAATACTTTGGTTATTCAACTATAATGGCGGACGTATTTGTGATGGATACAGACATGTCTGACGGTTCTGAGGATCCCATCTCGAGACACTCTTCGAGGAACTCCTTGGCCCGTCGAAGAACTACCCATCTCACACCCGCTCCTAAGCCCTTCATTCCAAAACACTTCACGCCTCATCCGCAATTCCTACGGAGCAGTGCTCAAATTGAGGATGTTCATGCACAGCGTGATAATCTCATGCTTACGCTAAACGAAGCCTTTAGACACGTTGTACTAAGGCAAGAAGAGGCTCAGGCAGGAAACACCGTTGCCCTAAACCAACTTAACTCACAGGCTCAAACTCAATATTTAAGCCTAACCCATATCCAGCAGCGCATGGCAGACCAACAGGAGTTCTCGGCCGAAGAACTCGCCCGTATCGAGGTACTGGTTCACGGTCTTGGTAATAACATTGGCCTGGCCCTGCAACAGCAAGGACATGAGGCACACCAGCGCATTGGAAGGGTGGAAACGGTAGTCGAAGCTATAGTGGGGGAAACGGTAGGAGAAATGCAAAGACAACGAAGTCAGCTTAACGATCAGGGAGTGTTACTCAGTCAGATCACTCAACATATTCGTGCTCAGTCAGAACTACCAGCCCGATCAGAAGCAGGCCTCAGTGGCTCTATTCATGCACCCCAACTACCTCCCACTAGAAGCGAGAAAGGAAAGGAACCAGCCCAAAGTGAACGAGGTGAACCCTCCGGAGCACACGGGGGTAATGGTGGGCAGCCCCCACATGGACCTAATTACCGTGTTGGTGCTGGCGCCCCTGGATCAGGTGACGGATCGTCATCGGATGATTCGGAGGAAGAAAGGGCCAGGAAGAACATCGAAGATACCAATCGATGGCTGGCCAGCAGAAAAAGAGAAAGAGAGAACCGGCGGCGGAGGGCACCAAGTAATGCTCCTCCACCGCCACCCCCCCCAAATAACCCTGGTGAAATGGTAATCACCATTGATCACAGGTACCCCCAAGCGTCACCATCATCACGACACCACAAAATCCCGATCGGTGAACCAGAAAAATTCACTGCTGCCACAAATCAAGATCTCAGGGCATGGATCCGAAGCTGCGAAGTATACTTTGAGATGAACGAGTGGCTTTGGACCAGCGACCGACACAAAATCCACTATGCCGCCAGCCGTTGTGAAGGAAACAAGGCTCGACCATACGTTGTTATGTATACCAACAAGATGGACGGAGCCGAAGGACAAATCCAGGAGCCAGAGTATGCCTACTGGGCAACCTTCTCACTGAAGATGAAGGAAGTATTCTGTTCTCCGGACGAAAAACGCGATGCCATATATGCCATGGATCGTGTACCTTACACAACCGTTGAGGAATATATCCTCAAAATGAGCAACCTAAACATAAAGGTTGGGATGGCTGGGACACTGTGGAGGATGAAGGTCGAAGCGAAGATCCCTCTCAAAATACGAGAGTTGATGGTAGGGTGTGGCCCGTTTGATGATGATGTGCAGTGGCTGGAGGCGTTGCGATCAAGAGGAAGATTGTGGGAGGAGTATTTGTATCACCAGAAACTGGAGAATAGAGGTCTCCCAGCCACGGATAGTCGTGGGAAAAAGGAGGAGAAAAAACAGGAGGAACGTCGGGAAAAGGGGTTCAAAAGCAGAGTCAAGAAGGACTCAAAAAGTAATGTCAAGGAGGATACCCCTAAAAAGGATGCCCCTCCCCCCACTAACAGCACCGGAGATGCCTCGGGCTGGAAAGCTGCTCATGAAGGGGTAAGTCAGGACCTAGTCGACCGACGCAGACGGGCGAAACACTGCACTAGGTGTGGTCGGCCCGACTGTCACTGGAAGACATGCGACATGAAGGAACCTCGAACGGTATCATCTGCGCAAGCCGGCGCCAGTCGTAAAAGAAAATGGGTCAAGCCCGAAAAGAATGAGCAGGGTGCTGGGGATGCATTAGAGAAGCGTTTGAAGCTAGCGCCCAAGACGAGGGCCGCGACAGCGCCACCTGCAAAAGGGGCCGTGAGCGGAGTTACCGCTCCAAAGGGGCGGATCTCCAGGACCCCTGTAAATCTTTATGCAAATACAAATTCTGACGAAGAAATGTCAGAGAATTTTCACTAGGTCGACTACCGGCGGGCCAGGAGGTAGCAGACGTTAACCAAACATTCGAAACCCTGGCAATCGAAGAAAGAATTGTCTCAATCCTTGAGACCGAAAAACACAAAAACAAACGAAAAAGAAAGGAGGACGACTCTTCGGAATCGTCCAACAAAAAACAACATACAGAACCCACCGTATACGAGCGGCCCCGAGGGCAAGCGCTACTGGTAATCAATGGAAGGAAGGTGGTAGTCAATGTATTGCTAGATTCTGGAGCTAATGTTTTTCTCTTGTCCCCTTTGTTTGTTAGGAAATGGTCGGTCCCAAAGGTGCAAAGAGACGTCCCGTTAACCATTAGAAACTTCACAGGTGAAGAAGTGGTTGGAGCGGGACAAGCCTTTACTAACCCTATTACTATGATCATAGGGAATAATCATACATCTAATGTATCTTGCGAGATTGGGCCAGTCGAGGCTGGGTTAGACTTGATAGTGCCAGGGGGTTGGTGGTTGACGAGTCACCGGTTGGAAAACCCTTACGACCACGCAAACTGGAAGTTCGAATCTCCTGGTTGCTATAACCAGTGCTCTGTGACGACTGCTCCTCTTAATACCGAGAACAATATCGAATATGACGAATGGCTGGGCCTGGACGAGAATGCCCGAATAATTGGCATGGTGCATGCAATCGATGACGAAGAAACTGAACTTCTGAAGACTCTCCCGGGAGCATACCACCGATTTGTCAGTCTATTCGGAACTCCCATCCAGGAATCCTTGCCAGAACGAAGGCCATTCGATCACGCTATTGATCTCGAGCATGGGACAACCGCCCCGTGGGGTCCGATCTATAAACTTTCGGAAAAAGAACTTGAGATTCTCCGGAAGTACTTGGACAAAATGGTGGCCGAAGGGAAGATACGGCCAAGCAAGTCACCTGCTGGGTCGCCCATATTATTCGCGCCGAAACCAGACGGAGGGCTACGACTATGCGTAGATTACCGTGGCTTGAACAAGGTGACAGTAAAGAACCGATACCCTCTGCCGCTAATGTCCGAATTGCGTGATAGAGTTAATGGGGCTTCGATCTTTACCAAACTGGACCTCAAAGACGGTTTTCACCAGATCCGTATCAAAGAAGGCGATGAGTGGAAAACAGCGTTTCGTACAAGATATGGTCATTTCGAGTACACAGTCATGCCTTTCGGCCTGGCAAACGCCCCCGCAACCTTTCAAGATATGATGCATCAGGTGCTCCGCGAATTTCTGGACCAAGGGGTCGTGGTTTATATTGACGACATCCTCATCTACTCAAAGACCCTCGAGGAACATGAGGCCTTGGTGACCAGAGTCCTGCAGCGGTTGGAGGACGAGGGTTTGGCAGTATCCATTAAGAAAAGCTACTTTCATTTGCGGGAAGTTGAGTTTTTAGGATACATAATTTCTGACAAAGGCGTGTCTATGTCAATGAAGAAGGTCGAGTCAATCCTTTCATGGGAAACCCCGAAGAGCATACGCGATGTTCAGGTATTCATTGGATTCGCCAATTTTTACCGACGGTTCATCGAAAATTTCTCCCAAGTCGCAAGTCCCTTAACCGAGTTAACCAAAGGGGACCCCAAGAAATTCCAATGGGGTGACCGTCAAGCGATAGCTTTCGAGTACCTAAAAGTTGCCTTCACGACAGCACCCATCCTTTGTCACTTTGCGCCGGAACGACAGACTGTGGTAGAAACCGACGCCTCAGACTATGCGCTAGGTTGCGTCCTCTCGCAGATCATCGATAGCAAGCTACATCCCGTAGCATTCCATTCCAGAAAATTTAATAAAGCCGAACTTAACTACGAGGTGCACGATAAAGAACTACTCGCGATAGTAACCGCCTTCAAGGAATGGCGACATTACCTAGAAGGAAGCAAGCACCAAGCGATCGTCTATACGGACCATAAAAATCTCGAATATTTCATGAAGGAGACAAGGATCCTAAATCGACGACAGGCTAGATGGGCGGAATATTTATCGTCATTCGACTTTAAAATCATATATCGACCTGGATCAGCGGGAGGAAAGCCAGATGCATTATCAAGACGACCGGAGTATCGTCCTAAGGAGGGGGATACAACACAGCCTACAGAAGCCATGTTCCGAAGCGGCCAAGTCGATATGACTGGCCGTCCCAGTAAGTCAATCGTTATATCCTTAATTCATAGAAAAGACGATAACACAATTGTACAAAACCAAAATGATGACCCGTTACACTTTACCGAGCTGGACTCAAACGGCAATCATCACCATTATAATTTTAATCCTAATACAACACACGAGGAGCTACTTATTTCATCAGCATCCCTCAAGGCGCTTCAAGTCCTTAAATTTAATTCTGACTTTTTGGAGCAGGTTAAAAGGAAGGTCGAGTCTGACGAAGACTACAAGGAAATTCGAGACTTAGTTAAAGCTGGCAGCGAAATCAAGAGGCTACAACACTACACAGTGATGGAGGAACTCCTCTATTGGAAAAATAGACTAACAATCCCTAACGATGATGAAATCAAAACTACCATTTTAGAAAATGAACACGACTCCAAGATAGCAGGGCACTTTGGCATGGACAAAACCACGGAACTTGTTCAGCGGAACTTCTACTGGCCTCATATGACCGAGTGGATTACAGATTACGTCCGCTCATGCGATCCATGCCAACATAACAAATCCGTACGTCATAAGAAATATGGACTCCTGCAACCGCTAGAGACCCCATACGCTCCATGGATGTCGATATCAACAGACTTCATTGTCCAGTTACCCGAGTCGAGAGGATTCACCCAAATATGTGTAGTAGTTGACAGGTTTACCAAGATGGCGCACTTCATCCCACTAATAGAAAGAGCTACAGCAAGTGATGTGGCAAAGGCTTTTGTTGACAAAGTTTGGAAACTTCACGGGCTTCCGAAAGAAATTGTTTCAGACCGAGATGCTAAGTTCACAGGGGAATTCTGGACCTCATTATGCAAACTTCTAGACATTAAGTCCAGCAAATCTACCGCATTCCATCCTGAGACCGACGGACAAACCGAAAGGGTTAATCAAGTCCTGGAAGCCTACCTAAGAAACTTCGTCAACTACGACCAAGATGACTGGTACGACCTACTGCCGTTAGCGGAGTTCGCTTACAACAATGCCGAAGCCACAGCCACTGGAATCAGCCCCTTCTATGCCAATCATGGTTTCCATCCCAGAACAGCTTGGACGATTGATACCGAAGTCAAGAATCCAGCGTCAAAGTTATACGCACATTGGCTTCAGAAAGTAAACGATTTTGCCACTACCTCGCTCAAAGCCACCCGAGAAAACATGTCCAAATATTTTGACAAGAAACGACAGGCGGAACCATCCTTTAAGGTCGGAGATTTAGTAATGCTCGAGAAACATTAGAACCAAGCGTCCAACGAAAAAGTTAGCCCCTAAGTCATACGGACCCTTCCCGATTACACGAGTCGGTACTAGAGCTTGCACTTTAGATACAGGAGGTCGCTGGAGGATATTCCCCACCTTCCATGTATCCTTGCTCGAGCCATACCGAACAAGCGTCAGGGAAACCCGAAAACAAGACCGACCGCCGCCTGACGACATTGAAGGTGACAATGAGTACGAGGTGGAATACATCGTCAAAAGCGAGAAGAGAGAAACCAAAGTGGGACGACGAACGATCAGCCGGATGTTCTATTTCATCAAATGGGTGGGATACCCGGAAGATGAGAACTCATGGGAACCTGCCGACGAAGGAGGATTAGCCAATGCAGCCGAAGCAATTGCCGAATTTCACAGTCTTTACCCACAACAGCCTAAGCCATAAGCTGTTTCACATTTTGTATTCTTTTCTTGCGTTTAAAATATGTATAAAATGTTTTACTACTAAAAAGAAACTAGCTGAGGGGAAAATTTTCCATCGTGGCCAAGTAAACGCGGTGGTTTTTACGTACCCAAGATGCTATAGAACCACTTTGTAATCAGTTAATTATTTTGTATTATAGTTAGACGAGGACGACTAACCTAGGAGGGGGATACTGTTATACCTGTACCTTTTGAAGGAGTTCCTGGCCCTGGAGTTACCCTATCTTTGGAGTTACCCTACTTTAGCACCTTCCGGATCGGGACTGGAGCCTGTTACCCTGCCTCCAATCCTTCCAGTAGGTATAGTATTTGGAGAAGGGGGGACAGCACCAGAAAAGACCTGTCCCGGAGGGCAAAAGTAACCCCTAGGCCGTCAAGCAAAACCGTCCGGCGGAATAGGACCCGGAGGGGAACGCAATGCTACGCGACGATTCAGATAGGCGAAATGATCGTCTCGAAGAGACGAACGCAATGAAGACGAATACGTAACTCCCGTGTTACCGACATGCATACTGCTCGGAGAATCGCGGATCGGGGCCAGGGAACTCAATGGGGTATCGGGTATGGAGATAAGGCGAAGTGGTTTCATGTTGTCATAGTAGTTAGCGCCTCTACACCACACTATACCCAAACATAGTAGAGAGGAGGCATTATAAATACTCTCGCAGTGGATGTAAACTCTGAGTCGGATCATTAGCGACGAAGAACGAGCCTTATCAATATTATATTGTTTCTAGCAAAAATACTTCCGTGCAACTTACTCTTTTACTTGTGAATTACTTTTATCTCGCTTAGCAAGGCCTTGGCCCTTCAGCGTTAGCTATTAAAATCTTACTATTGGAAGTTCTTCACGGAACTTTGCTCGATCCCTACTTTGAACCCTACGGTTATCTATTAGCGGTTCATAAGAAGCAGTTAGGACTTGCGCCTGTGTATTGTGTTGCGGATAGCAACCGGGCAGGTTATAGCGTCTAGATTGTTATCTAAAGCTTCTTGGAGATTTCCTGTGCGGTAAGAAGTACCGGTCTTACAAATGATCACTTCGGTGCTCTCCGGCACTCCTCGGTTGTTCTGTCCAGTTAGACCTTCTAGATCCGCCAGCTGCATGCCATGCCTATGCTGGATGCAGGAATTGGCGGTGATTAGTCTACTGTTGCATGAGAGGTGTCCTGCACTTAATAGATTCCCTATTGCCACACCAGTGGCTCTGGGCCGCTAGTACGTGCACAGATGGGTTGGGAACGCCACCACAGGAGCTTCCTGTGTTTGGTATCACCGGAGATATATCATTGGCTCGTCGGCTAATATTATTCTCGCTGGTTCCACCCCATCGGAACAGCAGGGTAGCAGGTATCCTCTAACATGTGGTAGCTACACCACTCATGCTGATCATTACTACCTCTCTGCTTGCCTGGTACTATTATGCTTCACTGCAGGTAACGGTATTGTGGATCCGTTACAATATGAGAGTAATGAAATGAAGTAGAATAAGAAACTAGTGTACATAAAAAATTAAAGTTGTTGCCCCCATTATCTCTTATACAGGCAGCAATTCTGGCATGCATACTTTCTATTATTGAATTAATTTTTTTTTGCAGAAGAGTTTCCAACTGTTTTATAAGAGCATTTTTGAGATCCCCGACCTTTGTTATTTTCGGCTTGTAGGTAGCAATTTTATCTTTCATAAAGTTCCAAATAGGTTCAATAGCATTGAGATCTGGTGATGAGGAGGGCCATACTTCCTGTTCAATTTCTTCACTATCCCACAACTTAGCAAAGTAATGATGAGAATGAGGCCCAGCCCTGTCTTCCATAGGGGTAGCTGAACCTCTCTGTGCCTTTATTACCTGAAAAAATGAGTACAAAAGTAGTTTTAGTATGAACTTTTTTTACCCAAACCAATCAATGCCTTTCAGGCCCTTTTTGCATGTGATTTTTTCAGTAAGTCGTTTAAGCTTTGGTCCTCTTCTTTTGGGGTGAGGTGGGGCAAGTTTTGCTGCTTCGACTGCTCTCTTTTCTTGTAGCGTATCTTCAAGATAAAGGAGTGCTTTTGTGTCTTTTTTCTCTTTTTTTGTTTCCTTTGCCCAAACATGATACGGTCCAGGTGTATCCTGACAGATCACACCCCAAAACATAACTGACATTCCTCCTAGCTTTTTCCAGTTCACAGTACCCTTATCCCCCTTATACTTTTCTCCAATGTGTCTCCAAACCCCATGTCTACCCCGTACTTGCCCTATTTTGATACTCATCTTATCAGTGAATATCCATCTTGACCAGTCTGTATTTTTGTCTGCATGACACCAGGCCAAGCGGATTCTTGTTTGTGTAAGTGTAAGAATAGGCTTTCTCTGGGGTCTGCGCCAATTTATTCCATCTGCATGTCGGTATATTCTAGCTGTTTCAGTTGATATATTGACATCAGCTTCTTCAACTAACTTGTGTAATGTAGAACAGCAATTTTCTGGTTTTTCAGCTGTATGTGTCAAATAGTGCTTTTCCCGATCTGAAATTGCGTTTGGACGTAATGATTTTGGTGCTGGCTCAACATTTTCAATATGTGCAAGTGTTTTTGGGTGGGCTTGTATTCAAACCCCAGCGCATTTTTCAGCCCTGTGAACAATATCTATTGCTGTCCTTCGCTTGACACCAGCTTTTTTTTCAATACCAGACTAATTGATGCCTTGCTTATGCAACGCAAGAACTACTGCAGCTTTAACAGGATCTGTGACATGGCCTCTGGTGGGGGGCATGGTTTTGTGAGGGAGAGCCATAATTGATTGAAAAAAATTGATTTTGATACAGAAATCCCACTGCGCTACCAAAAAAATTGGTGTTAGTCTTGGGGGGGGGTGGTCTGTGCACACCGTCGGGGCAGGGCGAAAGTAAATTTTCCGCCCCATTAACCTACATTAACATATGTTAATCAATGGGGCCCCAATGGGGCCCCGCCAGTTATTGCCCCAGTGGGGCGTGGTGGAGGCCAATATTTTCTCCCCGCCCCACCCCAAGACTTTTGCTAGAAAAAATTAGCTATAAACCCTTCTAGTTTCAACCTCAAGTGATAATGACTACCTTTAGAGACACAAGTGAGAAAAAATGTTGTGTTGTGGCTTGGCTTGAATGAGTTGCTTTGGGAGTGTTGAGGCTGTTGACGTGACCATAGATCGGTTGTCACACAGGCGAATACAATATTGAAATGCGTGTGGAAGGATCAAAATAACTATATTGGTTAAAAGTGTAATGCATCAGCAAGATTTATATTTTTCGTCAGATGTGTGTTGTGCACTAGGCACTAGAAGCACTCAGAAAGGAAATCAATCTCCCTGACACCAGTGCACCTCCGCCAGGCGTGTCAAGTGTTCTTAGTAGGTGTCAAACGTGTTTTGATGTCTTTAGGCACAGCATGTTACGGGGGCAGTCCTACTGCTTGATAGTGGACATCCTCCATCCCCGCTACAACCTCCGATTGAAAGTTCACCACCACCTTTTGCGTTGCAACAGCGTTACACACAGCCAAAAGTCTCTAGCACTTCGGCTTCATTCCATTACCCCGCTCATAAAAACAAGTTGGATCCTTGTTTTAACAACACCACTCCGATCGCATGTCTTCAGAAGACACAGCAAGAATCTTTACACCTCTCTTCCCCTCTCTCCAAAGAGGCAAAGCCTCTACCACTCCTGCTTCCTCCGCAACTGCCATGGCGGAACCAAGAACCCCCTCACCAGCGAAATGGCAGAGAGCCGACACCTCTCCTCCATCACCACCTGTCTTTTCCCACCCTACAAACTGCATTAAGTTAATCCTAAACAAGGATAATGGGATTAGAGGTGCCCCCATTACCTTAAAGACAGTTAGCCAGTGCCTTACAAAGGCTGACCAACTGAATCTTATCCACTTCACCTCCCTCCTTAACATGATCCAGCATCTACAAAGCGAGGTCACCCTACTGAAAGAGGCTGCTAAGAGTCTAGCACCTCTACCCGATATGTTTCCAGAGTCACCAACTCTGAGTAAACAAGAGCGCATGCACCTTCTCACAGTAGGGAAAGCAGCGCCCTCAGCACCACCTGCACCATTCGGTGCTCCTCCTCCTCCTGCACCTGCTGCTGCAATTCCTGCTCCTCCTGCCCCAAAGCCTTTGCAATGGGCCCAGGTGGCCGCCAGCAAACCCAAGAGAAAGTCCCAACCAGCAAAGGCCAAACAGGCTGCTAACGCCCCTGCCCCTAAGATTTCTTCTCCCTCTCCTTCAACATCTTCCACCATGCACACTCGTCGTTTGCTTGTCAAACGAGACGGCTCTCCCCTTTCCCAAGGGTCACCCACCGAACTCAGAGATAAACTCAACTCTGCCATTGGTTCCATTACCATCCAGTCTGTGGCAATAGATACACATTCCCAGAATGTGTCGTTGATGGTCATGAACAACATGTTTGCCAACACTCATTACAGAAAAGTTGGCCAATTTCTCCACATCATCCCAGGAGCTCGCTCCCTACACCTTGAAGAACCACTGCATCAACTTGTTGTACATGATATCCCAACTTCTATGGAGCCTCTTGCCATTCAGCAAGAGCTCTTCAACTTCAACCCTGGCCTTATTATGGATATTTCCCCCAGATGGCTCACTCTACCTGAAAAACGAAGAGGAAAAACAGTTTCCTCCATTGTCATCACACTCTCTGGCCCCAAAGCCAATGAGATTGCCAACCGCACTCGCTTATCTGCCTTCTCCACCACTGTTAGATCTGAAAACAAACTCTGTTTTGGACCCTCCACCCAGTGCTCCCAATGCCACATATTTGGACACCACACAAACAAATGCCCCAATCAACCATGCTGTTGCTGGTGTGTTGGACTTCATCCCACTGCAGCTCATAGCTGCCCCACACTCTCTTGCTCAACCAAAGGCCACCCCTGCTCTCACACTCTTGTCAAGTGTGTTAACTGCGACAGACCCCATGAGTCACACCTGAACAGCTGCCCATCATGCCCTTCAAAGGCTCCAGCGCCCCCTCTGGCAGATGACCAGATGGACCTTTAGGTCACTTTACTTATACTTGTTCAACCCCAACCAACTTTGATAGGAATCTTCTCCTGGCTGCTCTTTACTTCCATTACAGCTTTACTGCAGACTTACTTCTACTGTTTCTCATTGTTTCTTGGTTGTTGTTTACAAGTATCTTTACTCTCACTGGCATTTGTTGTCAATTTTCCCTGCACCGTTAAGTCGTTTATCACAGGAACATTGTCTTGTTCTGTTGGAGGTACTTGGTTCGCTTTTTCCTTTGTGTTCTCTCTTGTTACCCTGGCGGATAAGGGTGTTTATTTGGTGGGGATAGGTTTTTTGACTTCATAACTTTTGTGTTGCATAAGCGGTTTTGTACCTAGAAACAACAATCAAATGATTCAAACAAAAAAAAAAAAAAACCTGAGGAAGCTGCCAAACTCAAAGACTCCATCTGCCTCTTCTCACGCTTCAGGAAATGTGAAAAGATACACTCCTTCTCACCCATCACCCAATGCCACAACTGCTACACCTTTGGACACACTGCTCCCCTTTGCAAACAAAAACACCCCACCTGCCCACTATGTGCAGATCACCATACCAGAGAACAACATTGTTGCGGCAACCCAGGCTGCAAAAAGGGTGGAAACACCAAGCCAGTGCCTGATTGCTGCAAAACCAAACCCCTCAAATGCTCCAACTGTGACAGCCATGAGCACTCAGCCACATCACCAGAATGCCCTATCAAGGTAGATGCATTTGACACCCAACGCCAGAGAGCCTCCAAGATCCCCCTCCGCCCCCTCTCACCACCCACCATTGAAATCCAGGCCCAGGAAGACATGGTGGTAGACCCAGTCAGCCTAGTATCCCAGAACTAATGATGAGTCAAACCCAACAACACCCTACACCCAATCACTCCTTGCAGAAGACAAAACAACCAACAGATTGTCCCACCCTCACTATTACACAACACAATTGCAATGGGTCCAATAGTGTTTTCCTCTCCCTTTTTTCCTCTTTTGGTTTTAATCCACCTGTGCTTGTTGCCCTCCAGGAACCTCCTACCAGTCGCGATACTGGCATACCCTTGGCAGCACCAGCTTACTCACTCATCACACCAACCACTACTGCAGGCAAAAAAGTACTTGCCTGCTTTTACATTCTTCAAAGCTTTGAATCCAGTATTTCCTTTGTCCCCCTGTTATTTTTTAGAAATGATTTTTGTGGCATTTCCATTTCTTTTGTCAATACTATATTCAGCCGGTACCTTTCATCTCTTTCCATTTACTGTGTTTATAATCGTCATGTATCCTGCTACTTAAGATCAGTCACTCCTGAAACTGCATTTCCACTATCCCAACTCCCCACCCTCATCCTAGGGGACTTCAATATACACCACTACATCTCAGACCCTGAAAGGATACTAAAGTCATCAGACCTTTCATTATCAACCCCTTACTTCAAAATGGCCACTGAGCATGGCTACTCACTCCTCAACACCCCTGGATCTTTCACCAGATACTCCCCCGACCCAAACAGAAGAAATGGTGTGATTGACTTAGCATTTGCTAACACACCACTCTCTCCCTACATCA
Organism: Gyromitra esculenta; assembly: GCA_038503075.1. Lineage (NCBI taxonomy): Eukaryota > Fungi > Ascomycota > Pezizomycetes > Pezizales > Discinaceae > Gyromitra > Gyromitra esculenta. The sequence continues at coordinate 874,577 of JBCAML010000020.1, read as the reverse complement.
CCAAATGGCAAAACAAACTCCCAGCCTCAGGCTCAGACCACACTGTCATTTCAATCACCATCAAAAAACCACAACTCCGCCAATCATCTTCCTCACCCAATTGGACTCTCACTCCCTGGCCCCTGCTCAAAACAACAGTTGCATCATTTACTCCCTCACCCATCACCAACGACATCCAAACATGGTTCAAAGAAAACCTCAAGACACTAACACAACCCATTGTTGCATGCACACCATCCAAACGCCCCTCCAAGTGGTCAAAAGCATGGTGGACACCTGACATCTCACAACTCCGCACCATATTTCACTCCGTTGCCAGAGACCTCAAAAAGGGATTGGCAACCAACTTTGAACTCAAATCAGTAAGGTACGCCTACTTTGGTGCAATCAAAAAGGCCAAAGCAAAACACTAGAATAAATTCATCAGCAATGCTGGTGTCAAAGACCTCTGGGCAGCCAACCGAATGAAAAAACCTAAAGATGCTGACAACCTCCCCACCTTCCGAAATATCTCCTCCTCCTCCCAACTCAACAAAGCTCTCATTTCACACTTCTTCCCATCACAACCACCCACACCCACTCCCCCATGCTTCCTGCACCATAACATACCACCTATTACAAAGGAAGAAGTATCCAAAGCACTCAGTAAATCCTCGAACACTTCTACCCCTGGCCCAAACCAAATCCCATATGGAGTCTGGAAACACATCCATGCCCTCAATCCAGATGACATCGATTCTTTTCTCACTCCTCTCCGACAACACAGCATCCATCCCAGCTCACTGAAAGCAGCCAATGGTATTGTCCTACCAAAAGCTGGCAAAGCTTCCTACAGCGAACCATCCTCCTTCCGCATTATTGTTCTTCTGGAAACTATCTCCAAGATCCTGGAACGAATTGCAGCATTCCGCCTCTACGACCATGCTCTCACTGGTCGCCTAATCCACCCCAACCAACTAGGCTCACTCCCAAGCAGAAGCATCTCTGATGCCGGAACAACACTGCTCCATGAAATCAAGCTTCTCCAGGCATCTGGACACAAGGTTTCATCACTCTTCCTCAACATCAAAGGAGGCTTTGATAACATCAGGGCCAACACTCGCGCCAAACAGCTGAGGAAAAAAGACACTCCTGAATATCTTGTTCACTGGGTCCTCTCCTTCCTCTCCAATAGATTCTGTCGTCTACTCTTCAAAAGCAGCCCTTTCACCTTTGAACCAATAGACGTTGGTGTACCCCAGGGTTCCCCAATCTCTCCATTGCTCTTCATCGTCTATGTCACCCCACTCCACCAAGTCAAGCTAGCAAAAGGTATCACCCTCTCCTATGTTGACGACTGTAGTCTCACTGTTGCATCTTCCTCAGAAAGATCAAACATACAACAACTGCAACATGCCTGGAACTACCTACAACATGTGGGATCAGTACTAGACATCTCTTTCTCCATTGTCAAAACAGATTTTATTCATTGGAGAACAGAAAGGGATCAATTGCCCTTCTGCAACCTCCCCATCTCCCTTAACAACAATCTCTTCTTCCCTCTTAAAGTTGTCAAATGGATTGGCCTTTGGTTTGAAGCCAATCTGTCACCATTCCACCACTTCAAACAATGCTTTTTGAAAGCCAACAAAACATTTCTTCTACTTCGCTGCCTGTTCCCAGCTGGGACAGGCCTTACCTCATACCACAACAGAAGATTGGCCCCGGCTGTCATTCTTCCCACAATGCTCTATGGCTCTGCTGTCTTCACCCCCAGTAACTCCTCTCTTACTCTCCTCCAACGCCTTTGGGACAAAGTACTTTGCTGGGTCACCAACTGCTTCACATCAACCAACTCACTCACATTGTGCCCAAACGCGGCACTGCTCCCAATCAATGTACTTTGCTACAAATACCGTCTCCAGTTTGCCATTTGCAGCATGGCTGCATTACCACATCACAATTGTGTCTCAGGCAGGTTCCCCAGTAATGTCCCACTTGAGGAGCCCTTCAGAGCGCCATCACATCCCCACCTCATCCTTGGTGTATCAACCAACCTGAAAACATGGACATCAAAAGCTAAAACCAATAAACCACTCCCAATTGACCAACTGTTTTTTTTTTTTTTTGTTTGAATCATTTGATTGTTGTTTCTAGGTACAAAACCGCTTATGCAACACAAAAGTTATGAAGTCAAAAAACCTATCCCCACCAAATAAACACCCTTATCCGCCAGGGTAACAAGAGAGAACACAAAGGAAAAAGCGAACCAAGTACCTCCAACAGAACAAGACAATGTTCCTGTGATAAACGACTTAACGGTGCAGGGAAAATTGACAACAAATGCCAGTGAGAGTAAAGATACTTGTAAACAACAACCAAGAAACAATGAGAAACAGTAGAAGTAAGTCTGCAGTAAAGCTGTAATGGAAGTAAAGAGCAGCCAGGAGAAGATTCCTATCAAAGTTGGTTGGGGTTGAACAAGTATAAGTAAAGTGACCTAAAGGTCCATCTGGTCATCTGCCAGAGGGGGCGCTGGAGCCTTTGAAGGGCATGATGGGCAGCTGTTCAGGTGTGACTCATGGGGTCTGTCGCAGTTAACACACTTGACAAGAGTGTGAGAGCGGGGGTGTAACGGGGGTAGTCCGACTGCTCTGTAGTGGGAATAGGTATAGGAATACGGCCGTTGCAAATACTAAATCAGGTTGAGATGTTAAGAGTATTTCGTGCAAGATACTCAATAATTTTAAGGGCTCTACTCTGTAGTATTCTGTCTTTTTGATGAGACTGGGAAGAAGAGCAACAGGTGGCGGGGTCATGCACTATCGTTATAGTGCTGCTGACTCACCGTCCTCTTTCTGTTCTACTCTGCTGGGGGCCCGTCAAGACCCTGAGAACATGCCAAGATATTGCGGGCGGGGCACCTCAGGATTCAGCAAATGATCACTTCGGCGCTCTCCGACACTCCTCGGTTGTTCTGTCCAGTTAGACCTTCTAGATCCGCCAGCTGCATGCCATGCCTATGCTGGATGCAGGAATCGGCGCTGATCAGTCTACTGTTGCATGTGAAGTGTCCTGCACTTAATAGATTCCCTATTGCCACACCAGTGGCTCTGGGCCGCTTGTATGTGCATAGATGGATTGGAAACGCCACCACAGGAGCTTCCTGTTGTTGGTATCACTGGGGATATATCATTGGCTCGTCAGCTAATGTTATTCTCGCTTGGTTCCACTCCATCGGAACAGCAGGGTAGCAGGTATCCTCTAACATGTGGTAGCTACACCACTCATGCTGATCCTTACTACCTCTCTGCTTGCCCGGTGCTATTATGCTTCACTGCAGGTAACGGTATTTGTAAATCCATTACAGTACTTCCCTCTCCTAGATCCTGTCTTCGGGATCTGTAATGTATTCTAACTATTACTCTATTGGTACTACTTTATATCTATATGTCTAAACCTCTAGTCTAAACGAAAAGGAAATGATACCTCTAAACGGTTTTGTAAGGAAATGATTGTGACACTTTTATAATACAGGAACAATAGGAAATAGGCCTTATGCCATGCCAACTCTCTTGTCCTGGGGCTTCTTGGGGTATCTCTTATGGAAGTCCCGGAGTGCTTCAATAGCAGTATGCCGGAGATGTTCCCATGGCTCCCAAGTAGCATCCTCATTGTCATATCCATCCCACAATACCAGGTATTCAACCTTCTTCTTATGGCGATTCACTCTGCTGTCTGCCACTTCCCTCACAACATAATTCTCTTCTCCTTCGATGATCTCTATCTCCGGCGGAGGTGCTCTTCTGCTTGGATCTGCTGGCGCTCTATATGGTTCAAGGTGACTGACATGGAATACCGGATGTATCTTCATCAGTGGTGGTAGAACAAGCTCATATGCCCGTTTGCCAACAGCTCTCTTGACCTTAAAGGGTCCAAACTTCTTATGGTCCAGCTTCTTCATGGGTCGCTTTGTTTGCACATTGCGTCTATCAAGCATCACTTCATCGCCTGGCTTGAACTCTGGTCCCTTTTGGCGATTGACATCATGCCAGCAGGCCATCCTGATTCTCGCCTTCCCCAGGTTCTCCTGCATGGCATGCCAAATGGCTTCCCATTAAGATACCTTAATTTGACTCGCTGGGTTGTCCCATTCTGCACTTGGCTTCGAATTTGGCCAATTGGTCCTCGGTTCATACCCATAGTTTGCACAAAAGGGTGAGAACTTGGTGGACTCGGAAATAGCAGAGTTGTAGGCATACTCGGCGAGAGGGAGGAGGTCACTCTAGTCATCCTGTTGGTAATTGCAGTAACTCCTGATGTACTGCTCCAGGGTCTGGTTGACTCTTTCTGTTTGACCATCGGTTTGTGGGTGGAATGCGGTGGAAAGGTTCAGCTTCACGTTGAGAAGATCCATTAGTGATTGCCAAAAGTAGGAGATGAACTTGCTATCCCTATCTAACACTATGTCATCAGGTAACCCGTGATGCTTCCACACTTCTTGTAGGAAGAGCCTTGCCATGTCCTCAGTTTTGTTCTCGTTTGGTAGCGGAATAAAGTGGGCCATCTTGGAAAAACGGTCAACTATGACCCATACTTTGGTATTATCTTCAGATTCAGGCAGTCCCACTATGAAGTCCATGGAAATAGATGTCCAAGGTCGATAGGGTATCTCCAGAGGCATCAGCTCACCAAACTTCTTGTGACGGGATGTTTTATTCCTCTGGCATGTATCACAGCTCCGGACATATTCTTCAATGTCTTTGTCCATATTGGGCCAGTAGAAGTTGGATTTGATCTTCTCAACTGTCTTATACTGTCCAAATTGGCTGGCGGTCCTGCTATCATGGCACTCAGTGAAGATTTCCTGGCGCAACTCTGGTGCTGCCGGAATGTACCATCGGTTCTTATAGAACACTAAACCACCTGCAATAGACAGTGACGGGTCTAGTTCCTTTTTCTTCTCTTCTAGTGCTTGGCGGATTTCTAGCCAGTGTGGATCTTGAGCTGCCGCATCTTGGAGTCTTTGCAAGAATGTGGATTGGAGTGAATGTACTCTCATGGCTGCTAGCTTAGCAGGATTTAAAACCAGTTGTCCTGGGCGGAAAAACATCTTTGCTTCTGTCTGCAAAGGTTCACTTCCCTCTCCTAGGCGATGATCCCATCGTCTAGATAGAACATCAGGCTTGCCATTCTTTTCACTGGGTCTATAGATCACCTTGAAGTTATACCCTGCCAGATCTTCTGCCCAGCGGGCCTGTCGGCGGGTCAAGACCTTAGTACTATTGAAGTACTCTAGATTCTTGTGATCTGTGAAAACTGTGACCTCTCCATCTACTGATTTCAGGTGGTGTTCCCATTCTCGGAATGAGGCAACAATGGCGCCCATTTCCTTGTCATGAACATCATAATTTATCTCGGCGGGGGAGAACTTCTTTGAGTAGAAGGCTACTGGATGTAGCTTCCCATCCTCGCCATACTGGGATAGAACAGCTCCTTTTGCGAAATCACTTGCATCAGTCTCAACTACTGTGCGCCTACTTGGATGAAAGTGTACCAGGATCGGCTCACTTGTGAATAAATGCTTAAGTTCTTCAAAAGCTCTTTCACAAGCGGCGGTCCAGAACCATTTCTTCTCTTTGATCAGTAGGTCAGTCAAGGGCTTGGTAACCCAGCTGAACCCAGCTATGAATCTTCTGTAGAAGTTGGCGAAGCCTAGAAATGCCTGCACATCCTTCACAGTTTTTTGTACTGGCCATTCTCGGACAGCATTGACTTTCTCCTTGGACATGGAGATACCATGCTCAGAAATGTTGTACCCCAGATATTCTACTTCCTTCAAGTGAAAGAAGGTCTTGTCTATGTGGGCGTGTAGGTTGGACTCTCTTAGTCTCTGCAACACCTGTTTGACTAAATGCTGATGCTCCTCCATTGATTCAGTGTAGATAAGTATATCATCCAGGTATACTATCACGCCGAGATCCAATAGATCATGCAACACTTCATTGATCATTGCCTGGAAGGAGGAGGGAGCATTGCATAATCCAAACGGCATGACATTGTATTCATACAAGCCATATCTCGTCCGGAAGGCAGTCTTCCATTCATCTCCTTTTGCAATCCTTAGTAGGTTGAAACCATCTTTGAGGTCAATCTTGGTAAAGACCTTTGCTGCGCTTAACCTGTCTCTAAGTTCACTCATGAGCGGCAGTGGGTATTTGTCCTTAACTGTAATCTTGTTTAACCCCCAATAGTCAACGCAAATGCGGAGGGTACCATTGGGTTTTGGGACAAATAGGATTGGGGCAGCGGCAGGAGAATTGGACCTAGATATCTTACCGGAAGGTAGAGCCTTGTTAAGGAACTCCCTCAAAGCCTTTAGTTCCGACTCTGAACATGGATAGAGTGGGCCGAAGGGGGGTTTTGTTCCAGGCTGCAGATTGATATGATGATCAAACTGACTATGTTCCGGCAGCTTTGAGCTCTTCTCATTGCTGAAGACATCTGCCCATTCTCTGTACTCTGGAGGGAGTCTTACTGAGACGTCACCTCCCTGCTCATCATGCCAAACTGCGGCACCGATTTGGTGTACGTTGGCTGCATCTTCAGCCATCATCTCCCAGTCTTCTATGACCTCAATGTGAACGTCAGCGGGAATGCAGTGCTTCTTGCAGTAGTCACTCCTCCATTTGACGCGGCCTGTATGCCAGTCAAAGTCTGGGTTGTGTTTGTGTGCCCATGATATGGGAAGATACCCGGATATGCCGCCCTCTATGGTGCCAACTTCCCAGCGGATAAGCTCCTCATGTTTGCCCATGATCATGTTTAGGGTAGCAGTGTAGTACTTGCCAGCTCCCATCATGACATCTCCTTGGGCATCAAACATCTGAATGGGAGATTCACGCCGATGTACAGGTATCTTTTCCTTCTTTACAAACTCTTCACTGAGGATAGGTCCAGTGCAACCGGTATCAAACAAGAAGCGCCCATGGCATCTGCTGATGTGGTTCTTCACTCGCCAGTTTAACTCAGCTTGCAAGATAGGTCTCTGCCCATGTACCGGCTCTTCAGGTACATCTTCCATTCTTCTTTTTGTTGGCGGGGTGTCTTCATGGCTATGCTCTCTGTTGCGTTTTGCCCTTTGCCTCTCGGACAGGGTCTTACTTATGCCGCCTCTAGTCATGGGAGTGTAGCCTGTAGACATCTTTGTAGCTTTTTTCGGGGGATATCAACTGACAGTGAATATATCTGTGTCAGAGTGTAACTAGGAGTCACTGGTATCGCCTGCGATTTCGGGTAATAGCAACCCATCCTCAGCCAGTGTGTGAACAAGAATGAAATATATTTTCGGAGATCAACTCCCTATTTTAAAAAAATTGTGGCTATCTAGTACATTTCCGGACCGCTATCACCTTCTGCTGAGGTGAAGACAGATACCCGGGCTTCTTCCTTTGGCGGAATTGAACTAGATACAGTGGCTATTTTTCCCTTCTTTGGATCTGAAGCGCCGGGGTTTCCAGAACCCTCTGGTCTCTTCCTCTTCCTTGTTGCAGCAACTCTAACAGTTACTGGCGCAGAAGTCCAACAGTTGTACCAAGCATGCTTTCCTTTCCCACATCTGAGGCACTTCTCAGCCTTTTTTCGCTCTTCTAAGATATTCTCTGGGATACCTGGCGAGGGAAAAAGTTAGCTAGTGGTAATGATCTTCGGGGGAATGTACTCTTGACATACCTTTAAGTTCCACAGCCTTATCTTTTCTTTCACTAGGAGGTCTTGCCTCACCAGCGGGTTTGTTTTTGGAGTTGGCAGTTGCACCCTGGGCTCTCTGCCTTCCTTTTCCTTTCTTCTCTTCCTTCCTCTTCTCTGGGCGGGTTTCTGGGGCTCTTGACTTCCTATGTCTTTCTAGGATATGTCCCATGTGGCGGATCATCTGGATTCGTTCGAAAAGAGAGGAAGGTTTACTAGCAACCTTTGCCCAATCCAGTGCTAATTCAGCATTGAGACCTTGGGATATTTTATCATCCACAATCTCGCCGTTATAGCCTGTCTTCCACATAAGCTGGACAATCTGGTCTAGGAAACTGTCAATCCCGCCGGTCTGAGTGAGCCTGTCCCACTTGGCCACTGCTTCTTCTCTCGTTACCCTGTCGCCGAATGAGGATCGAAATGAACTGGTGAAAGCTGACCAGCTCATCCAGTAGGGGTCCAGCTGTACAGGCTTTCCTGCAGCTCTATCGGCGGCGCCTTGGTCTATGAGGTTGTGATAGGCCTCGTACCAGTTGACTGCTGCTTGGCCCTCTAGGAGGTTACCAGTGTAGCGGATCTTAATTGATTCTTGCTGGAAACTGGATGCCTCAATGATGAAGACATTTTCGCATTGGCGGAGGAATCGGTCCACATCGCTGGCTTCACCCTTAAACTTGCTGGGCTGAGGTGCTTTTGGTTCTCTGCCTCTGTTGGTGGAGGGTGATGTGGTTCTGCCAGACATCATTGCTTCGATAAGTCTAAACATTCTGTCCTCTTGTTGCCGTCCCTTCTTGCGAAAATACTTCCTCCACTTCCTTTTATCTCCTTCTCCTCCTAGTGAGCTTCCACTGCTACTATCGTCTCCCGGGTCTCCTCCTCCTCCTTTTCCAGTCAATCCTCCTCCTCCACTACCGCCACCTATTCCTTCACCTCCTTTTCCTCCGGTTTCTTCCTCCTTACCAATCCTTCCACTTCCACTAGCCTCACCACTGTTTCCTGGTGGGGAATTAGCCCATGGGGGCGGGAGTCCTGGCGGAGGTGGGCCTCGTCCAAATGCTGTTAGATCTTTGCCAAATCTGGGAGGCGGCAGCGATGGGGGGAGAGGGGTTGAATTCCTAGGAGGAGCGACGGCAGTGTCTCTTGGATTTGCTGGCGTCATTGGTTCTTGGGGGGGAGGTGTAGCTTGAATAGTTATAGGAAATTCCTCCGGGGAGAAAGTGTTAGCTCTCTCTCTCCTCTTTCCTTTCTTCTTCTTTGGTGGTGGCGGGGGTGGTTGAATGTGTAGCTGGCCGTTGTCAATTGCTTCTTGGATCTGGAGCAAGAAGTTAGGGGGGAAAGAGACTGCTTCTGGGATATCTAGGTCCATTGGATCGTCAAGAACTTGAGTCTTCTCTGTCAGAAGTTGTTGGATGATCCTCTGGCAGCCTAGTATTTCTTCGTTCAGGTATCTCATTGCTTCTCCCAAGACAAATTGTTCCACTTTCTGCCGTTCCACAAGAATACTGATAATAGAGGATGATTGTTTGACGTTTATGTCGACATATTCTTTTAGCGCATCTTGGACTGTATTAAAGAATTCTAGAATGGTAACTGTGGTACTGTCTGTCCATGGTAGCTTGATTTCGGGGATGTACTTCTGAATGGCAGAGCGTGGGTTTTTGATTAGCTGCAAGAGATCATCTTGCCCAACTGCAAGTTCCTTGGGTTCCCAGGTAATAGCGAGGACCTCAGGGGGTGCTGCAATGGCGGGTGTAGATGAGGTGCTGGCTTTTGGAGGCATTGTAGGGTGTATAGGGGATATAGGCGCGCTCTGGAACCGATGGTGCTGGTCTGCAGTTCTGTAGAAGGTAGGTTTCGTCTAACCAGTCTGGAAAGGTCTCTTCTAAGAGAGATGGCTGGTGCGATTTTCTGGTGATACTGCAGCAGGTAAGGGATAGAAGTTCCCAAACCCAGGACCCAGGCATGTGACGGGAGGCGGGGTTTTTTTTGGAAGGAATCTCAAGGTGATTGAAGCCTTAAGATTATACTGTAACGGGGGTAGTCCTACTGCTCTGTAGTGGGAATAGGTATAGGAATACGGCCGTTGCAAATACTAAATCAGGTTGAGATGTTAAGAGTATTTCATGCAAGATACTCAATAATCTTAAGGGCTCTACTCGGTAGTATTCTGTCTTTTTGATGAGACTGGGAAGAAGAGCAACAGGTGGCGGGGTCATGCACTATCGTTATAGTGCTGCTGACTCGCCGTCCTCTTTCTGTTCTACTCTGCTGGGGGCCCGTCGAGACCTTGAGAACATGCCAAGATATTGTGAGCGGGGCACCTCAGAATTCAGCTAATGATCACTTCGGCGCTCTCCGGCACTCCTCGGTTGTTCTGTCCAGTTAGACCTTCTAGATCCGCCAGCTGCATGCCATGCCTATGCTGGATGCAGGAATCGGCGCTGATCAGTCTACTGTTGCATGTGAGGTGTCCTGCACTTAATAGTTTCCCTATTGCCGCACCAGTGGCTCTGGGCCGCTAGTACATGCACAGATGGACTGGAAACGCCACCACAGGAGCTTCCTGTGTTTGGTATCACCGGAGATATATCATTGGCTCGTCAGCTAATGTTATTCTCGCTGGTTCCATTCCATCTGAACAGCAGGGTAGCAGGTATCCTCTAACATGTGGTAGCTACACCACTCATGCTGATCCTTACTACCTCTCTGCTTGTCTGGTGCTATTATGCTTCACTGCAGGTAACAGTATTGTAGATCCGTTACAAGGGGTGGCTTTTAGTTGAGCAAGAGAGTGTGGGGCAGCTATGAGCAGCCGTAGGATGGAGTCCCACACACCAGCGACAGCATGGTTGATTGGGGCATTTGTTTGTTTGGTGTCCAAATTTGTGGCATTGGGAACACTGGGTGGAGGGTCCGAAACAGAGTTTGCGTTCGGATCTGACAGTGGTTGAAAAGGTGGATAAGCGAGTGCAGTTGGCGATCTCATTGGCTTTGGGGCCAGAGAGTGTGATAACAATTGAGGAAACTGTTTTTCCTCTTCGTTTTTCAGGTAAAGTGAGCCATCTTGGGGGGGATATCCATAATCAGGCCAGGGTTGAAATTGCAGAGCTCTTGCTGAATGGCAGAGGGTTCCATAGAGGTGGGGATACCATGTACAACAAGTTGGTGCAATGGTTCGTCAAGGTGTAGGGAGCGAGCTCCTGGGCTGAGGTAAAGGAATTGGCCAACTTTTCTGTAATGGGTGTTGGCAAACATATTGTTCATGACCGTTAATGACACATTCTGGGAATGTGTGTCTATTGCCACAGACTGGATGGTGATGGAACCAATAGCAGAGTTAAGTTTATCTCTGAGTTTGGTGGGCGACCCTTGAGTAAGGGGAGTGCTGTCGCGTTTGACAATCAAACAACGAGTGCGCATGGTGGGGGATGCTGAGGGAGGGGAGGATGAAGTCTTAGGGGCAGGTGTGTTTGCAGCCTGTTTGGCCTTTGCTGGTTGGGGTTTTCTCTTGGGTTTGCTGGCGGCCACCTGGGCCCATTGTAAAGGCTTTGGGGCAGGGGGAGCGGGAATTGCAACAGCAGGTGCAGGAGGAGGAGGAGCACTAAAAGGTGCAGGTGGTGCTGGGGGTGCTGCTTTCCCTACTGTGAGAAGGTGCACACGCTCTTGTTTGCTCAGAGTTGGTGACTCTGGAAACATGTTTGGGAGAGGTGCTAGACTCTTAGCAGCCTCATTCAGTAGGGTGACCTCGCTTTGTAGATGCTGGATCATGTTAAGGAGGGAGGTGAAGTGGATGAGGTTCAGTTCGTCAACCTTTGTTAGGAACTGACTAACTGTCTTTAGGGTCATGGGGGCTGCTGTGATCCTTTCATGGACAGGTATTGTTTGTTGGTTGGTTGGGTTCACAGTTGTGTGGTTGTTTAGCAAGGTCGTTTAAACATGTTTTCTTTGGCTTCCCAAGTACAATGAGTCATATGTTTGTTATCGAAGAGTTGGCTTATGGGTATATAAGCGAAGGGTCTTTCCCTCTTATTGTACTTTTCCTTCTTCTTTCATTAAGCAACGTCTTCTATTGTCACTCTGCTTGTATCCTACAATACAAGCCAGGATTGTCATAAATCCTTCGTCGCCTCAGTGATATTTCTCATCTTATAACTCCACTACATCAAAGTAGTTTCGCTGTCGGAGTAATCATAACTCCCTTCCATTGTAGAACCTGTGGATTCATAGCCTAAACTGTTGTCGCTAGCTTTCGTTCAAGTAGCACTACTCACCTTTGGAGATACCAAAGGGCTTGACGAAACCTCGCTCCTTGAGAGATCCCGTTGTCCTTATTTTGGATCATAGAAATCCAATTAGTGTGGTGGAAAAAGACAGGTGGTGATGGAGGAGAGGTGTCAGCTCTCTGCTGTTTTGATGGTGAGGGAGTTTTTGGTTCCGCCATGGCAGTTGCGGAGGAAGCAGGAGTGGTGGAGGCTTCGTCTCTTTGGAGAGAGGGGAAGAGAGGTGTAAAGATTCTAGCTGTGTCTTCTGAAGACATGCGATCGGAGTGGTGTTGTTAAAACAAGGATCCAACTTGTTTTTGTGAGCGGGGTAATGAAATGAAGCCAAAGTGCTAAAGACTTTTGGCTGTGTGTAACGCCGTTGCAACGCAAAAGGTGGTGGGTGGTGAGCTTTCAATTGAAGAGGTTGCCAATTGATCAACTGTGTGTCTTAATCAACAACGCACTACAGAACAATCTCTAATCCTCCTTTGAACCACCTACCATCACACCAGCTATGGTCCAAGAGCTCAGCATGGCTCTTTGGTCTACGTTTCGCCCCCCTCCCTCCTATTACACCACTCCTCTCTCCACTGTTGAACCAACCTTCATGAGATTGGACCACTTCATGAGTGGAAGACTCCACCAATTCCGTCCCTGCAAAAGCTACCTTGCCACCCACCAGTCCTGGCACTCCCTGGGCCTCTCCAAAAGCTGCCCCAGATGCCAAGAAGAAGACGAAGACCTTGAGCATGGAATTCTTCCCTGCCCAGCTAGGGCAGAAGCCAGAGAGAAGTTCATCCCTGACCTAATCTCTGTTGAAGATATCTGGAACGACCCTACCCAACTGCAACCAATCGTAAACTATATTCGCCACACCATGACCGGCTACCCACCTAAGTGGAATAACTGGCACCCTCTATCACTCACTGGAACCTCGGATCAGCTATCTTCTGCAGTTTCCGTTTCTTCATCTACTTTTTCTTTACTTTTTTAGTACCAAAATGGTTATGTCTCCCTACTTGAGAAAGTCATATACTGCGGGATCATTGTGATCATCATTGGTGTCACTTCCCTATAGGCACGCCTATAGGTTTGGTTTATTTATTCTCCTTTGTATCTTTCTTTTGTTATCCTGGGGTGTGGATGGTTACTGCTGGGGATAGGTGTTTTGACTTCATAACCTTTGTGTTGCATAAGTGGTTTTGTACCTAGAAACAATAATCAAATGATTTAAACAAAAAAAAAAAAAACTATCAAAGGGTGACCATGGCTGCAATTCGTCTTATACTGACCTCTCTACGGCCCCAATAGGATCCCCTGCACCAGGGAAAGTATGGCTATCCACTTCCTGATTCTCATCCTCCTCTTCTTCATCATCTGCCCCTAGCTCTGATAGACTTTCATAGTCCCAGTCACTATTCAGAAGATTAAGCGGAGGATCGATACAAAGCAGCTGAATTTCGTCGTCAGAATGATCCTTTCCGTCTGATATGTATTGGGATGCAGGCTGTAAGAGTTTTGGATGCATATTTGCAAGGTGGTTTCGAAGAGCTCCCCCATACTTGAACTGCAAATGGCAATGGGGGCAAGCTGAAGGCATATTTGGTTGAAAAGGGACGCGACACGTCTGAAAAAAGCCTTGCTAAGGCTGCGAGGTAGTTTTTGTTTAGGTTGTGAAGAATATTATGGTGAGTTTCTATTTCAAGCCATGCCTGGCATTCAGGGCCAGGAACAAGGCTGAATCTTGTTATTAGTTTGGCGCTAGAGTGTTTCAAGCTGAATGAGGAGAAACATGACTCCATTGCTTGGTACAATAAGCCTAAAACAATCAAGCGGGCTGAAATCAGGCGAAACAGAGGAGGTTGGGGATGAGCTGAGACATGCTAAGAACGGGATACAGCATGGTAACATCCGTCTTGGCATGATGTCTACCACACCTATTCACGCGATCTCACTCAGATTTTGAAGGACAATGGCAGCTCAGTTCTAGCCTAATCAACATGGAAACCATACAAAGACACTATTTATATTAATTGAGCTGCTCTCCATACTCCATTCTCTGCTCTCTATATTGCATCAAACATACGCTTTGCAGTACCATATCATCCTCATTGTCATATAATCTGCCACAATTCGTCCTTATCAAACTAGCTGACAGCTCCTACAAACCTCATAATGAAGACTTCTGAGTGGAAGGTCCACCTCTCGCTCGACGACATACAGTGTGCTGTCGTTCGGAAGTATGTCAGTGCTTGGGCTACTGCAAATAGGGTTTTCTATACCAAAAACTCCAGATATCAAGAGCTGCTGGATTACACCATGCAGCATCCAAATCTCCTTTCTCAGCTGCCAAAATACCAAGCTACAAATAATACGCGGAATTATCCACATAAGAATTTCTACACTGCCCTGGAGTCTATGGTCCAGGATTGTATGAAGAAGGTCATGGAAGGATTGAAGGCCCTTGGCGACAATTTGGGAGAAGATATCAGTAAGTAATAATCTGGGAAGGCATTCATCTGTTCGTATACTAATATTGTCTCTATCTTAGATGTTGCTGGTCCCTCTTCGGTAGCCGTAGCAGCTCCTGTCATTGCAGCTGGTCTGACGGTAGCCCCAGCTTTCCCTCCAAAGGCAGTACAATTCATTACCATTGACCCGACAGCCTAAACCCCAGCCGGACCACTCACAGCTCCTCGTGTGCCATATGCTTGGAATCACGCTACGAACCGGGCATACATTGGATATGTTGATAATCCCACCCCTGTCTCGCTGTATGCTATTGCAGCGCATGCCCTGCCGTCAGGAAGATCCATAAGGATGCTATACGGCAGTTTAGCTTGTCCTTCACCTGGAGCTGCTGACAGCATACCTGCCAGTATTGATATCACTGAGCTATTTGACAATCAGCAGGTCCAGGGCTGGTTGGTTATCAGCAGCTCCGTTCCCATTACCTGTATCATTGAGCTATACCGAGAGGAGATGGATAGCAGACCAAATACACCGCCTCCCAGCAGTCGTCCTCACCTGCTAGAGGTGGAATATCGTCCACCATTCGATATATTCGATCCTCCATCAGATTCGAAGGATGATAGCCATAGAAGGGACCATGCAACGCATCAGCAAAACAGGTTTATATGTCCCGGCATGTTCTGGACCCTTACCAACCATATAGACCTTTCGCTCCTATGTCCCTGCCCATGGAGGGAGCATATCTGATCGACCTTGGCACATGTCTCCTACACCTTAGGGTTTAGATTGTGGACCTTCCTGGACCTCTCTGCACCAAAACACTTGGTTGTGGATCGCTGCGTTCCTACCGAAGACCTTCTCAGATACTGCAGACCTTCTTGTTCAACCGTCCTCTGTCCCCGCTACAACTTCTTCAATTGAAAGCTCACCACCCACCACCTTTTGCGTTGCAACGGCGTTACACACAGCCAAAAGTCTTTAGCACTTTGGCTTCATTTCATTACCCCGCTCACAAAAACAAGTTGGATCCTTGTTTTAACAACACCACTCCGATCGCATGTCTTCAGAAGACACAGCTAGAATCTTTACACCTCTCTTCCCCTCTCTCCAAAGAGACGAAGCCTCCACCACTCCTGCTTCCTCCGCAACTGCCATGGCGGAACCAAAAACTCCCTCACCATCAAAACAGCAGAGAGCTGACACCTCTCCTCCATCACCACCTGTCTTTTTCCACCACACTAATTGGATTTCTATGATCCAAAATAAGGACAACGGGATCTCTCAAGGAGCGAGGTTTCGTCAAGCCCTTTGGTATCTCCAAAGGTGAGTAGTGCTACTTGAACGAAAGCTAGCGACAACAGTTTAGGCTATGAATCCACAGGTTCTACAATGGAAGGGAGTTATGATTACTCCGACAGCGAAACTACTTTGATGTAGTGGAGTTATAAGATGAGAAATATCACTGAGGCGACGAAGGATTTATGACAATCCTGGCTTGTATTGTAGGATACAAGCAGAGTGACAATAGAAGACGTTGCTTAATGAAAGAAGAAGGAAAAGTACAATAAGAGGGAAAGACCCTTCGCTTATATACCCATAAGCCAACTCTTCGATAACAAACATATGACTCATTGTACTTGGGAAGCCAAAGAAAACATGTTTAAACGACCTTGCTAAACAACCACACAACTGTGAACCCAACCAACCAACAAACAATACCTGTCCATGAAAGGATCACAGCAGCCCCCATGACCCTAAAGACAGTTAGTCAGTTCCTAACAAAGGTTGACGAACTGAACCTCATCCACTTCACCTCCCTCCTTAACATGATCCAGCATCTACAAAGCGAGGTCACCCTACTGAATGAGGCTGCTAAGAGTCTAGCACCTCTCCCAAACATGTTTCCAGAGTCACCAACTCTGAGCAAACAAGAGCGTGTGCACCTTCTCACAGTAGGGAAAGCAGCACCCCCAGCACCACCTGCACCTTTTAGTGCTCCTCCTCCTCCTGCACCTGCTGTTGCAATTCCCGCTCCCCCTGCCCCAAAGCCTTTACAATGGGCCCAGGTGGCCGCCAGCAAACCCAAGAGAAAACCCCAACCAGCAAAGGCCAAACAGGCTGCAAACACACCTGCCCCTAAGACTTCATCCTCCCCTCCCTCAGCATCCCCCACCATGCGCACTCGTTGTTTGATTGTCAAACGCGACAGCACTCCCCTTACTCAAGGGTCGCCCACCAAACTCAGAGATAAACTTAACTCTGCTATTGGTTCCATCACCATCCAGTCTGTGGCAATAGACACACATTCCCAGAATGTGTCATTAACGGTCATGAACAATATGTTTGCCAACACCCATTACAGAAAAGTTGGCCAATTCCTTTACCTCAGCCCAGGAGCTCGCTCCCTACACCTTGACGAACCATTGCACCAACTTGTTGTACATGGTATCCCCACCTCTATGGAACCCTCTGCCATTCAGCAAGAGCTCTGCAATTTCAACCCTGGCCTGATTATGGATATCCCCCCCAAGATGGCTCACTTTACCTGAAAAACGAAGAGGAAAAACAGTTTCCTCAATTGTTATCACACTCTCTGGCCCCAAAGCCAATGAGATCGCCAACTGCACTCGCTTATCCACCTTTTCAACCACTGTCAGATCCGAACGCAAACTCTGTTTCGGACCCTCCACCCAGTGTTCCCAATGCCACAAATTTGGACACCAAACAAACAAATGCCCCAATCAACCATGCTGTCGCTGGTGTGTGGGACTCCATCCTACGGCTGCTCATAGCTGCCCCACACTCTCTTGCTCAACTAAAAGCCACCCCTTGTAACGGATCTACAATACTGTTACCTGCAGTGAAGCATAATAGCACCAGACAAGCAGAGAGGTAGTAAGGATCAGCATGAGTGGTGTAGCTACCACATGTTAGAGGATACCTGCTACCCTGCTGTTCAGATGGAATGGAACCAGCGAGAATAACATTAGCTGACGAGCCAATGATATATCTCCGGTGATACCAAACACAGGAAGCTCCTGTGGTGGCGTTTCCAGTCCATCTGTGCATGTACTAGCGGCCCAGAGCCACTGGTGCGGCAATAGGGAAACTATTAAGTGCAGGACACCTCACATGCAACAGTAGACTGATCAGCGCCGATTCCTGCATCCAGCATAGGCATGGCATGCAGCTGGCGGATCTAGAAGGTCTAACTGGACAGAACAACCGAGGAGTGCCGGAGAGCGCCGAAGTGATCATTAGCTGAATTCTGAGGTGCCCCGCTCACAATATCTTGGCATGTTCTCAAGGTCTCGACGGGCCCCCAGCAGAGTAGAACAGAAAGAGGACGGCGAGTCAGCAGCACTATAACGATAGTGCATGACCCCGCCACCTGTTGCTCTTCTTCCCAGTCTCATCAAAAAGACAGAATACTACCGAGTAGAGCCCTTAAGATTATTGAGTATCTTGCACGAAATACTCTTAACATCTCAACCTGATTTAGTATTTGCAACGGCCGTATTCCTATACCTATTCCCACTACAGAGCAGTAGGACTACCCCCGTTACACTCCTGCTCTCACACTCTTGTCAAGTGTGTTAACTGCGACAGACCCCATGAGTCACACCTGAACAGCTGCCCATCACGCCCTTCAAAGGCTCCAGCACCCCCCCCCAGCAGATGATCAGATGGACCTTTAGGTCATTTCACTTATACTTGTTCAACCCCAACCAACTTTGATAGGAATCTTCTCCTGGCTGCTCTTTACTTCCATTACAGCTTTACTGCAGACTTACTTCTACTGTTTCTCATTGTTTCTTGGTTGTTGTTTACAAGTATCTTTACTCTCACTGGCATTTGTTGTCAATTTTCCCTGCACCGTTAAGTCGTTTATCACAGGAACATTGTCTTGTTCTGTTGGAGGTACTTGGTTCGCTTTTTCCTTTGTGTTCTCTCTTGTTACCCTGGCGGATAAGGGTGTTTATTTGGTGGGGATAGGTTTTTTGACTTCATAACTTTTGTGTTGCATAAGCGGTTTTGTACCTAGAAACAACAATCAAATGATTTAAACAAAAAAAAAAACCTTCTCCAGAATGTTTTTATATCAGATATAGTGGTCTGGATTGCTGTTAATCACATGAAATAATAGTTTGAAACAGAAGGCTCACCTATCATCCACTCCCACTCGAACCCAACCACAGGATTTGATTTCTTTCCTGGGGCCTCATAGTCCATCAACGCACAGCGGAGCGCAATACAGACCACCAGGACTGTCTTCCATTTTATTGGCATAAACTCACTGGCTGTCAATGGTCAGCGGCCTATCGATCATTCGGATGCAAAAAAGTGCTGCTCCAGGAGCATTAGGATCACAGGGTGCATAAACCATGCCCTCTTCAGCGTACTGTTTTCCTATATTTGATCCTAAGGTTAGCATGCTAACAGACCTCAGCTTTAGGGTTCTTACACTTGGTATCTCCTTGCAGATGAACTGATCATTGTCAAGTAAACGGCAGACCTCCTGGCAGCAGACCTCTGGTTTATGCGCCTGCAGCTCATATGCGTGGATTATTATATCTCAGGCATCAGATATGAAGTACGATCGATATGATGTGATTCTTTTCTTCAGCTATAACACATTAACAGCTACTTTAAAAAGGGGGTTTGAACTTACAAGTTTGAGAGATATCAGGTCTGGTGTCATTTGGGCTGTGTCAACCGGTTTGCAGTTGCGTGTCGGATTGTTTCTTCATCTATCTCTTGTTTCCAATACTCAATTGACATACCCCATACCTTCGTTATCAGCCGGTCTTGTCCGGACATGTTGGGCCATGGCTGAACTGTAAACACGTCCACTTGAAGGAAGACCTTCGCGTACTTATACACTATTCCGTTTCTTTGGGGCACAAGCGTGGACCTAGCTACAGCCCCAAGCACATTTTCGAGAGGGTCCTCACTTGGAGCTACCGACAAGCGAGGGGTGGAGTCATATCTGATTTGATCAATTTCACTCGAAGCTGACTGTTCCCGTGAAAACAGACGAAGGCGTTTGTCAAGCTCTCTTAAGCCATCTCCCAAGCTTCGTTTGTTGCCAGACACTGGCTCTAGGGTACTTACTAGGCTATGGTACAGCAAAGAAGCTCTGCTGTTGGGAGGTCCGCGTCCAGCGCGTCTCTCCCATTGTCCGGCTATTCTCTTGCTTCAAATCAGCCATCTCAGATAAATAATTCCTGGGTATATATTCATGTACATCTTGGCTCCTCATCACCGTCATTGACGTCACTTTCTATGTTTTTTTCCGACTCTTCTATGTGTTGTCTTGGAGTATATTGTAGCCTTACCTGCAAGTTGTGGCCCTGGGTTGGGGCCCTAGCTACTGATCTGGTGTTAGTAATGATACATCAATGGATGGCATTCATTTTCACCATTGTCTTCGTCCTCGTCTTCACTCACAACAGGCCTGCCGCATACTGAACGAGGAGGTGGAGGTTGGGCTGAGGTCCTCCGAGCTTGGTTAGAGCTCTCTGTTTGGTATCCATTCTCCTGTGGTTCGTTTGCTCTCATTTTGACGTCTGGAGGCTTGTGGTCTTGGTGAAGGGAAGTATTGGAGAGAAATAAAGGGAAGAGAAAGTGAAGGGGAGAGAGCAGAGAGGTTTATTGGAGGGACAAAGAAAAGGGGGGGCACCCATTCTCTTCGACACCCGCCCCACTGTGTCTCCCAAAGATATACAGCGATAAAGTTAATCGGGTGTGGCATTTTGCAAGAAATGCGAATATGGATGCAAAGATAGCAGTCAAAAAAGACGAAAGCTAAGAAACACATAATTTGATGTTTGAAGGAGTTGATGGATGCTGATAGCAAGGAAATCTTTGATGGAGCAGGGGAAGGTCTGTCCTGATAGGAACATTATATATGTCTGTGAACAGCTCACTCCTCAGTTGACTTTTATACTTCTGAGGGGAACACAGATCGGGCAATGGGAAGCTGCATATTTTGTAGAAAGCAAACTACAAATATATCAAAGTCTGTTATATTAGCGACCATTGCCACATTTAACTCTTCTCTCTACTCTGATTTCTATGGTTTGGTGTTGATAAACCGAGTGATAGACCATGCTTAATGAACAGTATTCCTATTCAAGGACCTGCCCTGCTACACTATACTTAATTCGGCATGTCTACACAGACCTACAAGCAAATCTCCAAGCCCAACCCTGAACACCCAAAGGTGGACCCTAAGAAATCTATCGTGACAATTGAATATTCCCACACCCAATAAACCTTGGGAATCTGTTGTGCTGGTTAGTGTTGGTCTTCAATAACTTGCGTTGGGTAGGGGTTCTACTGACTCTCATTCCAGCAGACCTAGCCAACCCATGACTGCAGACCTACCACGAACCAGCTACAGACCTAAAACAAATATATATATATAAAAAAAACATTAAAACGCAAACACTAAAACTCAGTTACCGCAGACCTTCTTCCTCCGCTGCCAATACTCCAACGCAGACCTAATCGATAACCATTACATCAGCAGGTACGTCTTTATTGAGTGCTCTCTTCTGCTCGGCAAGGAGCTTGATCCTGGCATTTGTGGCATCTAGCAGGTCCGAATAGGAGAGGTCAGTCCCGATAAGGTTATGCATAAAACAAGCCTCAAATTTCCTCCGGATCTCTTGAAGCTGCTGTGCCCTATCATCAACCCCTCCAACAGTATGCAAAGTCCATGAAGTCGGTTTATGCATTTGGCCGAAGTGGTGGATGCGTGCAGTTGCTTGTCATTGCTCGTTCAAGTTCCAGAATTCCTGGGTTATGACAACGTGATTCGCAGCAACAAGGTTCAGACCCATACCTCTGAGAGCTACAGTAAGGAGGAGCATGCTTGGGATGTTACTATCAGCGAATTTTTGAAGAACCTCGGTGCGCTCTTTTGGATCAAGAGCCACGTGGTAAAGGAAAGGCTTCACCTCGCGGTGGAAGGTACTAACCCACCAGGTCAGGATGTGTGTTTCTCCCGGCAGCGGGGCAAAAACAACAGCCTTATTTGGCACGCCATCCGCTGTAGACTTGATCAAGATTGGGAGAAACGTGGATTCTAGCCAGTGAAAGATCGGTCCTCCAATAAACTTTTTCTCATCCCATTTGCAGCAGAAAACAGTGCCACTGTCCACTGTGCTTTCCGTGATGACATCTCCCAATATGATAAGGTCTGGGGAAAACGAGCCCAAGCGCCACTCGTGGACCATGGTCTGGGGCTTGCCCTTGTGCACATCTTTCAACTTGTCTTCGAAAGCTTTGTGCCATCTACTCTTGTTTGGAGTGAACTCCAGACGGACCTCCGTGGTAGTAAGTTTGGGGACCTTCACGAGAGCCGTGCCATCTGCGCTTTTGCTTTCTACCCATCGGCAGATGGTCCAGTGCCATACACAGTTCTTGACCATTTCGTATGACTCTTCTTTGGTCCCTTCTTTGCGCTTTGCAATGTTGACGGCCTTTGCTAACGGATTGGGACCATGATTTGTGAGACTGTTGGTCTTACAGGAACTAAATAGCCACCGAGTTTGAATGACCCAGTCACCCACTGTATGATGCATTGGGGTACCCATTAGCTGAATCCTGTAGGGTGCGTTTATCTCCATCAAAACTGCAAAGCCCATGGTCTTAGTGTTTTTGACTCAGTGTGATTCATCAAATATCTCCATCCCAAATTCACCGCCCTCCATCAACTTTTGGAACCTGCTGCGAAGTGTATTGTAAGAGATGAGGTAAATAATATCTTCACACTCTGGGTGGTCCGAGTCAACAATTATTTCTGCCACGGTGGGTTTATTGTCCCCAACAATGATCTGCCGTGTTAAACCGGTTTCTGGCAGAACTTTCTTGATAGTCGAACTCCCGGTCTGCAGGCGAGCTGGTGGCACTACAATCAAAATCGGCCTGTGAAGGACGTCCTCATCGTCAGTGAGCAACGGACAGTTGAACTCAAGTTTGGAAAGCTGTTTCTCTTTGTAGAATGGGATGGGCTTGTCAGCGGCAGCTTGTCGGAGGAGCCACTTAATGAGGAGGACTGTAGCCAAAGCTGTATATGTCTTTCCCAGACCCATGTCATCTGCGATCAGTGCCCCCATAAGCCCAAGCCCATCCTGCTACATGAAGCACTGAAGCACAAAAGCCGCACCCCAGACTTGATGTGGTAAGAATCTTGCAGCTGGTATGCCGGATATCTCTAGAAAGTGATTGCTGATGTCACCCTCAGCTGGGGCCAATTCACGGGCCCTAAGCTGCCACATTGTGTCATTAAAGCATTGGTGTTCAAAATCATTGTTCATCTGGTCCCTGCAATAGCCATGAAGGTCTGAAAGTTTGCTGTATTTTGTTGAGACTGCTTCTTCGTCAACAGGGTCTTCAATAGGGTTTCCTTGGTTCTCGATTCGATGCCACCTGGATGACAGGTCTGGCTTCTTCTCAAAAATGTCATCAATCACTTTAGACAGGATATTTTTCTCGCCTAGAGGTCTGCGTCAGCGGACAATTGAATATATAATATATATACACAATTTCATAGCTCTACTGACTGTTACCATCGCCGCCATTACCATCGCCACCAATAGAATCGCCACTAGTGCCCAAAGATCTGCTTACATCCTCCCCCTCCTCTGCAGAATCTCCATCACCCTCTGCCTTGCCATCCTCTACCTCCATCCGCGCCTGCAAAGAAGCCAATTTTCCTTTCAGCTTCAACTTGGCAATCCTTTGGGCACAGGGTCTGCTAGAAGCGCTTTCAGAGATTCCTCCTCCTTCAGGTCCGCGGCCTTCTTCTCCCTTCGCTTCTTTTCCTCATCAGCTTTCGCAGCCTCAGCTGCGGCTCTCACATCCTCCAATTTCTTCTCCTGCGCCTTGGCTTCCACTTCGGCTTGTTCCTTTTCTTCCACTGCCTTCTTGGCTTCCTTTTCCGCCGTGATTACAGCCCGAGATTCCGCCTTCACCTCTTCTTCCGCTTTTTTTTTGTCAAAAGCTGAAGCTTGGATGACATTTCTCATAGGTTCCTTACCTGTTTGCTGTAACGGACCTACATAACTGTTACCTGCAGTGAAGCATAATTGTAATGGGCAAGCAGAGAGGTGGTAAGGATCAGCATGAGTGGTGTAGCTACCACATCCTAGAAGATACCTGCTACCCTGCTGTTCCGATGGAGTGGAACCAGTGAGAATACCATTAGCTAACAAGCCAATGATATATCTCCGGTGATACCAAACACAGGAAGCTCCTGTGGTGGCGTTCCCAACCCATCTGTGCATGTACCAGCGGCCCAGAGCCACTGGCGTGGCAATAGGGAATCTATTAAGTGCAGGACACCTCTCATGCAACAGTAGACTGATCAGCGCCGATTCCTGCATCCAGCATAGGCATGGCATGCAGCTGGCGGATCTAGAAGGTCTAACTAGAAAGAATAACCTAGGAGTGCCAGAGAGCGCTAAAATGATCATTAGTTGAATCCTGAGGTGCCCCGCCCGCAATATCTTGGCATGTTCTCAGGGTCTTGACGGGCCCCCAGCAGAGTAGAACAGAAAGAGCACGGCAAGTCAGCAGCACTATACATCAGTAAAAATAATTTAATCCTCCTGGAGATCAGGCATGTCTCCCTAGGAGACGTTTTCCTCCCGGACCTTCCTGACCTCCCTGACCTCCTGGAGAAGTGGGAGCGCAAACCTCCCTCTCGGAGAATTTGGCACCTCTCTGCAGAAGCTTTTTCCTCCCAGAGAATATGGACCCTCTCTGTGGCAGCTTTTTCCTCCCTGAGGAAGCATCCCATCCCCCGTCCTCCAGGAGAGTTCCCCCCACCTAAAAAGACTTAAGCGACCTTTCATGAATTAAAATGAGTAATGGGTTAAGGATAATGTATTGGTTGCCATGGTCTCAGTTAGAAATATAATGTCTTTGTTGTTAGGGTACTGTTCGGTTGTTATTCATTGTATGTGGAAAGCGGGGTATTTAAGTGATGGATTTCGGTCGTTTTGTATCTTCTTCTTCTTTCTTCCTTAAGCAACATTCTCGTTTCACTTCTTTTGTATTGCTATAATATCATCCCAGTTCTACCTCAGAACCCTCGCTGTCACTGTCATCGCAACTACACTTTACTCGCCTTGAGTTAGACCCCACTGTAGAACTTGTAGAAACATTGCACTCCTCAAACGTGTTAGTACCTCGTCTAAGTAGCACTGCTCACCTTCAGGGATACTTAAGGGCTTAACGAGAGACGAAACCGTGAGAGATTCCCTCGCTAGAGACCCCTAACTCACGGGAGTTAGAGCATTTAGTCATGCCTCCCTTCGCTCCAACCCCTGAACTCTTCCTTCCTCGTCCCCATCAGCACCCCGAAACCCCCCTAGGAAGCTGCTCTATTGGCTGCCATATAAACCCCCTCCAAAAGCTCACCTATGAAGCCTCTATATAGGCAGTTCTATAGAGACCTCGCTGACTGCCATATAGACATGCTCCTGATCACCCTAAAGCTCGCCTAGGGAGCTCCTGTATCCAGTGCTTGCTGACTGCTATATAGACGAACTCCTGACACCACTAGAGCCCGCCTGGTGAACTCCTATATCGACAGCTTGTAACGGGGGTAGTCCTACTGCTCTGTAGTGGGAATAGGTATAGGAATACGGCCGTTGCAAATACTAAATCAGGTTGAGATGTTAAGAGTATTTTCGTGCAAAGTACTCAATAATCTTAAGGGCTCTACTCAGTAGTATTCTGTCTGATGAGACTGGGAAGAAGAGCAACAGGTGGCGGGGTCATGCACTATCGTTATAGTGCTGCTGATTCGCCGTCCTCTTTCTGTTCTACTCTGCTGGGGGCCCGTCAAGGCCCTGAGAACATGCCAAGCTATTGCGAGCAGGGCACCTCAGGATTCAGCTAATGATCACTTCGGTGGTCTCAGGCACTCCTCGGTTGTTCTGTCCAGTTAGACCTTCTAGATCCGCCAGCTGCATGCCATGCCTATGCTGGATGCAGGAATCGGCGCTGATCAGTCTACTGTTGCATGTGAGGTGTCCTGCACTTAATAGTTTCCCTATTGCCGCACCAGTGACTCTGGGCCGTTAGTATATGCACAGATGGGTTGGGAACGCCACCACAGGAGCTTCCTGTGTTTGGTATCACCGGAGATATATCATTGGCTTGTTTGCTAATATTATTCTCGCTGGTTCCACTCCATCGGAACAGCAGGATAGCAGGTATCCTCTAACATGTGGTAGCTACACCACTCATGCTGATCCTTACTACCTCTCTGCTTGCCTGGTACTATTATGCTTCACTGCAGGTAACGGTATTGTAGATCCATTACACAGCTCGCTGCCTGCCAAAGGGACGCCTCCCTACCCTCCTATAGCTCGCCTCAGAAGCTCCTATATGGACAGCTCACTGCCTGCCAAAGAGACACGCTCCCTACCCCTATAGAGAGCTCCTAGGGCTCCTATATTGACTGCTTGCTGCCAGCCATATAGACGAGCTCCCTGCCCCTCGAGAGTTTGCCTAGTGAGCTCCTACATTGACTGATTGCTGCCTGCCAAATAGACGCACTCACTACTCCCCAATAGCTCACCTAGGGAGCTCCTATATTCACAGCTCGCTGACTGCTATATAGATGCCTCCCTACCCCCTAGTGCTTGCCTAGGGAGCTCCTATGGTGACTACCTGCCGACTGCCATATAGATGCGCTCCTAACCCCCCTAGCGAGCTCCTACATTGACAGCTCGCTGCCTGCCACATAGATGAGCTCCCTACCCCTCTAGTGCTTGCCTAGGGAGCTCCTGTATCAACTGCTCACCGACTGCCATATAAACGCGCTCCTGTTCCCCCTAGCAAGCTCCTAGGAGAGAGCTCTATAGACTGCTATATAGACGCCTCCCAACCCTCCAACAGCTTACCTAGGAAGCTGCTATATCGATAGCTCGTTGCCTACTAAAGAGACACCTGCTGACCTTTCATGGATGGATGTTTCGTTAGTTGGTTAGGTACATGGATACATGGTTGTCGTGTTTCACCTATATTCCTTTTGTTTCCGTTGACTTGTTTTGTCATGAGTCATATGTTTGTCATTGAAGAGTCGAAATGTGGGTATATAAGCGAAGGGTTTTCCTCTCTTGTTGTACTTTTCCTTCTCTTCTCTTGAAGCAACGTCTTCTATTTGTCACTCTCCTTGTATCCTCCAAATACAAGCCTGGATTCCAGTAGTCCATCTTCGCTGTCATGATTTGGATAACATCCGGATCCCGCCACTACATCAACGTAGTGCCCTTGTCAGAGTCACCTTGACTCTTTGTAGATGTAGAGCCTGTGGAATCACGGTATACTTCTTCTCACTTGGGATTGTTCAAGTAGCACTGCTCACCTTTGGGGATACCAAAAGGCTTGACAAAACCTCACTCCTTGAGACAACCCCCTAGAGCCTGCCTAGGGAGCTCCTATTTTGACTGCTTGCTGCCTGCCAAAGAGATGCACTCCCTACCCCCTAGAGCTTCCTACCCCCAACTAGAACACGCCTGGGAGCTCCTGCTTTGGCTGCTTGCTGCTGCCATATAGACGAGCTCCTGACCTCGCTAAAGCTCAATTAAGGAACCCCTATACCAACAGCTCGCTAACTGCCGAAGAGACACCTCCCTACCCCCTACGCTCACCTAGGAGCGCGTTACATAAAAAGCTCTCAAACCCTGAGCCCCAAGCGCTACCACGATCGTGAGATGGGGAGGACCGTGGGATAGGCAGAATCGTGGGATAGGCAGGATCCAGTGGAAGAGCTATATTGGGTTGATTAGATTATATACGTTGTACATAGAGCATATAGACTAGTAATAAACATTTTCGTGAAACAAAAAAAATCCACTATCCCAAATAAGCCACGTGACAGTGTGATTGACCTAGATCGGACCTGAATATAACGCTTTGTGACCCTCTCCATGAAGCTCCCCAGGATATCAAGTAATTACTTGCACATTATGGAGGCACCTGGAGGAACCTTAACATCTCCATGGAGACTTATGGAAAGGGTGCTGGGGACTCCCAGGGTCTTCAGGTGGATGAGGATAACCATCCCCTCCTCCAGGTAGGCACATATTCTCCAGGAGTCTCCTATGCCTCCCGATGATTCAGATGCTCCTGGAGCTGAGGAAGGAAATAATTCTTTACAGGTGGACTGCATTCCGCCCCAAGCACCTCAGCCGCCTGATGCATCAGGCAGCCTGAGTGACAATCGGTTTTTTTACTGATGCCCCACTCCACCCCATTGGGGTGGGGCGGTCTGTGCACACCATCAGGGTGCAGTGAAAGTAAATTCTCCTCCCCATTAACCTAAATAAACATATGTTATTTGATGGGGCCCCGCCAATGATTGCCTTGACGGGCGGGGCAGAGGCCAATATTTTCGCCCCGCCCAACCCCAAGACCTTTGCTAAACACACATAAACATGCAAGATTTTAGGAGTGCATCTGGACGCTTGCCCATGCGCCCACGCTCAGAGTTGTTTTTGCTGATATGAGTAATGTCCTGTTTTCATGGATACAAAGAAATAATCGGGTCAAGGATCTTGCAAGGGGTTGTGGTTTCGGTTAAGGATACAATGTCTTTGTGTTTCGTTTGTCTTTGGTTATTTCTTGGCTATGAGTCATAATGGTTGAAAAGCGGGGTATTTAAGAGATGGATTTTCTTCGCTTATGTTTTCTTCTTCTTCTTTCTTTAAGCAACATTCTTACTTTACTTCTACTGTATTCTTTCAAATACTACTACGATTCTACCTCAGAATCTCCGCGGTCGCTGTCACTGTGAACACCCTTGCACTTAACTCACCTTGAGTTAGACCCTCGTAGGACCTGTAGAAACATCGTGACTCTTGTTGCTTGGCCTCTCGCTTAAGTAGCACTGCTCACCTTCAGGGATACTGAAGGGCTTAACGAGGGATCAAACCGTGAGATTACATTGCTTTTCCCATCTACACCTCCTATGACGAAGTAACAATGAGCTCCCCCGCCCCCGCTGCCTCCTCCTCTGAAGGAGCCGCTGTCGCCACACCACGCTTCCCCACAAAGGAAGCATTCACCCAAGCCTATAGAGATGACCCCGTCGAGTTGTATAATCGACTCCGGGAACTCAACCAGGCCCTTGAGGATCAGATCGACGTCCTACAAGAAGGAACACAGGAGCTAGAGATAAAGCTCAACACCGCTCAGATCCAGGCAAACAATGCCAACCACCACGCCCAACAACAAGACCAATGAGTCAATGACGCCTCAACCCTCATCGAACGATTACGTCTTGAACGGAATCAAGCTCGTGAAGCCACTCAAGCACCTCCAGCTCCACCAAACCTCACCAGTACACCTCCCCCCGCCACCGTTACTCATCGATCGGAGCGTATGCCAGACCCGGAGAAATTTGATGGAACCCAAAGCAAACTCCCCGGTTTTGTGCTCCAACTGCGCTCCAAGCTCGCGGTAAACCGAGATAGATTCGCTGATGAAAACACGATGATTCTCTATACCATCAATCGCCTGGAGGGAGCTGCTCTAGAACAAGTCCGTCACACCGTCCTTCCGTCAGGCCTTACTACTTGGACCAATGCCGCCGCCCTTATCTCCGCACTGGAAACCGCTTTTGGCGACCCCGATCTCACCGGCACGGCCTGCCGAGAGCTACATCAACTCCGACAGGGCAAACGAGGCTTTTCTCCCTACCTGGCAGATTTTCAGCGCATCATGGGACAATTAAACTTCGATGAAAACTCGAAGATGGATGCTCTTGAACATGGCATGTCAGAAGAGCTAAAGGAAGCCATGGTCTTCGCCGCCGCTACACCCGCAACCCTCAACGACATGGTTCTAGTTCTCACCCGAATGGACAATCGTATCCGAGCCCGCAAGGCAGAGAAACGAGGAAACAGTCGAGAGAACATGGGACAGTTCAACGCCTCCACTAACGCAATGACCCCTTTTGTCCCCGCCTCATCGTTCGTACCAGGTGGCCTGGCTCCTATGGATCTCTCCTTCGGACGTACCAGCAACCTTTCTCGCCCCCCTCAGGACCAAAGATACACCATGGTCAACGGCAGGAGGAAGCTATCGGAAGAAGAGAAACAATAACGCCGTTCCACAGGCAAATGTATGTTCTGCGCCGCCCCCGATCATTCCTACGCCAACTGCCCTTCCGCCCCAAAGAAACCCACAATGAGAGGGGCTCTCACTGCACCACCTGCCAGCCGCATACCGCCGGCCTCCTCTCTACCACCACCACCTCTTCCCCCTCAGTTTTTCGCTTTGGAATCCGCAAGTGCCTCAGTTGAGGCTTTAAACTAGTTCAACCAAGGCTGACCAGTGACCCTGCCTTGGTTCCAATTTCTTCTTCTTTGTCTGCGTTTTCAATTTCCGGGTTTTCAGTCTCTAGTATAAGCTTGGAGGATCAGTTAAATGGGGAACATTTTGTAGTTTCGTGCGATATTTCCCATAATAATAAAATCATCAAAACACATGCTTTACTAGACACTGGAGCCTCTGGATTCGCATTCATCGACAAGAATTTTGCGAGTCACCACTCCCTTCCACTTTCTCCTCTAAAAATACCCAGACAACTTGAAGTAATCGATGGCCGCCCAGTTGCCTCAGGAGACATTACTCACATCACCAAAATTAACTTGTCCATCCAACAGCATCAAGAACAAGCCCCCTGCTTTGTTACACAACTTGGACACTATCCCCTAGTGTTAGGAATCCCCTGGATGAACCACCATGATGTCCACCTTCACTTCGCCGATAAACGCATTGAGTTTAACTCTAAACTCTGCACCACCCGTTGTGCCCCTCACCTACCCCCCGTATCAATACCCTCGATCCCCACTCCTCCCAGATTAAACTTATCATTCATTGGCGCTGCCAGTTTCATGACTCTCACCCGAAAACGCTCTTCTCAAGCCTATGCCATGTCCCTCTACGAGATTAACAAAATCCTAGAGAAAAAGACCAGCAAAGAAGAATGGAAAGCAAGGATACCTGCCAAGTACCATGAATTTCTGGATATGTTTGATAAAAGCAAAGCTCAAGGCTTACCTCCACGACGCTCGTATGATCACAAAATACAGCTAATGGAAGGGAAAGACGCGCCGTTCGGCCCCCTCTATGGAATGTCCCGAGAAGAACTCATTGTCCTCAAAAAGTACATTGAGGATAATTTAGAGAAGGGCTTCATTCGCGCCAGCTCTTCCCCTGCCGGATCCCCCGTCCTCTTTGTAAAGAAAGCTGACGGCTCCTTAAGACTCTGCGTGGACTATCGGGGCCTAAATGCAATTACTGTCAAAGATCGATATACCTCCCCACTTATCAGAGAAACACTAGATCGATTAGCCAAAGCACAATGGTATACCAAACTAGACCTTCGAGACGGCTATCATCAAGTACGCATTGCAGAAGGAGATGAGTGGAAAACGGCCTTCCGTACCCGCTACGGCCTATATGAGTACCAAGTCATGCCATTTGGCTTAACCAATACGCCCGGAACCTTCCAGCGATTCGTAAATGACTGTCTTACTGAATATTTGGATATATTCTGTATGGCTTACCTGGATGATATTCTGATTTACAGTGATACATTTGCGGAACACCAGACTCATGTACGGAAGGTACTCCAGACACTCAAGGACAATAACATCCTGCTTAAGCCGGAGAAATGTGAGTTCGAAGTACAGACAACTAAGTACTTAGGGCTCATCCTCACCCCTGGTGGCATTAAAATGGACGAAGAGAAACTCAAAGCCGTCCGAGAGTGGGGAACACCAAAGAGCGTAAATGATGTCCAAGCCTTCTTAGGTTTCGCCAATTTCTACCGTCGGTTCATCCTGGGATTCTCCAAGCTAGCCTCTCCCCTCACAGCACTCACAAAGAAAGGAATCATATTTGAATGGACCGTTGAGGCGGATATAGCCTTCGAAAATCTTAAATATGCCTTTACCACTGCTCCCATTCTTATCCACTTTGATCCGGACAAGAAAATTATTGAGGAAACTAGTTTTTGATACCCTATTTGTGGGACCGCTGGGCCAGGGCAGGGTAACTATCCTTGGCATGTTACCCGTCCTTCGATTTTCTGTTTGCTCCAGCCACACCTAACGAAGTCAACACCTCGCCTATACATCACCACATCTTATGCCCGCCCATCAACTCTCGATCCAAAGCTTTTCTCCTACGCCTCAAGCTCTTCTCTAACAGCCCCCGCCCGAGCAGCCTCCGCCCAAGCAGCCCCCACCCAAGCAGCACCCGCCCGAGCAGCTCTCGACTGCCAGCTTCTCCCCGCCCAAGCAGCCCCTGCCCGAGCAGCCCCCGCCCTAGCAGCCCCCGCCCGAGCAGCCCCCGCCCGAGCAGCTCTCGACTGCCAGCTTCTCCCCGCCCAAGCAGCCCCCGCCTGAGCAGCTCTCGACTGCCAGCTTCCCCCCACCCTAGCAGCCCCCGCCCGAGCAGCCTCCGCCCGAGCAGCCCCCGCCCAAGCAGCCCCCGCCCAAGCACTCTGGTCGAGCAGCCCACCCCAAAACCTTAACCCCACAGTTCCCACCAAACGACTCTCAGCCTGCCTGCCTACAACGCTCCGCCTGCCTACCGCGCTCCGCCTGCCTTCTATTCTCTGCCTACCAACTGCTTTTATTATACTTCAAGGTTCGTTTAACGTTCTCCTGTCAGTTTCTTCGCTCGCAACCTCTTTCCTGTCCCTGTCCCTGTCCCTGTATGGCTTTGGCTTCGGCCTTGGTACTAGTTCCATTCGCGTTCTTTGTGTAGCAAGCTAGTTGAGAATTCCTATGACCGCGCCAATGGTATACGTACTGTTGGTCAGGGACCTGGCTACTACAACGTCAATTTTTGACGGTGACGCGTGGCAATACGGTCCGCCTGGGTGTAAGGCTTCCCGGCCCCACTTCTCGCTGCTCAATAAAGAGGGTAAAATTCCTGTGCACAAGGTCAAGGCAAAGAACCCTCTCGCAGGAGGCAAACATGCAAAAACTCGCTACTCATCAATACCGCATTCAACCATCAGCATTAAGCTGACAGGAGACCAATAGATTTAAAATGCCTTTTTCCGCTTCCGCTTCCGCTTCCACAGCTCCCACTTCCACAGCTCCCGCGTCCACAGCTCCAGCTTCCACAGCTCCTGCTTCCACAGCTCCCGCTTCCACAGCTTCCGCTTCCACCTCCGCCTCCGCTTCCGCCTCCGCTTCCTCTTCCACTGCTCCTGCTTCCGCTTCCGCCTCAGCCTCTGCTTCAACTTCCTCCACTTCTACTGCCTCCACCCCCGCTTCCACCTCTTCCACTTCTCCCGCCTCCGCCTCCACCCCCACTTCCGCTTCCGCTTCCACTTCCACTTCCACTTCCGCTTCCATAGGTTCCGCTTCCGCCTCCGCTTCCGCCTCCGCCTCAACCTCCGCTTCCAAATCCCTTTCCGCTTCCGTAGCTTCCGCTTCCGCTCTCGCCTCCGCCTCCGCTTCCAAATCTCTTTCCGCTTCCGTAGCTTCCGCTTCCGCTCTCGCCTCCGCCTCCGCTTCCAAATCCCTTTCCGCTTCCGCTTCGAATGATACACTATCCAGAATCCGTCACTTGATGGACAGCAAAGCATTCAAATACAGCAACTTCCCATATCAAATTCCTAAGGGCAGCACTGTTGAGACAGAAGTTACTACCATCTACCAGTCATGGAAAGCGATCCAAAATATTTTTGTTGTTCGCTCTCCAATTTCTTACACACTTTTGAAAGAAAAGTATCATGGAGAACAAAAGTTGATGGCAAGCATCACAGAGCACACAGAAGCCATTCATACCTTTGCATTCTACCCTTCTAGCATGGGAGATTTGGAAGTCCGTGATCAGGAAGGAGTTTTATTGGGATACAGATTCAAGCTTGCAAAATCACAGGTGCAAACTTTGACAGAATCTGATGCATTGCTGCCTGATCGCACTAACAGGAAACAGGGGGGAGGTGGAGATCCACTTGCACGGGGTGTATACGACACAAGGCATTATGGTGTGTGGGCTCATTACAATAAGAGAATGATGGAGACAACAGAGACAAAAAGGGATCAGCCTATTGCTGATAAATGGTTGAAGGAAAATCAGGAACTATTTGAGGCAATCTCCTACAAACTGAGAATGCAAGCACCAGAACAGTGGGTGAAGTTCACAGGCCCTGTTGTTAAACATATGGCAACATACAAAACCAAAGCGGGGAAGGCATTAACACCTGCTGCAGGTGCTTGGCATGGGGTTTGTATCAATAGAGGGCAGCAAGGTGATGTATCAGCTACACATCAGGATTGGATGGACCTGCCTACTTGTTTTAATGCAATGGCACCATATGGGACAGGATTCAAAGGTGGAGATTTGGTTTTATGGCAACTGAAAATGAAGATTCAGGTTGGCGTTGGTGAATGCTTTATGTTTTTGGGAACTCTAATTGCTCACAAGGTGACAGAGATCACAGAGGGGACAAGGAACTCTATTGATCTTTTTACTGCAAAAGGCAATTTTGACAAACTTGATCGATACAATGAAAAGGTAGGAAATCAAAAGTATGGTAGGAGTAAAGGGAAAAAGAGAATGGAAAAAGGATTGGCAAAGAAAAAAAAGGATAGAAAGAGTCATAGAGCTGAGCTACGAGAAGCAAAGAGGGAAAGGCAAAAGGGTATGAGGCAGGAAAAGCCAAGATGTAATAATTAGTGGATTTTCTTTGTATTCATGTGTGATTTACGAGTTGAGTGTCTTTACGGTATGGAATGTTAACAGGTCATTTGTGTGTTATATTGCATGGCACTAGGCAGTAAGTACTAACCCTCTATATTTAGATGCTGTTCGAACAGGTTTACTCTACTAACGATCAAGAAAATGAATATCTTTTATGCCAGTGTTCTATATCTCCAACTACTACTACTAATATAATTATGATTACTGTTACCAATGTTTTAGCAAGAACATCAAACAGCATTATCTGCATGGTTTTACCTTACTACAAATTTTTCAACTGCCACATGCAGCATCCTGGCTACCACTATTTACTTCCTCGTTACTAAATACTGTTTTTCTACTTTCTTTGAGACTGTTACCTTGTTACCACCACAATCATTTTAACAGTCCCGGAACAATTTACCATTCTCTTGAGACTAATCACCCCTTAGTTTATTAAACTCTCCTGACCTTATTTTCCTTGTTACCACTAATTAGCTACAGTATAACCATCTACTTTCCACTTCTCGATCTCTTAATTTTTTCGACATCAAATATTCACGACAATTGGCACCAGCACTGAACACACTACTATGACTTATGATACCAACACCGCCAATCTCTCATATTCTTTCACAGCCTCAATGTCAAATTTTACTGCTAATGGATCAAAACAGGAGATACTGACATCTTCCCAGCGTTTGGCCCTACTTAATGCAGTATACGCCTGACCAGCACTAAAAAGGGTTTGATCTAATGCAACGCTAATATTGTTCAAGGAGAGCCCTTGTGTTTTGTGGATCGTGAGTGCGAAAGCATTTTGAATTGGCAACTGAGTCCTGGAATATAGGATTCCATAACTGCGAAAGTGGACTGTATCAAGTTGTATTTCCACCATCTACATTGCATGTTAGTTACTGACTGTTTAGTAAATGATGCATATTTTCATCTTACCCGTATACCCTCAATAGTAGGGAATGCTACAGTCGGTAGTCCTTCTTCTCGAATGGCAACAATCACCCCACAGGTCCCATTGGATACTCCAACAGAGAGTAATGTGTGATTTAAAAACATTACTTTTGCTCCAAGTACACAGACAACCTCCACAGGATAGTTGGTACCTTTTTTGAAGGTACGTTCATGTGATTCCTTTGATAGAAGTTGTCCTTCCTCTCGATCAATTGCATGGAAGACATGTCTCATAGTGTCAGGTAGGGTATCAAGAAGAAGATTGTTGATTTTGTTGGCTGTTTGGCGAAAAGAGACCAAATAAGTTGTTAGGTAGGTTTTTGCAGGGGCGTGAAAGGCTTGAACTTTTTGTTGAATTATTTCACTGCTGGCAGGACTGATGTTGCCAAAGCGCAGATCGTTTAATAGGTTAAAAAAGGCAGGATCCTCACGTTGACGCATTGATTCCCGCAGAAATATTGGACTGAAAAGCCTCCATATTGGTGAAAAGAAAATCTTCTTTCCGGTGACAGGAGGCAATTGCAACAAATCGCCCAAACACAATACATGGAGGTTACCAAAAGGCTTGATATTGTTGTGAAGGCGAGCAAAGAGAGAGGATATGAATTCAAATAGGTCAGAGTTAACCATGGATATCTCGTCAATAATCAGAACCCTGACTTTTTTGAGTTGGTGAAGCTTTTCCGTTGACTGAAAGATGTTCGATTTCAGTCCACCACCATCTCCATGACCACCAATGTGAAGGGCACAGTGAATCGTTTGACCATTTATGTTGTTGGCAGCTATTCCAGTAGGTGCAGGTAACAGGAACTCCATACGCTGACTTGAAAACCATTGCTGTAAGGCACGAAGCAAATAGGACTTGCCAGTACCTGCAGGGCCAGTAATAAACAATTTCACTCCAGGGCTGCCTAAGCGAGCTTGAGCTACTGCTTGAGTAATGTTACAGTATGCCGTGTATTGATCTCCACGAAGATCAAATATTGCCATTGAGTTGGGGACTGGGAGTGGAGAACGTTGCATCATAATTAACTGGTCTTGAATTACTGACTTCACAGATACGCAATGACCATCGACAATCATATCAAGGAGCTCCAGGTAAATATCTGCTTGCTGAAGTGAATGTTGATGGATTCCTGACTGGTATGTTGACATCAAATCATGATAGAGATTTGGAAACTGAGCTAACATGTGATCTTTGTAAGTAGTGAAGTTGCCGTTACCAAAGATCTCTTCGTCAGATCTCCATGGCTTCAGTTGAAGAAGTTTGACGAAAAAGAATGAATCACCATCAGCTAAGCGACGATGAACAGTACGGATCAGGACAGGCTATATTCCATGTTAACGAATATTCAAGCAAACCTTTGACACAACTTTACCTTTTTACGGGCATATACAAAGTTTCCATTTTTGTCAGGCCAATAATTGCCTTGACTTCTCCTTTTTCTCCATTCCAGCTTATAATAAGAATGATAGTGGAAATATGTAAGTCTCTCAAACATGGGATGTGCTGGTCGAGCAAAATACTTTTCTAATGCATCGGGATAGTAGGGTGTGTCATCGTCAGCTTGCTGTTCGAGAAGCCAAGCAGGTTTGACAACTGATGTTCGTTCAGCAGGAATAGAGGTTGGAAGATACAAACAGCCACTCGACATTTGAAAGATGGGAAAGCTCAATAACAAAACCATGCACTCCATTGAACCCATCCTACGAGAAAGAAGATGTGATGTGGTATGATTCTCACTCCTGATATCAACCAAAGATTTTGGTTCAGCTTTTGTGACATACTTTGAAATGTATTTTGCCAGACCTCCGGAAGTGCAGTACTGGACATTGCAATGAGCCTGCCACAGGAGAAGAAGTTGTGGGCAGTACGGAACAACATACTGATCAGCTTCAGTCAGCCTGCGGTATGTGTATCTGACTTCTCCTGGCTTTTGGAACGTGATTGGTGACAATTCTGCAGGAAAGCCTTTACGGCATGGGCCTGTCATTGTATCATCACGCCCACAAAGATGGATATGGCAGTGATGTATTTGATGCATCAAGACCAGCTCATACAACTCAGATTCCATTTCTGGATCAGGAATATCTGCACGGATAAAGGCTTTGCCAATTAACTCTGATTGATCAAATTCTGTCCAAAGAAGTGAATGAGTGTGAATAGCACCACGCAGTTGAAATTCATGACGTTCCACCAGCTCCCGCAACTGACCAAAGCCTGAGACAGTTGATCCACGAAAATAGGTTGTTTTGATCCAGTGCCAACGTTCATAGTAGTATTGAATAGCATCCCATGGGCGATTGGAGGGTAAGGTATCATGGTTGCCAGTTTGAAGGAGAATTTGCTGATACTTTGGCCAACGTTCTGAGAAGGTTGTTGTGACAAATAGTGTTGGAACCCCAAATGTTTGAAGCATACAACGAATCTTGGCCTCAGCAGTACTAAAAAAGGTATCACCAGTTCGAATAAACTTGGGAATCGTGGTAGTGTGTTCTTCGTTGAGGATGGACCAAGAACCATATTGACTGGGTTGGAGTAGTTGAGAAACAGTATATCGTTGATCTGCTGATCGTTGAGCTTGGCCTTTGATTAATCTGCAATTATTTTGGAAGATGCGAGAGGCTTCAATTTCCATGTAAGTCCATGCAGGCCAGTAGTGGTCATCCCGATAATGTGAAACGATGGAGTTTAACTTTGTCTTGGTGTCCACCAACCGAGTGTTGTGATAAGGGATCCTTTCTTGTCGTGAAGCCAACTGCCAGTGACCCTGACCCCATGGATAGAGAACAGGAAACAAAAGATGTTCTAAGGCAGGATCAGATCGTGTGAGACCTATATGATGAT
Source organism: Gyromitra esculenta (assembly GCA_038503075.1). Lineage (NCBI taxonomy): Eukaryota > Fungi > Ascomycota > Pezizomycetes > Pezizales > Discinaceae > Gyromitra > Gyromitra esculenta. The sequence goes on along the minus strand of JBCAML010000020.1, from coordinate 836,561 downwards.
GTTCAGGGCTTGAAGATGGACCTGGTAAAGATCCAACAGGCAGTCTGAATCCACGATGATCTTCGTTTGCTGTTGCTGATGTATAGTCAAAGGGATGGAGGACAAGATCTGGACGATTCATTGGACGTGACTCTTCTGGTGGAGCTAATGATGAGATAGAAGCAGTGGGAACTGGATGACGTTGCAAGTGAGTACGAACATCATATCTGTGATATAGTGGATTGTTTGCTAATAGCCAGTCACGGCAGTGTTGCAGATGTTCAATATCATGACCTTGATCAACCGAGTTATTGGAACTTTCCAAAAATGCACCAATACAGCCACTAAACAATGCAACAGCACGTTCATTATTCAATAATGACATCTTCCCTACCTAATTTCAGCACTCAATGTATTTGGAACACGAGATGGAAATCTTACCAGTGACAGTGCGGTAGGTAGCATAAGGATTAATTGTCTGAGAGTGACTTTGTGTGCGGCCCAAGCTTGTCTGCAGAGAAACAGGACTTAGGAAAATCCTAGAGCGTTGAGACAAACTGATAAGAATGTCAGGCCATGGGCCTGCAGCTGGTGGTTCCCTGGGAGTTGTCTTGCAATGAGTACAGACAGCGATTTGTGGTGATCCACTTTTCATTCTCTCGGATACTGAAAAGCCTAAAACAGCTACAAGAGGATAAATTTTGTTATTATCCTTATCAATCCAGTTGACGTGACGTGGAAGCATCAATATGCCACAAAAAGAACATGGACAGTCAGGGAAATATGTGTCATAAGTGGTTCGAAACCTAGAAAGAAGTCGTTGAAAAGGTACATCAGGGCTAAAGATGCTTTGGATGGAGCTGTGGATGTTGGTTTTTGGTGAGGATTCCTTTCTAATGTTGTCCAATCGTGGTCTTCTATTACTGGTAGACTCTGCGTATTGGCGAGATTGTTGATTACTATGTTGAACAAAACTAAAAGTAGAAAACAGGCCACCAGATTCCATCAGGATATCATCTGATGGTACAGCTGTCAATGCAATGGATTGTGATATATTCATCATATCACCTGCTAATTGGTTGCTAGTTGTACGATGAGGGACATATGAGCGAAAGCGAATTGACATTTTGGTTTACTGAGTTTCTCTATCAGTAAAGCCCTCATATTATTCCACCATGACAAAATTGAAAATATAAAAAATATAAAAAAAGATACAGTATCCAATCCTTCTATTGTTACATTTTATCCTTTCCTTTCCCTTGTCCTTTACCAACACGTTTAGACTTTGAAGACTGGATGGACACTGCAGCAGACAATTCATCCTCGTCCGAAGAAGACTCAACCATATCAATAGTTTCCATAGGTAATGGCTGATCATCGGAACGCTCTGGACTATGAAAAGGAGTACGACTCGCTCTTGCTTCCGGTCGTTTGAACAGATTGCTTCTATCAGCATCTCGTCCAAAGTTCAGCTTAGCTCGAATGGGCCCTACAAATAGGAGTTGTGAGTATTAAAATCCACAATACTTGTTATATGAGAAACTGACCTGGCGATCCTGGTATTGTGCTTGAAGACACTCCCGATTTTGTAGGTGTTGCAGGACCACTGTCTGGATCTGGCTTAATTATCTTCATTGGACTTGGCGAGGTATTGACTGGGCCCAATAAAACCTTGCGTTTGGACTTTGGAGTTTGGAATATGGAGGCTTTGTCATCTTTGGGAACACCATCATGTGAGAAATTTATAGCGTGAGTTATCCCATATGCTATAATGTCAAATATTTAGTAAATTGAGAGCTAAAAAATTGGTGTTGAGTAATTGATGTGATCTTACCTCTATCTATATCACTCTCATAAATATACCTGAAAGCTATATCCAGTACTTTCCCCGAATGCAAATATTTAACCAACTTTGCGAACAATAGGACTTTGGTGTCAATCAAAAAGGTGAGAGCGCACTACAGGATTCGAATTAGCTTTGTCAAATTTGTTTTAACGGGTGGAATAATTTAAGCTATTACCAGCACATCTTCTTTAGCCTCACTATTATACTAATACATCTGACCTTGAAAGTGAGAATACGTTGTATTGGGCATATCTTCAAGATCCGAGAGCATGGTGACAGTTGATGTACAGAAGGGATCATTGGAAATAAATTTGTCTGCAGGTGCGTTGTTCATAAGCTCGACATTACGGATCAATGAGTACTACTTGTGTTATTAGCATAATCAACAAGTATGAGGCATACAAAAGGATGATAGATGGTAGCCAACCTTTGGAGTGTTTCCAGCGAAAAAGATAACAGTGCCATAAAATAGGTATACTCGATCAGGATAGAGAGTGTTGTCGGTGTTTTGGTAGTACTTCACAGACACCTCATGGGATGCACCATCTGCATCATGATGAAGGACTTTTGCCGATTTGAATCCACCCACACCAGAAATTGAGGAGATTCTGCCAACGAAAGAATAATAAATAGGCATGTGGAAATAATACTTACAATTGATACTGTGTGAAAAATGTTCATCCAAAAGTGTGAGTTGGTAAAGGTAAGGGTGACTGAAGTGAACCCCGAATGTTTGAAAGAAGAAGAAGAAAGCGGAGAATGAAAACCCAGGTGGGAATCATGGGGTATTTAACACGTCATGTCCAAAGCTATAATACAGGAACTAATTATAACATACACACCAAAAGAGAAGCAATAAGCGAAACCAAGAGAAACCAAAAATTATGCCAATTCTGTACAGATATCAAAGATGTCTGTGCAATTGAGCTTAACAACTGCTCTAAGATCACACGTACTACATACCAAACAGGTTTAATCGAGCAGGAAATAACTTGCCACGGGCTAAAATAGGAAATTGAATGCGGAAAGGCACATGGTGAGAGTTGATAGCTCAAACTAAGAATGAGGTGAATCAGCTGATTCAGAGCAAAAAGAAAGAATAAGAAGCGATCCGGTGCAAAATGTACGATGTCCAACACTATTCATACAACAACAAAGTTGTAGGTGACATAGGCTGAAAAAGCAACACAATCTAATGTTTAGTATGATTGTGTATCCAAGCATATGAATGATATTTGTGAAGGTTTGGGGAATGACATCACGAAGGGTTAGGGTTTTTGAATGTTGTTGAGAATGGTGAATCGAGCAATAATTAGCGTTGAAGTATTGAAGTGAGAAGACAAAAACACTAAAATTTTATGTTAGGATTGGCTCGAAGAAAGAACATGAAGGGAAAAGGTTCAAAAGTGAATTTGAATATTTGTAAAGCAAACTATTTGGATGATGTACTATTCACGATACCTTATAAAAGTAATTATAACAATAACATGTGTTTTGATACATATAGCGATATCATATATAAAATCTAAATATCAAGAAAATCGATGTGCTTCCAAATCTGGCAAAAAGTGTCTAATCTGGTTTAGCGTTATATTAAACAGTAGGATCAACACACCTACTCAATTTTTTTAATGTTTAACAGATGCCTCTGACTTCTTATCCGGAGGAGTACTCTCACAATATGATGACGCTGGAATCCTACACCCAGTCGCCATTTTCTCGAAAAAGCATTCACCCGCTGAATGCAATTACGAGATATAGAACAAGGAGCTGCTAGCTATCATCAGCGTATTTGAAGAATGGCTCCCGGAACTTGAAGGTTCCAAACACCCTATCGATGTGATCAGTGACCATAAAAATCTCGAATACTTCATGAGTACAAAACAACTGAACCGACGACAAGCATGATGGGCCGAATATCTTTCCCGCTTTGATTTTGTGATTACCTATCGCCCAGGTAGTCAAGGAGGAAAACCAGACGCATTGACCAGAAGATCAGGTTTCATGGATTGATTTGGGTAATGAATCGTGGTCGAGTCGCTGGTTGTATCGTTGTCTGGATGGTTGTACAATCTCTTTGTTGTTCGGTTGTTTCTCGGCTATAAGTTTTATTAAGGAAAGTGGGGTATTTAAGCGATGGAGTTCGGTTGTTCTTGTTCTTTTTGTTCTTCTTTCCTTAAGCAATGTTCTCGTTACCTTCTCCTGTAATTGTCGAAATACTACCTGGGTTCTACCTCAGAGCCTTCGCTGTCGCTGTTTACTCCGCTGCTCTTATCTCGCCTTGAGATAGACCCCTCGTAGAACTTGTAGAAACATCGAACTCTTTGAACGTGTTGTTACCTCATCTAAGTAGCACTGCTCACCTTCAGGGATACTGAAGGGCTTAGCGAGGGACCCAACCGTGAGATTACGTTGCTTCCATCATCTACACCTTCTACCGCAGAAAACAACCCCGTGCATGGAAATCATCGCTCGGATTCGCCAATCCATTCTAGGCATCTTTCCTTGCCTAACGCTGCGAAAACCACAACCTTTGGTTGAAGTTATTCCCGAGTGGCTAGATCAGGAGTACTTACCTGTAAGACCGGTACTTCTTACCGCACAGGAAATCTCCAAGAAGCTTTAGATAACAATCTAGACGCTATAACCTGCCCGGTTGCTATCCGCAACACAATACACAGGCGCAAGTCCTAACTGCTTCTTATGAACCGCTAATAGATAACCATAGGGTTCAAAGTAGGGATCGAGCAAAGTTCCGTGAAGAACTTCCAATAGTAAGGTTTTAATAACTAGCGCTGAAGGGCCAAGGCCTTGCTAAGCGAGATAAAAGTAATTCACAAGTAAAAGAGTAAATTGCACGGAAGTGATTTTTGCTAGAAACAATATAATATTGATAAGGCTCGTTCTTCGTCGCTAATGATCTGGAAGAAGACCCTTCTCAACGGTAGAACACTGGACTACTTATAGTAGTCAAGCGTCAAATACAAAGGCTATGTAATAACATGAACTAACATGAAGAAATCCCATAGACCCTGAACGCTTTCCTTCACTCCTACCCCTCTCATTATCGTATGGCGTGATTTGTCGGAATTAACCTGTGACGCAACGTATAAGCAAATCGGAGAAGTGTTGATCGAAAGAGTCGGCCATTGATGACACAAGGAAACCAAACATCCAATCCGAATCTTATTAATAATCAACCAAGATTAATAATAACCGACATGGTCGGGGATTGAACGCTAGTCCATATGTGTGCATCTTAAGTGAACTCAAGTCGTAACCAACTAAGCTACCAATAGGTATAACATTACCCAAGAACTCCTTTCCTCGCCCAGCACCAACATCATGAGCACACCCGCTCCGGCCGGCCCTTCCACTGAAGAAGCCGCTGTCGCCACCCCGCGGTTCCCCACCAGAGAAGCCTTCGCCCAAGCACTGAGAGAAGACACCGCCGAGCTGTATAATCACCTCAGGGACCTCTACCAAGCCTTGGAAGACCAAATCGATGTCCTCCAAGAGAACGAAAGAGAAACCGAGGTAAAACTCGGCACAGCACAAATCCAGACCGACAATGCCCTCCGTCATGCTGCGGAACAAGATAAACGGGTCAACGAGACCGCTAGTCTAATCGTCCGATTACGACAAGAGCGAAATGAAGCTCGGTCCGCTACCCAAGCCCCCCCTGCTCCACCTAACCTCACCACCACCCCACCGCCGCCATCAAATTCCCATCGTTCAGAGCGAATGCCAGACCCAGAGAAGTTCGACGGGTCTTGGGCCAAACTCCCGGGTTTCATACTCCAACTGCGCTCCAAACTCACGGTCAATAGAGACCGTTTCGCCAACGAGACCACAATGATTTTATACACTATCAACCGGCTGGAAGGAGCAGCATTGGAGCAAGTCCACCACACCGTTCTCCCCTCTGGTCTAACTACGTGGACCAGTGCAGAACAACTAATCGCTGCCCTGGAAATTGCTTTCGGAGACCCCGACCCCACTGGTACTGCCCGACGAGAATTACATCAACTCCGACAGGGAAAATGCGACTTCTCAGCATACCTAGCCGACTTCCAAAGAATCATGGGACAACACAACTTTGATGAAAATTCAAAGATGGATGCCCTAGAACACAGTATGTCAGAAGAGCTGAAAGAAGCCATGGTATTCGCACTGGTCACCCCAGCCAACCTCCAAGAAATGATCATGACCCTTACTCGATTGGATAACCGTATCCGAGCCCGCAAGGCAGAGAAACAAGGCAACACCCGCGACAATATGGGACAATTTAGTGCCCCCGCCACCTTTACCCCCACCTCTTCCTTCACGCCGGGAGGACTAGCCCCCATGGATCTCTCCTTCAGCCGCACTAGTAACATCTCTTGCCCCCCTCAGGATCAGAGGTACACGATGGTTAAAGGAAGAAGAAAGCTCTCAGAGGAAGAAAAACAGTGGCGCCGCTCCACTGGGAAATGTATGTTTTGCGCCGCTTCCGACCATTCTTACGCCAACTGCCCCTCCGCCCCGAAAAAACCCGCCATGAGAGGGGCACTCACCAACCTCGCCAATACTCCTAATCCCCCCGCCTCCTCAGCTCGTCAACTTCCCCCTCCTCCGTTGCCTCCCCAGTTTTTCGCCATTGATGCCCCAGGCGCCCCGGAGGAGAATTTAAACTAGTTTCACTGAAGTCGACCAGTGACCCTGCTTCGGTTCCTTTTTCTTTACCTTTGTCTGCGTTTTCTATCTCAGGGTTTTCAGTATCAGGCATGTGCGTGGAGGAAGAATTGGATGGGGAACATTTTGTTATTTCTTGTAGCATTTCCCATAATAAAAAAAATATTCAAACCCACGCACTGTTAGACACTGGAGCCTCAGGATTCGCTTTCATCGATAAGGAATTTGCGAGTCACCATTCTTTACCTCTTTTCCCTTTAAAAACACCTAGACAACTCGAAGTTATTGACGGCCGTACTGTTGCCTCGGGAGACATTACCCATATTGCTAACCTCAATATGTCGATCCAACAACATCAAGAACGCATCCCCTGCTTCGTGACCCAACTAGGCCACTATCCACTTGTGCTTGGAATCCCCTGGATGAACCATCACGATGTTCATCTTCATTTCGCCGATAAATGCATTGAGTTTAATTCTAAGCTCTGCACCACCCATTGCGCCCCACACTCCCCAGTGGTCTCCACTCCCTCAATCGTTACTCCTCCCAAGCTGAACCTGTCATTTATTGGTGCTGCCAGCTTTCGAACACTTACCAGGAAACGCTCCTTACAAGCCTATGCCATGTCTCTCTATGAAATTAACCAAATCTTAGCAGAGAAGACCACTAAGGAAGAATGGAAGGAAAGGATCCCCGTTGAGTATCATGACTTTTTGGATATGTTTGATAAGAGAAAAGCCCAAGGACTGCCTCCACGTCGATCCTATGATCATAAAATACAATTAATAGAAGGAAAAGACACCCCCTTCGGACCACTGTATGGAATGTCACGAGAGGAACTCATTGTATTGAAAAAATATATTGAGGATAATCTGGAAAAAGGCTTTATTCATGCCAGTTCTTCCCCCGCCGGATCTCCTGTCCTCTTCGTCAAGAAAGCTGATGGTTCTCTAAGACTATGTGTGGATTACTGAGGCTTGAAAGCAATCACTGTCAAAGATCGTTACACCTCCCCACCCATTAGAAAAACGTTAGACCGGCTAGCCAAGGCACAATGGTATACCAAATTAGACCTCCGTGACGGTTATCACCAAGTACACGTTGCCGAGGGGGATGAGTGGAAGACAGCCTTTCGCACCCGCTACGGCTTATACGAATATCAAGTCATGCCGTTCGGTTTGACCAACGCCCCTGGGACCTTCCAACAATTTGTTAATGATTGCCTCACCGAGTACCTAGATATCTTCTGTACGGCCTACCTTGATGATATCCTAATTTATAGTGATACCTTTGCGGAGCATCAGGTTCATGTACAAAAGGTACTCCAAACACTCAAGGACAACGACATCTTGCTCAAACTGGAGAAATGCGAGTTCGAGGTACAGACGACCAAGTACCTAGGCCTCATCCTTACCCCTGACGGCATCAAGATGGACGAAGAGAAACTGAAGGCAGTAAGGGAATGGGGCACCCCTAAGAGTATCAAAGACGTACAAGCCTTTCTAGGCTTTGCTAATTTCTACCGTCGCTTTATTCTGGGTTTTTCCAAACTCGCCTCACCTCTCACGGCCTTAACAAAAAAAGGCATTACTTTCGAATGGACTATAGAGGTGGACATTGCCTTCGAGAACCTAAAATATGCCTTCACCACCACTCCAATCCTCATCCACTTCAACCCTGATAAGAAAATCATCGTGGAAACCGACGCCTCCGATTTCATATCAGGAGGAGTGCTATCTCAATACGATGATGCAGGAGTATTACACCCGGTAGCCTTTTTCTCAAAAAAACACTCCCCTGCAGAGTGTAACTATGAGATTTATGACAAGGAGTTACTGGCCATAATCCGAGTGTTTGAAGAATGGCGACCGGAACTAGAAGGCTCAAAGCACCCCATCGATGTCACCAGCGACCACAAGAACCTTGAGTACTTTATGAGTACCAAGCAACTTAACCGCCGACAGGCTAGATGGGCTGAATACCTATCACGCTTCGACTTCGTAATTGCGTATAGACCAGGGACCCAAGGAGGTAAACCCGATGCTTTGACCAGGAGATCAGGAGATCTCCCCAAGGAAGGAGATGAACGGTTAGCACACCAAAGCCAGGTGGTGCTAAAAAAAGGAAAATATAGATCCAAAGCTAAGTTTGTTGTCGGCTTCTTTATCAAATGAAGCCGCTGAATTGGAAGCCTCCCTATCAAAACTCTTTAAAGAAGGTTATGGTACTGATAGATTCCCTCAAAAGATACTCGCAGCACTGGAAAATAAAGAACAACAGTCAAAGGAGATCACTCTGAGCGAATGCAGTAATAACCAAGGCCTCCTATGTTACCGAGAATGCTTCTATGTCCCCGATTTCGATCCTCTGAGACTTGAGCTTATTCGAAGACATCACGATACCCCAGCGGCAGGACACTCAGGACGAGACAAGACTTTTGAACTTCTCTCTAGAAGTTTTTATTGGCCAAAAATGCGGGAATCAATTGGCAGGTATGTTCGTAACTGTCATACCTGCCAGAAAGCAAAACCCACAACTCAACGAACCCAAAACGTCCTCCGTCTTCTGCCCATTCCAAACCGCCCCTGGCAAGAAATCTCAATGGACTTTGTCACAGGCCTCCCGGAATCAGATGGTTACGATGCTATTATGGTGGTTGTTGATTGCCTATCAAAAATGCGGCATCTAATCCCCTGCAATACCACTGTTAATTCCCGAGACGTGGCTGATCTTTACTTGCAACATATCTGGAAACTCCACGGCCTACCTAGTTTTGTCACATCTGACCGAGGAACTCAGTTTACTGCCCACTTCTGGAGGGATCTCTGTCAGCGGCTTGGGATCCAAGCTCGAATGTTGACAGCCTTTCACCCTGAGACTGATGGACAAACGGAGAAATTGAATGCCGTAATGAAACAATACCTACGTTCCTCTCAAGGGGCGAGGTTTATCTTCAAGCTCTCAGGTATCCCCCGAGATGAGCAGTGCTACTTGAAGGGAAAACCAAGCGACGAGAGTGTTTTGCGAGATTCCACAGGCTCTACGAAGTGTTCAAGTATAGAGGACTTGAGGACAGCGACAGCGAAGGTTATGAGGTATAACCGAGGTTTGTATTGTAAAATACAAGAGTGTACGATAGAAGACGTTGCTTAAAGAGAGAAGAAAGAAAAGTACAACAAGAGGGGAAAACCCTTCGCTTATATACCCATAATCCATCTCTTTGATGACAAACGCATGACTCATTGTAACGGAAACCAAGGGAAACGTATCGAACAATAACAAAACAACGCGATTAAACAACCATACCATCCATTAAGCGACCTAACAACCATCCATGAAAGTTCCTATGTGTCCTATCAACAAAGAGATTAGAATAAGTGGTTGCCAATGGCTGAGTTTTCCGCGAATAACCAGGATTCAGCTAGCACCAAGGTTTCCCCCTTCTTCGCCAACTATGGGTATCATCCTTGTTTCGATACCACGATCCTTCCAACCAAAGCCAGTGCACAAAGTCTGGACGCCGCCTTGTTCAGTCGGACGATGCAAGAACTCTACGACTATTTACGAACGCAGATAAGAGTTGCCCAGGATATCCAGGAAACCGCTACGAATAAACATCGTACGCCAGCCCCAGCTTACCAAGTCGAGGATCAGGTCTTCATATCGATGAAGAATATCCAAACAACTTGTAATGCAAGAAAATTGGACTGGAAATGGATGGGACCGTACCCGATAAAAAAGATAGTGTCACCCTTCGCCGATGAGATCGACCTCCCGAGTTCAGTTAAACACCATCCCGTCTTTCATGTTTCTTTACTGAAACCAGCAGCCCATGATGCTCTTCCTGGCCAAGAAATTCCTCCACCCGTCCCCGTTGTTGTTAATGACCAGGAAGAATATTACATCGAGAAAATCCTGGATCGACAAACATACTGCGGGAAACAACAGTACCTCGTCGAATGGACAGGCTATGCTCACCCCACCTGGGAACCGGCCGAAGATCTTGAAGATACCGCCGCTCTCGATGCATTTCTCAGTATAATTCCTACGGAATTACCTCGCGTTCGCAGGAGCTCACACTTAAAGAGGGGGGCTACTTTCACGGATACAAAGAAATAATCGGGTCAAGGATCTTGCAAGGGGTTGTGGTTTCGGTTAAGGATACAATGTCTTTGTGTTTCGTTTGTCTTTGGTTATTTCTTGGCTATGAGTCATAATGGTTGAAAAGCGGGGTATTTAAGAGATGGATTTTCTTCGCTTATGTCTTCTTCTTTTTCATGGATTGAATTAGAAGATGAATCGTGGTTTGACTGGCGATTGTATCGTTGTTTGGATGGTTGTATAATTTCTTTGTTGTTCAGTTATGTTTAGGGTTGTTGGAATAATGTCTTTGTGTTTCGGTTGTTGTCGGGTTGTTGTCGGTGTTACCGAAAAGCGGGGTATTTAAGGAAGGATTTTGGTCGCTCTTGTTTCTCTTTCTCTTCTTTCCTTAAGCAACGTTCTCGTTTACCTTCTTCTGTACTTGTTGGAAATACTATCTCGATTCTATCTTAGAATCCTCGCTGTCGCTGTTCACCTCGCTGCACTTATCTCGCCTTGAGATAGACCCATCGTAGAACCTGTAGAAACGCTGCACTCTTTGAACGCGTTGATACCTCATTAAGTAGCACTGCTCACCTTCAGGGATACTGAAGGGCTTAACGAGGGACTCAACCGTGAGATTACGTTGCTTCCAACATCTACACCTTCTACCACTCTACCATCTCCAGTACACCTAACACTCTTCCACCATGGAAGGAGCCGCCGTCGCCGCGAAACGCTTTCCCACTAGAGAAGCCTTCGCTCAGGCCTACCGAGACGACCCTGCAGAGCTATACAATGAACTCAGGGAACTGAACCAAGCCCTGGAAGACCAGATTGACGTCCTCCAGGAAAGCGAACGGGAAAATGAGGTAAAACTCAATACTGCCAGGATCCAAACCGATAATGCCCTCCGTCATGCGACGGAACAAGACCAACGGGTTACCGGAGCCGCCAGCCTAATTGCTCAACTTCGACAAGAACGGAATGAAGCTCGATCCGCCACCCAAGCGCCCCCCGCTCCACCCAACCTTACAGCTACCCCCACCCGCCGTCAAATATCCACCGATCAGAACACATGCCGGACCCAGAAAAGTTCGATGGATCCCGAGCAAAACTCCCCGGCTTAATTCTCCAATTACGCTCCAAGTTAACCGTCAACCGAGACCGCTTCGCCAATGAAACCACTATGATACTTTACACTATCAATCGACTAGAAGGAGCAGCCCTAGAACAGGTCCGTCACACGGTTCTCCCCTCAGGCCTCACCACTTGGAACAACGCAGAAGAACTTATCACCGCCTTGGAAACTGCGTTTCGAGACCCAGACCCAACTGGCACTGCTCGACGAGAACTCCATCAGCTCCGCCAAGGAAAGCGTGATTTCTTGGCCTATTTAGCCGACTTCCAAAGAATCATGGGCCAGCTGAATTTCGACGAGGACTCGAAGATGGACGCATTGGAACACGGCATGTCAGAGGAGTTAAAGAAGCCATGGTGTTTGCACTGATCGCCCCTGCTAACCTCCCGGAGATGATTCTCACCCTTACCCGACTGGATAACCGTATCCGAGCCCGTAAGGCAGAGAAACGGGGAAACGCCAGGGACAACATGGGCCAATTCAGTGCCCCCGCCGCCTTCACCCCTGCTTCCTCCTTTACCCCAGGAGGACTAGCCCCTATGGACCTGTCTTTCGGACGTACTAGCAACCTTTCTCGCCCTCCTCAAGACCAACGATACACAATGGTTAACGGACGAAGAAAACTCTTGGAGGAAGAGAAACAGTGGCACCGCGCCACTGGAAAGTGCATGTTCTGTGCCGCCCCGGATCACTCCTACGCCAATTGCCCCTCTGCTCCCAAAAAACCTATGATGAGAGGAGCCCTCACCGCCCCACCTGCTAATCGTACACCCCCGGCCTCTTCCTTACCACCGCCACCTCTCCCGCCTCAATTTTTTGCCCTAGAGTCTGCAAACGCCTCAAGCGAGGCTTTAAACTAGTTCAACCAAGGTCGATCAGTGACCCAACCTTGGTTTCAAATTTCTTACCTTTATCTGCATTTTCTATTTCGGGGTTTTCTGTTTCCGGTATAAGCGTGGAGGATCAATTGGATGGGGAACACTTTGTAGTAGCATGCAAGATTTCCCATAGCAATAAAATTATAAACACACACGCTTTACTAGACACTGGGGCCTCAGGGTTTGCATTTATCGATCAGAAATTCGCGAGTCACCATTCTCTTCCCCTTACTCCCCTAAAAACACCCCGACAACTTGAAGTTATCGATGGACGCCCTGTTGCCTCCGGAGATATCACCCACATCGCCAAACTTCACTTATCCATTAGAAACCACCAAGAACAAGCGCCCTGTTTTGTAACTCAATTAGGTCACTACCCCTTGGTCTTAGGAATACCATGGATGAAACATCACGATGTGCATCTACAGTTCACCAATAAACGCATTGAGTTTAATTCTAAACTCTGCACCACCCACTGCGCCCCTCACTCCCCTGTCGTCGTCTCCCCATCAATCCCTGCTCCCCCCAGACTGAACATGTCCTTTATCGGCGCTGCCAGCTTTAGGACTCTCACTAGGAAACGCACCCACCAAGCCTACGCCATGTCCCTCTATGAGATAAACAAACTCATAGACAATACGACAACTAAGGAAGAATGGAAGTCTAGGATCCCCGCTGAGTATCATGACTTCCTAGACATGTTCGACAAAGCAAAAGCACAAGGACTACCCCCACGCCGCCCCTACGACCATAAAATACAACTAATGGAAGGAAAAGATGCACCATTTGGACCACTCTATGGGATGTCAAGAGAGGAACTTATTGTTCTTAAGAAGTACATCGAAGATAACCTAGAGAAAGGTTTCATTCGCGCTAGCTCCTCTCCCGCCGGCTTCCCTGTATTGTTCGTAAAGAAAGCAGACGGCTCCCTCCGACTATGTGTTGACTATAGAGGCCTAAACGCCATTACAGTCAAGGATCGATACACTTCCCCCCTTATACGAGAAACTCTGGACCGATTAGCGAAAGCTCAATGGTATACCAAACTCGACCTCCGCGACGGTTATCATCAAATTCGAATCGCCGACGGAGAGGAATGGAAAACCGCTTTCCGAACCCGCTATGGTCTCTACGAATATCAGGTGATGCCCTTTGGACTAATCAACGCTCCCGGCACCTTCCAATGCTTTGTGAACGACTGCCTCACTGAATACCTAGATATCTTTTGTACCGCATACCTAGACGACATTCTCATCTACAGTGATACCTTCGGCGAACATCAAACTCATGTTCGAAAGGTTCTACAGACGCTAAAGGATAATAACATTCTCCTTAAACCCGAGAAATGTGAGTTTGAGGTACAGACGACAAAATATCTAGGCCTAATCCTCACTCCCGACGGCATCAAGATGGACGAAGAGAAATTAAAAGCCGTCCGAGAATGGGGAACTCCAAAGAGTGTTAAAGATGTGCAAGCATTTTTAGGGTTTGCTAATTTCTGCCGCCGATTTATCCTGGGATTCTCGAAACTCGCTTCACCTCTTACTGCCCTTACAAGAAAAAGCATTAACTTCGAATGGACCGTCGAAGCCGATATCGCCTTCGAATATCTAAAACATGCATTCACCACTGCCCCTATCCTGATCCACTTTGATCCTGACAAAAAAATCATTGTGGAAACCGACGCTTCAGACTTCGTATCAGGCGGAGTCTTATCTCAGTACGATGACGCAGGAATCCTACATCCCGTAGCCTTCTTTTCAAAGGGGCACTCACCTGCGGAATGTAACTACGAAATCTACGATAAGGAACTACTTGCCATCTCACGGTTCAGTCCCAGTCTAAGCCCTTCTGTATCCCAGAAGGTGAGCAGAGCTACTTAAACGAGAACTGTTGCGATAAGAGTGACGAAGTTGTCTACAAGTCCTACGTGGGTCTAACTCCAGGCGAGTTAAGTGTGAGAGTGTTTTTACAGCGACAGCGACCGCGAGGATTCTGAAGTAGAATCGAGATAGTATTAAAACAATACAGAAGAAGTAAACTGAGAACGTTGCTTAAGGAAAAGAGAAGAAAACCGTAACAACCGTCTAAGATCCATCCCTTATATACCCCGCAATCCCTCTCGTGACTCATAACCGAAACACAGCCGAACAACAAAGACATTATAAAGAAACCATCATCCATTGCAACCATTACTTCCCGAACCCTAACCCATCATTTCACTTCATCCGTGAAATGCCATCATCCGAGTCTTTGAAGAATGGCGTCCGGAACTGGAAGGCTCAAAACACCCAATTGACGTCATCAGCGATCACAAAAACCTTGAGTATTTTATGAGCACTAAACAACTCAACCGTCGCCAAGCCAGATGGGCTGAATACCTATCACGCTTTGATTTTGTGATCACCTATAGACTGGGAAGCCAAGGAGGAAAGCCGGATGCGTTAACCAGGAGATCAGGAGATCTCCCCAAGGAAGGGGATGAACGGTTAGCACACCAGAGCCAGGTGGTGCTAAAGAAGGAGAACATTGATCCCAAGATAAATTTGTTGTCGGCTTCTTTATCAAATGAAGCCGCTGAACTGGACGCCCCCTTGAAAAAACTCTTCCTAGAAGGGTATATCGCTGACAAGTTCCCAGAAAAAATACTTTTAGCGTTAAAGAACAAGGACCGACAATCAAAAGAGATCACTTTAAGTGAATGTACGGAGGAAAATAACCGACTATACTATCGGGAGAAACTCTATGTGCCCGACTTTGACCCTCTTCGCCTAGAGCTTATTAGAAGACATCATGACGCCCCCGCTGCAGGACACCCTGGACGAGATAAAACCTTCGAATTAATAAGTAGAAGTTTTTACTGGCCAAAGATGAGGGAATCTATCGGCCGCTATGTGCGTAACTGCCATATATGCCAAAAAGCAAAACCAGTTACCCAACGCACCCAAGGAGTTCTCCGCCCGTTGCCTATTCCGAATCGCCCTTGGCAAGAGATCTCGATGGATTTCGTTACAGGCCTCCCAGAATCCGAGGGTTATGATGCTATCTTGGTCATCATAGATCGCCTATCCAAAATGCGCCATCTAATCCCTTGTAATACTACGGTCAACTCTCGAGACGTCGCCGACTTATACCTTCAATATGTATGGAAACTCCATGGGCTACCTACGTACGTTACTTCCGACCGAGGCACACAGTTTACAGCCCACTTCTGGAAGGAGCTCTGCAAACGCTTAGGAATCCAGGCTCGAATGTCTACGGCATTCCACCCAGAAACCGATAGACAGACGGAACGACTAAATGGAGTTATGGAACAATACCTGCGCTCATACGTGTCCTATCAACAAGGAGACTGGTGTAAGACCGGTACTTCTTACCGCACAGGAAATCTCCAAGAAGCTTTAGATAACAATCTAGACGCTATAACCTGCCCGGTTGCTATCCGCAACACAATACACAGGCGTAAGTCCTAACTGCTTCTTATGAACCGCTAAAAGATAACCGTAGGGTTCATAGTAGGGATCGAGCAAAGTTCCGTGAAGAACTTCCAATAGTAAGGTTTTAATAACTAACGCTGAAGGGCCAAAGCCTTGCTAAGCGAGATAAAAGTAATTCACAAGTAATAGAGTAAATTGCACGGAAGTAATTTTGCTAGAAACAATATAATATTGATAAGGCTCGTTCTTCGTCGCTAATGATCCGACTCAGAGTTTACATCCACTGCGAGAGTATTTATAATGCCTCCTCTCTACTATGTTTGGGTGTAGTGTGGTGTAGAGGCGCTAACTACTATGACAACATGAAACCACTTCGCCTTATCTCCATACCCGATACCCCATTGAGTTCCCTGGCCCCGATCCGCGATTCTCCGAGCAGTATGCATGTCGGTAACACGGGAGTTACGTATTCGTCTTCATTGCGTTCGTCTCTTCGAGACGATCATTTCGCCTATCCGAATCGTCGCGTAGCATTGCGTTCCCTTATCTTTGTCAGTCTGTAACTCCGCCAGTTTTGGTCCGATTCGCAATCCGTTTGAACCACAGCGAAGCCAGACACTTCCCCTACATACCCTCCGGGTCCCATTCCGCCGGACGGTTTTGCTTGACGGCCTAGGGGTTACTTTTGCCCTCCGGGACAGGTCTTTTCTGGTGCTGTCCCCCCTTCTCCAAATACTATACCTACTGGAAGGATTGGAGGCAGGGTAACAGGCTCCAGTCCCGATCCGGAAGGTGCTAAAGTAGGGTAACTCCAAAGATAGGGTAACTTCTGGGCCAGGAACTCCTTCAAAAGGTACAGGTATAACAACTGGAGCAAATGGCTAGCCATGGCAGAATTCTCAGCTAATAACCAGGAATCGGCTACTACTAAAGTTTCGCCTTTCTTTGCAAACTACGGTTACCATCCCCGCTTTGATACCTCTATTGTTCCCTCAACCACCATCGCTCAAAGCCTAGACTCTTCTAACTTCGCAACAACAATGCAAAACCTATACGACTACCTCAAGATACAAATTCGGACAGCCCAAGATATCCAGGAGATCTCTACTAATAAACATCGAACTCCCGCTCCTGCCTATCAAGTCGACGACCAGGTATTCGTGTCAATGAAGAACATTAGGACAGTTCGTAACGCACGAAAACTCGACTGGAAATGGATGGGACCGTACCCAGTAAAGAAGATAGTCTCACCTTTTGCGTACGAAATTGATCTTCCTTCTTCAGTCAAGTACCACCCTGTCTTTCACGTGTCACTTCTTAAGCCCCCTGCCAACGATCCTCTTCCAGGGCAAGTCCTACCCCCTCCACCTCCAATCATCGTTAACCAGCAGGAGGAATATTTCATTGAAAAAATCCTCGAGCAACGAACTCATCGTGGACAACAACAATACCTTGTCGAATGGACCGGCTATGCTCACCCTACCTGGGAACCCGCTGAAGACCTTGCAGATACTTTGGCACTAAAAGAGTTCTTAACTATCCAGACCTTGGTTACTCCTAGTATTCGCAGGAGCTCACGCTTGAAGGGAGGAGCTACTTTCATGGATTGAATTAGAAGATGAATCGTGGTTTGACTGGCGATTGTATCGTTGTTTGGATGGTTGTATAATTTCTTTGTTGTTCAGTTATGTTTAGGGTTGTTGGAATAATGTCTTTGTGTTTCGGTTGTTGTCGGGTTGTTGTCGGTGTTACCGAAAAGCGGGGTATTTAAGGAAGGATTTTGGTCGCTCTTGTTTCTCTTTCTCTTCTTTCCTTAAGCAACATTCTTACTTTACTTCTACTGTATTCTTTCAAATACTACCACGATTCTACCTCAGAATCTCCGCAGTCGCTGTCACTGTGAACACCCTTGCACTTAACTCACCTTGAGTTAGACCCTCGTAGGACCTCTAGAAACATTGTGACTCTTGTCGCTTGGCCTCTCGCTTAAGTAGTACTGCTCACCTTCAGGGATACTGAAGGGCTTAACGAGGGATCAAACCGTGAGACCTGTTTCATGTATAGAATAATGGCTCCTGCACTATTGACTACATTGCCTAAAGTAAAGATGCAAGGCTTTCCAGGTAATGTGCAGCTGAAACCTATTAGTGAGGGAAATGCAAAATGCTTTATAATATAACTATCACGTCACTCTGAAGGGGCCAATGTGAACGGATAGAGTAAATTGCTTTTGAACTTTGCAATTTACAATTGAAAGGTTAATGTCAAAGCATTCAATATTGACTTCTGATTGTTGGGGTTGTAAAGTGAATGGTTACTTCCATTACATTGTGAAGGAGAAAGTGAGGTTCGAAGCTCTAGAAAGATATATGTGATAGTAGTAGTTGCAGTAGGATATAATACTATTACTATATTATATGTTGTATCTTTAACACAAATATGTATTACTTCAAAATTGATGTGAAGCTGAATTAGGATATTTGTCCTTGATTGGGTAAGGTGTTGGTTGCACAGTATGGAGGAGCATACCCACTCGATTTCTATAATGGTTAATGATCTTAGTTACTCGTGTACCAGGGTATGAACCTGAAAACATGGGGTGTGTGGCTTTGTATGCGACGGAGTGGTGCACGGATATTTTGCCATACGAATTCACCACCCATGTTTTCAGGTTCATACCCTGGTACACGAGTACATATGATAATTTGAAAACTTGGAAGTGTTCCATCGTTGATCGGTGCTGATCAGCGGATCTCCAAACCGTTCCATCTTCATATCCCTGTCCCTCCTTGTACAGAGACCTGTTACACGTAGAGCTTTACCTCTATAGAGGAGAGGCTCCGGGTGCTCCACCTCTGCCGAGGCCAGCGAGGACGAACATAGTTCCTAAAACGCCACAGAGGTCAGCGAGGGAGAAGCTTTTTGCGCTCGACTCGGACCTCTGTGGAGGAAATGCTTTGGGCGCCCCCTGTGGGGAAAGGCTCTGGGCGCCCCACCTCTGTGGAGGAAATGCTCCGTGCTTCACCTCTGTGGAGGTTAGGCTCCGGGTGCTAACTGTAAATGGAACTCATGATCTTGGGAACTCTGCAGACGACAGGTTTGAGCCCATGTTATCTTGTTTACCAAACCCATCGCTCAAAGCTCGTCATGACTGAGTCGGATACTTTTAGGGTTGGCCATATTATATCTTCCTTATCTAGTTTGTGCTCTGAGTTTGGATCTTGCCTGACGGTCTAAGGGATATACTCCCTTCTTTCCATACTCCTTATTCTTCTGTGTTGCTTCTACGCAAGGATTTGTACACGGTTTTTTTTTTTTTTTAGAGCCACGCGATATATCATTGATTTTACCCGCGTTGATATCGGCTCCAATCATCTCGTAAGACGATTAGAAATATAGTTAGTCATTATATCGGTTGCGTCTTGGTTAAATGCGATTTTTTTCTGCCAGTAATAGGAAGAACTAAAATGAAAATGCTCTTTCATACTTTAAAACCCAACTCCAGTCACACCAACAAAAGAAAGGCTGTTATGTAAACCAAACAAAATCTTGAAAAAAATTGCGCCTGCAATGAATTGAACAAGAAACGTAGAAAGTATAGCAAGTAATCTGTTTAGGGTCAATGTACCTTAGCAGCATCTAGAATTTGCAAACAAGCACTTCCACGTATTTTGAAAAACGACGAGAGATAATCCCCAGTTCCGCAATGCTAAAACCCGAGTGAGGCCCGATATAAAAATCGCAGGGGAGGACCCAAAAAATGGCCACAATCTCGAGAAGACCGATTTTGTACCACTCCGTCTACCTTCCTCAACTTTGGTAAATCAACATCAACCTCAGTCATTATCCAAATATCTTCTCCAGCCTTCTCGTATACACTCGATTCCCACACCACCTTCACCTTCAATAACAACGAATTTTTCCCACCTTGCTTCGCCAGCTCTACCACCTGTCCCGATAACCACCAGAGAATCCTCACTGATCCACCCCAAATCCCCTCGCCCCCCGCCTTCAAATTTTGCTTGTGCAGCACTCCATTCACTTGAAAAATATTTTGGCAGTAATGGTAATTTACCTAGCAGTGACCAACGTCTATTATCACCAGAGGGAGTTCCCGTTGCTGAGTGTGAGGATAACGACGAGGAAGGGCGGGGCGGGGGTTGAGAGATTGATGATAAGGATGGGAGCTCGAAGATATGCAAAGTAGCCTTGTCACTTGTAACAGCGAGACGACAAGAGGCTGGGGAAATGGCGAGCGAAAATATCGTGGCTTTGTCGATACCTCTCCGGAGCTCTGTGATTAAACGAGATGTCGCAGTGGAATACACACGAATTAGTGTTCCCTGGAAAGTGTTAACTACTCAAGGCCCAGACATACAGAGGAAGTTATGTTAAATTACAGTCTCGGAGGCGGTAGCCAATAAATCTCCTTGAAGTGAAATAGTTATGGCAGCCAGAGGCGTCCCATGAGCCGGGATTATGCTAACGTTACCGCTCTCTAAGTCGAACAACTGAACATGTCCTGGTGTTCTCCCGGGAAATGCAAGTGTTTTCAGCGAAAGAGCAACCAGACCAAGAGGATTATCGTGAGTTTCAAAAACATGCTGTCGCTGTGGTGGCGAAGAAAAGGCATAGATATGGACACTACCGAGCAAGACAACAACTATCCGAGAGCGCGAGAGGCGTACAGCACGTATTTCCGAACGGAATTCGAGAGTGATAACAGCCTTTTGTTTAATATCGTCCCAGATGATAACTTTGTTTTGGGGGAATTTTGGGACACGGCCCCCACCAACAAGAGCTAGGTAATTAGCCCGGTTGAGCATAGCAGCAATCCCGATGCCCGCACCAATATCTTAATACAGAAGCACGTATCAGCTTCCAGAGCAAGGAGAAAGGGTAGGCTGAGAAGGCAGATACCCCGAGATATGTGTAGTTCGCATGGGTCTGAGTTATACACTGCATTCGCGTAGAAAGTAAGCTTTAGTCGAGATACGCTATAAGATAAAAAAACAGGCGATCTCGAACTCAACGCACCACAAAAACCGTTATCGAGACCGACAGAGAAGCAAGAATAATCTTGGTTGAAGGTTACAGAGAGTGCTTGCGAACGGCTTGTGGTAGCTATCTGTGGGCGAGTGTTCATAACTGGAAGGGGATGCAAAGGCGAGGGGAGGAAACAAGGGAGAAGTATGTATTATTACTATTATTTTGGGGGGGGGAACGAGGGTATTAGTGAAGAGGGGGGGAGAAGAAGGATGAGGAGGAAATTTTCGAAACCGTATAATAATAATATCCAGGGACAGGACAAGAGTAATAGAGCAACTGCAATATGCGCACCAACAATAAGCTGTGGTGGTGAGAACCTTAAGTAATGCTACAGTTAGTGGCAGGCAGCCGCACCTCTAGAGCGCCTGCCTATGACGGCAAGGTCCACATCATACCGAGAGGAACATGTAGGTAGGTATTCATCCTTGTCTCGTGCCTAGCCTCACTCCCAGGTCATTCCCACGTTGCAGCCAAAGACGCATCAGCTGGAGCCGAGCCCAAATGCACGCTAACGGCGCCCTGTATTTCTGTTCATGTTTGCGTACTCCACAGCATGATAGAGCCAAGCTCCTAAAGGCACGTGGGAAGTAGTTGCGGGATCGACAACAGCCAGTCCTGACATACCCAACTGATTTCTTGTACTCCTGCTTTTATCTCCCACCTGCTATCACCAAACCACCCCCCCCCCAAAATAAAATAAAAACCAACCTCAAATTCGCCCTTCTACATGATCTCGATAGTCCTACTTCTAATTTAGTCTGATACCCATTCCTCTATCCCTATCCTCAAGCAAACAATCCCTTATCGCCCACGGTCGATATCAGATACCACAGCTATTTTTCCAATCACACAAACTTGAATTCAACGAAACAAAAATCATGGCCCGCTCCGGCGGATTCGATGAGCGACCTGGTTCCGTCATGTCGACTACCTCTTCAATAGAGTCAGAAAAAGACGACATGTGGTCCTCTATGCTATCTTCTGTTGCTTCCTCCAAGAGGTTACCACAAAAGTCTATCCTGGTCTTAGGTACAGACAACCTTGCCCTCCGGAAACTCATGGTCTCGAATTCTCGGGGAAGGGGGGGAACGGCGGGCTGACGTTTTGAACGCAATCCATAGGAGGATCAGCCGAAGGTCAAAAAGAGTTTGTGGAGTCCCTGGGAAGCGGAGGTGCCGGTTCCGGGGGAGGACATAGGAAAGCAGACAAAAGACCGCCTATTGCGAATTCTTTTGCTTTGGGCTATACTTACCTAGACGTGTTAGATGCTGACCACGAAGGTATAATTCCTTACCATGCCTTGTTCAGCATTATATTATCTAATCACAAATTGATGAAGATGTACTTGCTCGCCTTGGAGTGTATTTAATTTCTGAACCGACATCGGCATTCATTCCTCTACTCCGACCACTTTTCACTGCTACAACTCTTCCGGAAACCCTAGTAATTATCCTCTTAGATTGGTCGAAACCTTGGGCTTGGATGCAAGAGATCAAGACTTGGGTCAGATTGGTGCGGGGCATTTTCACTAGTTTGGATGACGATTGTAGGAGAACATTAGATGAAGTGACGCACGCTTGGGAAACAAGACGAAGCACGCATACTGATGCAGGTGGTGGGGGCATTGGAGAAGTAACAATACCACTAGGACCTGGAGAGTTCGATGAACCTATCGGTTTGCCACTCTGCGTCGTCTGTCAGAATGTACGTGCGTTGGCGTTATCAAATTCTCAAAATCCGGATCTCAGAGGCTATAAGACTGACTCAAGTTGAGCATTGTGCAGGCTGATAAAATTGAAATGCTGGAAAGAGAGCGTGGATGGAAGGAAGAAGAATTTGATTTCGTCCTTCAGTTCTTACGAACAGTTTTACTAAAACGTATGCACTAATATATTTCCGCAGTGCACTCTATTAGAAGGGCAAATCAGGCATGCGACTAACCACAAAATGCAGATGGTGCTTCTTTGATCTACACAACTCCCTCGGCGCCATCTCCAATCAGACCATTAATATTTTCCCTTCTCTCTATACAATCTCCACTCCGCGTAAGCAGTCGTAAAGTAAAACCCTAGCAGCATAGTGACTAATCCTCATTCTTAGCAACAAACACTTAAACACAACGTAATCGAGCGCGACAAAGTGCTTGTACCCCCCCATTGGGACTCCTGGGGGAAAATCCGAGTCCTCCGGGAAGGATTTGATGTGGAGGGAATAAACTCCGGTTGGAGTGTCGACATCTCGCCACATCCTACGGAGCCAGAAGGTGAAGGGGGGGCGGTTGAGGTATACGAAGATGTGATAAAAGATTCTAAACGAGGAGATACCGAAGGGCTCGGACTACTCAACAAAAGCGGAGGGAAAGGTATTGAAGTTCCAGCAGTTGACACCCAGGAATTTCTCGCGGGCCAGTTAGAAGTTTTGGAAGCCAGAGCCGCTGAGGAGAAGTCCGCTCGTGGCGGGAAGGAAGATAAGAATAATCAAAGTAACGGAGGTGGCGAAAGGGTTATAGAACACGTTGGGCCAGTGCAATTTAATGTCGGTGGAATTCAGGTAGATGCTGAAAATATGCTGGAGAGATTAAAGGTATGTATTAACTGTAACTCTCCCCAGAGCACACCGCTGATTTTTGTCAACGAACCCAAAACAGGAGCGAGAGGCTAGCAGATCCTCTGACCGAGAACCTGCGCCAAATACCCAAGCTGGAGGAGACGGGAAAAGCCAGAACGAGGTCTTGTCAGCATTTTTCAATTCATTAATGAAGAAGAAGGGGACGCCCGCGAAAGCCGGTTCATCCGGACTTTAATGGTGAATAACTCGGGGAAGTGTGGGCCGTGGTGGGATCACTAAACTCATCACTGTTGGCTTATTTTTATTCACTTCTACGTATCTAATGCTTTGCTGCCAATTTACGGTGTACAGCAACTTTTCAAGCTATTTGTTCCTCTATTAACATCAACAAACCTGCACAAAACATGGAGCTACTAGCATCTACACTAGCAAGGGTAACCAGAAATAGTTGAGGCGATTGTGTCAGCCGTGATCCTATTCATCGCAATTAAGGGTGATAACTGGCTTCAAGCATGCGGAGTTCCCAATACATTAGATTTGATTATTGTTAATAACGGTGTTTCTCGCAAGAAGACTTCAGTCACGTCATCTCTATCCCGGATTGCCTAGACTCACACTATTTCAGTGAAATGCTCAAAAGACCCAACGAACGACCATACAGCTTAACGCACGACTATTCTTAATCAGCGTCCAAAGTAGGTTAACGTGCAAGCCTATTCATCAACCAAGCACCTCAGTAGACCAAAGCATGTATCTTATACTTTGCTTACCCCACGATAGGGTCACCTTGGAATTGATTCCATCTAGTGGTATAGATAAGATGAGTAGCAAGCGTACGAATTTTGTGTACTCTTGTTCTCCTTAGCATTGTGGTCGTCTGCAGGCCTTGCACTTGGCAGAGATTAAAATTTAAATTTAAAAATCCTCCCACAGTAAGATCAAAATAGTCCTAAGTATTTGACAGTACCGTGGTGAGGAAATTTTAGATTTCCGGGCCGTATTATCACTTACATGTCCTAGAATATGCTATGATAACACTAAGATAAGTAATTTTTTATCCAGAGAGGTAAATGAGAGTTTCCTGGGCGTCTTAATAAATCTATCCATCCATCACGTATACTTGGCGTTGAGTCAGACTATTGCTCGATAACCACTAGAATTCCCCTAGTACAGCAGAAACAGGTGCGGGAATTTACTCCCAACCTAAGTACACCACTCACCGTAGTCTTGAGCCATCTCATCTTGCCGAAATCACCGATTCTACCAAGAGTACACACATAAATACGAGATAGATGTGCAGACCCAATATGCACCTGTACCAAAACTCTCCCTTCTACACCTATCAGGGCTCTTATCTTTTGATTGAGTTGCCATTACTAAAGATATGCTAAGATGGTGTGGTCTAGGGAGAAATTTTAAGAAGGCACCAGCGGTATATACATACTTATAGCTAGCGAAAAAATAATATCGACCTATGAAGTATTCGACAGCTCTTGGCACCAAACCCATACTCTTTATAGTACCAAAGCACGCAAAGTCTTTATAACAGGTTAGATCACTTATTGTCCGATAACCACACAAAATATATCTCTCGGGTAGCTTTCTAATCCTCAGATAGTGTACAGTTTTGCTAATGATTCGTAGTCTTCTAAGCGTGACGATTTAACCGCATGTGGGTCCCCGAGATTTGATTAAGCCGCTCAGCAGTTTTGGTGGAGCTTCGTTCATTCGACCTCACTGAGTAAAACTTGTTAAAAAACTGTCCAGAGTCGCCAGATACATTCTCAAACCCAAAGAAATAGCAGTTTAAGAATCCTAATCAACCCTGATAGAGATCGTATATCAGCACCACTGTGCCACCGCGTTACTTGAGCTCAACACGTCATCGATTCGTAGCAGGTCTTTTTCTCTAAGGAGTCCAACAGTTCCCAGGTATACACGACTAGGCCATTAGATATAATGGTACAGCTATCTACCATCAGCCATAATCATACTACCAGTGAGATGATATCGAGACTGGAAGTTACAAGAGTGTGTTTAGAAAGGTATATATATGTGTGTGTGTACATACAGCTGCAGAAGGACGGTTCCTAGGCCTGAATATCAAGTGAAAGTCTAACTTTGCTAGCAGAAACCACTCTACAAAGCGCAAAAATGCATTGGTCAAGACCTCATTTTCTCTCAGGTAAATTTGTGTGGGAAGCCTATAGTAGAATAGATTATATTTGTATGGGAATAGCAATTTCATTATAGGTGGGAAATAAGGGATATGTAGCAGTAAATGCACGTTTTGGATAGCTATCTCTACAAGCGAAGTAAATGCACCATTTTCTCGCCCAGTGTTTTGCGCGAGAAAGTCGTCTGTAAAGGCATCCGAATAGTCGTTAGTAAATGCATCAAATCCTCATACATTACTTATGTGGGAAAGGCATCAGTAAAGTCGTCTATAAAGGTTATAGAAAAGGTGTAGGTAAATGCATCGAAAACACAGCAAAATTTTGTATAGGAAAGGCATCGGGAAATGCATCATTGGTGAAATTATACACATTTCCTTACGATTTTCCAAACCTTAATTCAAAGGGGTCAAAAGCAAAAAGTAATCAGGTCCAGGAGTTGAGCCTAGCACATTCAGCATATCTACTGAGTTCTTTATCACTTACACTATTCATCATATAGTTAAATCTCTCAGACCACCCACTTATTCCAGAGAAGCAACCAAGTACACATTTACCGATGCCTTTCCCGACGACTTTCTAAAGTATCCATTTACTAATGCCTTTACTGATGCCTTTCTTGATGCCTCTCTTGATACCTTTTCTAATGACCTTAAAAAAGACACCAGAAAAGTCGTTTGCAAAGGCACCAGGTGATGCCTTTTCCCTCCATATTTGTACGAGCAATGTGTAGATTGATACAGTTACTCCCGTAATAGAGTATACACAATGATTAATATTTTTACCAACGCCTCCCCTAGTCCCAAAGAAACAAAGGCAGATGGTTTGTCAAAAGGGGTACTTGCATTGCTAAACCTACACTACATATATTCAGCTCGCCTGGTCTAGGTTTGTATCGCCTTCATTACTGCTTCATATAATTAAATATCACTGGAAGATAACTTAACCCAGTAAAAGAATGATATCATACATAGGGAAATGTTAAATGTGTATGTGGGAAAATCATAGAGTAAAGGTGTGGGGAAGTTGTATGTGTGGGGAAGTGGCTAGGCCTAGGAGTACATATAGCTTAAATTCGTAAGTAAGGTCGTCTGTAGACGCTCCATTCTGCGCGTTTTGCACCTTACCCATATGAGAGATGGGCGCATCAGCGAATTTCCACACGTGCACGCCTTTTAGAACTAACCTCGCGATAAATATTACATATATCGCCACCACTGGAAGTTTAGTGTTTATGTGATCTAATAAGAGATCCCAAATAAGGATTACAGTAGGACCAATGACTACTAGTAATAATATTGAATCCACTCAATGGCGTGAATTAGTTATTGCGTTTCAGGACTTATTCCCTTTTTTATAAACAATCAAACCCTTTGGTTCCCGGGCCCGGAACCGCCACTGTATTCTCTCACGTGCAGTACCTCCAGTCTATATATAACCATACTTCAATTTTAGGAAGCTTCTCCGACAAATGGTTTTCAGATGGTATAACGTTCGTTGTACGAAACTCTCACGGATCCATGTATGGACGAAGGCAGTAGAATGGAAGCAGGGAGCTAGAAGCAGTGTGAGCACAGAAGTTGTAGAGGCTTCAGTGGAGGAAGTGTTCAGCTTCATACAAAGGACGATATAGCCCAAAAATTTGGTTAAGACCATTGATCGAATATTACAAACCAAATGAAATAGTAACTCATAAATAATACCATATTACAACAATTTCTGTAGTAGGTAGCAGGCTGTAGTGATAACTGTCATGATTTGTACACGTCCCATATAACCCCCATTTATACTGTCCCAATATCTTAACACTACCAGGCCAGGGCCCCTAATGTTGTGGACCTAGGATAGAGGGTTCTAACTGTGCGCGTGACTGCGCACGCTCGAGTGGGACCAAAAAGCACTAGCAAATCCAACACCTTCGCTTACCGTTTCCGAGTGATATTGCATGATTATAGACTTATCCGAGTATATTTAGGTATATATACAGCCTCCGGTAGAATTATTGTTGAATTGTGGCAACTCAGGATCTAAAGCTTTTATTGGCCTTCCGGGTCCATCGGAAAGATTTTGGCTACGGCATTGGTTGCTTGGGCATTCGCTAACCCTTGTTTTTCTACAATAATTCTACCAGAGGCTGTGTAATTTACGCAACAAGGCCAGTACTACAGGTATAGGGTAAGTCTGATGACAGGTGGCGGTGCAAGTAAGAGCTATCAGTCTTTCTCCCCACTTCACAACTCTTCGAGACACCTAATAAGAGTGGTAAGAGGTGGTGAATGCTATGTATTAAACATTGAATAAAGTTAGTTAGTAGTTTAAGTAGGCTTGAGTCCCCCAAGAAAAGAGCTTCACCGCCACCTGTCATCAGACTTTCCCTGACACTCGCAGTACATTTTCCTGCTATTTCATATCCGTTCCCAACTAAGGGTCCAAACAGTATATTATATCAGCTGACATGCAGAGTAATACATACCAAGTGACACGTATCCAGGATGACACATGTTTCAGAATGACACAAAAAAGAAAAAGTTGTATCGTAAGAGAGATCTAGAGGTTTACCAGGCGATCATACTTTTATCTATATTTACAAGATGAAAAGGGTTCGTCAGGCTCTTATTATTGAACGCTTTCTTTTCACAACATAATGCCTTCTACCTTAGCTACAAATGCCCTGGGGCAAGCCTCATACTGACAGCAAGCAAGCTCGGAAACTTTAAGGCACGATAATGTCTCTCCTTGGATTTCCTGTGCATATACTGTAGCATTGCAGTCGATGGAAACATCCAGAGCATAAAAAGAATATTTGTCGTTCTCCTCCTGTACTAGTACTTGCGTTTTAGCTAGTAGAGCGAAATGAATAGTGTCCAGGTCGGGGCCAAACGGAAGCTAAGATCTTTTTTCTACTTCTTTCTTGTGTGTCATTTTGAATTGTGTGTTAATCTAGATTGTGCCACTCGATATGTGTGTTATTCTGCAAGTTCGTCGGTGTTATTATATAAAGTATTGTGGGCTTGCGAGCCTGACAGCCAAATTATGTAATACTATTATCTATTTCTAAGAATATGTGCATCTATAACCTAATCAACCTATAGCGTACGGCAAAAAAGATCGAGAAACGCGATACTTTGGGCTCGGGGCTATTGTTAGCTCCCCAGGGTTCTCGAGGAAGATTCTAGCAGTTGGGTTGGCTACAAAGCTTCGTCGGTAGTCCCCGGTTTATCGATTATTTTTCTTGTTGTACGTTATATCAGTCACTTAAAAAAATACGTGGCCACCGATTTTCAAACACGACTGCCTGCCTCATTTTATTCTTCATGACCCAGACCATATCTCAAGGGGTGAGTTTCTCATCAAGCTCTCAGGTATCCCCCGAGATGAGCAGTGCTACTTGAACAAGGAACCAACAACGAGAGTATGTGCGGAGTTTCTACAGGCTCTATGAAAGGTTCAAGTTATGATGACTTGAAGACAGCAGCAGCGAAAGATTACGAGGTGTAATCAAGGGTTGTATTGTGAGGTACAATGAGAATACAATAGAAGACGTTTCACGGATTAAGGGATAGGGTTAGGTTTTGGTGTGATGGTTATTATAGGTTTCGAAGGTTTTGTTATAATGTTATTGTATCTCGGTTACTTTCGGCTATGGGATCTGGTTGGGAAAAGCGGGGTATTTAAATGATGGATTTTGTTCGCTTGTTCTCTTTCTCCTTTTCTTTCTTTAAGCAACGTTCTTGTTACCTTCTGCTGTAACTATCAAATACCATCTCGGTTCTACCTCAGAACCCTCGCTGTCGCTGTCTACCTCGCTGCACCTATCTCGCCTTGAGATAGACCTTCGTAGAACTTGTAGAAACGCTGCACTCTTTGAACGTGTTGTACCCTTGATTAAGTAACACTGCTCACCTTCAGGGATACTGAAGGGCTTAACTCGAGGCTCAACCGTGAGAAGACGTTGCTTAAAGAAAGAAGAAGGAAAAGTACAACAAGAGGGGAAATCCCTTCGCTTATATACCTATAATCCATCTCCTTAATGACAAACGCATGATTCATTGTAATGGAAACCAAAGGAAACGCAACGAATAACAGACGTAACACAACACAGCACAACAATCACGCATCCCACTATAAGACCGGTACTTCTTACCGCACAGGAAATCTCCAAGAAGCTTTAGATAACAATCTAGACGCTATAACCTGCCCGGTTGCTATCCGCAACACAATACACAGGCGCAAGTCCTAACTGCTTCTTATGAACCGCTAAAAGATAACCGTAGGATTCAAAGTAGTGACGAAAGAAAGTTTCAAGAACTTCCAATAAGTAAGCGTTTAATAACGAACGCCGGCGCGCTAATGCGAGATAAAAGTAATTCACAAGAAAAGAAAGAAATTGCACTAAGTGATTTTGCTAAAACAATATAATATAGCGCTCGTTCTTCGTCGCTAATGATCTGGAAGAAGACCCTTCTCAACGGTAGAACACTGGACTACTTATAGTAGTCAAGCGTCGAATACAAAGGCTATGTAATAACATGAACTAACATGGAAAAATCCCATAGACCCTGAAACACTTTCCTTCACTCCTACCCCTCTCATTATCTTATGGCGTGATTGTCGGAATTAACTGGCGACGCAACGTATAAGCAAATCAGGGAAGTGTTGATCGAAAGAGTCGGCCATTGATGACACAAGGAAACCAAACATCCAATCCGAATCTTATTATTAATCAACCAAGATTAATAATAACCGACATGGTCGGGGATTGAACGCTAGTCCATATGTGTGCATCGTAAGCAAACTCAAGTCGTAACCAACTAAGCTACCAATAGGTATAACACCCACATACAATTAGCAAACAACAACGTTCAACCGTGAAACCATATATAGGCCAGAATATGCAACCGTTATCTCCTCAGCACCAAGTACGTCCATCAACGCACATATCAGCACCAATCCCTGCTTGTGAGATTTTATAGTGTAAAGCCAGCAGATATCATATCTCGACATGAAATTTGACCCATTTAAACCCTTAGAGGTGACTCACCTTAAGAAAAAGTATGATGCCCTTAAGCTTAAGAGCCCCTATAATTTCACATTACAACCTTGAATATTGTTAATGATAAATACCCCTAATATGGCGCACGAATGGATAAATGTAGACCAATCAATTCTCTTTGTGGAACGCCTTTGTCTTACCAATCATGCCAAGCCACCCACAAAAATTTGTAGAAAACTCTTTGGTTTATATATCTCTTTTACTGCTACTCCTAATACAAAGTCTCCTTGGGTGTATGTACTCTCTATATATTTGTCCTTAAATTTACAACCAAAGCAAAAAAAATACAATGATAGGCAATGTGTATATTTAGTCGCCTTCTTGGTATTTGCCAGAACGTTCCAGTTTGCACTTTTTACAGCCAAAATCCGAGTTTTATTTCACCACAACCACACTTTGCAGAACCCTGTAAAAAGATACAGAGCTTTATTGGGATAATTGTAGATCTTGTATCTTTTCCTGAGTAATTTGGCTGGCTGTGGGTATAGTTATAACGGGCTAAAAGTGACGGGTTACATTAAGCATTGCGCGTGCTATATAATATATGCTGATATTACCACCTATATAACTAGAGTACTATTAAAAAAAAGAAACCAACAGAGTCGCCGGGCTCTACGTGGCCACATTTATATAAAAAATTCAGAAAAGAGTCTGCGCCCAGAACTTGTCTTTCAGTCTTATCAGAGTGTAGCCCAGGAACACTCCACCTCGTTTTGGTAAGGCTCGACCTCCACACATACAACCGTGTCTACACGTAACCAGGTAAAGAATTTAATTAGGAGAAATGATCGCATACTTTTAATCGGCTACAATTGAGGCCTTATCCACGAACCTCCTATCACTATTAAGTAAAACACAGCATTAGTTTATCCCAAAACCAAGACTACTTCTGCAGCGGTGGGCGAACGTAACACAAAACTAAATCATACAATTGTGCAGGGTCAACTTAATCTATGTTTCTTGCCAACTCAAAAATCCTGGATTCCCGTATCACTAGAAGCCAAACCTTCCACTGATGGGCTCTCAGCATCAAAGTATGCATCCTGCGCATCCCTCTCAATTTGTCTATAGTCATCATAGTCCTCATTATTGTCAATGGCATCATAATCCACATCGTCATCCCGTCCCTCCAGGAACCTCAATGTCATGGTCTCATGCCAGACTTGCTCTGCCTCTTCTTTTGTGGTTACCGTCTCGCCTCGACTGTTCTCCGCTCTGATTTCTAGTGTGCTCGAGGGGTTCTCGCGCAGTGCGTCAACCTTCGCTTCCGAACGTTCTAAGTCTGCATGCAATATTCCGGACCAGCCCTTCCTTCTTCCTTCAGCCTCGCGCTCGGCAGGTGTCTGATGCTGACGGATCAACCGATCGTAGAGAAGTGGATCAGCAAGCTCTAGGTCTGGGGAAGAAAAATAGGTCGACGAATTTCTGGCGAGATATTGAAGGCTATGAAGGTAAGATTATAGCCAATTAAAGGGTATCGGAGGGTATGCGTAATTCATTACCGTCTATTTCTGATGGTGATTTGACGAAAGCGGTCGGGGTGGTTTGGCAATTGAATAGCTTTGGAGATGCAAGATTGTTAGTATGGACTTAAGGACGAAGTGGGTGGCGGGAGCTATCGAGAGGTGGACCTTGGGTGGTTTGGTGGGCCAGTTCGACTCTTCTAGTATTAGAGGAAGCTAGAGGGTCGAACCCCATTTCCTTTAGTCTTCCAGGCATGAGAGAGGTGGTGGTTTAATTGCTCCTCTCTCTCTCTCCCCTAGCTCGCTCTATCACAGAAACACACAAGCACACAAGCACACAGCTTCTCTCTATCCTCTCCCTTTCTCTACTACCTTAACCCTTTCTTGTCGTGGGGCTCGTTGAAACAGTATTATGTAGTTATGTTGCAACGTATCTCAGGCTCCGATGGCTGACCTCGTAGGGTTGATATGCAGCAAGTTGACGTCTTCCCAGACCTCCAGACGCGGACTTGGCAAAAATATGTGGTAGCCCAGCTCCGTCGCCCATGCGGTTAGTGTCGCATGTTTCATAGGTACATCGCAGCATATGCAGAGTACCAACCTATATTCACAACCAAGCAATTCTCCTCGGAACAAATCCCTCCTTCTCCAATTTATTACAGATTCACCCGGCTGTTCGGTTTGGTTTTTCCGTCTTCATTTGGTACTTCTCATAACGACACGCTGGCCTTGTCACGTCTCTCCAGGAAACGTATTTTATATCCCCCAGTCCCTCCCCACGTCAATATCGCTTTACCATCACCGCTCAGTCCAGAATGATGCCTTCAAAGCCCCCCGAGAAAGAAATGCGAAGGATGGCGAAACGTGCGCAAGACGCAAAGCAGAGCCATTTCGTTGCCGGCCCCAGTACCTTAAACTTCAGCCTTCTATCGATTATCAAGGCCTTAGCTCTCATCGCGACCGCATCTATAGCTTCGTTCGCTTCACAGCTAGCACTAGCACCTGTCTACGGCGACATTCCAACATCCCTATATCATTCAAAGATTTCAGCGTCTATATTTGTCGCCGCCTGGACCGCGAAATACATTCCAATCAAACTACCACTCAAGCTCAGAAAACTTATACCCGTACTTGCGCTCTACACCCCCACTATTCAACGATTTGTTTTCCGATTCTCGGAGAAGTGGGGTCCCGCTCAGGGTCCTATTATTACCGAGGGACTTACATACTACCCTCTGCTTTTCCTTGCAGTATTTTCTTCGGCCATTCTCTTAGACCTTCAGAACATCATCTTCGATACAGTATTGGCTGTCTTCTCTTTCAGCTTTTTCTGGGGTGCTCAATCAATCGTTCCTAGACTTTTAAGAAACCACATTGGATCTTCATGGCTACTTACTCGATGTGGACTTCCACATTTATACGGGGCGATATACGCAATTATCTCACCTTCCCTATTACTTCTTACAGCAATACCAGCATTGTATCACACGTCAACAACCAATATAATGTGCGTCACCACACCTGCGCTTAACAAGACACTCCTAGCTTCGAACTACACCATCATAGCTCGCCGAGAGTCAAACACTGGATACATCTCAGTTTTAGAGAGCAATCGTGAAAACTTCCGGGTCATGCGCTGTGACCACTCCTTACTAGGTGGCGAGTGGCAGAAGCCACCACCAGGATATGAACACTTGGATCAAGGGTTCAAGGAACCGGTATACGCTATTTTTGTGACAATGGAAGCCGTCAGGCTAGTTGACCCGCCGCCAAATAATCCCAACCCAAGAGCTTTGGCGATGTATGTTTATTCTTTTCGATTTCAGGATCTTACTCAGCCCTGGGTATAATTTATTTCCTCTACTTACGTATCCTTTTTCTTGCCAGTGGATTGGGGATTGGAACAGCGGTAAATGGATTGATTTCTCACGGCGTCGAAACCGATATCGTCGAGCTAGATCCAGTTGTCTATCAATATGCCAAGGACTATTTCGGATTAAAAATGAATCACACTGCATATATTGAAGATGCGATTGGTTTTGTCAAGAGAGAATCCAAAAAGGAGGAGGAAAAGAAACAATACGAGTTTATTCTTCACGACGTGTTTACAGGGGGCGCAGTCCCAGCAAGTTTATTTACTTCAGAGTTCTTTATCGAGTTAAGGACACTACTTACCAATGATGGCGTCATTGCGATTGTGGGTTTTCTTCCTCCATCTTCAACCCATCGAATAGTCTTATCAGTACTTCTTGCAAGAATATTACGGGGCTGAATTGCCTCGGAGTAGTAGCTAATCACGTGACTAATAGAACTGGGCTGGTGATTTGAAACTCCAAGCAGCAAAATCCATCATAATGACCGTAATGTCAACATTCAACAACTGCAGGGTTTTCCGGGAAGATATGCCCGACAAAAATATTGAAACTGCTACCGAAGATTTTACCAACATGGTGAGTCGAGCACTGAAGTCCTCATATCTAATATCCTGCTCTTTAAAAGATACATCCTCAGTCATATTTCGTCATCATGCATTTAGCTCAAGCGATGAACTTGACCAAAATCCCGGATTCTCCTTTCTTTTTAAGTTACGGGTTATACACGGGTCCCAAACCTGCCTGGATAAGTCGGACTGGGTTTCTAATCCGTATAGCAGAATGGATTCCATATCAGTGAAACCAGATGGTACAACAGTATCTCCGAACCCTGTTAGCCTGTTAACATTTTCCCTTTTCTATCTCCTTTGAAAATCACTTTCTCCATTCCCGTAGTTAGCTATTGTCTTCGGACATATCTGTGTTACCTGGGGCAGCCAGACCCTGCTTCTCAGCTGCTTCATGGTATTACCGAATGACACGTTTTATGACCTGTCGCCCAACCTGAAGATGTGTCCGAAATATCCCCTTGCATTTAGTTTTTATTTCTTTTTTGATGCCTCATGTGCTGTCCTTCTCATAGTCTGCCGTTTTTTCCGACTACTCTTCTCTTATTCAAAAAGCTTACTTTTTACCTCGGCTTGCTAACCGATGCCGAAACGTGCTGAATATAGGTTATCTTCTGTACTCGGTCTGAGAAACCCTACAGTTTCCGCGCCCCAACCAATGCTGATTTCCTGGGGTCATATGCGAGACGACAATACCTCTTCCCAAAATACGAGATCAACCTTACTAGCTATTTTGGTGATTCAAGCACTTGGACTATCCTTGATGAAAAGAGCATCGGCTCACTCGTTGAGTGGCAGCAAGCGAGCGCTTTGGGGCACTGGAAAGTCATCAGGACTGTCGTTCCTCCAGTGGTCTGGGAGAATTATTGATTATCATTATTAGCATGAGATATCTTGTACAGTTCAATACATAGGAGTCAAAATATGTGCACCGTTGGTCTAGATAATATGAGTCAGACTTATCGATACCAGTACATCCATTAAACCTACTCTACGCCAAGGACGGTGTGGAATTTGGGGTTAAATTTTGGAAAGAATTTAAAATTGTACGAAGGAGTGCGAGAGAGGAAGTCGAAAAGGAAGATAGGGAATTAGAATGGGGATATGGGGACTTGGAGAGGTGAAGAGGAACAAATTGTTAAAGGAAGGAGGGAAATGGACACGAAGAGGGCGAATAAGTTTTAAAAGTTAGAATTTGTTTGGATCTATTGTTTGTTTGTGTGATTTGGTTATTAGTTATGTTTGTTATTTTGTTGTTTATTTCCTTTTGCTAACCGCCATAACCCAAGAGGTTGGATGCGTGTATGATTAATCCACCCATCTATCTATCCAGTACATCCATTTCGAGATGGGAATGCATCAAAAACCATACATACATGTATATCGGTGATCTACTTAGACTTGAAGTAATGCATGGATTTCTGCGAAGAGTCGTTGCTCTGCTGGCACTAACTCAATCAATGCGAATGCTGTTGATAACTTTTCCGTCACAAGCTTCATCTAGCCCTACTAGTGAGCGGTCAATTCAACTTGCAAGGCTCTTTCCGTTTAATATCTTCTCAGCTCGAGCTTTTTCTGCGGTGATCAGAACACAATACACATGCGTCGATTATCTTTACTGGAGGATGCGCGCGCCAGCTTCTGCAATCCCGTCTTCCTTTGCCACTTCTCAGATTCTGCAGAGCTTCATGCTCCCCTCCCGCGATTGGTTACCATAGAACAGCAGCACAGCTTAGCATATCTGTGACATGCAGTATTTACCCCCTTCGAGAACAAAAATTCGACAAGTCCACTCGAATTTCCTCTCAGTGAAGTTACATGAGATGGATCAGAACCTTCCCACCCCGATGGTTAATTAAGTCCACTATCCAAAGCAGGCTCCAGATGACTTTTTATAAGACCATCGCGTCATTCACTAGTAGCATTCGGAATCTACACTTAAAACCATACCTAAAATTAAATCTAACGATGCGCTTTAGGCACCATCCACTCTAGCTACCCGGTAGCCAACCGGGAGAACTACTCTCCTTTATAAATGTTGACCGTCATCCCCATCACGTGATCTGAATACTTTTGTAGTTAATGCCAAGGCGAAGCAAGAAACCAACGTCACGTACGAGTCGCTTAAAACACCTCATAGCAGCCTAGCTCCTCATTCCTTTTTGTATTATACAGTAGATTGCTCATCTCATCGTAACTCTAATCGTAGCCAACCTACGGTTCGCATCATAGTAGTGTTAGTCTGAGCCACCCTTCAAAAAAGCTTGTCCTATTTCGTTGCTGGGGCTCTTTTTTTCAGTCTCATATTTGACTCCTTTTTAGGTATTGCGCGGGTTTTGTAGGGAAAAATGAATGAAGATAGTGAATCGAACTGGTGGTAGCCACTGACCCTGGCCTTCCGTTATTTCATCCCGTTTGGTGATACCTTGAACGTTCAACCAACCAACCAATCTTATCAAGGTCAGCTGCTAAACGCACGCAGGGTCCTATCTCATTCCGATCCTGTTTATTTCTCGGAATCTTTCTTCCTTTACTTGTAAATCCGACTTGTTTTTGGTCCCACCGAAGAGGGAATTACATTAATTACTCCACCCCTCCGCTTCCAAAAAGGATTAAGGCTCTTGGCATCTAGATCTACCTGAGAGGGTAGATGCGTAAATACCTCGTTGGAGTACGTGTTATCCTGGACCCGCTAGGCTAACCTCGAGTTTTAGACTAGCACGACATACCAACGAGCGAAACAAATGAAAAGCTATTTCTTCAAGTGCTGCAGATCAGTATTTATTTTTTTCCCCCGAGAATCCGCCGCCGCCTTGCTGTTACCCGCATAACGCAATATATTTATCCGCGACATGTGGATTATTGGTACGTCCGCGAAACTGAAATCTGGCCCTGGGGCCGGTGCCGGCAAAAAGCAAGTGCACATCGACTCTAGGCGATCGAGCATGATCGTTGATAGGACATAGTAGAAGCTTGGTAGATTTGCGGTTGCTGCTGAAAATTTGGTCACCTGTATATATTGCAGAGTAGAAGTGACTGTCAGTAAGTAACCTTGCTTTTGCCAAATCGCCTATAGCGCTAGTTTACCGCTTTACCTGTTGTAATTACAGTCTATATAGTACATCCGTTCGTAGATATAAGCTCATATAAGCTCAAATACCTCCTAGTAATTCGCTTTTGGGTAACATTAACCCCCGCTTGGTCTAACGAAGCTTACCATGCTTGTTTCAGTTTACTATCTTTGGAGATAATTGGGATAAATCTATTACCGGCAGGGTGCATATGCTGTGACCAGTAAATTCTATAGATTGGATCAAGGGACAATTACATGTGCATACCAAGAACCATCAATTATATATTGGTAAACGTTCGTTATCTATACAAAAGTCACTCTCTGGATAGCATCGAGATAATTTTATTAAATTGGTGATGGTGGTGGTCTATGCAATATATAAATATGAACAAAAGTAAACTAAGGAGCAACACATAAATATGTGCTCAGAACCCTCGAAAATGCCAAACCGTACTCAAACATCGTGCAAGACAAAGACAGCCACGCCAATTGTGAATAGCTGAAATATAAGAAAGTTTAATGGCAGTGTGCGAAGACACAAACTAATCAATAACAAAACCCCCTGAGAAAAAGAGGAAAATAACCCACAAGAACGCCATAGTAACACCAAATCCCATAACAACAAATAGAGAGATTCAATAAGCAAGCCCAGCCATTCAAGTATATCCTCCCCCCAAAAAAAACCCCCTGCACAGTTCCAACACAGAGACAAAGTAAAAATCACGCGATCAAATTTCAAAGGGAGAGAAGGTCGCCCCTGAAAAAAACTACTTCAGTGTTCTGAGTGAAAGCAAGTGGTCCACAACTGAAGAAATTTCCCGTTGGAATAAAAGTAATTCGGGTAATAAGTTAATTGCCCGTCTATAACTCCCGACCGAACGGTGTGGCAGTGCCAATAGGAAGATGTAGGTGAAGGCGGTGAACGCCCACTTTTCCGGCTTGTCGGCAAGCTGATTTAGATCCAGCATCCACATGTTTTACGTATGGATCGTTATGATCATCTACGTTACAGCATTCGATGCCTTGTACCCACCGGTCTGCAAGAGCTTCTTGAATGGTAAGGCGTTTTGAGGGGTCGAGGTGCATCATTTGAAATAGGAGACGCTTTATAGCAGGCTTCAGGGAAGAAAATACAAAGTGGCGAGGATAGTTGCCTTCCTTGGTCATTTCCCCACCAGGATTACGTTGGAGCCAAGAGTTGAAGCCCTCGACGTACTTCGCATACTGTGCGCTCTCGGAAACATTTGCTTTGTGCCACAAGGGTCCGCCGAATGCCAGAACGAAATAAACCATTGCGCACGACCAAACGTCCAACTTGCGAGCGTCATAGAGCCCTAAAAAAATAAATATTAAAACCACACCAACACCATAACCGATAAATCAGTGCTAACCTTCTCTGTTCTGAACTTCCGGTGAGATATAGGGAGCACTGCCAACAATGCCAGGTTTGCTCAGTCTAATCTCATTCATCTCGATACCACATTTAATCCCGGCATCGCCAGGATGTTTCCCGCGAAAAACCTCTGAAACGCCAAAATCAGTAATCTTGAGGTGGCCATCGCTGGAGATCAAAAGGTTTTCCGGTTTGATATCCCGATGGGCTATTCCATGATCATGCAGGTAGCTAACGCCCCGGAGTAATTGTTTGAAACAACAAAGTTTTTCTTCATCCTTCATGAAAGACTTTTCGATTAGGCTGAACAGATCGCCTCCGGCACAATACTCCATAACGTGGCACCATCGATCACTGCTGCTAACGCAAAGATCCTCTGTTGAAACAATATTCGGATGACACAAACTCTTCGAAATGCAGAACTCGGAGTTGACTTTCTCGACATACTCTTCCTTTGTCTCACTCCTGCTCTTCTTTCGGAATTCTTTGACAGCATATAACTCGTTTGGCGGGCCGGTTATCTTATGCATGACTTTAACAATAGCCGAAACGCCTTCACCACATATCTTGCTTTTCCCAGGCACGTGACTGTGATTTGCGTACTTCGAGGAAAGTGATATGACTGGGACATTCATAATCGGCACCACACTACTCATTCTCCGTGATTTTGACCCAGCTCCGACCATCGCTGGATGGGTAATAGGGTTCCCAGTCAGATCTCTGATACCGTTGACACTGTTTGAGCGTGAACGCCTCGAGAAGAGTGAAGGACGTTTTGACGTCGAGCTTTTCTCATCGAATGTGCTGGAAGGTCGTGGAGCTCTGAGGGGTTCGAGGGCTGATGCGGACGACCTTGTGGGTGATACAGTTGGGCGAGGCGAATTAGTTCTTGATACTGATGTATTCTTCTCTGGGAAGAAAAATCCTTTCGATTTCGTGGGAGATGGGGTGAGTTGCCCGCTAGGAGCATCCGCTGCAGACACATGGCCCGTGGAATGCACCCTACGCATGAATCCATGTATCTTTTCAGAAGCTTGACGCCTCAGCTTTCCACGTGAGGCCGCAGCTATAGATTGCTCGTGTGTAGGAGATGACGAGAGTTTTCGGGGCGGTGTAGCTGGTGTATTTATTATGGCGGGGGTTTTTTGGATGGTATGAAATCCCTCGTTGCTTGAATTGATATAAATACCTGAATGACCGTCGCTAGTAGGTGTAAGTGGTTCGTGTGTTTCGCTTGCTGTTTCGTCATCTTCCTCCTCCTCCCCCTCCTCCTCTTGCTCCTCTAAAACTGTGTGGCATCCGTGGGGGTGTTCTTCAAGAGACTCAGGCCCGATATAAAACTTGGGTTTCCTATGAAGGTCGACATGGTCGAGGTCAAGTAGAGGAGGCGTTAAAGGAGGGTAGAGTGCAGGAATAACGGATGGGCTTGACTCTGGGTATGTTTCTGGAGTCATTGGTAGCGAGGATAGCGAAGCTATAGAGCTCGAGCAAGTTGAGGGACAAGAATCTTCCGAGTGATATAAGGGGTTCATCAATGCGATCTGTGAAACGATATAGTGGGTGAGTGATTTTGGGGGGTGGGGGAGGTGATAAGAATGTTGTGGAGGGGAAATGTGGGGCAAATAGGGCAGCAGTGTCGGTTATAGTGGGGAGCTGTGAGAATGGTCAGGGTAGACGAAGGTGGTGGTGGTGGTGGTGGTGGTGGTGGTGGTGGTGGTGGTAGAGGAATTCGTTGTGAGACTGGTTGGCAGTAAAATGGGTGGGAGACGCTGTCTTGGTTATAGATATGGGACGAAGGCAAAAGTGCAGGGACGTAAGGGCAAGTGCAGAGGAAGCAAAATGGATGGTCCGAAGTCCGGCGGGTGTCGACGTGCCATGCAGCAGGCAGGCAGGCCAAGGATATATATATATAAAGGCTCAGAGAAAACAAAATGGATGCGCGGTAGTTTAGTCTATGGACATATGCTGTAGAAAAGCCCGAAGCGCCGTGTCCGAAGCGGCGAGAGGAAGGGAGAGCCCAGAGATGCGCAGATATGCGGGAGTAACAAAGTGCAGTTCGCGAGAAGGAAGGGACGGGGAGGAGAACGGAGAGGCGGATAAGGGTAGGTACATGTAGGTAATAGGCGGTAATATTAGTAGTCGCAGGAGGGGATGGATGGGGGTCTAGAAGGCGGACGGGGGGACGGGGGGACGGGGA
This sequence comes from Gyromitra esculenta, assembly GCA_038503075.1. NCBI lineage: Eukaryota > Fungi > Ascomycota > Pezizomycetes > Pezizales > Discinaceae > Gyromitra > Gyromitra esculenta. The sequence goes on along the minus strand of JBCAML010000020.1, from coordinate 795,116 downwards.
CTCGAGATGGTGGGGTGGTGGAGAGGCAGACGCGACGATAGGCTACCCAGGAAAGCAGGACGAACGACACTTGCTCGCTCACTGGGCACCAAGAGACCTGGACGTCTCCACCCTGCCTGACGCTGTGCTGTGGTGAGCAGCGTGGGTGTTACACTGCCTGCCCAGACACCCTTTCCTCCCACCTTGTCGGCCCTGTGTGAGTGTGGTAGCAGCGGATCTCGGCTTTGCTTTTTCAACTGCTGCTGGTGGACGGACGGACAGGGTTCGCTCCCCAGTGGTAAGCAAGCTGCTCGCGCTACTCAGTTGACATTCTCGCCCTCTGCTCCGCCTGTTGAGGAAGCAATCTCTGGGAGGGAAACCCCGGACTGCAAAAGCAAGATTTCAATAGGGGCCCCTCATCCACTCGATGACGATATCTCGATGATGTAGGAACCCATCATATCTCGTTCTCAGCTTCTTCTTTTCGTCTTCCTTCGTGATCTAGCTGGATTCCGGGTACCAGAGAGTAAAATCTCAATGTATGTATGCACTCCATCATTTAGCATCTAGGACACCCCTTCCGAAGCTCACGATGGAAATAAAAAAAATCGAGACATTGCATGTAGGTTCCACCCACCCTCCCCCCATTAGAAGAGGCTGTATTATATGCTCCCAGCCCTGTTGGCTCAAATCAACAATGTACGATTTACAAGCCTTGGTCAACTACATGTATACGTAGCACATATACTCTATTCTACTCTACTCTACTTCCCGTCCAAAAAAAATTCATAATAGCCTCGGATTCGCACATAGGTGCCGTTTCCTGTCATCCGCATTCGGTGTCAGCTACAAGTACTAGGGTGGTGGGGAGAGTCCAGCAACAGGTGGTGGTGCGAGTAAGAAACCGCAACCTCTCCCTCCTCTCCACAACTCTCCAAGGCCCGAAAAAAGCGTCCAACGGACCAAGAATGCCATGTATTAAGTTGCGAATAAATCCACCTAGTTGGCAAAAGTATGGAATTTAAACGAGTTTGAGCCCCGAGAAAATAACTGCGCCGCCACCTGTCGCCAGACTTTCTCTACATCCTGGTACATACTCAGCACACAGTATAACCTACTTGAAAGAGCACTGCATCAAAAATGATTAACTTTTCCGCCACTTGTTCGGGTTTATTATCCATCCCTTCCCCAACCTACGTAGGTACATCGCACTAAGGTACTCTGCTTGCTGAACCCTAGGTATGCCTAGCCAACAGATCAGAATTGATCATAGTGTTCCACGACCAGGCGGGATCCTGCGAATCACCGTGGCCGTGGGACATACTGAGTGGGGGTCTGTCAAAACATCGGAAGAAATTTATTTCTTGTTGATGGTTTCTGGGCGATTTGCAGCCCACCACTTTTGTGATCCCCACACCTTTTTTCATGGAATCACGGATGCGACATATCAACGAATTTCCTGGGGTAAAAGGTTCAGCATCATATCAACCCCGCCTTGATCTCTCAGGCTATCTATCTGGTTACCAAAAAAAGAATAGTGGGTTGCGGCTTAAATTTACAAAGACGATTCGGGTAACCCCAATAAGCGATAAAACCGCCAGCACACTTTCTGCCGCCTTTCGGCATCGTGGAGACCGAGACAGAAAATCGTTCCCCGTTAAAGGGGGAAGAAGAAATGGTGCCCGGCGCTTTGCCCTCATGGCTCGTGCTGTCTCTCCGTTTCTCTCGTTGTTTCTACATGCAGACTCGAAAGGTCACTATGTACCCACAGCATCAAGACATGTTGCAACATTAACATGACCTGTGCGACGCGCAGAATTTCAATAAAACAGACAGGGTGCGCGGTATGTATGCACGCGGTTCAAGCGGTTGGAATGTCATGTCTGCTGTGTTCCGGCAAGATTTTCGTCTCAGTTTTTCGCTATTCCTCCTAACCGTGTTGGCTATGCCTTGCCGAAACGTCTCTGGAGTTGCGGATACTGTTAGGGCTGATTGGCCAAAAACATCAGCAAAGCAGTTAGATGCCAAGCTAGGTTCCCTTCCACTGAACCGTGTGCTCCGAAGAAGAATGCCGCATTTCCCATTCTTGCCCTGCATCACCCGTCTTCATCTCCGTTTTCGACTCTTTTAGTCATTTGTATGTGTTTTACCCTCTTTTTGGTGAGATTAAGACAAATGGTAGAAAGTAAGAATGGAGAATGGAGCAGATAATGATTCACTAAAAAAGCCTAGCACATACCGTACTGGTGTTTTAGTTTTTCGCTGTCACCATCAATTACGCCACTCGGTATACCTGCTTGAACTGACCGATTCAAAACTTACGCTTTCCTAATCGTTGGAAGAAAATAACGGCATGCCAGACTAGTAATCTCCTGGGACAGCATCTGGCATCTGCACCGATCTTCCCCGAGAAAAAAAAAGTAGCTATATACTCTATCGATTTCTCGAGAGAACGGGCAGATAGATGTCTTTTATGGTGGTCCCTAGTGGCTCGGAACTCGGAGTAACTGGTAGGCCGAGGTCGATATGAAGTTCTACGAATAGGAAAATTGCAAGTATTTATGTGCCGCAAGATCCGTACGGCCTCCGAGCTTCTCCCCGCATCGCGCGATAGGTAACTGAGCGCCTCCACAAAATTGCGCTTATTCGGCAACAGACTTGGCGGTAGATCAAGGATAAAGTGGGAATCCATCCCAACGAGGACTCGTTTCGAAGGATCAGCGATATCGTTTGCTGTAGGAACATAAAAGCTTGATACCACTGATACCGAACAAAATAAGGCGCTCTAAAAAGAGGAGGAAGAAGAAAAATTCGCTAGAGAGTGAGTATCTTAAACTCATCTCCGTAGGCATACATTGTATTGGTGAGAACAGTAACTCCCACATTATCAAACTCCCTGCTCATGTTACATCTGGTCTTCATTGCTTACTCGGACCAAGACTCCAAATATGCAAACACCATATACGGCCTTCAAGGCGTTTCTCCAGGCAGATCTACGGGACTGGCATCAATATGCCAATCAGTCAAAAAGCCAAGCCCTTGCTTTAGGCAAAATTTCGTCACCCACCTATATTCGGAGCTTCTGAAAAGTTCTCGGAGCGCATCGGTTAGGCATCTTCGATGGTTTTTTTTCTTTTCTTGGAAAACCTTGACGAACTAGATCATTGGCTATGGTAATATCATGTCTCAACTTTGACAGATGGGTGGGTCATGTCTCAGGGACGAAAGCATTCTCCTTGCAGCATTCTCCGAACTTTAATCACGGAGGGTTTGCTGGGCGAGTGATACGGCATGCTTGGCTTTTTCTTAGTGGTATGTACTGGCATTACTGGCAGGACATATGAGATAAATGACGGTAACTGATGCGATGTAAAGCAGCAATTGGAATTAGATGGTTGGAGTATAAATCTTGGTTAAATAGTTAGGAGTGCTTAGGCCTGCGGTGATAAGAATTAAGGCAGGCCCATTTGCTTCCGGTAGGCCGATCGTTGAGCGAGATCCAAGTGAGTTATATCACGCGAAACGGTATTCTCCCCTTTTTTTTCCCTAGTCACGGGTACGGGTGAGTAAATCGGTAGTAATCCTACACTTTCCGGTACTGTGGTTCTAGGACTAGTCGTAAGATCGAAATTATGAAACAACATCAGCCGTCGCATGTATAAGGGTTAGCGATACCAGCCAAGTACCTCACTAAGTAGATAACGAAGCCCAAGGTGTTTCCCCTATTATTAACCTTAGGAGGCTATGTATGTTGTTGGTTTCGAGTCGTGTTTGTCTCATTTCCTGACTGAAGACGTGCTTTCTACAGATTGTTTGGGTTTCTTGGGGAGCAGATATTATTTCCAGACCAGTCCAACTATACGTACGGATCATGGCAATGGATATATCGTATATACTTGCGACCCCATCCCAGCTCTGCACCAGTAACTTAACCATCCCAACGTCTACGGTTTTCAGAGTAAGTCTAATGACAGGTGGCGGTGTGGGTAATATATGCCAATTTCTCTTTCCCCTTCACAACCTCCCAAGAAGCCTGATGAAAATACTTAACAAGTCAAAAAATAGCACATTGAATCTTGAACCAAGTTTGTAAAATCATGAGCTTGAGTTCCCCGAGAAAATAGCTGCACGGTGCGACGTGGCTGGCACTTCTGAATGGTGGAGTGGCGGTGGCTTAAACTCCCTTTTACTCGTGAACCAGGGTACGAACCTGAAAACATGGGTGGTGAATTTGTATGGCAAAATATCCGTGCACCACTCCGTCGCATACAAAGCCACACACCCCATGTTTTCAGGTTCATACCCTAGTTCACGAGTACCATATTTAGTGCTATATCGGGTTTAGCTTGAGGTAGCCGCGTGGGCCTACGAGTATATACGGAGGACGGATTACATGACCATAGCTAATCATGAATAGTCACTCGGACCATACTGATAGTATTATGTTGAATATAATGAATAGATATGTGATATTCAGTAGACCGGTAAAGTAGTAAAGAGAAAACAGAATAGAAGAACGGGGGAAAGCCCCCATATATATAGTCACGGTCCTGATAGACCCATATAAACCGGTTTATGGCGAGTTCTTTGGGCGCCGAGTGGGTCGGCCCGAGTAACCCCCATTAGTAGCCTTCCGATGACATACTACTAGGAAGCCTATAGATATATTCCATATATCCAACATATTACGTTATACTCTGATACGCCTTTTATTTTCTCACGGACCCTGAAAATACCCGTACAGGTTGTATAGAAATTTCCATTAGCCGCATCAAAAAAAGTCAAACAGATACACGGCAGGATACCAGGTCTAGGGTATCTATGCATAAGGACAGCTATATCATCTCTTCCATATAGATACATGCTATCACTAATAGTTGAAATAAAATAAAAAGAATCACGACTAGTTAATTCCCCAAGAAGTTCCAATGAGGGTCTTGCAGAGAGTTAGCTCTAGCTAGAGCTATTTACGTATGTTTATCGGCAGACATATTTTAAGCCTAGGTGGCAGGTATTGGCTATCCCGATGAAAACTGTGTTCTGCTATTTTAGAGTATGAATATGTTCATATATATACACATAAGTTTTGCTGTAGGGTAAATTCGGTTGCATGTGACATTCTTGTACCAAATTCAAACAATGAAACAATGATTTAACAAAAAAAAAAATGCTGTAGGGTAAATTTTATAGCACTCCAGGCAGTAACATGCTAGCTATAGATCCTCAGAATGTTGTAGGTACCCATTGGTTGGGTGATCTGAGGCAGTAATATAATGCCTGTTTTCTTTATGTGCATACCCGAAAATCAGCGGTCTCCGCTTTTTTCTAGGTGACGAATATATTCATAGAAATACATACTTCTAGTGTGACAATAATCCTACTGGGTGATTGGAAGATGATAGCCGGTAACTATGTATGGTCTCGACCGGAAGATTTGAGCACATTGCTGCTGAGGGTTTCGTGGATCGAAATGAGATGTAAATTGCGGAGTGATGATTTTCTTTTATCTCACTTTAGTACACGGACTCGTCATATATATAGTGTTTTCAAATACTTAATTTCCTCGCACATACATCCTCAGTGACCATGATTTAGTGAATTTTACAATAGGCATACATATACCTATGGCTAGGTGTTCGAACACTGCGCCAAGCGCCCAGCGCCAGGGCCCTTCATTCCCCAGATTCGTCTCTCAGTTAGGGTAGCAAATTACCTGACGAGGCTCTAACGCTACCTATATCACTAATATCGTGGCCCCCTGCAATTGAAGCGGACCAGGAATCTTAAACAGTAGGATATTCTAACTAGTAGAAACCAAATTGATTTAGGTGCTGGCGGCCGTGTAGTCGAGGTGTTGTTTTCACGTGAAATCTTGAAATGTTTAAATATTAAGGTAGAGTGTATTGAAATGGGCCCTATGTAGCTTACGGACTGGATGTGCCCAGTGTATATTTAACGTTGGTCTCGGCGTATACTCAAGTGACCTGGATATCAGTCCTGCGCCCAGTCCCTCTCGCGCAGCAGCCTGGTAGTATAGTATACTAGAGGATGAGAACGGGTCTCCCTGGAAACGTACAATACTTCGGCACGATGTGTTGGTAACTCCATATACCGTGCCGCCAGTGCTAGATGGGTGCACATGCATACGATTTTTCCATTATGAACCTCCTATAATTAGGCAAGTGTTCCTCTTATCTTAAAATCGAAGGCAAAATTCAAGTGCATCATGAAAAATCACCTAGGGTTTACCATTTGGAGACAGAGCCAGTAATATATTACAAATCCCTCTCAGATCGCGATTGCGATCCTGGAGAAGGCTGTAAGTAAAACAACCGTTTAACGCCTACGTCCGGATGCCCTGCCATATAAACTATATCACTGGTTAGTCGTTTACTCTCTAGGAACTCTTGGTGCCTTTTTATCTGTTAGGCGTGGTATCGAAGATTTATATTACAGATACGATAAAAACCGATAAAACTATATAATTAGGATAGTTAAACCTCAGAAACACTAGTAAGACCCCCAACATTAATACACACGCAAGCCGCAGCTAGTAAGCTTATGCTTTACAATTAGCAGCTAACACTCATGCCTGTATAGACTTAAGGTAGCCACAGTCTGGCGTGTTTCAAACGAACGTACAATTGTGTAGGGAAAGTTTTGACACCCCATTCCGCTAGCGAGACAGCCACTGGGTGTCAAGACTTTTCTTAGACGGTTGTATATGTATGTCTAGAAACCAAAGCAGCACGCTCCCGCACTGACCTGAGCGCAAGGGGCAAGATATAAAAACGAATATATTGATTGGATTGAGGTGTTTACTTCTGTATCCTGTAATTGCATGAGAACCCTAAATAGACAGTGAAAGGGAAAAATAACCCTTCCTTCTCACGCAAGTGTTATGGTGTAGTATATATACAGCGGGAAAAACTACATTGCTATCAATGTGGGTTTTGTTCACGCCATAACTTCTGCTGCATGTGACATTTTTGTACCCATAAAAACAATGGAACAATGATTTAGGTAATAAAAATAAGGATACATTACTATCAATGTGGTGAAGTGTGAAATAGAATGACTCCCAAGTTTTCTTCTTTGCTTGTCCCTAACCCAACGCGAACTCTCCACAACTCGATGTCGCCAAAAAAAAATAAAACTTGTCTTAAATGACGATTGCGATGCCAAGTAGACAATGAAAAATGAATATATATATATATATAAATAAAAATTGAAATAGAGAAGAATAAGGAAGCAGACCGTCGTATGACATCCGGTTGAGTCCGAAGATAACGCCCTCCCCTCCCCCTTAAAAATAATAGAACGTTTCATCGTAAACCTCAACCTGCAGTTCTCACAACACCCTATCCAGTTCACACCATCTAGAAATCCAAACTAGGAGCTGATGGAGGCGACCGTAATCAAACTCTCATCCAGCCTCCCGTCACCCAACAGTTGTGATTGGGTTGCCAGCATCTATTCGTTTTCCTTCTGCATCTGTAGAACCCCTTCCAATTTGAATTCGCTGATGGCGCATTTTCCCCATTTTCCCATCGTTTGAGCCCCCACCATCGTTGTTGGTGAAGTCTTTCCATTTCCTCCATCCATCAAAGTCAATTAATGCTTGCATACAACCCCACTCGGTAACCTTTCGTTCGAGCCATATAAAGTTAACGGGCTGCACACCAGGTCATTAGCAAAGTCGACCAAATATAAAACGTATAACAGTGTAAAAACACTACTAACCTTTGTTAGGAAGTCGTTACAGCCCGCCGCCAATGCCTCGTGACGATCGCTCTGCAAAGACGATGCTGTGAGTGCGACAATGATAACCGGGGACTTAAAAAGAATCGAGTTTGGAAGTTTATCTTCGTCCGATAGAACTTCATTTTCCGGAAGTGGTGGCTCCTGAAACCCTATGGAATTAATTCGTTCCAATCGACGAATTTCCTTTGTGGCCTCCAATCCGTTCATTACGGGTAGTTGGATATCCATCAAAACTAAGTGAAACCCCCCAGCCCGCCATTTATCAACCGCTTCTTTCCCATTGATCGCGGATTGCCACCGAACTTTAAGGCGCTTCATGAAAGCCTCCAGAAGTCGCAAGTTAATAACGTTGTCCTCAACGATGAGAACGTTGATCGGGGGCACAGCACCATCTGGGAGTAACCCGGCAGGGGATGCGTGTGGCTTCTTTTCTTTCTTTTTCTTGACTAGAGGCGATGCTACGCGGATTGGAGGCGTTTGGACCTTTTGGGGAACATCTTCTGAAGGTGGCGTCGGTATTGGAGCTGCAGGAGGTGGTTGACCGGAGATAGCTGCATCAGAGTTACCTCTAGAACGGTTTTGTTGTCGCGGCAGGGGGATTACTGTTCCTCCTGTAGTTACACCAGCTGCCGGAGCATGCGTTATGGGCGACGAGGTCGGCATCCGTGGGACTCTAGGCCGAGCCATCCTAGGATTACGAGCGACGCCGCCACCTGGAGACCCAGGTAGTGGAGGTACTTGGCCCGTTGCCAAGACTGAAATCGAGGGTTCTCTAAGAACCATCGATGTTGACATTGGTTGAGTTTGAGAATGAGCTGTAACTGCTGGCATAGGCGGAAAATACTCTCCGTTTTCAATACCCAAATGCGAATCATGCACAGGGCCATATCCATAAGTATGAGGGGATGGCCGAGGAGTTTTTCGGAGAGGAAGTTGGGGCACGTCGATAATCAAGGCTTCGTCAATTGATTGCCCCCCAGGAAAATAGTCCTCCAAAGTGCGCACAAGATTTTCATCCGGATTCAGCACTCTTTCGGTTGCAGCGTGATTATAATTATGATGGCCTTGGCTATGGTCTAGAGAACGGGGTCTTCCATGACGTGGAATGATCCTCAGTGTGATATCTGGTGCATCGTAGCTTCTTCCCAAGGCATTCTGATATCTTTTAAGAACCACATCCCGAACATCATCTACCATATCATCTTCGCGAACATTCACAGTCGTTGGTGATCCCCCTGGTCGTTTCACCCACACCTTCCTGCTAAGCATCCCTGACCCTAATGTAGCTGGTGTTGGGAGTAGTTGAAATTCCACGGGCACCGAATGAAAATTGACCGACTGTTCTTCTGGAACTCGAGTATTAGTATTTTCGGGATCTAGGAGATGTTGAATTAATGTAGTCTCGGTAGGCGGCAATAATGACTGCCTTCGAACAACCTGCGATGGACGGCGGATGTTGGTAGTTTGGGGTGGTTGAGGGGAAGACGGGAGGGGCTGCTGAAGTTCGGAGTGTGCTGCTCTAGGTTTCTCCTTCAACGGCGACAGCGGGTGAAAGGACGAAGCCGAGTCTACGGGCGTGGAGACTGAAAGAACAGTGGGAAGGACGACGGGAGGTTTCTCGGAAGGAAGAAGTTTGCTCTGATCGCCGCTTTCACGGGATATGGAGGTGAAAGGAGGCTCCGAGGGCGACGGTGGTAGTGGAGGACAAGGTATCGGCTGTGTTGGAGATGTCGATTTTGGTGCACCTATTACTGCTGAGCCGTTACGAGATGCGCTTCCCGCAATTCCCGAACAGTCTCCCCTCAAACCAGTGGTATCCAAAGAAGCAGGCTGGCCACCTTGGCCTGAAGTGCTCGTGCTACTTGTGCGGTCGTTTTTGTTCTCCACGGCATTTGAGGAAGTGCTGCTTGACGACAGCCTTGCCGTTGAAGGCGAGGAAGCACGCCCGGGAGGCTGTGGGGCAGACGTTGAATTCCGACGCCTGAATACTTTCGCTTGAGCTTCTAGCACTCGCTGCTTCAATCTCAAGCTCAGCATTTCCCCCAAACCACTCAGCTCTCCCTCCTCACGGGAGCTCGAGCAGTTGCAGCAGCGACGACGGTGGCGGCAATGGCAGCAGAGTCGGTGCTGGGCACGTACGAGAAATAGCAGCGGCAGCAGCAGCAGGAACACGAAACTCCCGAGCAGCGAAAAAGGAACGTCGAAACAAAAAAACAAAACGAAACAAAAAGAAAGAACCAAAGGAAAAAATAATAATGAGTGGACGGGGCCCGGCAGAGCTAACACTGCTGCTGCTGCTGCTGCTGCTGCTGTCCCTTCGAGATGACTGATGAAAGGAGACGAGAGAAGGGCATGTCCGAAGACCTTTTTTCGCTTAGATGCCAGTTGATGATCTTCCAAGATCTCACGGTCGGCCAACGCAGAAACAGGGTCCGTCAATTGATCGAGATGCTCTCTGTCCGCCAACGTAATATATAGAGATAGATTCCGAGATAGGGGACTGCCTAGTGGAGATTGTAGGGGGGGGAGGGAAACGGTCTTCAACACCTTCCTCCCCAACAAGACTTGGAGTTTTGCTGTAACTTCAACTTCTCACTCACGGCACACACTTGCTGCTGCTGCTGCTGCTCTCTCACATACCAGTACATATGCAAAAATACATGTAAGACTGGAAGTCACAAATATGAGATATGAAATACCGGTACGGAACAAAATAAATCAATAGATCAAAAAAGGTGGAAGTCGAAATCTTAGAGAAGGTAAGTATACTAGGAAGCGGTGGGAGATTTAGAAACTGTATGGGACGCAACGTTGAACGCCAGGACTGCATCCTGGTGTTTGCCGATTCCAGCCAAAAACCGTGATCTATACGAGTGCATTTCGGCCATCCTGCAATCTAGTGGCACGTCTTCTATCCACTCACCTGTTTGTTTATCCCCAGTCTTTTCTTTTTTTCCCCCCCGTTCAAACGTGGTTCCTCCACTCCCACTCCAAAGTGTCATGGATAACTGAAATCGCCATGTCGAACAACCGTAAAAATCAAGGCAGATGGTAATACGCATTCCACCAGCCACAACCCGGCAGCACCCAATGCGTAGGATAGACCCGTGTTGAGTGGCGAGGGGGCAAAGATGCATTGGGCCTTGGTCGTGGATTAAATTCAATAAGGCACAAAATAGGTTAGAAGGCAGATAGCTGAAGTGGGTTGCTGCACGCAATGCGCATGAAATCAATGTCGAGTATTCTGGAGCAATGCATGCATGTTTAGAGTAGGAGAGTACGACGGGTGTGGGGGAAAATCTGTCACCTGGCGGCGCTGGTGGGGGTGTCTTTCTTCATGCTCGACACTCTGACGCTCTTCTTTCGCTAGGTAACATTTAGTTCTCTCTCTCTCTCTGGAGCCTCTCTGCACTTACTGTAAAAATTTAAGGGCTTCCGTGGTCTTGAGTTGAGTTGGCGGTCGAGTTTCACACTTCCAGCACCGCCGCCTGGTGACAGACTTTCCCCTGCACCCGTATTACTACGGGTGTAGGGATAAGTGATTCAAAGTGGCGGTGCCCTAGGACTAAATTGAACTCTTCCTCACACCAGTTATTACAGCGATTTTCAATCATTCTTGTATCTTCTATCTTTGTATGGTTTCCTTCCTCTTATTAACTTCATCATGATAGTGATTTTGGGCACATTTTGTAAGTGAATGCTGATGCTTGTGTACCCGCAACACCGTCATTTTGCATTAGTTGCCCCTACATCCGTAGAACAGATTGATTAAAGGTTTAGGGATAGTGGAAAAACAGACTTCGGGGAGTGTCATGCAGTGGGGATGTTCAGTGTCGACCCACAAGATCTTGGTTCCGGAGACGGGGAGGTGGACCGTGGACCGTCTAACTGCGTGCCAGTACTGCAGGTTCAGGCGTATTGTGAACATACAGTACATGTACGTACATATATTCTTGCCCATAACGAAGTGGTCTAGGCCGGGCAGTTATATTATTGTTTTGTAACCTGGAATATTTCAAATACCGCACCTGCCATCTCCAATCCGACCTCTTGAGTCCGCTGGGCGGAATGAATAATAATATATATGTTGGTGTGAATATGATCCCTTCTTCTCATGATAGGGTTAGGGTTGCATCATGCGGCTCATTATCGTATCATCCTATCTCAATTAGAAAAACGAAAAATAGGAAATGTTTTAGGAGGAGGAGGAGAAGCGGATTATGATCTCGATTGAATGTGAACAATTGCATCAGCCAGATCCTCAGCGATAAAAGAGACAGTAAATGACGTTAGAACCTGGAAGCGGCAATTAACGAGGCTATTTATACCAAGACCGGGCCTATTCCGAAGACAGCCAAGCCGTTTTAGCTAGAATACGTTTCGGAGGTTATCCCTTGTGGATATCGGACAGGTCTTTTTCTTATATAGCATTTTAAGCTACTGGTGACTTGTCACAAGCAACAGTTCGACTTATCCGCGATATCGGTCACTTAAAAGTGACTTACAGGTCCGTGTCATAATTATATATCGACTAAAAGCGCAGTTTATGTATCTACTTTCCGACTCTAGCAATGAAGCTGCTGGGAGGGATCGCGTTATAACCCGGATTGGAAAGATCTGCAGGTATTTCGGGCACGGTTGGGCGTGAATCAGATAGACTTGACGTTCGACAAGCTACTCTGCTTACTTATGCTATTTTCAAGAATAAATTCTCCGATATGACATTGCTCGCGAGTTCTGGCTTCGTGATTAGGTCCCTCAGAGCGAGAGCGAGCGAACTATGTGCTGTGTGTCCCGTGGTGCATTTATCGTAGGTTGTAAATCGTGCTGAAGGGACCGTTTCCATCTAGATCTGCCATACGGAAATAGAGACAGTATCAAAAAAAGCTTAAATTCCCGAGAAATACTTCTAAATCACATGAGAAATGATCATCAAAAACCACGCGGGGGTTGAGTGGCAATTCACTGCATTTTATCAAGCGAGGAATCAACGCTTGTCTGAAATGACGTTGCGTCCAATGAACGTCCTTCCCAGGGATTGGGAGACGCATGGGCGAGGTCAGACCAGGAACTGCGTAAGCAGCCGAGTGCTTGACAGCCGAAACGGCCAGTGTTGGCTGAACTGGGGTTCAAGGTTCGCGACAGAGCCACCTAGCGGCCACTCGTGCCCAGCCATATCTACTCCACATGCAGGCAAACTCATGTCTGTGGAATCAGTGAATACATGTATCTTTCAAGAGAAGGGCTGGGCCGTAGGTGATTTTTGGAGGGTAGGGGTGTGGTGGCCTAGCTGCCCTTTAATGCGATGCCAGGCAAAAATAGGACCCAGTAATATCACTCGGAGAAGGTTGTCTGGACAAAACTTCAAGCTTTCACGTTGTGTTAGCGGTCCTCACTAGGGCCTCTAATCACCAAAATCCCAGCGACCAGTTCTTAAACGCTCCCCCACCTGCGCCCAGCACTGCGTTAGATTTTGCGGGACAAGCCCAGAGTAAGACAGAACAGAATGTCTGTCAACAACCATAGGGCCGCAGCCAGTGGGCTTACCCGCCATCTTGACCAGGAAGATAAAGCAGATTGAGTGCGCGAAAGACAGTCATCGCCGAGCGCCCCCTTTCCCCGCCTCATCTGCCGGCACGCACCTAGCTGATCATTGTATTAAGTTGTTAATATTTTCCAACAATCGTGGTCTCGACACCCCCTCTGTCTCTTCGTTTCTGTTCTGTTGGGCGTGACTCGAGATTGTCCCTGACAGACAACGCGAAAACCAAGGTGACAAAGCCCTAGGAGGCATTATCATAAAGAATACAAGAGGGCGCGTGGGGGAGGACTTAGCTTTCTCCGAATCGCTGGGCTCGCCTCAGACATTTATCGCGACCTGCTCCCTCTCCAGAGTATAACTGCTCGACAAGGCTTTAAAAGGGCGTAGAAAGCCGTTTGCTATCAAATAAAAGAGATGCCAGGCCAGAAAAGCAGGGTATAAGAAGCTCCTCCTGCTCTTCACCATCTCATTTGCCCAGCGAGCAAAGGTCGCTCCTGGTTGTGCTTTGTTCAGACGCAATCAATCACCCAACCATCCATTCATATCAAAAGGGTATATACCATCCATCCCATCCCATCCCATCCCATCCATCCCTCTTGCTCGCTCGCTCTCCCACGTAGCCCTTCATTCCGCTCGCACATACATCCATACACACATCCGACGCCCACATCCAAACACATTCTCATCGCTGCTTAGGTAGGCATCTCGTCCACCGTCAGCATACCAGAGCTCTTGCATTACTAACTAACCTTTCGGCGCCAACCAGACATCGTCGGATAGCTGTGGAGACCGGTATCGCTTACCTGCCCGCGTGCCTGTCTTGCCTCGCTTGCCTGCCTGCCTGCCTGCCCGCCTGTTGCTGCTTGCATTACCCGTGTCGAGTCAGGTTCGCATACTTCTTGCGAGTAGAGTACCGGACACCAGCACCAACACCCAACTCGCTCCCAGCCCACTGCTAGTCGTTCTCGCGTCCCAACTCTCCGTTTCGCTCGCGCTCGCGCTCTCGCTCCCCACTACCCCAAGTCTACTTACAGTACTGATCCTCATCCTGTGATCTCCCTATCCTCCGTTTTAAAACTGTCCAGAAAAATAATCTATTCCTCTCCCCACCCCCCACACCCACCCCCTTTCCCATTCCCTCCTGTCTCTGCGAATCTCTCCATCCTCTCCTGTCGCTCTTCGCCAACGTTTTGGCGATTACCACCGTTCAAAACCATCTCGCCGTTTCTCTGCACTACTCGAATAAGCTATTTAATCGGAAATCACTGCATTCTTGTCGCAATCGTAGTCACTCTGCATCGATCTGCATCAGGGACCGGCGCGGCTCTTTCGGTTGGTCTTCTCTTGTTGCTGTTTAGCATCACTCATCGCGATAGTCCATTTAGCTAACGAGCCGCACCACAGTACTTACCAGCCCCCCCCCGCCTCTAGCGCTACGCGGTCGCCTGTTTTGTTATACAAAGAAGAAAATATTTACATCTCACCAACACTAACTCCCGAAGTTCTTTTCTTGGAATCTCTGCCTCTTTCTGAAAACCACTGCTTTGGCTTTCTATCCCATCTAGAATTTTTTGGTGGGACTCTTTCGTTCAGCCGCTCAAGTTAAGTCATGATGGCTCAGTCCGCTACTGCCGATCAACCACTATCCGGGCCCTATGGTCACCATGTACCCTACGAACCGCTCTACTCTTCGTTTACTCAGTCGCGTTCTTCCTTGCTCGCGTCGGTTCCAAGGCGCATTTCTCCAGAATCAGAAATGCCAGGATCAGAAAATATTAATTCTAGGAATCCACCACCAGGTTTCGAGAATATGAAGCCAGAGTCGTATCCAATACGCATAAGAAAATTACCTCCAAACGTTTCCGAGCGCGATATCAGGACCATGCTTCTTTTTGCAAAGGACCTTCAGGATGTCCGTCTAGCCAATGATAATAGGACTGCATTTGCTCGATTTGGCTCTCACCAATCTGCGGTTCAGGCTCAGGACTGCTTGAACGGAAAATCGATCGATCCTTCAGATTCGAACGTGTTATTTGTTGAATTGCTCGCTAAAAACGAACCCTTTTCATTGGATTCTGCGCCGTTGTCCGCTGCTGGTTCTTCGCCAATCTCGGATAATTTATCGAATGGTTATACCACTCGCTCGTCTTATCCTAGAACACCTGGTAGTATTATGGGCAGTGTGAACGGAGCCAATAATCTCAACGGGATTGGCGGTCCCGCTAGCGGAATTAGTCAAAACGGGCTTGATAATGGAAACTACTACGAACAGTCTTTTCTTCAGCAACTGCCGCATCACCGAAATGGCCCCTTTTCGACCGATAATGACCTTGATGCTGATGATTTACGCTCTGTTCTTGGGTCCAGAAACCGGGCTATGACAAACCCTCCAATTAATACGCCTAGTCGTATTCCACACTTACCACAACTTGCCACTGCTAATGTCGGGAATGCTTTTATGTCTGGAGGATTCCTAACTTCCCCCATCGGCATGACTTCTCCAAATACGTGGCATACGAACAACAATCACACCTTACACCCTCGTAACCTACCTGCAGCAAATCCTGCAGATCAAAACCCACCTTGCAATACTCTATACGTCGGAAACCTCCCTGTTAACACCACTGAGGATGAGCTAAAAAATCTTTTCAGTCGTCAACGTGGCTATAAGCGACTCATGTTGAAGCCAAAACCACAAGGCCCGATGTGCTTTGTTGAGTTTGAGGACATCGACTTTGCAACCAAAGCATTAGCGGACTTATACGGGCGCAACCTCTCTAACAGTGTTAAGGGTGGTATTCGTCTCAGTTTCTCGAAGAACCCACTTGGCGTCCGCTCCCCAAGCAATGTTCACCCAACTACCCCATTAACCCCAGGGACCCCAGTAGGCAACAACATGGGCGCGACCCAGTTCCCATTCACGACAGCCTCCCACAACCCACCGGGGCTTCCAACCCCAGCGAGCCGCCAGCAAGCCTTATCCATCAATCAAACAACTTATGAACATAACACCAGTTTCGGTTTTGGCAATATCCCCCCAACTGGCGGATATTACGGCAGGTAAATAACAAAAAAACAGAAACAAAACAAAACAAAAAAAACTGCTGTATGATGAGAAACGACAAACCGGCGCATTAGGTTTCAAAATTCGGTGTTTCTTTTGGTGCGGGTCAGGGGGACTTTATTGATTCTTAGCCAGTGTGGGATTCTCACCCGAGGTGCATCAAAGTTGGGGGCATATGAGGTGTTCTTGTTTGTTTCTCCATTGATTATTGTTTTCTCAATTGTTTTCTCCTTCGTGTTTTGTCTCGGGGGATTTTTACCTCGCTCTACTGTATTGCTTTCTTTTGTTTGTCTTTTTCATTTTTTGGTGTCTATTTTTATAGGAAATTTTGTTTACGGGGTTATCATCAGTGTGCTTCATCATTTTCTTTTTTTGATTTTTTTCTGTCCTGATGGTATTGGGTCTCTTTTTGGTCACGTGTCATCAAGAGCACAGTGTGTCTCTTACAGGAACATTTTTTGTGGGGTTATTGCGATCATCGATTTCGTCATTTGGAATTTTTACTTCGCTCCGGATATTTGGATATTTGGATATTGTGTGATCTTGCGTCATCGGGAGCGCAGTGTGTCTTCAAGAAGCATCTTTCGGTAACTACATGTAGTCGCAAATACACCAGGAAGAGGCTGGGAAGATCATTACGGCGTTACTATGAAGAAACGGTTTACGGGACGGCTGGGAAGCGCGTCATGATCGATTTCAAGAACGGGTTCTCATTTAGTTAATCTGGAACTATATACATAACTATGGGGTCAAATCGTTACTTATCGTTGCTTGTTACTTTGCTAATATTGTTACTATTTGTGGCTGTTTTTTTCTTTCCAAAGGTGAGGATGGCTTGTGGGGATTATCCTAGTAGTATTGTCCATGCTTATCTTTTTTTTTGGTATTGAGAACTAGGTTGAATAACGTCTGTCGAGGTTGGCACAATGAACCGGGTGCGCCTATAAAGGCCACTCATGAGTGAGTTTTGTCTTGGTTTTCTTTTTGCACTCACCGTAGTATAGCGGTTAGTTGATTACTATCTATTAATCTAACACATCTAGATATGCAGTATAGTACTTCCCTCAAGGTGTTTGTTCTCGATTAATATTGTAATATTGTACTTGGCAGTAATGCAGATGGTGGTACACATTCTAGATCGCTCGACAGAGGTAACGACTGGTCAAGGTTAGTAGTTAAAAATGCATTCGCGCATAGTTAAATGACTAACCAAAGTAAGATAACCGATCCTAAAACGTAGACACAAGCCTTTTTTTACTAAGGTAAATTTAAACTACACATGGTGAGAACAGGATCACTATACTATTCACAAACACCTAATCACAGGGAAACAGCGGTCTCTCAATTTGTAGTATACCCCATGTTACAGCAAAATAAAGAGATGGACGAGACAAATGGAGATTTCTCAGAGATTGGGGCGGGGAAAGAGGGGAAAAATGCGTATGACTTTTAGAGAAGACTTTTCCCGAGCCTTGCGTAAAAAGACAAAGAAAATAGGCAAAGGGAACAAAGCGAGCGAAAAGAAGAAAGAATTAAATAAGCCCATAAAGTAGGTATCGGTAGCAAGCTAGTAAAAACATACTTGAAAGGAAATAAAAGAAAAAGGTTGCAATATCGAAAGCGGAGAAGGGAGTTAGAGTAAAGGTAGAGGACAAGAGTCACCAGTATCTCGCCAATTCCCTATAAATGTTGTCCAGAACACATTGCTAGTTGGAAAACATGAGGAAATAACGTTGCTTCTGCCATGCCCTTCGACCTTACCTTTTCTCCCATGCCCCCCAACCCAAGTGTCATTACGCGCCTTCCGTCCTCCAACCACTTGATAATAACAGACGAGCGTTTACTAGCGGTTCAATTTGAATCTCCGACAGCAGTACAAAAAAAAAGTCACAATCCAGAAATATATGAACAGATCTCCTAAACGTCACCGTTCGATTTTTCATCCTGCATCGGCTGATTATGTTCGCGAGTCATTCTGGCCTCACTGGATGTCGATATGTATTAGTTTATGTCTAGGTAGCTCTAACAGAGAAGGGGCTTTAGAGGAAGAAAATCTTACATCTCCTTGAGTTGTGACTCGCGAGCGAGCAGCTCCTGTCGCTTCTCGTTGATCTCACGTTGAACCTTAACTTCGATTTCCCGAAGTTTCTCCTCTTCACGTCTAAGTTGCTCCTCCTTGAGCCTGACAGATTGCGTAGCAAGGTCTTCAGAGTTCATGGAGCTGTTTCTTACACTAGATTAGTTGTGCAATATCTAGGGATGTTGAAAGATGATGTCACTTACGCAGAAGTACCACCCTCTACAGACTTTGATAGCTTCTCTGTTCGGTAATTCTCGTACAGGAAATCATGGGTTATTTCCTTCAAGTCCGCCAAATGAGAGTGCAATAGAGCGGATCTAATTGCAAGGAAATCGGAGTGTCTTGGGTTATCAACCTCGACGATACCCCATGGGTATTGTCTTGCACGAACTTTGCGGCCGCCAATTTCCACAACTTCCTCACTTCCAACAATTGCAAAAGGCATCAGCCCACGTAGTTCTGCGTTCTCCTCTACAGTGTCTTCATCGTCCTCCTCAATGTCGTATGGAAAGTTGTATACAGGGATGCGATAATGTTCGATATCTTCCATAACAAGCTTTTTGGACTCTGCAAGCTCGGCAGGGGTAAGGGCATCAGCCTTGCCAATGACAGGGATAACATTTACGCGTGGGGAAAGACGCTTCATCAACTCAATGTCGAGTTCACGGAGGCTGGGGATAGATTAGCAACGGCCCTGCGCTATACGGGGATCGAGAGGAAACCCACCCATGACCGGTTGGAGTAATAAAATAGAGAAGAGCATGGACACGGTTGTCGCGGAACCGGGGATTACGCTTGATACGGGACTCTTCGGCAAGAATGTCGTCGTACTGGCGTTCGAGATAGCCTGAGATTTCTCCAAAACTACATATAAATTAGAACTCTGTAACTAGCGTGTACTTAGGAAAGCTTCGACCAAACCCACCTGGCTTCATTATCAATTTGGTCACCGAAACCGGGGGTATCAACAATAGTCAAAGAAATCCGTGTTCCCTCTTCTTCAAGCTCTGAACCCAGCCAAACATCAATTAGCAAAGCTGTCGAGGGTTTCCCAGAACAGGGTAATAATACTCACCAACGGTAACAGGCTTGATTCGTACACCTTCCTCAACATGTGCATTTGCATAGTCGTCACAATCCTTAGTTTGCAAGACCTTCTTGCCGCAGAGAGTGTTTACAAAAGTGGTACGACCTAGCGATGCAGGGCAAACAAATCAGCAAGACATTAGCTAGATGGGCAGCAAAAGCTTGTGTCATTGGACGGGTGTGAGTGGTGAGTGGTGAATGGTGAATGGTGAATGGTGAAAGTAAGTAAGAGTGAAGCTTTAGTATCTTACCAGTTCCTGAGGCACCGCAGACCATCAAACAGAACTGAATCCCCTTCTTGACATTCTTCTTCCTACGGATCTGTCGGGATGAGAGCATTGTTAGCGGGACAACTCTAATTCGCAGTCGAGCACGGTTTCGATAGGGGGTGTGTGTGGGAGAGGCTGGTTGAGGCGAAGGTCCTTAGTGTAGATGTCAAGAACCTTGTAGGAAGTAGAAAGATAGGAAGAGAGGAGTGATGAATGGGGAGACCGAGGGGATGTGCAGGCGATGTTAATGGGGGGGGGTGGTGGGAGTTCAGGGTTAACCTACAGCACTCAAAGGAGAAGACATAGTGGTGGGTGGGTAGATGATTAGGCGAAGGAACACGGGTCTCAGGGGGTTCTTAATGAATTGGGAAGGACCACGGGAGCTAGGTAAGCAAAGGAAGCACACGAAGCACGTCAAGGCACACGGGCAGTTAGTTGATGGAGGGGCGGAAGGGGGAAAAACCAGAGTTGAGGAAAAAAGGAGAGAGGTTGGAACTGAGGAGAGACGGAGAGTCTGGTTAGGAAGAGTGGGTTGCAGTGATTAGGACTTTGGAGATGCTGGACAGCAACAACACTGAGCAACAACCCCTTTTCCTGCGAGCCTTGGCAGTCCCCAACCCCAAAAGATCCTCGTTCTCTGTATCTTGAGAAGCAAACTCGATCACAAAGCTCGCTCCTGAAAAAAAGCTTAAAGCTGTATGTATTTTACTTATCTTCATGAACATTCTACATGCGCCCTCATATTCTGCATCTGCATAGCATTCTGGTCTCTTCTCTCCTAAAAAAAATACACGTATTCTTGCTGCTCAGTATACATGCAGTCACGTTCGCAAAGTCCTGACACCCTACCAACCGTCGATAATAAACCAAATAACCATGGATTGTGCTGGAAGCAGTAAATCAAAATAGTAGAAAACTATGGAGATCCTGAGATGCTGAATAGCACCTAACCACTTCACCTAACCATCTTCTACAAAAGTTACAGCCTCAGTCTATCGGCGGTCGTGCTTGATAGAGACAAAGGGGGCCAAGACTTTTCGAACGAGACTACATGTATCTAAACCCTGGAATCGATGTCCGGAAAAAAAAAAAAACGGTAAATGCTAAAATGGACCCGTGTCCGGGTAACTCTATAACTTTCCCCAAGATCCTGTCACCTCTACAGACGCGTGTGTGACGCGCCACGGCTGCAAGCAGAGCTAGCGTGTGAGCCAACAGCAGGAGCATATATAAGAGTCTACGACAGATTCCAACCACAAATCCAGTTTAATATACCCAAGTACAATGAACAATATCCGTGCTATAGAAGCTCTCAATCAGCGTGAACTTGAAGCTGGTATTGTGAGTCTCTTCTAGTAATGCTTCCAGCCTTTTTATTTTATTTTCTAACTTCCAGCTCAGCCCCTTTCTGCATCATGGCACACTGACTGGGCCGATACCGCCTATGTCTATATTGGTGGCCTCCCCTACGAACTCAGCGAAGGCGACATAGTTACTATCTTCTCCCAATTCGGCGAGCCCGTACATGTCAATCTCATCCGAGACAAGGACACTGGCAAGAGCAAAGGGTTTGCCTTCTTGAAGTACGAAGACCAAAGGAGCACCAGCTTAGCGGTCGACAACCTCGGCGGCGCCACCATCCTCGGGAGAATCATTAGGGTTGATCATACTAGATACAAACCGAAGGAAGGCGAGGTAGTCGATGAACATGCGCACCTGAACTCCGGTAATGTGGCAAACAAGGGGGATGATGGAGGAGCAGAACACAAAAAGGGAAGGAAAAAAAGAGGTGGTGACTCCGAAGACGACGGCGAGCGTAGGAAGCGAAAGCCTCCGCGGGAGATGCTAAAAGAAGAATTGGAGCTGCAGAAACTGATACGAGAGCACGACGAGGAAGATCCGATGAAGGAGTATCTTATTCGACAAAAAAAAGACGAAATCGAAAAAGCTCTCGAGAAATTAAAGCAGAAGGCAAAGAAATTATCAAAGCACAGACACGAGAGCGAAAGAGGCAACAGGAGTGAACATAGACATCGATCTCACCGCCATAGGAGCCGGTCTAAAGAGCTGGCCAGACGTCATAGATCGCCATCGACAGATCGACGACGAACAACAAAGTCTTTAGAAGAAACGAGCTATGCCCAAGATAAAGTTAGACGTATCCGTCGAGAGGGAACTGGTGATAGAGATCAAGCTGGAGACAAAAATGAGCGAAAGAAGAGGGGCCATGATAGGGAAAGAAGTGGTAATGATAGGAGCAGAGAGCATAAATGGGATGGAGAGCACGGCATACACAGGAAGCGAGAGAGTGAGAAAGAACAGGATATGGGCAACGAGATGGGTAGGGATAATCGCGGAGATCTAGGCAGAACAGATATTTCTCGGAGGATGAAGCATGATGATGAATAGCGCTCTTAATGGCGATGTTAATACAGTATTTGTGCATGGGCAAAAACAACCCGCATCCTAGAGATTGGGTGAATTATGGCTCATAGGACTACTATCTTTCTTATAGCTAGATTTGAAAATCTCATTATACGGGAAGGGACTACTAGGCATCCCAACAAATGCTCATAAGCGTAGGGTTATAACCATTGTAAAATGTAGACCCCAACGTAATGGTATGCTTAGAAGTGGGCCTCGATAGGTACCATCATATGAAGAATATTGTAATAAGAGGCGTGTGGGGGGATCGTGGGGCACATTTCGGAGGCAACATTAAGTACAGTTTTTGGCAATAAATGATCGTTCTCAGGCAAAAACACACCTGAAACTGACATTTCCACATAGCCTCCCTACAGATGAATACCGCCCAAACCCTACGGAATTTCAGAATAGGATAAACTGCTACTAAATACTCTATGGTAAAAATTAGATTCTTATACAATTTATATGAGGGGTGGTATAAAGTTTAGAAGTAAGGCAATCGCGAGATTTACCGGGAAATGGATCGTGACGCAGAAATAGACCATCCATGAATCAACAGGTCAAGCCCCACCACCGCACCCCCCACTGCATACATTGATTAAAATACGCAGAATTAAATACAGAGGGTAGTCAAGGATATAATAAATATATTTTAGCCATAGGGTAGCTTTTAGAGCAATCCAAACCACTTGATCTCTGTTGCAAGAAAAAAAACATGAGCATTTAGAACCACCATACTAATAGCAAAAAGTTAAATTCTCTCCCATCGGCATCTGGTGGCACCTGATCCACCTAGTGAATTCATTCACTTATCAGATTTGCACTGTATTTTTTGCATTTTTTGTTTTGTTTTCAACAGGGGGTTTTCAAAACAACCTTTTTGTACAGCTTAAGAAATAATTGAACTTTGACATGTAAAAATGGGGGTCATTTATGTATGAAATCATTTGAAATTTGAGATGAAGCTTGGTTTGTATTGTACTTACAGAATAAAGCGATGTGTTAGTTTTAAATTCAAAATAATGTAGAAAAATGTCACTGATGGCATGTAAACCAATATCAGCAAAAAGTTTGGATTTCCTCCCTGTGGCACCCAGTGATCTTCACGATACTCCACTTCTTCAGCTCGTGTAGGGTAATTGTGCCATTACTATTACCCTGCGAGGCAGGGTAGCTGGCCTTCAGTTGTTACCCTGCAGTACTGGGTTCTAACTGCTACTAAGTCTAGTGATTGCACTCGACTAAGACAATACCGCCCATGACATGTAACTTAATGGTAGTACCGTTACACCTTGCTTAGCAAGGCCTTTAGTCCTTCAGCGATAGTTTTATTCTTCACTATTAAAAATTCTTTAGTAGAACTTACTCAATCCCTATTTCGAACTCTACGCGGTTATTTTAAGGCGATCCGTAAGGAACGATTAGGACTTGTGCTTGAGTATTGTGTTGCGGATTGCAACTGGTCAAGTTATAGCATCTAGATAGCTACCTAAAGCTTCGAGGAAATTTTCTGTGCAGTAAGAAGTACTGGCCTTACATTTAAGTTGTTTCGTTAGCATTCCGCTTCGTGTATGGGCTTTTCGATTTTGGCTACGTGCGTGTGGGTAAATTTCCTTGGTTCTAACCTTTCCACTATTTATTATGCTATCAAGTATTAAAATTTATCCTAGTGTTGGCATAGAACAAATCAATTGCTAGCCCAGGGGTAGCATTGTTAATAAAAATTCAACTGGGTGGTAGTGCTCGCTAGTCAAGAATAAATTTCAGTCAACCTTTCTCCTCATCACTAGGGACTTAATATAAGCTTGGTACATTTTAAGTGATTTTTATTTTTATTTTTATTTTTAGTTGGGTTGTTTAAGGCTTCTGTAGTTTTTACACTAAACAGACCATTCACCATTGTTCGAAGATGTGTTTATTTTTATCATCAGGCACATTCAGCCAAGGTTATGGTGTCGAAAATGTACTTGCTCTCTGCAAATAAATTCACTTATCAAATACATTGTCTATTATTTAAAGGTGTTCGTCAAGGATTTCTGACAGTTTTTCCCTGACTCTCGCAGCGCTGCGGCTTGATGATAATGTTGGTGAGTTTGATTTACCTGGGTATACTCTACATACGTGTGTCTTGGTAAGGGCTTCGGGAGCTTTAATAATTGTTGGCTACACTACTAGTAATTGCCTTCAACTTTTTCTTTCTATGAGGTTGACGACAGTCAGAAATAAAGTTTGGTTATACAATAAACTATAACGCACTGTATCTAACAACTTTCCGGGATGCAGGTATAACGTTAATCAATTATTTCCACAGACCATATGGCTGGTTGGTGTATTTCCACTATAAATTATCATTATTAGTAAGATCGCGTGTCACCCAGAGCATGAAAGTGACATGCCAATTTGATAGTTCCGTCCTCGGAACCAGTAGCATATAGTTTTCCATCCGGAGAAAAACTAACACTCCAGATGCTCCCGTGATGACCTTTATAAACTTCCAGCTCAACCTCCGCATCGTAATCGTACACTCTGACCCAAGTATCTGAGCTTCCGCCAGTTATAAATCTCCTAGTAGGTTGATGCAACGCAACACATGAAAGCTCATATTCCGTTTTAATGCTTTTGATGACCCTTCTGTTCTGAGCATCGAAGAAAAATGCCGATTTCCCCGCTGTAGCACTGATCAGGCTTCCTTCAGGGCTTAACTCGCAAGAAGTGATGGATTCACCCATGTCAAACTGCGATACTAACTGCTGAGATCGAGTGTCCCACCAGCGTAGTTGTTTATCGTCTGATCCAGAAACAATACTGTTGGGATCGAACCAAACAAGTGACTTGATAGTTCCAGTATGTGTATTGGGCCCGATTTCCAAGGGAGTATCGGAGCGGGCTAGGTCGTACACACGTAATTTTTTCTCCGGACCACCGGTTGCTATGTGGGTCGGAGTTGGGGCGAAAGTAACGGCGCGGACGATGTGGTTATGCACAAGAGTCTGAAGACACTCTCCAGTGAACGTGTCCCAAACCTTTCTATACCAGAATCAAAATGTGCACAGGTAGGGGCTTTTTCTCTAGGTCGGTGTTGATAACTGATTGGAGCTTACGCTGAAAAGTCTGCGGAAGCAGTGGCTGCCAAATTTGCATCGTTTGAAAGCCGTGCCTGCCATACTGCACCCTTATGGCCAAGGAAAGTTCCGATCCTGTAGCCGGAGGGTTTAATTTCATGTCTTTCATCTGATCTAGTTAGTGCAAGGGGATTCAACTCACCAATCGCCTGTGATACCGTCTCTAATCATGGGATTACCGTCTAGTCATATACGTTAGCTAACTGTACGAGCTTGCCCTTACTAGAATATTGAACCTTTGCAGGCAGATATCAGGTAATATTCGTCATCTGGTAGCATAGCTGAGAACGAAAGATGTGTTACTGGCCGAGAGTGGCCATGGCATGTCAAAGGAACAACACGAGGAGTCTCTGAAGTACAGAATCAGGCCTATTTCATAAAAGTTGAAGAGATGAATGAAACGAACGAATTGAACCTCCTCCATTTGAACCTTGACCGTCGTTAGGTAAATTGAGGTTCGGTGACGCAGAGCTCATTTTAGTTGTTGTAGTTCTCGCTGAAGGTCTTTTTCCCAAGATATATGGCTGAGAAATCGAAATGGACGAGGTGTCTAAGATTGAAATCTAAGCAATGGGGGCAGGTTTCGCAGCCCGCACTATGCTATGAAGAATGTACAAAAACTACGGGTGGGTGTTATTATGGATAGTGAATTTTGGGCGGGAGTTTCAGGCTGTTATGTCTAGAAAAGAGATGAAAGTGGACGGGCAGTGAATTCAAGTCGTAAAGTCGTTAAACGTGGCTTTGAAGACCTGGGGGAGGAGGCTAGCTATATGTGCCTGAGCTCTTTAGAGACAGAAGTTAACGAAAATAGAAACAAGGAGAAGGGGGGATGAAGAATGAGGAAGGAATAGGTACCAGCTGAGTGGTGAGCTGAACCCTGAGTGATAGAGAAATGGGCGGGGGGACAGAAACAAGCATCAGAGGGCATTTGAGCCTCAAACGGCTCTAGGCTTAGTCATCTAAGCTGCCCCGCCAAGTGATGACGATACTGGTTGCCCCTCCTGTCTGGGATACCTTAACTTTCTAGTGTCTCTCTTTATCAACTTTTCCGATTCTTCAAATTGCTCATAAAATGTCTTCAGGCGTTTATAAGCTTACTGCGTCGCTCCGGGGCCACGAAGATGATGTAAGTAGCTTCAGAGTTTCCCCCCAGAGCTCCCCACACTTGTTTTACGGCTCCCCCGACTCTTTTAGCCTTCCCTGCAATTTACCCTAATCATATTTACAGGTACGAGGTGTTATTTTCCCATCCCCAAACTTCGTCGCTTCAGTTTCTCGGGATTCGACTGTTCGACTGTGGAAACGCGAAAACGCGCAATCCGCTATCTTCGATGATCACATCAACTCTACGCAATCGGGATTTGTCAATTGCGTGGCCTTCGTTGCACCTTCTCAGGAGCATCCCAACGGTTCGTGCGCAGGTTTTAGTTGGATATTTGTCGAAAAAGTCTAATTTTGTGGGTTCCCCCATGTAGGCTTAATTGTCAGTGGTGGCCAGGAAACAATTATAGAAGTTCGGGAACCATTGACTGGAACCAAAGGTCCAGATAATCCTGCCGACTATTTATTGTTAGGCCATGCCCACAATGTCTGCGCTCTAGATGCATACAGTGGTGTCATTGTCTCAGGATCCTGGGATAGGTAAATCTCCACGATTGATACAAAGCTACCTCGGTCTGGCTTTCTGATATATGGCGTAGCACTGCTCGAGTTTGGAGAAACGGAGAAACAAAATATATTCTGGAAGGCCACGAAGGAGCTGTATGGGCGGTTCTTGTACTTTCGGAAGCAGATATTGTTACTGGGTCCGCAGACAAGACAATCCGGTTATGGAGAAATGGTAAACAGGTTAAAGTGGTTAATGGGCATACAGACGTCGTCCGAGGGCTATGTAGATTGCCAAATGGTGGTTTTGCTAGCTGTTCTAATGACGGGTAAGTTTATTTACTGGAGCTATTACACAAACGTCTCGTATACTGACAAGTATGTGATTATGTAGGACTGTTCGCATTTGGACTCCCGAAGGGCATCAACTGGAGGAGTTACATGGACATTCATCATTCATATATTCTATAGCTGCTCTACCTACTGGGGAACTTGTTTCTTCTGGGGAGGATAGGACTGTGAGAATTTGGAGAGGTACGTCCAGATAATTATAGTAGGTTATAAATGTTGAATTACTCGTCTAACTTTTTGAGATCAAAGATGGCGACTGCATTCAAACTATTACACACCCAGCTATTAGTGTCTGGTCTGTTGCTGTATGTATCGAGACCGGGGACATTGTAAGTGGATCAAGCGATCGGCTCGTTAGGGTATTTTCAAGGGACCGGAATAGATGGGCCGATGAACAAACTTTGAAGGTAGGATTCCAGTATCTGTCTAAATTCTACTTGCTCTAGGAAAAGATTCTAGTTCTAGGAAACTCAAAATCAGGGACTTTTAATGCTGACCTCTGAACAGGCGTTTGATGATACTGTTGCTGCATCAAGTATTCCTGCGTAAGTTTTTCAGAGAAACGTTCAATGATGTAAAACGCTAAGTTTGGGCCCATAGCAACCAAATAGGTGATGTGCAAAAAGATAAGCTGCCAGGCCCGGAATCACTTCTTCAGCCAGGGAAAAAAGACGGCCAGGTACGTTTGATTTTAGTTTTCTTATTATATATATTTTAATGAATTTTAATTCTAAACTCTTTTAGGTAATAATGATACGAAATGGTGGAGCGGTGGAAGCTCATGTTTGGTCGGCCCAGACCAAATCTTGGACCAATGTTGGCACGGTTGTCGACGCTGTGGGATCAGGCCGTAAACAGCTGTATGAAGGCAAGGAATACGATTTTGTGTTCGATGTCGATATTCAAGAGGGTGCACCGCCACTGAAACTTCCGTACAATGCATCCGAAAATCCGTTCGAAGCCGCTCGAAAGTTCCTGGATAGGAACGAACTTCCGATAAGCTATTTGGATACCGTTGGAAATTTCATTGTAACAAACGCAAAAGGTGTTGAGCTTGGTAGGGGCGAAGATAGGGGTGGGCCCGATCCTTGGGGCACGGAAAACAGATACCGGCCTGGCGAAACTTCTTCTCCTGCCCCACGCCCGGTACCAAGTAAGCCAAAGTATATTCCGCATAAGGAATACTTATCAATATCTGCAGCAAAAATGGATGCTATTCAGAAGAAAGTCAACGAAATCAATCAGGAGCTCCTCTCCAAGGGGGAAAAGGAAATTTCTTTAAACCCCGAGGAAGTCTCTACTCTTGCAAAACTTATTGAATTCCTTCAAACCGCTTTGATCAAAGACAAACCATCCACAAAACAATTTGCAGCTGTTGACACGGGCTTGGATCTTCTAGTCAAGATTATCACAACTTGGTCCCCTCAGAACCGGCTCCCAGGGCTAGATCTGCTGAGGCTAGTCGCAGCAACAAGTCCACAGACAGCAACATATCAGTCCAGCGATGGCTCAAAAATAGGGGAAATCCTCGAGTCTTCAGGGGGGTTTAGAGATGGTCTAACAAACAATGCCATGCTGTCGGTCAGAACCTACGTGAATCTTTTCCAAACCCAAGAAGGTCGAGATTATATGAATACAAGATTTGAAAGGGTAAGTTCCTTGTGCATTTACTAATCTCAATTATATACTTACTAACCTGGGTTTGTGTTGAAGACCGTTGGGCTAGCAGAGAAAGCGTCTGCCCAAACGCCGACTCGCAACCTAAAGGTTGCCTATGCAACTTTGCTTCTCAAGTAAGAATCCCGGTCTCAATTTTATGGTCCAATATTCTCTGGCTAAATCCTCTATAACTATTACGATAGCTATGCGGTTTTATTTCACTCTATGCATTCTATAGATCGTGCTATTGAACTTCTTAAGCCCTTGACCGACATCATCCAGACCGAGACCGATTCGGAAACGGTATTCAGAGCCCTTGTGGCTCTGGGGACGTTATTGATGCTCAAGGGTGAAATCAAAGAGGCAGCGGTTGGCATCTATGAGACACGTCGATTGGTTTCCAAAGCTGAAGGCAAGGTGGTAGAGTCAAGGATCAAAGACATCGTAGCAGATATCAAGGTTTTGCTGTAGATAATGCATTGGCCTTGGGCTAAAAGATTACGACCCTTTGATGAGAATGTGGTAATAAAGAATAAGAAATACCTATAGCGCTAAAACTATTGTAAAATAGGAGCTTTATCCGTGAGACGAACACGTTCTGATACTCAGTGGTGCAAATGATAATGTTGACACCTTTTTAAACTAGATATGCAATAAAATATCATTTCTCCCGGTTCCATATGTGTCTAGCACCATTTCCTCGACAGAGTTGATCTCACGAAGACCTAACAATCAATGGTGTCAGTGATAGTCTTAATAGATTTTCTTTTATCCGGGACAGTCAACATTGAAACTTATCTTGTTTTTGTTTGTCGTGTTGCTGCTTTCATATTTTGTGCGTGAGTTTGTGATGGTTATTCAATGCGAGGGCGTGCCACATAGGTTGTAACGCCTTCCCTGGCCCGCAGGCCTTTGGGCCTTTCTGGAGTGAAGTTGAGTGGCAGATTCAGAGAGGACGAGAGCACAACAACTTCCGAAACTGGGACGAATGTGATCATTTTGCCGATTATCACTCGGCTGCTTGGAAGCGGTATCGTAGCCAGCAGCTTTAGTTCTAAGGTAGTCCACCATAAGAAAAGCAAGAAACCCTCCCGTCAGCACAATAACACGGCTTTGGCGTCAGCGGCGTCAGTTATGTGCTTGTGTGCTGTTGCGCTACCTCAGATCACTGCCCGGGAAATTTCAGCTGATCTGTCGAAGCTCAAGCGGAACAGGATTTGCATTAAACTCCACAAAGTAGGTGGGAGGAACCTCACAAAGGAGAGATATCGCAATCAACGATGACTGTAATTTGTTTAGGGTGCTTATTCGACTTTTGATTTTTGGGCAAGCATACACCTAAGATAAGAGATTACTGGTAGTATAGTAGCTTCGTTGACTGATATGTCGTCTCAGAGACACGGACTTCACGTGCTTTTTAGCAGAATATTAATGACGGGTGAAGAAATACAGCGCTGAGATGCATTGACTGTCGCAGCTGTTTTTCTCCGTACCACGTTGTTTGACGCTGAATTCATAGAACTCAATGCATTAGAGTGTCAGCAAGCCCACCAAAGTCTAATATGCGGATAGCAACCCCCAAAAATAATACCTGGCGCCAATTACTTTCAGAAACCTTCCGAACGTCACGCAGAATGGCTAGAACTGCCTAAGAAAAGAGCACATAATACTAAATAAGTGCATACAACAAGCATTGATAGCGTAGAAGATGTTAAATATATAGGAGATACACTAATCTACTCATACCAAATCCTGATAACAATTTATGTGCTGTGTCCTGCAAATTTATTCTAAATCCCGATCCACTTTACGTATGCACGCAATGCTAGAATCGTAAAGGCCAAATGGACCGAGGTAACCAGTATGCATGTGTATATCTTCACATCGGCGCTACAGAAGGTTCGAATCAAAATAAATTCAAGAATAGTGAAACACTATATACCTGTGATCTTGGTTAGGAACGATTGAAGGCTCCTGACAAAAACGAGTGACCACGAATCGGACACCGAGTCCAACCCTATGCAAGATACTAGGATACGCGAAAAACTGCCTGAGCAGGATCACGCAAAAGATGGATTCCCGCTACCTTTCGGGTTCCTATGACTATACGGCAGTAGCCCCGACTTTTAAAATGATATCAAGCGAGACGGATTGCAGCAGCCATGTACCTATAGCTACCCAATACCTAAAGAGCTAGGTCTGGGCTATCAGCATCGTTATGTCGATCCTAAAGTAATCTATCTTACGTCTACTTCTTCTTTCTTAATTCCTTCTTGCTCTCGCTACTAATTACCAAGAATTCCGATGAGAAATATCGTACACGTACTTCTTACCGATGGAATCTTACTGCTTCTGGTAGCGGGGCTCATATATTATGTTAGACATGTTCAAAGCTAATTTCCATCGACTCGATTATGAGGAAATCTATGTTAACTATTCAGCTCACAGTGACTATAGCTACATATATCGAATACGTTTATTAACCCCCCCCTTCTCCCAGGGGATACACGTAATATCGATCTTCTCCACTCTATCAAATATTTTCATCTCCTCCTATTACCTCAAATAGGTCTCATCCCCAGCCTAGCAAAGTATTGATTAATAAAATGGCATCTGGAATCTCACAGCAAACCGCTTTTAACGGCCGCAATGGCAGTCGGCTCGAGAATATTTCCGACGCTATCGACTCGGTCAATGTCCTCAAAGCAACTGCAAACAATTTCAATGATGTTCCCCGGTTTGACACTGAAATAGACAAAACTCGGTTTAGGCAATACCTACACGCTAGCGAGCAGGTTAAGAACTTCTACCGCGAACAGCACGAGAAACAGACAGTTGCCTATAATCTCAAGGCCAGGGCCGACTTCAAGACTAAGAGGAGAGCTAGGATGTCTATATGGGAAGCGATGGAAATGTTGAACACCCTAATCGATGAGAGCGACCCTGATACTAGTCTCAGCCAAATAGAACATTTGTTGCAAACCGCCGAGGCTATTCGCAGAGACGGGAAGCCGCGTTGGATGCAAGTTACCGGGCTAGTCCACGATCTTGGGAAGCTTCTGTTCTTTTTTGATGCTGAGGGTCAGTGGGATGTTGTTGGTGATACTTTTCCGGGTATAGTTGTCCTATAGTTAAAATTAGCGTCTACTAAGCATGTTGTCTCGTGGATCAAAAATGAAAACTAACTGTCGAATTGAGTCGAATTATAGTTGGATGTGCTTTCGACAAAAGAATAATCCTCTCAGAGTCCTTCAAGAACAATCCCGACTACAAGCATCCACTTTATAGCACCAAGTTCGGAATTTACCACGAAGGCTGCGGTTTGGACGATATCATGCTCTCCTGGGGGCACGACGAGTATCTTTACCACGTCGTCAAGCATCAGTCAAAAATTCCAAACGAGGGCCTTGCCATGATCAGATATCACTCTTTCTACTCTTGGCACAAGGAGGGGGCTTATCGAAGGTTGATGAATGATCACGACATGGAAATGCTGAAAGCTGTTCAGGCCTTTAATCCTTATGATCTATACTCAAAGAACGATAGTACACCGGCCGTTCAACAACTAAAAGTGAGTTAAGAAACTTCTTTGTCTTTTAATTGTTTCGGTGGACTATTGCTAAGCACATCGATTCAACTGAAGCCTTATTATATTGAACTCATCGATGAATTCTTCCCCGACCGAATCGTCAACTGGTGATTGCCAGAGGCCGCGTCGCAGAGGAAAGGGAAGAAAGACGGGAAATAACCGTATAGCATAAACTATACATCTGAGTCTTCTTTTGTAAAGCGTTCTTAACTCTCCTTGGGTGGATTGGGTGAGATTAGGTTGCATAGGCTAGACTTCTATTTTATTCCAGGAGCGGACGTAAATGCATCTACTACATACGTACTCTTCCTTACATGTTGGCTTCCTAAACCTTCCACTGACCCTGGACATATTTTTCCGACGGTGAATTTAGGTAAGATGAAGTTTATTTAAGATAGTTTCCTCGATTTATGGGAGCGCTTGGACCAAGGTCGATAAAGCTTAATGTGTGATTCTTTGAAAGGCAGTAAGAGATAGGAACAAACCCACTGGCCTTCATTAATTATGTGTACATCTATGCACCCACTCCGTATCCACAGAGATTCCCCGTATCTCGCTTATCCAAAGTTCTCGGCGAGCTTTGCCGAGTTTGTGCCCAAGCCCTTTCCCCAGAGACTTTCTCAAGTTTCTAACTATACCACAGAGTTCATACGAAATAGGATGCCCTTCCGAAAATAGCTGCGTCTGTGTTTCGAACCAACACCTCATGATTAACACCAGTTAGGTATGGCCCATCAAAATCCTCATCACCACCCCACATATTCCCCCCCTCTTGGTCCCTGCATACCGTAATTCATAACACGTTTCAAAAGCATTCCCTAGGACCCCCGTTATTGAAGCTTCAGGTACCCTTCCGCTAACAAGGCGGGTGATTAGCGTCGACCATAAATGCAAGTATCTCTATACCTTCATACACTTTATACGCACAACCTATGTGCATGGGAATTCCTTTCTCGGAATATTGCGTCCCACAACCCCAAAGCGGCTTCCTCATAATTCCGGACAGAGCAAAAGTTCCTGAGACCTTTACCACATTCATATTCGCTAAAGGCTTCGACCGCTAGAATAGACTTGAAATTTTTAAGTCTCGTAATGTAGTTAATCTGTGCCTATAGGCTCTTGAGTGTATGTCTTTTCCAGAATGAACTCCCCTAGGAAGATTGAGGATGTTAGTGGAGAACAAAGGATGAGATAACTCATCCAGAGCACCTCTACTATCGAAACTATTCGGTAAAGCGAGGAGTTCTTTCCCGGGCTTCCAGATTGATATTGGTATGGCGCGCGTGTTCTTAACTGTAGACCATAGTTTCAAGCCGTTATTCCGACACCTATAACTAGTCGAACTGTCCAAGAAAAGCCAACGAGTTTAGCGTTATAGTAATGAAGTTCTTTGGCTTTATACAAGGCGTAAGAATCTGTGGCTGTGGCGGAATAAAACCTCACTTTTAGCTGTAAAAAGCGCAAAGTGAGACCTTCTGAAATTTACTGTGTCTGTGATAGAATATATGCAAGGGGAAATTGATAAATTTATGGGTTTTAGTAGCAAAAATTCAATGGGAGATATCTCAAGAAAGGTTATATATGTAGATAGCATGGTGAAAAGAGCCTAGTATGAGAGGGAGGCTGTTTTTTGTGAGGTGCTTGGCGCACTTGGTAAGACGGAGGCGTTCCACATTCAGATTCGATTGGTGGACGTTAAGAGTGCGTGCGCCATATGTCAACAGAGTCGAAAGAAATCAGAGTTATAGATGTTAGCACACTCCCTAATTAGAGCAGACGATTATAATTATGCGCTCTTTTTATCTTATGCCTTGGGTTTCCCTTTTCGAAACAGGTATTTTTCTCTTAATTCGAATGGATGTGCAACTATCTGCCAGGGTGTGGCTTTTATGCAGGAGTCAATTCGAACGAATTCTTCTTACATAAGATTAAGCCAAAGAACCATCTAAGTGCCCCCAGCTAGAAGGGATAGAGTTATAACTACATGCAGAGAGAGAGAAAAAAAAGAACTTTCGTCTGTAGGGTGCACCGAGCACTAGCAGCTAGAGATTTCAGATGGGGAACCCAGATAAATGCCATTACTGGAGGATAGAAAAAAACCAGTGGTATATCTCCCAGGAAAAGACTGTAATCCTGTTGCTAGAGCTCTGCAGCGCGAGGCAACGAACCAATTTACACATTGCCTATACAAAAAATTTGGGGTAATGTGCTAATAAATGTACTTTAGGGGTGCATCTGTTGGAAAAGCATCATGAGATGCATTTCCCTACACCTTTCATAATCCTATTTTCACCAGTTATACATTACCCAACACATTAGCTGACGTTTTTTCTCACATACACATTCCCCGATGCCTTTCTCAAGTACACATTTCCTGATGCTTTTCTTAATGCCTCTCCCAAAAATTTACCCCATACATTTGCTTGTAAAGTAGCATCTCATAGAAATCAGTAGTGTAGGTAGTTAAGACCTACTTAAGGGTCAGTGATCCATATCTGGGCTCTTGAGGGTGCATGTTCAACACCAGCAATGAGAACTTCGCTTTTTAAACTGTTTTTTTTTCGAGTTTTTGGGGCAGTTAAAGGGAGGGTAAAGGGATGATAATGAAAGGCTAATGGGATGTTAAGGCATCGGATTTCCCTTATTATGCCTTTCCAGATGCTTTACCTACTACTAATATACACATTTCCCAATGATTTTCCCATACAAAATAGTGATTCATTTATTGATGCCTTACTCATACAAAGTAATGATTCATTTATTGATGCTTTATCTCACGCTGTAGAGGAGGAAGGCAATGACGATGCAGAAACCCTTATATATGCCGAGCGATTCGTTTTGCAGCCCAGCATAAGTCCTGGGCCCATATCATTCACCATATGAACGAGACTTTGTATTAGCACCACCAATCATATATCACCAGACTCAAGGGGATCGGTATGCTTCTGGTGATGGGTAAGATAATCTTATTGTCTACTGGTTACTGCTCTCACTCAAGCTGAGGGGCTGTTGATTTCTGATCACGGCCAATCACTCGTGATATAGGGGATCCGTGGCGCTAGAATAGTAGGGATGGACGAGATCGGTCGCTTGTATTGCTAGCTCTTCTAAAGGCTGACGGCACGCCCCCCGTCAATATACGTGGACAATAGCTCCCGAGTGCCCGTGTGCTCGGATCCGTGTCTC
Source organism: Gyromitra esculenta (assembly GCA_038503075.1). Taxonomy (NCBI): domain Eukaryota; kingdom Fungi; phylum Ascomycota; class Pezizomycetes; order Pezizales; family Discinaceae; genus Gyromitra; species Gyromitra esculenta. The sequence continues at coordinate 759,393 of JBCAML010000020.1, read as the reverse complement.
TCGCTAGCTTCCAGCTCCGAGGCCAAACCCAAAGGGTCTCGTATAGGAGGCCTTTCCAGCACGTGGGAAGATCACAGCACCTGTGGATATTGCCCAACTTCATCTCCATACCGAGCCAGCCTCACCACTCACGGCTCCCTAGCTCGAAACTTCACCAAACCCCCTTTCCGGGAAGGGTCTAACCATTATATTAAACGCAATACTCAGGTCAGCAATAATATGTTGACGAAGCAAAGGGTTCAGATCAATCCTTTGCCAAAGATAGACTCTACCCTTCATAGGCTAGTAGTTGATAAGCCTAGTACATGGAAGGGAGAACAGCAAGTATGGCGTTTTCATCATCATATAACCTGTCAAAAGCTGAAAGTAGCAATCGCGTAGGCTGTGCTACGAGGAGAACTTGGACTTATTCACAGGCTTTCGAGGGTTAGTGTTTCGTCAGTACTAGAAAGGCCAGAAGCACTGCTAGTAACTACAGATATTCGATTGCTTCGCGATGAATTTATATCCGGAAGATTTGTGGGCACGTGTGCAGCAACTATGTTGGCTATATTCTAATGTGCCTGGCCAACTATCTCCAATCCTGCAAGACTCTGGCCGAAATTCGCCATCTAAACCCGCATATTGATCTTGTTGTGTTACTCACTAACCATATCTGTGAAGCATAAACCCAATAATAGATAAACCTCAGAACCAATACCTACTAGAAAACCATATACACAGATAAATTACCTAACTATTTACAGTGGATATCATCTCCAAAAGATAACGCCTTACACATATTACTTTCAACATACTTTGTCAAAATCAACAAATAAGAAATAAAGTTGTTAAAAGTCCCGGAATTGCACATCGTATTTTTCCATCATTTCTTTACTGTATTCCTCGTCGGTGGCGGGCGTTGGGGGGTCATACTGGTCGAAGTACCTTGTGTCGCCTGCGAACCTAAGGTGTGGTATTATTGGACCCTAATATTGCACGATACTTGTTAAAACTCGTGGTTTCGTAGGGTGCAAGTAAGGACCGCGAAGCATACCGGGTTAATTTGGCTTTCTAGCTCCTGCCAATCGATCCCATCAAAAAACCGGTGCGCCATCACTTGATGACCGCCACCTCGCATATTTCCTAATCGTGCCGATAAATCTCTAGTACAAAGCTTCCTCACGATATCTTTAGTTTCCTCCGGGACCAACGAGGGAAATGAAATGCGTCCGGCAACGATTTTTTCATATATTGCAAATGGAGAGTTGTCGTAAAACGGAGGAAAGCCGCAACTCATTTCGTATATCAATACACCTAAAGCCCACCAATCCACAGCTTTACTGTGGCCCTTGCTCTGGATGACTTCAGGACTTAGGTACTCTGGCGTGCCTGGGTATCGATGATCGATGATCAGTACACGCAAATTCTGGGAAAATTGAAAATATAGTTTAGGCCGTGCGATCACATACCACAGAGCGTGTAAGTCTCGCCTGTAGGAGAGCGAGAGAGAAACAAGGCCATCAGTGAATCTTATTATATTGTTAGGTTAGGGTAGAACTTACGATCACCAACAACCTTGGCAAACCCGAAATCTACCAGCTTTACATGACCCCTTGCATCTAGCAAGATGTTTTCCGGCTTTAGATCTCGATACACTATGCCATGGCTGTGGAGGAATACAAGGATCATGGCGATTTCCGCAGCATAGAACTGTGTTGTCGCAAAATCGAAACGGCGCGCCCGCCGTAGATAACCGAATATTTCTCCACCTGTTGAAGTTCAGGATGTTAGGAATTTAGGCCACATCATAATCATTACTATCATCATCATCATCATTGTTATTTAGAAAACGGTAATGGCAATGTGCACCTGGCGAGTACTCAAGCTTTGGTGACTTGTCAGCATGCTAGTAACTAAAGGTGATCATTACAATATTTGTGTATGTACATACAAGTATATATAACGAGTTCCGATCTTGCCACGAACATAGATAGTGGGTGATAAATGGATGTGGTCGGCAAACTTCCAAAATTGCCCTTTCGTTTCGAACCTAAGCTCTTTAGCACCGCCCACGTATGGAAATGATGAGATCGCATATGCACTACATGGAGGGATCGCATACATGTTCACATTGTTTCAAGCGAACAACTAAACCCCACACAAGCAATCAGTCAGTCCCTCGACATCGAAATATAAAGCGTTGAATGTATCTCGCGAATTGGTGTTTCTTACTGTCAGCTTTCTTGAGTTGTTTCAACGCAAAAAGCGGTGCCTCGCCACCATTCGGTACGCTCCGAGGCTTCACAAGCCATACCCTAGCGAAAGTACCAGTACTGTTCCCACAGTCAGACAGACAGTAATGAATTAGATTACCAGCTCGATTTACCCCAAAGTTGTCAAAAAGTCAAAGTCATCGACCGAAGGTTTCCTCCACTCGGAATCCTTCATATCTTCTTCTTTGAGGGCCAGCTGAGTTGTTTTTGGAACGTCTTGTGAGACAGGCGGCTGAACGGATGATACCGGGGAATGCAACGAGTCGCCCTTGGTGTCAATATTCATCATCCCCGAGTCAGGCCCGACGAGACCAGGCTTCGATCGTTCTTCCTCGGTAATGTTATCTGGAGGAGGTGTTGGGAGATTTGAAGGTCCGCGGTGTATGTCGAGCTCCATACTCAGAGAAATAGCGCGAGTAAATGAGTTGGGGGGGGGGGTAAGTGTGCGAACGGAGATTAAGCTGTGAGACCTGTCGTTGTAAGCTTCTTGAGGAGTATTAACCAGAAAACCGGTTTGCAGAACTCAAGTATCAAGGGCGGTTCGATCTTCCACAAGATAGCGGCCACACGGCGTTGCGGATGCGGGTCTTTATTGTCTGAGCTTTAGGCGCTGTTCGCTGCGTTGTGGACGGAATGATCGCCTGCTTTTTTTTTCCTCCCCAGCTTCGCGTCACAAGGAGAAGTCAGGGGGAGAGAACCCGATGGGGGGAGCAAGCAGAGGGAACTGGGGCTCTAGATTTCTCTGTAATACAGACAGCCATACGGCCCACGGTTCGGCGCCGCAGATCGAGATAAAGAGCAAGCCTGTTCAGATGACGGTGGGCGGACGGGTAAAAAAATAAAAATAAGAATAAGAATAATAAAGCGCTTGTGGGAGCAGCACAGCGGGAAGGAGACTTTTCGTTTCTTTATTTTTTTTAAAAAATTCTCATTATTTCCTTTCCTCCACCCTCTTCTTAATTTGATTTGATTTACATGTAATTTTATGTCTAGGCAAACGGCCCCCTCTAGTGGATTTCGGTGCCAAAAAAACAGAGAAGCCCGGCGGTAGCTATTCCATAGTAATAGTAATGTGTACGACAAACAGAATGCCGGTGAAGTGAAGAAGGAAAAGGAAGAGGATGTGTTCCCATCCCCATACTTGTGGCATCGTCGCATAACAATAGTCACAGAAAGTAGTACAAAAAGTGTTAGGTAAATACGAAAGCGGTTAGTTACCACACGTACCATACTTGTTTCCTGGGTGAGGATGGAAGAGGAAAGCCTTTGGTTTTTTTTTGGCTACTCCACGTGGATACATCCTAGACTAAACGCCCAGCAGTTGCCTCCGAAAGACTAACATATGAAGGCGGGGGCGAAGGGGGGGGTGGTATCTATTTCCTGGGTTGTGTTTCTCTCTTTATTTCTATTTATTTATTTTGGTTCGGTGCTACACCGACTCCTAAGCAATTGAGATAGCTTGACCAACCAAGGTTTTATCAGCTGCAAACACGGGTATCAAATTGCATGCAGAATTACATGTAGTTGATACAGGTCTCGAGCTCGGAATATCGGAGAGCAATGGGAACCCCTGCCAGAAAACAACCGCACAGGGACATAAGGTCTCCGCTGTTCACTAGTAGTGGTGCAAACCGAGTGTACCGGTTTATTGCGCCAGATCAGACCAAACCAGACAAGTAGATACGGTTATAAGATGTACATATATGTACACACACACCCATACACCCATGCTGCATCAACATGTGTCTACATGTACAGGCTCTACGAGATCGAGGCCGGGTAATCACCAAGTTGCGGACAACGGTCCCCACCACGACAACCCAACGCTCTATCCGGTTGTCCATCCCCTAACTTAACTCCAAGTCTCCACCAAACCTCACGCCTATCAACACCGCCACTAAACACATACGTCCACACATCCTTCCACTAATATCCCCCACCACCACATCCACCACATCCACCACCACATCCACCACCACATCCACATCAAAACTAGCATCAACATCCCTAAGCAGAAGGAGAAGAGGAATAAAATAGAGCTGCATGTCTTTACAGCATCTGAAATTGTACTTCCGTTTGTGCTCTCCATCTCATAATTCTCTTGGTTGAGAAAAATTTGAAGAGCCTCTGCTACTTTACTCTAGCTGGCTGTCTTCTTCCATCACCTCCAACTTCCCACGTTGATGAGTGTCAACGAACGTTAATCCGCTAACCTCTAGTGTTACTTCGTTTTCCAGATAACCCTTCTCGGTAGTCATGGCCGATCACCAACAGAACCAGCGGATACACCGTAATGGCCCTTCCGGCCCAGCTTCTCAGCGCGATAATGATTTTGCCAATATATTTGGCACAGCCCCATCAGGCCGTTCCCATACCATGACATCCCAACCCAACGTACCTTCTGCGAGCGGACGCTCGCAAACAATGTCTTCGTCTTCACAGATGTCCCCACAGTCAGGCATATCTAGTTACAGTGGGGGGCTAAACGGTTCACCGCGTCCACAACGTCAGGGACCCCCATCCAATGGCTATCATCAGCAAGCGCCAGCAAATGGTTATCCACAGCACCCACCAAACCCCAATTCTCGAATGCACTCCCAACCCCAAAATTTACCCCAACCAATGTACCCTGAACGCAGACCTTATCCCCAACCAATGCGTGTACAGCCACCCGGTGCCCCTCCTCCGAATCCCAGTATGTCCAAACCTCCACCTCACCGGTACTACCCACCACCGCCTGCGCTCAACGCAGATCCCTATCGTTCAAGATCTATGGCAGCATCATATTCACCTACCATGGGTCCAGCAGGACCACCACAATTCCCTCGCCAAGGAGGCGGACCTCCGGGCCCCCAGATGTCGAGAACTACAGCTCAGGGGAGGGTGGTTCCTGAAAGACATGATGAACGAACCATGTCCTTGACAACGTACTCTCATGAACGGGAACACACACAAACACAAAGTGGGAGGGTGATCCCTCATCGACGCAAAGACTCTCAGGAGAGTCAATACAGTCAATACAGCCAGAATAACAGGCCTCCATCCGACCAACAGCGATTGAATTCCATGCCAACACGAGAAAATAATTTTGCTGCAAAACAAAGGACACCTAGTTCTGCAAGCAATTCCTCAAGCATAACGGCCTTCGCCCCCTCAATCGCGCCTTCCATGACCTCGACCTTTACACAAAATACTGAAAGGCCTTCAATGCACAAATCCGGAACATCCTCCTCAGGCGGTGGGGTAGGTGTACCTGCAGCAATTCCTACTAGGCGAGCACCACTTGTATATCCAGCTCTGTTGTCTCGAGTTGCAAATTCACTAAGGGAGAGAATAGTGGTTGGAGATCGAGTTAAGAACGAATTAACCTACAAGTCAGCGTTTATGGGTGCTGAGGCTGTAGATACAATTACATTCATCATCAAAACCAGTGATCGAAGTCTCGCACTGCTTCTAGGGAGGGCTCTTGATGCCCAGAAATTTTTTCACGATGTCACATATGACCACCGGCTAAGGGATTCACAGTCGGAAGTATATCAATTCCGGAGTGATGGCATCGTTGATGAAGAGAACGACGTCAACGGTGTCTTTACGCTTTTAACGGACTGTTACTCGCCCACCTGTACACCTCAGAAGCTTTGTTATTCGATAGCCTGCCCTCGTCGACTGGAACAACAGGCTAGGCTCAACATGAAACCACAGCCCGGGCTAAGGAGAGAAGAGTCAAAATCTAGTTTGCATGGGGATGATGAGAAGGAACAAAAGCTTTGGATTCATACAGTACCGAAGGAGATTGCTGATGGCGTTTCTGAAAAAGAAAAGAAGAGACAGGAGGTTATTTGTGAGTTGATATATACCGAACGAGATTTTGTGAAGGACCTGGAGTATCTGCGAGATTTCTGGATGAAACCGCTACTGTCAAAAAATCCTCAAAACCCATCGCCAATTCCTGAACACCGTCGTGAGAGATTTATCCGCACAGTATTTGGTGACGTCATGGAAGTCCATGCTGTCAATTCCCGATTAGCAGAGGCTCTTACTCGAAGGCAACAAATTTCACCGGTCGTTCACAACGTTGGTGATATATTTCTTGAATTTGTGCCAAAGTTCGAGCCGTTTATCACATACGGCTCGAATCAACTTTATGGAAAGTACGAATTTGAGAAAGAGAAAGCTGCAAATCCAAATTTTGCACGTTTTGTAGAAGAAACGGAACGTAAAAAGGAGTCTCGGAAATTAGAATTAAACGGTTACCTCACGAAGCCGACAACACGTCTTGCTCGATATCCATTGCTATTGGAAGCCATCTTGAAGCCCACGTCCGAGGAAAATACTGATAAAAAGGACTTGAAACGAGCAACTGAGTTGATTCGAGAGTTTCTCACGCGAGTGAATCTCGAATCTGGGAAAGCAGAGAATCACTTCAATCTCATGCAACTCAACGAGCAGCTCATCTTCCGGCCCGGGGAGTATGTCGATCTGAAACTTACAGAGGAAGGGAGACAGCTTTTGTTCAAGGGCAGTTTGAAAAAGAGTGCGTCTCAGGATGGTGGGGGGGATATTCAAGCTTTTCTATTTGATCACGCCGTGTTATTGGTTAGAATAAAGGTTGTGAATAAGCGGGAGGTGTATCGGGTATATCGGAAGGTATATTCAGCCAATTTGCTTCATTTCATTATTCAGAGGCTGTAGCTGATGCACAGCATAGCCAATACCCCTCGAATTACTAGTTATCACTCAAATGGAGGAGGTTCTACCAAAAGCAGGTATTGCAAAAAGGCCTTCCTCGAGTCTTATCCCCGGAGCCAAGAACGACACGAAAAAGATACCGAACGACTTCAATAGTAAAGAGAAGGGGTACCCTATCACTTTCCAGCACTTAGGAAAGCGCGGTTACACCGTTCCTCTGTTTGCTGGCTCAATTGTTAGTCGGAGAAAATGGATCGAACATATCGAAGCTCAACAAACCGTGCTGAGAGAGAGGAGTAGCATTTTCACTCGCACAATGCTTTGCGACCAGTTCTTCAACGCAGGCAACCGTGTTAGCTGTCTTGTCCCTATTGGTAGGTTTGCTAACAATTGGAGATTATGTATTTAAAAAACGGTTGCTAAATTTTATTAGATGGTGGCAGAAAGTTAGTATATGGTACCGAGAATGGTATTTACATATCTGACCGGAAACCAAAAGATGGATCTACTCCGATACCAAAGAAGGTCATCGAGGTCAACAAGGTCGAGCAAATTGACGTACTTGAAGAGTTCTCAATTATCTTGATACTGTCGGAAAAGACACTTATGTCTGTTCCTGTTGAAGGCCTCGACCCAAATGATACAACCCTCGCCAATAAGCGACCGAAAAAGGTCATCGGGCATACTAATTTCTTCAAGGCTGGTGTGTGTCTAGGAAGAGTATTAGTATGTTGTGTAAGGAGTTCGTCTCTCTCTTCGACGGTTAAAGTTCTGGAACCCCATGATACTTTAGCACGTGGAAAAAGGACACCTGCTTTCCGGAAACTATTACAAGGTGGACAAGATACATTGAAGCCGTTTAAGGTTAGAATGGCCCAGAACCGATATTTATCTGGATATAAATTGCTAACTATTCCTAAGGAATTCTATATTCCATCGGAGTCGACGTCAATACACTTCTTGAAGTCTAAGTTGTGCGTCGGATGTTCCAAGGGTTTCGAAGTTGTCAGCTTAGAAACATTAGAAACGCAGTCCCTTCTTGATCCTGCCGATACATCATTAGAGTTATTTCAAAGAGAGAACGTAAAGCCGATAGCTATCTACAGATTAAACGGCGAGTTCTTGTTGAATTACTCCGATTTTTCGTTCTTCGTCAATAGGAACGGATGGAGGGCACGACCAGACTGGCAAATCGCCTGGGAAGGTCAACCAACCTCTTTCGCACTTTCTTACCCCTATATTCTTGCTTTTGAGCCCAGCTTTATCGAAATTCGGAACGTGGAGACTGGCGGGTTGGTACATATCGTTACAGGGAGGCATATTCGAATGCTCCATGAGTCAACTAGAGAAGTAAATCGCGCTCAATTCAGCTATCAATTTTTTTTAACTCACTAATTGTCTTAGATCTTGTACGCATACGAAGACGAAACCAACGGTGATGATGTTATTGCTTCTCTTGATTTCTGGTCTCGAAATAAGTCATAGTCCGTGTTGTGTTTTTCTAAGAGTTTGCATCGCTATTCGGGGTTGGTTTGATAATCGATTGTATTTCTGTATCCTCCCATCTTCAGAGTGGTTTCTTCTTTTATTATGTTGGGTTTCACTCTTCCGAGGAGATCCAAGTGACTGTCGTCTATTATTTCTTCTTTAAAGGCGGTAAGATAGGAAAGGAGGCGGTAGCAAGCGCTAGGGTTAGAGGGGGGCGGGGTTTCGACGGTTCACCAACTTGTGGGGAAATTTTAATGATCGTCTATGGCGTTTTTTCTTTTTTTTTCGTTTGAGGGTTGAGGACGTTTATTGATTCGTATCTTGTCTCGTCATAAACTTTTTGTGTTTTACATTTCTCTGTTCCCATTTTGCCGCATCATACCATTCGTTTTTCAAGGAGATTTGTGGGGGGCATTATTAGCGAAACATTCACATTACCAATGAACCACAAATCACCCAAACGTTGACAACGCTCAGACGCTAGTGAGTGTGGCTGCAATGTATGGAGGATAACCCGGGAACGAGTGTTTCAGCCAGGATGCAACCTTGTCACGATTTGAATCCCGTCATTCCAGAACCTCTATTCTTGAAGCCTAGCTAGGGGGTAAGGGTAACCTCCCCCACCAACCGTCAGCTCTCGGAGGAGTCCGAGTGAATTATCAACGAGTACGTACAAGAACGATAAGTCCAGATCCAGGGCGACGCAGAGTGACAATTTCCGGGATTTCTCCAGGTTCGTACTCTACCTGGGCCAAGGTGTCCAACCAAGTGTACCCCGATGGCCACTGAGCGTTTTTTCTCCTCCTCTCCCCAAAATCTTCCAGAAATAAAATAAATTAGTATGCTGGTTATAGCTTGTAACTTATTCATTCCTTGGAGTTTGTCCAGCCCCTTGTCCCCCTACTCGTGGGCGTTCTGGGAAGATCCTGATACCATGACTTGCAGAAGACATGACGGCAGCTTGCAGGAGAAGTTGCCCTGAATCTGATTAGCTAGGGCGCTCGGACTCTGACACCTCTTTTACTTTTTCATTTTTTTTCAGAGATTAGTTTTACGAGCGCTCCTACTTGTGGTTACATATATAAACTGTCTCCTGATCAATCGAATACTATTTCTCCGTTGGTTAGCTGTTATATTTTTCCCTCTTGGCTATCTGATCTCTCGATTCACTACTTGTTTTTTTTCTCTGTTTGTGCCCGCAAGTCTTCTCTGAGCCATACATAACCACAGCACCTCCTCCACACGTACTTTCCACTCGTTGAACAAAGTTCCCACCCACTGCAAGAATCCCTCCTTGGTCCCGTTACATATCCCCTCCATACCCTACGAGTCGATAAGCCAGAGCCAAACTCTCAATTCACACATCAGTGAAGAAAAGCACAAAATCCCACCAGCCAAGCAAAAGCATCATGAGTGGAAACGGGGCTTACTACTGCTCAAACTATTACGTGAGGATCCTCCCTCCCCTCTCCCAACCCCACTACATTTTCGGGCCGTTCTAAGAGGAAAGTAACTGTTTATTAATGCAAGTGGATTACTACAGGGTTATCACCAGTGCAAAAATCAAGTCCGCAACTGGGGCGAGAAATGTCACCAATGCACTGTACGTCTTGCCCTCCATCATCCTTGGTTGGGCATTCATTTCTAACACTGTTGCTTTCTTAGGCCCAAGGACGAACCACTGTCAGCATCGCGCCCGCGGACAACATTGCCTACACCAATCCATTCACTAGCTCTACTGGAAAAAGCGAATTTCTACTTGCCCCTTGCCCGAGTGAGAAACTGAACCCTACAAGACGAGGCAGCGTCCCCGGGACGCATTAAAAACAGCCTTGATCTATTTTTCCATTTGTTGTATGTCCGGATGGCCTGTCTTCGTTCATCGAAGGAACTGAAAAGGATGTAAGGGGTTATAAAAGTCGTTAATTTTTCTTATTTATCTGCATGGGTTGGGAGGCATCATTTTGGTAGCATGGGGTGGGTGGGCATCATTAATACTTTAGTTTCGTCATTTTCATCTCGTTAATTTAATTTGGTGTTCGAACCCTTGTAAGTACCGCACTGTCTGGCGAAATTCGTTTTGGTGCTGGTAGGGATTAGCATAGGTAGAGACAAGAAACGGCTTGACTAAACTGTATCAGTTCCAGTATTTACTATTTTTATACTTGCGTGGCCATTTTGAAGTTAGTTACATTGCTCAAACAAGCAAAATCAACAGGCATTTCTATCGTTTGAGCAGCTTCTCACATTTCGCTTGGCATACTTCTCCAACGCTGCTTCCTCCAACAAGACCTTTAAAATATGGATTTTGGAAATGAAATATCACCCTTTCCTAGCATTTCATAGGTGAATATTCTCAGGTTCAGGCCGCTTTAAACTATGTTGGATTGGGGCAGATTTCCTGTTTAGGTGACGGAAATTCAAAAGGATGGATGAGCTGCACACAAAAAAACCCCGTAATACTATCCGACTTACATGCTGATGATGAGACCAGGTTCTCAGGATTTCCGAGGGGTTCGAGATACAGTCAAGGCCCAAAGACTGTATGGCACCCTGTTATTCCTGATAGCGCTTTCACCTTCCCTAGCATTGCTATCGTTACTGGATACTCGACATTTAACTTCATGCAACACTCGTTTCCGCATTGGTGCACAAGAGATGGAAAAGGTTTTCCTGGAGATTAAGCCCCGCTATTGCTGTCCTTCAGCAAACCCATGCCTGACACCGATCTCCCGAACTTCGCCAAGACTACATGTAGAGTAGTTAATAACTGCATGTACATGTACATGTATGTGTGCTGTGTAACGGGAAAAGAAGGACAAAAATGTTGGTCCCGGGAAGCCGGTACTCGAGATACACCATGTACCCCAGACTTCCGAAAATGGGCTAGCCGTTTCAACAAAAAAACTTCGAGAACTGCGGGGTTAATATAGCTTTCAAGACAACCCTGCGATTAGTCCAGAGTGGAGACTCGCAGGCCACCCTAGCGTTTTGGACCGGACCGTGTTGACGAAAACACCGTTAGTTCTCCAGCCGAAGGCTTGATATCAAAACAAAGTTCATGCAACCAGCTTCGCCATCTAATTTATGGAGTAAATCGGTTACATCGTGGCATCTCGGGAGCTAAGGTTCGGGGGGGTGGGGGTAAACCAGGTTTCCCTGTCCAAAAGTTCAAAGATACGTACTAGATGTAATTCGCGAAACGATAGGTGGGAAGAAAGGGTTTTCGGGCTGTGTCTGTTGATGTGGGTCACTTATCCCATTATATGAAATTTTTCCTATGCCCAGGAATACTGAAGGGAATATTAATTAAGGTAAGTAAGCAAAAACACAGATTGCTTCCTCGTTAATTTGTAGGTATTATACATTCAAAAATCACTATCACCAACACATCATCGTAAAGTTAGGTCCTAGTAATAAAGAAAATGCGTCAACACAACACCTTGTTCGCCTCGAAACTCGACCCTTCCGAAGCCAACCATATCCCCCTGCAGCATTGCGCATTATTGATCATCGTGTCTCACCATACTGGCATCGAAAGACATCTGGACCGGATGAGACCTGTACCACGAACGTCTAGCCACATAGACAGACCTAGCATGATGGACAAACCACGTGCCGATGATGGCTGTCTTCCAACGAGAGCACTGATCTAGGTTTCACATAGAGTAAATTACTATTGTACTCAAGGCGCGATAATTTCAGCAGAACCTACCAGCGGCGTTGTTCGAGAGATAATACATGGAGTTCTAGCTCCAGCTCCAGGCACAATTCATGGGCGCGATATAATAACGAGCAAACCAAAAGCAACGATCTGAAGAAGATCGTCGGTATTAATTTTCAGCATGAAATTAGATTTGCTCCCCATTTGCCCATAGTATAGCCAAGAATAAATCAAGAGGGAACAGGGTAGAGTCCGCAGTAAAGGGAATTAGGAATATAAGGGCGATAAATAGAGACAACACCACAACAACTTCTGCATACACGAAGCGGGTCCTAGGGTCAACGTTGGTATTATCCACATCGTGGAGGTAATCTCCAACCTACTCATAGATTATGCTGTTAGTATAATGTCACTTCCCTGTGGTAAAGTGTCGAGAAATGACAGTCTTATCGAGGGATAAAACTAACACTTCCTGCTACGATAGCTGCAGATGCCAACCCCAGCAGCCGCAGGGCAATGCTGACAACTCTCGAAACCACTGGCTTTTTGGTGCTTTTATTAGGAGAGGGGAGATACCGTTTTATTAGGAATATCTAGAAAGGTTTGCTGTTGATATTTTACGCTGGTACCCTAGGTGGTCTTGCGTGATGGCCACTACAAATTAACAGCCCAGTATCTATGCCCATAGTCACTCGGCATCTTCGCCAGGAGGGATACGTATTGGGTAACGTCTCGAACAAACTCGTAGTTGCAAGGTGTAAAATTCGAGAAAGCAAGAAAACTGTTGCCATGTTCGAGATGGAGCTCTAATAGTTCTGGAAAGAGTTGAGGCGATCACTGGCTGCGTGCAACCGTATGAGCCACTTGGTGAATCCAGTTACACACAGCCACAACAAGAAACGTGACCCACCAGTTAAGTTCTGCCAACCAACAAATGACGCTATCCAGCTAAATACAACATGGCGTGGTAAGAGAAAGATGAAGAAGGACTTTATTATAGGATCAGCGTAGATTAGACCTATTTTAGTGGTAATGACGAACTGGGAAGAGCCTTCACTTGCTTGGTGCCGTACATTGGAGTATGATATTTTGGGTGAGTTTATCCTGGAATGCAGGAGCCTCCACTTTCAAGATGTGTTATACTCCTTAGAACTGGTGAACGTCCCCCGACTGTATCTTTTTGCAATGGGGCGATTATTGGTTAGATAGTTTCACTAATTTATTTGTAGCGTGATAAAATAGGTATGCTGGTGAGAACCATAGGCCTGTTAAACAAGACGGAGATACGTGTACTTATTAGTCTAGTAAAAAAAACTGCTGTTGGAGACAGGTTTAATTTAGCCGCTCCAAACTCCGCTTGAACGGCTTTCCTAGAGATCCATCTTACCCTATTGGCGGTTTTTCATCCGACGGTCTGACCTGTTAAACCCGTACTTTTTGCGTGTACTATAGTGGCAGACGAAAGCGCGCCCACTGATCCACAGCAGTCCTGCAGGGAAATACATGTATGTATGTAGGTATCTGTCATGTGGATTTAGCCAAGTCGCCGATTCCCCGGTGCCGTAAGAGACCGAACCCGAAAAGACCGAAGAGGAAACCTCGGATCAGATCATTTCAAATAACCCCATGTCTTCCGGAGAGAGGACACGCATAGTTCATCGAAAGCTTGGCTCGGCTCATTAATTCTCCGTTTAGTCAACGGTCCCGTATCTACGCCCACGTAAGCCTACATATCGCACAGTGTTGGATAAGCGAGAAAAACGTGTGATAATGATGCGTGCAGCCTGGCCATCGGTGATTCCATTCTGCCCACTGATTCCAAATATCCCATCCCCTCTCCCCACACACCCAAGGTCTTCCAGTGCTGTGCAGGACGTAGCTGGTCGCATCCGGTGCATGGAACAAACGATACCGGTAAACCGCGGATGTCAAATTGCTCGTCTGGGCATTTTACGTGCGTGCTTCGTGCATATCTGCCAATCACAGCCAGTAATTGGAATGGCATGCTGGATCGTGGGGAAAAGAGGGAGGGAGAGACGACTGTGGTGCTCCCTCCCTGGGCCTTGCTTGATGCCTCAATAAGCAAGACGGTATGATCGTAGTGGCAGAGTATAAAGAGATCAGGAAATCCCCTTCTCGCTTTTACGACATCCACCAGGATTGCCAGACGTCATCGATACTCAGCAGCGATCACAACCACCACCACCACCACCACCAGGAACCAGACACAATAAAACCCTCAGAACACAAGTCAATTCAACTGCAATGTCCAAAGATCAAGACCCAGCAGCAAACATGGTGATTCGCAGCATCTCCCCCGTGATCACCACCCTTTCAGTCCCATTCTTACGCTTTAATAAGTTTAAGTTTGGGGGTCGTGCTACAATTGGTGAGCTTCAATTCTGTCTAGCCCATGCCACATTTCCCTCCTACTAACAATTGTCTCTCAGTCCGCCTCCAATCCGGCGCCCTTGCAGTCTTTTCCCCAGTCACACTCTCCCCCGAGGCCCAAAGCACAATCACCTCCCTTGGCGGTAATGTGGGTTACCTAATTGCCCCCGATATCGAGCACCATATGCAACTAGGGCCCTGGAAAGCTGCATACCCAGCATCGAGAGTCATTGGGCCAGAGGGACTCCGCGAGAAGCGCGCAACTCAGGGAAACGAAGACGTCGTCATCGATCACATTTTTACGAAGGATAATAAGAGGAGCATTAAGCTGCCGGAAGACTTTGCGAGTGAGTTTGAAGTGGAGTATTTTGATGGGTAGGTACCTCAGAAGGGGGGAAGAGGTATATCGTCTATGCCCAATGGTGCTAATAATATGGGATGTGATAGCCACGCAAACAAAGAAATTGCCTTCCTCCATAAACCTTCCCGTGCTCTTATAAATGCCGACCTCGTCTTCAACCTGCCCGCGTACGAGCAATATTCCAAGACCAACATTAATCCCGAAAGCGGAATATACGCGAAAATCACAAACTACTTTATGAGTACCCGGCCAGGGAAGGGACAGCAGAGATTCAACTGGTATGTCTGTGCGAAGGATAAGCCGAGTTTCAATGAGAGCGCCAAGATTGTGGCAGGGTGGGATATTGAGAAGATTATTCCTTGCCATGGGGACGTTATCGAGGAGAATGGGAAAGAAGTTTTTAGGAGACTATTCGCATGGCATTTGTAGATGAAGGGTAGGAGGGATGGGATGGGTATATGATAATGGTGATGCCTGGTTGGTCATGATTATGGCGTTATGTATGGGTTGCTTCTTAACTTTCCTTTATAACTATAATAAGTCGTTCATGAATACAATTGTTTCGAAAGAGTGAGCAAATATAGACATCGTACAATTACGCCGGAAATCACACGCGAAACGGAGTAAGTGAATGCGAATGCGAATGTGAATAGCAGCCTCGAACACCATAATAGCCCCGTTTCCTTCCAGCACCTCTGCAACCAAATTCTCCAAGCCAAAATAAAGTCCAAATATTCGTCCTTTTTCAAAAGGGGTTCCAATGGTTATGGAGAAACAGCCGCTTCATCTGTAGACGGCTTCCGCTTCATTGATGCTCTCATGGCAACTACATCCGCCTTAGAGCTTGTCTCTGCAGAATCCTTGCCAGAATCTATCTTATTTGCCCCATTGATCTTCTTTCCAGGGATACCCCCCATGGATTTCTTTTTCACCGGTGTTGTGGTTTGGGGGACTATAACAGTCGCCGTAATTTTCCCTGGTGTAGGAACACTCTCGGAAGCCCCCTTCCCGCTCCCATCAACGACCATTAACCTCCGCCTCTTCCTCACTGGTCTCACAGCAACTTTCGCAGCCGTCGTTTTTCCCCCTCTTTTCCCACCCTCCTCATCCCCATTTTTCGCTTCCGCTACTTCCCTTTTATTTTCAATGCCCCCAATACTTGACTTTTTCTTTCCATCCTCACCAGCTTGCTCCTCATCGCTGAAGAAACCACCATCTGAGTAATAGGACCAGTCGGAGTGATATTCGGTAGTATCAAACTCAGCATCGAATTCATCCCATATGGGATCGCCCTGGGCAAAAGCCGTTTCGGCCATGGCATCGACTAGCGCGGACTATTGTGGATGAGGGGGTCAGCTAGTTGTTAGGAAAGCGGGGGAGGCGTAGAGGGGGGGAAAGGATGCAAGTGAGTAGTAGGAAGAGGAGAGTGTTGATGATAAACAAAGGAGTGCTAGGGGGAGGGGAGGGGGGTTAAGAACCAGGTCATCGTCTTCTTGGTAATCAAGGTCGTCGTAAAATCCAAAGCCATCATCGAAGTCGTCATCAAAGCCATCATCGGACATGTTTTGTGCAAAATGGGAGTTTTCTGAGGAAGCAAGGAGGGAATCAAAGAAAGGAGGCTAGATGTTTGTTATATCAATTAAAAGTTAAACTTAACGAGTGACGTTTGATGTTTGGATAGGATTTTGTATATGTCGGTGGTTCCCCACAGCAAAGACAACTGAAGATAAAAGACAGGACGGGAGAGCGAGATGGTGGAGATTCTTAGCGGCGGGTAGGAGGGGTTAGGGTTATTGCTCGGATAGCTGCATTAGCTCAGATGTTAGATAATCCACCCATGCCAGCAACTAGTTCAGAGATAGGGATATAGGAAGGTGCGTGTATTTGCCCTACATAGGCCATCAGACGGAATTTAGTTCCCCAGAAGCCAGGAACCAGGGCCTCATGGCCTAATCAATGACCTAGGAGGCTGAAAAAGACGGTCACGGGATTGGCGGGGTGTTCCGAAACGTGGAGAAGCCGCGGGTAACCGAACGAAGGTAGTCGCTCGTGGTCATGCGAGGATTTGGAAATAGCTTCACGGAATAGAGGAAGGGGAAAGGGACCCCTCCCCCTCCTCCCCCTCCTCCTCTACATCTCAGCATTCCCCCATTCTCCCACGCCATCGTCGTATTTGCTTCATTGCAGTCATACCTATCTTTTTAATCAATCAATACCACCGTCATTGTTGTTGCTACTCCTCTCCTTCCTCCTCTTCCTCCACAAGCCAAAGCCAATTAATTGCACCACCCCGTCATGCATGCCCGATCTTCGCTCACGAAACGGGCTTTAAAAATCCTTACCTCTCGGCGGCGGTTAGAATATCGATATTCCTCCACAGTTGCTGTGAGGCCCTTAACTTCCATTCTCATTGCGAATCGTGGTGAAATTGCTCTGTTGGTTACCTGACCAGCCATGCTATCATCTAATGCCTGCTAAAAAATACTGTAGAAGAGTGAATCGGACAGCTTCACAATATGGCATCCGAACAACCACGGTCTATACGGAGCCAGATGCACTAGCCCAGCATGCATTAGTTACACCCCACTCAGTGAATATTGGGCCCCCATCCGCATATCTAGATGTTGATAAGATCATCAAAGCAGCAAAGGACCGGGGGTGCGATTCGATTCATCCTGGGTACGGTTTTGTATGTGACACTAGATTTGGAAATTTTACACTAAAATAAACAATGCAAGGGATAAAACTAACACTCACTCTCGGGGGATTCTATAGCTCAGTGAAAATTCTGCATTTGCGAAACGATGTGCAGACGAGGGATTGGTTTTCATTGGACCTCCCTCTTCCGCAATTGAAGCTATGGGGAACAAGAGGTTATTCCATACTCAAGCTATCCGAAGCCGTCAATTTCACTGACAGTTTATACATAGCGAATCTAAGGACATAATGCTTAAAGCTGGCGTCCCCTGTGTTCCCGGGTACCATGGTACCAATCAGGACCCTGAATTCCTGTTCTCAAAAGCATCCAATATCGGCTTTCCTGTTCTTATCAAAGCTGTTAAAGGCGGTGGCGGGAAAGGTATGAGGATTGCTCGTACCGCAGAGGAATTCCTGGATATGCTAGCATCCGCAAAATCAGAAGCGAGATCATCCTTCGGCGACGATATAGTCCTCGTGGAGAAATATATTACAACCCCAAGACACATTGAAGTACAGATTTTCGCCGACTCTCATGGCAACTGCGTCGCTCTCGGTGAACGCGACTGCTCTGTTCAGCGCAGACACCAGAAGATTCTTGAGGAATCCCCCGCACCATTCCTCGACCCGGAAGTCCGCAAAGATATCTGGCAGAAAGCACGCTCTGCCGCACTCGCAGTTGGTTACCGTGGGGCTGGCACTGTTGAATTTATCTTTGATAATGACACTGGTGCCTTCTTCTTTATGGAAATGAACACACGTCTCCAAGTCGAGCACCCCGTTACGGAGGCCGTCACTGGAACAGACTTGGTTCACTGGCAGATTCTTGTGGCGTCTGGCCACCCGCTGCCGCTCACGCAGGAACAAGTAGAAGCGCAGATGGAAGGACATGCCTTTGAGGCCCGGATTTACGCCGAAAACCCGTCTATGGGCTTTGTGCCTGACTCCGGCGAATTAATTCACCTCCGTGCCCCGACACTGACAGATACTGTCCGGATTGATGCTGGGTTCGGTCAGGGAGATGTTATCTCATCCCACTACGATCCCATGATCGCAAAACTCATTGTCAAGGGGCCTGATCGCAATGCTGCGCTCGCGAAGCTAAAGGCCGCTTTAGAAGAATATGAGGTTGTTGGCCCAAGCACAAATATTGAGTTCTTGAAGAAACTTGCAGCACACCCAGCATTCATCGCAGGGGAGGTCGAAACAGGATTCATCGATAAACACCGTGAATCGTTATTTGCGTATGAAACCACTCCGAATGAGGTCTTTGCCCAGGCTGCAATCTCTATAGTCCTAAATCAGAACCTTAATTCGCTCGCCAACGACCCATTCAGCATTCTTGGTGGTGGCACAGGCTTCACAGGCAGTTTCCAATCGCGTGTCATAGACTTCCTCGAAGGAACAGGTGAGACTAAGCGTAAGATCACTGTTGTTGTGGCGCAGAAGGCAAAAGATACCTACGACATAACCGTCGACGGATCCATATATAATTCCGTCACTGCGCATTTCTCTCCAGCGGAGAGATCCAAGCTAATCGGATTCTACTCACACATGCGGGCAGAGACGACAGTAGTGCGAAAAGAGAACACACTAGTAATTTTCCAAGGAGGGAAGGAGTATAAATTAGTACTGCCGCACCCAACATGGTGGGAGAAAGCATTGGGAGGAGTTGAGGTGAAAAATAGTGTCGTAGCTCCAATGCCTTGCAAAGTTCTTAGGGTAGAGGTAGAAGCTGGGAGGAGAGTGAAGAAAGATGAGGCGTTGGTGGTTATCGAGAGTATGAAGATGGAAACGGTAAGTGCATTCTCCATGTGCCCCAAAGAGTAAATGTTTCCCATCAACTGTTGAAGCTAATGGGATGGGAAATTAGGTGATTAGAAGTCCACACGATGGAGTGATTGCCAAAATTGTACACGGAGAAGGGGTAAGTCGTGTCGTGTCGGAAGTTTTTTTCGTTCCAAAGCTGACGTGCAGTTCGTGTACAGGATGTGGTTAAGGCTGGGACCGTGCTGGTACTATTTGAAGCAGAAGAAGTTTAGATTAGTGGACAGATGGATATTGCAAGCAGACGCGTGGGCGAAAATTGAAGCATTTCCAGCACCAAGAACTCGTAATTTAGATGGCACATTGATTATTTTTGGCGTGAGCCGCGTCAGGGAAGTAGGTGGGGTTTGAGATTTGGCGCCATTTGTAGCTTAGTGACTTTATTTCTTGTCTTGATGTGTGCAAGGGAGGGCGTTTAGCGAAACCCGCCAACTCTCAGGTTCTTAAGTTAAGCGATGGGTGTGCAGAGAGGGGCAAGCGCAGTTTAGGCTTCTTCGCTTCCGGCAGGAGTGCAGCTGCACGGTTTCATCATCAGTGCATGGGCCAGCCAAGAAAACGTGTTGGTTGGCTGGCACGCAAACAGGATCTCAGGATTGAGAAGTGTCACGCATGCGGGATAGGCTTTCGGGCACTTGGTTTGTGCTCATCCTGGAATGGCAACGAGTGGACAGTCGCTGCGTCATACATGGGTCTCTGCTGTTGACGCCTGTTTTAGATTTGGTGAGCTGGTGAGGGTCGGTATAAACAGACGCCCATCGCGCTCTTCCTCTGGCTCCCATCCAGCTGCTATAAACAACAAAAGCGATTTACTCACTGCCCAGCTAGAAGAATCGACACTTGGCCCTACCAGTTCTCAGAAAGAAACAAAACCGACTCTATATATACATCAGACCTTCAATCTTTCCTCCCAGTCAAAGCCCCTCCAGCACAACAATGGTCCTCAAAACTAAAGTGCAGTCTTCTCGCCCAGGCGGCCTCGTTGGTGTCATTCTCCGCACAGCTCTTCGCGTGATCCAGCTGATAATCGCACTCGTAATCGCTGGTATCTACGGACAGGACCTCCACAAAGCACATGATGCAGGCGAGACAGCAGATTCACGATGGGTTTTCGCCGAGATCGTTGCGGGGCTAACCATCGTCACAACAATTGTTTACCTGATACCCATGATACGGAGCGCCAAGTTTTTTGCGTGGGATACTGTTTTATTGTATGTGCCAACCATATCCCTCCAATCCACCTTGTAGGAAATAACGCGTAAGCTGATTTACTTATTTTGGGTTGGTGTAGTTTGTTTTGGGTTATCCTGTTCGGCATCTACGGAAAATTGTATATCCGTGAGAATTGCGAAGGGAGCAGCGCTTGTGGGAGGATGAAAGCCGCGGTGTGGTTCGATATGCTGGGGATGATTTTCTGGTTTCTGAGTGCTACTGGTAAGCGACATTCACATGCCCAGTTGTAATAACACCACCCCCACGATAAATCGTTAATATTTTCCTTCAGGCGGTGCGTATATGTTCTGGAAAGAACGGCATAGCAGCTCCATGTACACTGGTCGCGGATCAGTCGTTTAAACGCACTTTCAACCCATTCCGATTACTGTGTTACCTTCCCCCCTCCAGCACGCCTATTTTTATTTTAATGCAGCATAAATACCACTTTGTTTTCACTACATCTTACCCAAATTTCTGCTGTGCAGTTTTGGAGAGACGTTATCTTCTTTGTTAGATATCACTAAAGTACCCCAGCTGGTGGATTGGGGTGGCGGGGAACAAGCTGTGGTGATGGGATTGGAAAATCCGTTGGCTGGAACCTATTTCTCAGGACGCTAGTATATGAAGGGCCTATGTGGGAGTAAACCGGCGCATTCTTTTTTCTTTTTTTTGTGTTTCTCTATCACTTTTTCTTCGATACTAAGGCTATATTGCCTGCCCGCAATGAATCAAGTTTGCCTAACTCTTAAGGTTGGATGTCTTTTCTATCGGTCCTATTCACGAATTAGTATTAAATCAATGAATCATCTAATAGTCACTCCAGCAGCGCTAAGCTCAGGGGGTTGGGATATCTAGAGGCCAACAGCATACTTAAAATCACGAGTAGTCACTCGGTTTACGTTAGCATAAGGTCTCTGATTAGTGTTTTTGTTTTTGTGTTTATTATCAAATGTGACCAGCACTAAAGCTATGACAATACAAAAATAACTGAATTCACATATCCCCCATTCCTTTCATATCCTCCATTCCTTTCATATCCCCCATTCCTTTCATATCCCCCATTCCTTTCATATCCCCCATTCCTTTCATATCCCATCTTCTTGGCTTGTCTCGAATCAAATCCTGGGGCTCTGCTCCAGAGTTTGTAAATTTGATTAGTGAGTTATCCACGCCAGTTGTCAAGTATTATAAGGCATAGGAAATAAGATTCCTAATCCTGCTCAAACTAGTGGATAGAACTCATCGCCTCCCTATCTAGGCTCAAGCGGAGCACCGTGGCTTCGAGCATTTCATGTACTAAGATATCAAACAGCTATCATCTATTCTGGTCATCAAGTCTTTGGATATGGAAAATTTTAATCATATTCAATCACTCGGAATACTAGTACCACGTGATTTGCTGGAGGGAAACCACACTGGCTGACCAACCAGTCCCACAATAGAGTACATTCTCCATGCTAAAAACATAGTTACGTATTCTGCGTGTATTTATTGAGAAGGATTAGCGATTCGCTTTGCATGCTAAAACCGCTGTACACAAGGACACGTAAAGATTGGTCTGGTTTTTATGAACTAGTCCATCTCCGCCTACTAAGAGTTATCATTCCATAGGATTCTTCAACTAGTCCGTCAGTTCCCTCAATCCATCACTATGGTGATGATCATGTTCCGTATTGGGTACAGGATGAGTTGAATTTGCAGAGCTAAGAAGACTCTACACGAGGTATCCCAGCGAGTCCACAAAAAAATTGCCTCGTTTATATGCCAACAACAATGGCAAATCCTCCGTTGTTCCCCGCAGCAGTTATACATTGCTGGTAAATAGCGCGCTGGAAACCCTAACCTAGATACTTAAGAGCCTGATGTGGCGAAGAGCTGGAAAACGAGCAGGTGGGCATGTGGTTTAGAGGTATAATATCTCATTCGCATTGAGATGGTCCTGGGTTCGATTCCCAGCTTGTCCATTCAAGTTTTGTTTTGTTTTACTTCCTTTCTAGAAGGTATTTGGGGGGGGGGGTTGGTGAAGTGATGGTAGATTGGACCTTATTTACGTGTGGTTACACGATTAGAATAGTTTAAGTTGAACCTTATTTGTAGTTTGATAGGTAGAGTCCTCCCTGGGAGTATGGCACAAAACAAGGTACAGTCGTGTAAGAAAAGTCTTGACACCCCACCTAACTAGCGAGACAGCCACTGGGGTGTCAAGACTTTTCTTACACGGCTGTACACTCAACTCTCGAGCCGGAACACAGACTTTTACGCTCCCAGATCACAAGATCCAGGAAATCTAACTTGGTCATGTAGTTTCATGTAGTTTTGTTGCAACACGAAGCTGTTGTGGCGTTGTTGCACCATACCCCAGGAACGACTCTACCGAGAAAGTTGAGCAAGGATCGCACTATTTAAGGTTGCTGCAGTGGCTTCCGTTGCAAGGGGATTCGTCTGTCACCCTACTAGCAATATTCGGTTTGTTGTGACAGGTGTTCCTATGATAAAGTCTGTTATGACGTTATGCTTTCATTTTGACTGCAGATCATTCGACCTATAGGTCTAGGTAGGCAGCGAGGTGAAAATCGAGGGAATGGTAAATGGGAAGCATCCGAATGTTCGAGACGGCGCCCGATTGATCGCCAAGTAACTAGAATATTGATGAATCTTGCTGGTCTTTGTCGCCTTTTCCGGCCGAGAATGGCAATCACGTGCTTGGCAGATTATCAAGATCGAAAGGCTGCGAAGTTGGCGGTGCAGATAGGGTGGAGTTAATTTACCAAGATTTGTGCCAAGACGATGGAGATCATTGGGCCTGCAGGCCGTGCCGGGGCGCGAAAGGCCCGAAGGCCGAGTCGGCCCCTGTCATACACGTGGGCTGGCAGACGCCACGCAGCCGCATGTCATGTCTGGCAAGGAAGGAAGGACTTCGGTCCGTAGCTCGCAGCCGAGAGCCGAGAGCTCCGCGAAAAAGCAAATGAAAAGGAGCATCGTGAGTTTCCAAAAAACCCATGGAGACTGAAAAGGGAAATAGCTAAGCAGTCGTTCGCATCAGTGGGCTTCCCGCACGGCGCCCAAGCCAGCCAGAACAGAAGCAGTGGAAGATTGGAGCAAGCCATCCCGGCCGACAACTTTAACTCTCCCTTGCAGCCCGGAGGATCTTTAATCCTTTCACGTGGGAAGACCACGTTGTGCGGCCGTCTCGGGGCCGGGGAGACTGGGGGATTGAAATTTCAAATTGTCGCCGTTTGGGTACATGCGTCTGCTGCAGTGCTAGCAGTAGCAGCAGAGTGTGGGAAATGTGCCTCGGCTCAAACAATGGACCGATTCGTGGTCTACGCGACTGCACCCAGGCTGGCCTCCCAGACAGCTGAGATAGCCGACATGATGGGACAGGGCTGATGGGGATCAAGGTGCTCTGCAAGTGAGATCAGAGTGCTTTGCTGGGGGCCAGAGAGGCCTCTCTCCAGCTCCACGAGAACGGATTCCTGGCAGAACAGCACAGCGAAACTTCCAGATGCCACCGTTCCAGTGCTCCAGTCTGTTCTGTGATGTGAATCGCCCGAGAGTCAAACTGCGCCTCGGCACGGCTATCCGCAGTCTTGGCATGCTGACAAAGCGGTGCATTCCCTTCGTCTTTTCCTTGTTCCGAGGAAACCCTATCGCCGGACCCACCACCTGTGTGCCCCACCCACCTCTACCTCACCTCACCTCACCTCACCTCGCCTCACGTCCACCTCCCTTAATGCCGGATGCTGGCAAACAGGCATGGCATCGCTCCTGGCCTCGGCTGGCGTGCCACTTGAAAATTTACTTGCTAGTGTGTAATCTGCCCGTCAAGCTTTTGCTGGCCTCGGAAACCAGCGGGCCCGGCGGACTGTTTATTTCGTCCGGGTCGTGCTATTCCGGCCCATGGCCTTGGTGGAGGGGAATCCTTATTAAAACTGGACTTCGCTCTGTCTGGCTCCGGTCCCTCATCCAAACAATCAAACAAACAGTAGTTCTCCATCGTAGGCTGGTAACTAAGGAACAGCTTCGAGCCCATCGCCAGCATCACACATCCATAGTCACACAATCGCCAAACACCATCTGCAACGCTAGTAAGCATCCTCTAATTTAAGCTTAAATCAATGGCGGACGCTACAACTGCTCCCCAAAGAGGAGAATCGGAAAAACCCCTTGGCCGACCTCTCTCGGCTTCTTCAGCAGCGTCGTCGAACTCGTCATCCTCAAGGACGGTTGGCGAAGGTGAACATTCTGGGACCCATTACATCGATCTTGAATCGCAAAGCGGACCTAGCACGTACAAGGCGAGAGGAAGAGGTGCTTCGGTATCATCTGCTGCCACTCAGAAAGATATATATCAGGACCTATCAGCAGAGGACGCAGATCTTCGACGGCAAGAGACACTGCAAGAACTTAGATCGGTATATTCACGACGCACAGAAAACGAAGGCGAATTAGATGCGCCCGATGATGCCTCGGAATTTAGAAATATCGATCCAGAATTGGTGACATGGTAACTACTTCGCTCCCAAGCTGTCAATGATTTTCTTTTCGGAAACGCGGGGCTGACCGTTTTGTGCGACACAGGGATGGCCCAGATGATCCGGCAAACCCTCGAAACTTCCCCAATGCGAAAAAGTGGAGCATCACTTTGATCGTCTCAATGTACACTTTCGTCTCTCCGTTCGCCAGTAGTATCGCTGCCCCCGCCGCCCAGGCTTATGCTAGGGAATTCGGTATCACCAATTCCACGGTTGCCTCCATGACCGTCTCTGTGTTCTTGATCGGCTTCGCGCTTGGCCCCCTGTTTTTTGCTCCGCTGTCCGAAATCTTTGGCCGTGTCAACGTTATGCAAGTCTCTATCTTCATCTTCCTGATATTCAACATCGCCTGCGCTGTTGCCCAAACAACCGGGCAAATGATCGCTTTCCGTTTGCTCGCCGGTTTGGCTGGTAGCTCGCCGCTAGCCCTGGGTGCTGGAATCCTTTCCGATATCTGGGCTCCCGTCGATCTTGCACGCGCTATGGCTTTCTTCGCCCTCGGCCCGCTGTTGGGACCCGTCTGCGCGCCGATCATCGCCGGGTTCATCGTGCAACACGTGTCCTGGAGGTGGGTGTACTGGGTGTTGGCTATCGTCACCGGTGTGACTGCGGTTATCGGAGCGATCGTTTTCAAGGATGAGACATACGCTATTGTGATCCTCAACCGCAAGGCAGAGAAGGCACGGAAAGAAACTGGAAATGAGAATCTTCACACCGTCTTCGAGGTTAGCAGAGATATCAAGACTAGTTTCAAGATTGCCCTCACCAGACCATTCTTGATGTTGGCCTTGAATCCAGTTTTGTTGTCGCTTGGCTTGTTCATGGCATTCGTAAGTGCATCCTTCCCATACCCTTAGACTAGAAATGAAAATACTAACTATTCTCACAGACTTACGGATTCCTATACTTGATGTTTGTCACCTTTCCACTCTTGTTCCAAGGTGAATACGGCGAGACCACCGGTATTGCTGGTCTGAACTACCTCGCTCCCGGTGTCGGTTTCTTGCTTGGCCTTGCTATCTTTACTCCCGCCCTCCAAATGGTATACCTCAGACTCACTGCCGCCAACGGTGGAGTCGCTAAACCCGAATACCGTCTCCCCACCCTTTTCGTTGGCGCGATTTTCATTTCTGGTGGTCTGTTCTGGTATGGATGGTCTGCCGAGAAACATCTCCACTGGATCATGCCTCTCATTGGAACCGCCATGTTCTCAATGGGTCTAATTTCCGTCTTCTCTTCCGTTCAAACATACCTCATCGATATGACACCTCGGTACGCCGCATCCGCAGTTTCCGCCGCCACGCTTTTCAGATCACTTTTTGGCTTCGCCTTCCCGCTGTTCGGAAGGCAGATGTACGACAAACTCGGGTATGGATGGGGAAATTCGTTGATGGGTTTCATCGCGCTGCCGCTGGGATTGTTGTTCCCGCTGTTGATCTTCCGTTATGGCGAAGGGTGGAGAATGGCCGCGGAGAAGAGGATCGAGAGGGTCGAGGCTAGTCAACGTGCTTCTGCCGCGGCATCCGCTGCCAAGCATGCTACACACGAGGCGGAGAAGGCCGCCAGACATTAAATGGCTGTTTATTATAGGACCATAATTTCTCGGCTATTTGTTTCAATCTCTTATTTTTTTGCCTGTTCTTTTCGTCTGTCAATATTTTTGGGGGATTACCGGATATCATTGCATTTTTGTGGATGGTGTTTTTTTTATTTTTGTTTTTGAAAAGCGGGTTTGGGATATCTCTTGGTTCGACGGTTAATGGTTTAGTACATACTTGGAAGATGCATGGTGTAATTATATTAGTGGGTTAATTGTTTTAGTGAGTTAATGGTTATATATACCTATAGATTAAAGATAATGAGAGGCCTGATTTGCTATTATCACTGAGCCCATTTCTCGGTCTCTGGAAGAAAGTACACACCAAATTGCAAAGCACGGAAATACATATAGGTAGTCAAAAGCGACTTTGTTAAAACACGTGGATCGCCCGCACTTGCCAAGCCCAACCACATGCAGCGCCACAGGAACATACAGACGAGTGAAAAAAGTGACGAAACAAGGGTCAATATACACCAAAACAAGCCAACTTTAGCTCAATTTACCTCCCACTAAAAGTTGTGGCAACAAAAAACTGAGTAGTGGGACACATCTAATAGCTCTGGAATTTAGATCCATGAACTTTCTGTACTCCCTCGAATTTTCTGTATTGAAATAGGAGCCTTTGACTTCATGAGGTTTGGTTGTTTACCCAATTTTGGTGAGGAAAGGTATGATGCAACGGAAATCTATGGGTACTACAACTTTAAAAAGTTCTAGCCTATGATCCTCTAAATAGAATAGCCCAGGAATTCACTTATAGAGAGTTCATGAGTGATGAAGTCACTGGTAGGCTAGTCATGTCACTTAGCTAATTTTAATAGTGAAGGTTTTGGTTGTGAAGTTGGCCGATTTTGGTGTGTTTTGGTCGTTGTTTCCTCACTTTTTTCACTCGTCTGTACACGTTCAATCCAAGGCGAGACAGATTAAAGGAGATGTTCGCTAGTTAGCCAAGTCAGGGTTAATCTCCTACCACTCGCCAGGATCCTGAGGGTAAGGCTGTGGGTCTGTAGATTGATATGTTATCTATTCCCTTCAGAAATCGTTCTATTGTTGGAATGTTATTTGGGGGGGGGGCTGTATCTGAGGATCAGTTTTATTGTCATTTTCATTTTAGGAAATCGCTGTAGAGATTATTTTGGAAGTTGATCCCAATCAAACGCAGATTCCCGTCGATCTAAAATTATAGATTGAATATCGAGAGTGGGTATTAGCCGAGATGTGGGCACAGTGTCGTCCGTCGTTCGTCGACTGGGTTTTTGCAAAACGTTGCCTGGTGTCGATTCAAGCTTAACGCACGCCAAGCGGTTGGGCGACACGAACCAACGGCGTTCAACCGTCCAACGCTGTCCCAGCGAGAGACTGCTTGGCTAGGCCCAAAACACACGTCGGCTCTCACCCGAGCGTTAGGACCCTCACAGATCGAGTTTAGCTTGGTGAAGCTGTTTTACGCCGCTGTCTAATTTCGGAGAAAGCTCGAAACGAAACAGCTCCTTTTCGCACGTCCAGCTGTCACTGCTGATGACCAGCGAAACGATGCAGAGCAGCAGAGGTTGAGTGACATGTATGCCTGGAATCACACATCGCCTTGCGCATTTTGGCATTCGACGTGTTTGCGCTCGATGGGAAGGCAGAGCGAAGTACCGGGACAGCTCATGGTAGGTGAGATAGACGAGAGCAAGCTGAAAACTGCCGAGACGGGGGCATTCTCGCGCGCCCGTCTCTCTCTCGCTCTCGCTCTTGCTCTTCTCCACAAACAACCGCTGGCGCTCGCGTTCATAACCTAGAGTACTTCAGCAGCCAGGGGTGGGGTGGGTGGGGGGGATTATCTCGGTTCCCTTTTCTAGGTCTGTAAGTTACGGCTGCAATTACGGATCAACGGTGTAACTGCAGGTTTTTTTTCCCTTTCTTTCCTTCATTTTGCAACCGGCGCATGCTCCTACATACGCTGCTTAGCCCTCCCCCCCAAGCTTCCAGAACGCGGTCGATCATTTTCGCGCCCGGTTTCTCACCTCTTGTCTTTTCACTCACTCACTTTCACTCACTTTCACTTGGTTCTGCTTTTCTTTTGTCTCTCTCCTCTCCCTCCATCTTGCTCAAATTCTAGCTGCTCCAGTCGTCTGTTCTTTTTATTCCATTTTTCTCCGTTTCCTCGACGATTCGGCTTCAGCCTCTCTCTCCCCACCTCGCCGCCGTCGTCGTTGTCCACTCGTCATCGACCCGTGTTTTCGTGGTCTCCCTGCTGCACATTACATACTCTACATACATACCTACATACACACCCACCCGCATACATACAATACCTGCTCTCTAGTCAAGCGGCTCTTGGAACCCTTCTTCTCCTCCCATTCAACCATCGAGATACAATTTCAGCTATACATTAGATCTATCTATGCAGCACAGGTACGAACCAGCAACAGCACTCCTAACACATGCGCACATATACCGCCTCTCACCCCCCCCCCTTAAGAGCAGTGAATGGAAGCTAATGGGGCCAACCTCCTCGACGTCCAGCAGAAGGCGAGAATACAATATCGTGATACTAGGAGCTGGTAAGCTGGACCCTCATAGTTAATTTATCTGGGAATTTCACTTTTCGCAATCTGGATTCATCTCGCTGACTGAACTCCTACAGGTGGTGTTGGGAAAAGCTGTCTCACAGGTTCATCTCCATTCCTCCTCTCTGTGAGGCTGATCTCGTGCCGGAACTAAACGACCTCGCTTGCAGCACAATTCGTTCACAATGAGTGGATAGAATCTTACGACCCCACCATCGAGGATTCCTACAGGAAGGTCATCGATGTAGATGTGAGTGACAATCCAGAAATCCGCTCTCAGTCATTAGTATGGAAGGCTTATTATGGATTATTTTGTTTGCAATAGGGTCGATCATGCATCCTTGAAATGTCAGTATACCTTCGTCCATCCCAGACAAAACCTGCTCCCAACCCATAAACAGTTTTTAGGAAAGGCTAATACGAGGCCCACTACTCCCGCGGCGAATTTTCCACAGATTGGACACAGCAGGGACGGAACAATTTAGTCAGTAGCTTTTTTTTTTTTGAGGGGTGGGGATGGACTACCTATCTGAGAGCTTTTGAGACTAACTTGGTACATCTTACCTGTAAATAGCTGCTATGAGGTGAGAAGCTTCCTTCTTTGTCTACTATTGGGCCTAGCTAACGTCATCCTAGAGAGATATATATGAAAACCGGTATCTACCTTAGTCCCTACCACCCCCGTCACGACCCCTGACTAACAGTCGTCATCGAACGTAGGCCAAGGTTTCCTGCTAGTCTACTCGATAACGAGCCTCAGCACTCTCACCGAGCTCTCCGATCTTCGTGATCAAATCCTACGCATCAAAGAAGCCGAATCCGTGCCTATCGTGATCGTCGGTAATAAGTCAGATTTGGAAGAAGACCGCGCGGTGCATCGCAACCGTGCCATCAACCTTTCGCAGAAGTGGGGCCGCGTACCTTTCTACGAGACATCAGCAAGGAAACGGCAGAATGTGGATGAAGTCTTTTTGGATTTGTGCAGGCAGATGATGAGAGCGGATGTGAATGCCGGCGGGGGAGGTGACGGATACGGCAGATCAGAGAAATCGGAGGGACGGAAGGGACGGAAGGGGACAACGGGAAAGAAGGAGAAAGGGGGACGTTTCTGCGTTATCCTATAGAAGAGAGTTTTGGATTTGAGCTTGGATTTTTATTTATTTTGCCGACACCCTCCGGGACATATTTTCTTTTTGTTGTCTTCCCGTTCCTTTCCCTCCAATTCCCGCTATCGGAGAAGCTGCTACAGCACTTCTCTTTTTTTTATTTCCCAATTTTTCATTTGTATATATTTTTTCCTTTGGCGCCGTTTGGAAAAGAGAAGGAAAGAGTGCGAGTATAAGGTAAAGGGACAAGACCAGAAAGGCGCGGATTATAGGGGCTTTTTTATTTTATTTTTATTGGCGATCACTGGCGTCGACTGTATTGACTTGGGTTACCCAATTGTTTCTTGTTTTTTTTGTTTTGTCATCTTATATTGTGGGCAAACTTTGGGGGATTTATTGCGCTTTTTTTTTTCTTTTTCTTTCTGTTGTGGATGGAAACCGTCATACTCTTGTTGAAGAATTCATGGTGCTAAATCACCCATTGACCAAGTTTCTTGGTTTTTTTTTTCTTTCCCTTGAATGTCCGAGGGTACGGTTACAACTATATGATTGTGAACATGCGGCACGGCATTTGGGGGTGGTGCTTGAAAATAGCCGGGGGTAATAATGAGTACTCGAGCGCTCTCGAGCTCGGTCAAAATACTTTAAACTACCAACGTCACATCGCGCAGGTACTCCCGCAACCTTGAACCTTACCGGTAGTTGGGGGGGGGGTCGTCTTAGATCAGAAGTGATCAGAGCGGAGGCACAGCGATTGACTGCAGAACGAAATGATTTGGTTAATTTCCTCATTTAGTGGAATCTCAGGTGGTTCTTGCACCCGTGCAGCGGCCGTGTGGCCAAGTTTGGGACCCAGGAGTTTGGTCGACGGAAACGCTTGATCACTTGGGTTAGACACAGGTTACCCAGCTATCTGGACATTCTCCTGCCCTCCAGGAAGCGAGATGAAGGAGTATTGTTTTTCTTTTTGAACATGCATCTGGGTGTATGGGATGGGATAGTGTCTTGGGTTTAGGTGGGACCTGTGCTTTGAATTGGAATTCCAAGAAAAAAAACACGGCGTGCCCTCCAGGTCGAGGTGGGCCTGAGCGGAAAAGAAAAAAACACCGAGGAGGGGAAACGTGACAAATTGCAAAGACCACGGGGGTGGGAATTGGGCAGACGCGATTCCTCTCTCTCGGGAGGCCGGAGATATTCCCGGGTCCGTGGAAGTGATCACTGGGAGAGGTCAAATACCTGTAC
This sequence comes from Gyromitra esculenta, assembly GCA_038503075.1. NCBI lineage: Eukaryota > Fungi > Ascomycota > Pezizomycetes > Pezizales > Discinaceae > Gyromitra > Gyromitra esculenta. The sequence continues at coordinate 727,771 of JBCAML010000020.1, read as the reverse complement.
ATGTACCTACACCCCCCCTTGGGAGAGATGGATCACGTGGACAATCGGAGTCTGTTCCTATCACCACCAGTCACGTGACTTGCTTGGTTCTGGCAACATGGCTGTGGTCTGTGATCCAGGCCATGCTGAGATGCTTTATTTGCGCACGATATTTATCGGTGCAGCTTGAACCTGGAAACGACACAGACACAGACCGGGCGGCAACCCTCAGCCAACAGACCCGCAAACTATAACATGAGTGATCGTCCAGCATCAGCTAAATAACCTCTTCGAGAGTCAGTACTGTATGGTGGTTTGGAGGGGTTTTTTTCTTTCTTGAAGAAATTGGGATTCTTGCGGCGCAATGGTAAGACAACCCCAAGACGCAACTACATCCCAGGTCAGCTAGTGGCCATGGCCATGGTTCCCGAAACAGAGGTTCATAGGACTCGTGGGAAAAACGAATGGGAAGAAGGATTCCAGGGGAGGGGGGGCTATTTGCTCGATCTGACTCAGATTTGTTTGTTTCCAATCCTTCTCAAACCTTTCTTCTTTTTCGTTTTTCGTTTTTCGTTATTTTTCGTTTTTTGGGTTGCGTCTGAGCATATATGAGCGTCACATATGGGGGGGGAGCGCGTCCCCCCCCTTGCAGACTAACTGCGGATTCTGTGGTTTGTCGCTGCCAAACACAGAGGACTACCTGTTTTCTTTTTCCCTTTTCGTCAATTTCTTCCCCTTTCTACAGCTGTGAAACCTCCATGGTGTCGAGTGATTGACAGTGACCCAGTGTGCTACTCGACTCTCGGCATACCGGATGAGGCAAGGCTTTTGCGATCTGTTGGAGACCTATCTGGTCTCTTAAACGATGGAGATATTATTCTGCATGGAATATAGCTGGGCTTGTATGGGGGCCCGGGAGAAGAAGAGGGGGTCGAGGGGGCAGTGCGAAAGGGGTTCGAGTCAGCGCCAGTGTGGATATCACATTGCACAGTATTTTTGAAGGTATTTCTCCCAATTGGTCTCCTCTAATGCACTACATCCTAAAAATCCCAAACTTGCTTCTCTTCTCCTCCACGCTTCCTCCGAGAGCCGCTCTCAGCCCCAGCCCCAGCACCTTCCTCGTGTCCTCCGGTGGGATCACCCCGTCGTCCCATAGCCGCGCAGAAGAGAATGTAGCTTCGCTCTCGCTATCAATACGATCCCTCAGCTCTGGATCGACCGTCTTCCCAACTGTCGCCATGACGGAGGAAAGCTGCTCCGAGCCCATTACCTATGGTACCGTCAGCCGAGTCCGTGGGCCAAAAGAATACCGGGGGGGGGGACATACGCCGATCTTCGCATTCGGCCACATCCACAGAAACCGTGGTGAATACGCCCTCCCGCACATGCCGTAATTTCCCGCGCCATAACTCGCACCTACCACAACGGTAAACTTGGGCACATCTGCGCAACTCACGGCATTGACAAGTTTCGCGCCATTCTTTGCAATCCCGCCAGCTTCTGCGTCTTTGCCTACCATGAACCCGCTGATGTTCTGCAAAAATACCAACGGGATGTCGCGTTGCGCGCACAGTTGGATGAAGTGTGCGCCCTTCAGCGCAGACTCGGAGAAGAGAATACCGTTATTGCCGACAATGCCGACGGGGTATCCGTGGATGCGGGCGAAACCTAGGTTTAGGGATTAGATGGTGGGAGTGATATGCTGTGATGGGACGTACCAGTGACGAGGGTAGTGCCGTAATTGGCCTTGAATTCGGAGAACTCGCTCCCATCTACGATTCTTGCAATAATCTCGTGCACATCGACTTGTTTCCTCAAGTTTGTTCCAACAATGCCGTTTAGCTCTTCTGGGTCATACAGTGGCTCCTTTACCTCTTCTGCTTTTGTAGGGGCGATTGATTCCGGCCAATTAAGGTTTGCGACGCAGCGGCGGGCGAGAACGAGCGCGTGGGCGTCATCGACAGCGAGATAGTCTGTTACCCCGGAAACCTTGGAGTGAAGTTCACCACCACCGAGTTCTTCTGCTGTTACGACTTCCCCGGTCGCAGCTTTGACAAGAGGTGGTCCAGCCAGAAAGATTGTTCCAGAGTTTTGAACAATAATGGACTCGTCGGACATGGAAGGGACGTAGGCACCACTAAAATAAAATACCGCATTTAATCATTGCCCGGTAAAGTGAAATAAGGATACTCACCCTGCTGTGCATGGCCCCATGACTACAGAAAGCTGGGGGATTCCCTGAGAGGACACTACACTCTGTCAGCCTGGAATCCGTCTGCTTATTCCCTTGAAAACGCACTCCTAGCTTGGTTGTAGAAAATCCTCCCGAAATGTTCTCGATCTGGGAACACATCGGCTTGGTGTGGGAGGTTTGCTCCACCAGAATCCACCAGGTAGATACATGGCAGCCTATTCTCAAGCGCAACGGCCTGGGCACGGATGTGTTTCTTGACGGTAATTGGGTAGTACGTTCCGCCTTTGCATCTGCAGTTGTTGGGAGTTTAGTTAGTAGTCAATTGACCTTGGCCGGTGAGTTCCGGGGCCCCACGTGCTATCATTGGCAACAATCATGCATTCCACGCCGGAAACTCTACCGATTCCCGTAATGATTCCGCCAGCCGGTACCTCTTCCTCAGGATATAGCTTGTACCCCGCCAAAGGCGATAGCTCTAGGAATGCAGACCCAGGATCCAGCAGAGCTGTTATACGGCTATTGCGCCGAGCGTAAGCTTCGGTACTCAGTTTCCAACGCGAGGATGGCCAATCTCACTCTCTAGGTAGCATCTTATTCCTAGCCAGATGCTTTGCGCGAGCTTTCTCGGGGCCTCCAAGAGCTATCTTCTGATGGAGATTCCGCAGCGACGCGGCGGTCTCGGACATCTGTTCGACATTCTGCTTGTATTCCGGAGAAGAGGCGTCGACCGCTGTAGGTAGTACCGAAACCGCTTTTTCGAAATGGGCATGGGAGTGAGTGGCAGTTCCTCGCCGTAGTAGAGGCCTAGAGACAGGGAGACACCGGGGTATGCGAGCCAGAGAAGCTCTGAATGGGCGAAACAGTAGCATTGGAAGCTGCAGAGAGGGGTAAACAGCAGATTATTATGAATCAGGAGGGCTGAGGGGGGGAGGAGAGGGAGAGAGAGAAAGAGAAGCGGAAATGCAGTATTCAGATACATCGCAGCTGCGGCATACTCCGATGTTTTTCCCCACAGCCGACGGTAGCCGCAGCCTCGTGACCTTGCCCCCAAAGCATACAGCTTCCTGAATTGAATATCAACTCCATTCCACTCCTCCATCCTGCTGTATCCCCCCCCGGCTTCTCTCACAGCTCGGCTTCAGTTCGTCAGTAATTCCCCCAAGAGTTTATAATGTCCCTTTTAGTACTGTCCCGCTCGCTGCTCGCTCGAAGATCGCTCCCCATTGCCGTCTCCAGGCCACTGCTATGTTCCCGATTCGTCTCCACAAAACACACTCCCAACTTCAAGCCCCCGACTTCTGAAGACCTTGTTGAGCTGCGGGAGCGAGTTCGTGAATTTACAAGTAATCTACTCCATCTCTCTCCCTGAATAGGCGGCTGATACCTTCTTCCAGAACGTGAAATCCCTGAAGAATTCGCTGCCTCTGTTGACAGAACCAATGCCTTCCCCAGCGAAATGTGGGGTAAGCTTGGCTCGGCTGGGTTCCTCGGAGTCACGGCGGAAGAAGAATATGGCGGGCTAGAACTCGGCTACCAGGCACATTGCGTCGTCATGGAAGAGCTGTCCAGAGCTTCCGGGAGTATTGGCCTTTCTTACGCTGCACACTCGCAATTGTGCGTGAACCAGCTTTCACTTAACGGAACAGCGGAACAGAAGGAACGCTTTCTCCCAGGACTGATATCCGGGGAGAAAGTTGGCGCGTTGGCGATGAGCGAGCACTCTGCGGGGAGCGATGTAGTGAGCATGAAGAGTTCTTGCAAAAAAGTGGATGGAGGCTGGCTTTTGAATGGAACCAAAATGTGGATTACAAATGCAAGTTTAGCTTTTAGTACCTCCGACCATCATCATCGATCGTGGCTTACCTCTTCCTAGGGACCAGACGCAGATGTGGTGGTCGTCTACGCAAAATCAGAACCTACAAAGGGCTCCAAGGGTATAACCGCCATGATTGTCGAGAAAGGCATGAAGGGATTCTCTTGCGCCCGCAAGCTCGATAAGCTTGGTATGCGTGGTTCTAATACCGGTGAACTCGTCTTCGAGGATGTGTTTGTTCCTTTCGAGAACCAACTCGGTGAGACGAACCGCGGTGTCAAGGTCCTCATGGAAGGGCTTGATTTAGAACGCCTTGTGCTCTCTGCTGGGCCTGTTGGGTAGCGCGCCCCCACCCCCACCTTAAATTGTTATATTTTGCATGGCTCTTAACTATTACACAGCATTATGCAAGCTTGTCTCGATATAACTCTTCCATATGTGCACCAGCGCAAGCAATTCGGCATTCCCATCGCCCACAACCAGCTCATCCAAGCAAAACTAGCCGACATGCACACGAAGCTGTCTGCCGCGCGGGCCTACACCTATGCCACAGCACGCACCGTCGACGAGGGTACCATAGAGACAAAAAACTGTGCAGGGGCAATATTATTCGCGAGTGATCGTGCCACGGAGTGTGCACTTGATGCAATTCAGTGTTTGGGTGGGAACGGCTATATCAACGAGCTGCCGGCGGGAAGACTGCTGAGAGATGCAAAACTGTATGAAATTGGTGCGGGGACGACACAGGTCAGACAGATTGTGGTTGGGAGAGCGTTTAACAGGGAGTATGCAGACCAGGTAATTTAGGGATTCGCGTATGAGTAATTTGTATAGGGAGTGTATATGTAATTATGCCCTTTTTTTTTGTTGTTTGTGTGCTTTTGGACGGAAGTGGTGTAGGATGTTGGGTGTGAATAAATATCAAGATGCCAGCAAGCGGAGCAAATAAAGCGAGTGATTTTATATGAAGCAATTTCTGAAACTCGGAAAACTAAAATCCACAAGGTATCGAAGTGATAGATATATGTAGGTTCACAACTGATGTGAGCACACAAAGTCGATTTAGACATCTTGTGTTATGGAGATAAAGCACGTTAAACTGATCCCTGGGGATAAAAAAAGGCCGCCAAATTCTTTATATTCATTGTATCAACTCTTTACTTTTACTCACACCAGTTTTTCATTTTAAAAGACCCAAACTCATTCTACCACCCGTTCTCCATTTTTTTGTTGTTTCTGATCAAGGGGATTATTAAGATAGAGCAAACGGACGAAAACGGATGAGGAAAAAAAAAAAAATCACCCAGAGGCAAAACGGATACGCAGATGAGACAATAGCGATGAAAAGAAAAAAAACAAGAACCCAATCTGAATCAAAAGCCCACTCCTACTCCGCCCCAGCCCACTTATTCTCGTTCCCAGCTACTCCAGACTTAAAGAATCATCTCCTCGTCCTCCTCCATTGCTGCTGGCAGTGGCGCGATTGTATTCACTGTCGCAACCTCCGCAACCGGTGCATCGGCCCCTGCCTCCGCAAAGTAGTTATTCATCTCCTCGTCTAATTCCTCAACAGTCTTCCGACTCCTCATGCTACCAGAGCCTCTATTCTCGCCTCTATTCTCGCCTCTTCTCCCCCCACCACCATTATTTCCACCGCCACTTCCACCGCCACTCCGCGCGCCCCCGTCACGTCCGTTCCGATTCCGATCTCCACCCCGTATCGGCTCATCCGCGCTGCGGCGCTCCCGTCGCCTCTCAGGTGGAACATAGCGGTCGATTCCGGGCGGAGTAGGCCGGCGTGTCGGATCTCGGCGGTTATCTGGACCCGGAGAGGACTTTGCTTCACGGCGCCCAGAGCCACCACGACGCATAGGTTCGCTGGAGGAGCGATCTTCAGAGGAGGGTGCCTTTATGCGGTCAAAAAGAGATTTGGAGGATGTAGGGGCTTTGATGAATGTGAGACGGATGGGTTGGCCTAAATAGTGTTAGGGCTAGGATTAGGGCGAAAGTAAGGGGGAGAGAAAAGGACCGTTCGCATTTGCACCGTCGAATTCCTGGACAGCGCGTTTGGCGTCTTCCTCGCGTTCGTAAACTACGAATGCGACGCCTTCGGAGCGACCGGCGCGGTCATACATTAGATCAAGTTTTGAAACGGGACCTTGGCGTTTGAATAGGCCCTATTTTTGTTTTGCTTATTAGTTGGTGCATGACAAGATGTCGTCTGCAGAGGTGTACCAATAATTCTTCGTGTCCAAGCTCATAGTGTATATTCTCCACCTTCAATTTCCCTGCACCGGGAGGACTAAATGTATATCAGCATCCCTATCCCCCGAAAGTAGGCGAGGTTAAAAACTTACACGAAGGAAGCCTGTGATGATAAACGGGCATCGGCCGATCCGCCGCGTTTGAATACTTCGCCAGATGCATCGCCCTCATACTTATCGTGTACCCATGCACTGTTTCTGGTCTGTTAGCTCTCCCTGAATCCTCCAACAGAAGCGTGGCGGAAATAAGAAGGGTAAGAGGGACCAACAGGGAATCGCTGTAGCCTCGTGGATTGCCAGTCTGTCAATTCCAGATGGGCGAAAGAGACGTAAATGTTAGCCAGGTTGAATCTTTAATGTCATGCGAAGCGGATGGCAGTGAGAGTGAGAGTATAGCGTATGTGACATGCATGTATGTGCTTCCGTTAATCCTCTCCTGGCCCGTATGGTGTTTCTTCGTTCGTTTATATTATTATTATTTTAAATATATATTTTTTTCCGAGCGAAGAAGCAGGAGGAGATAGGAGTACTAAGATGTATCTAGGACACGCAGCACAAGGAGGAGGAGGAGGAGGAGGAGATGGAGGAGATGGAGGAGGAGAGGAGGAGAGGAGGATCAAATGAGGAGGTGGTGGTAACACGCCTGTGGCTAGAAGGGTTACAATCGCGTCAGCTTGGTCGTATATATGATCGGCAGCAGTCACATTTTATTACGGACACGGAGGAGGGAGGGAGAGCATGAGTGTGTGTGGGGGGGCTCACCTTTCTGACGCCGCCCCGACGATCAGTTCTACGGCGGTTTCTATTTCCGTTCCCACCGCCATTATTGCTGGTTCCACGCTTCTGCTGCTCGCCCATCAGTCCATCGCCCCTTTGAAGACGGGGCAAGAGGCAGGATGAGAGGGAGAGGAGATTACCGAGCGCTCTCTTACGACATCGTCCAGAGCTCTATCCATAGCGCTTGGATAGGAGAGACGTGTGCTGGGTGGTTGGAGGGAAGCGAGGAGAAGGTAGTGAGCAGGAATAGAAGAAGCAGAGAAGGGGAGACGGAGGAGGAAGTGATGGTGGTGGTGATGGGGTTGAGGTTGAGGTTGGGCAAGGAAGCAGAGCAGAGACGCAGGAGACAGATCACCAATCGACGAGACCAGACGAGAGAAACCGGAGAAACACGACCAAAGCCAGATCTGCCAAGCAAAGCGCGGCTGAAGGCAGCAGAGCCACCGCTGTCACAGAAACTCACTCGCCATCTGCAATGGGCACAGCTGCCTGCATCTGGCACCGGCATGTATGTACATACATACATACATGTACTCCAGAGTAGCTGTTCCCCTGGAGCAAGCGCAATACATGCAGATACATGCACAGTGGGCTACGACATCGAGGTGCCGACCTGTTTCTTGCTTCGTCGCTCTTTGTCCCACCCTTCGCCTACAACAACAAGAATAATCTACTCAGTCCCATTCCCAATTCCCAAACCCCAGTTGCCCTCAAAAGGTACATGCTGAGTACTCATGCATCAGAAATAACTAACTCGTGCTATAGAAGATAAACAAAACAAAACAAAAATAGTATTCGCGCAATGCCCTTTCCATCTCAACAAACGCTACACGCTCTCTCTCCTCATGTAACAATCTCGGTGTAATTCGCCGGGAACTGTCCTTTTCTCCCATTTAATTCACCTTCCCACCAATCTATTAAAAGTCAGTATTCTTCTCTAGACATGTATTGCTGGGGGAGGAGAAGAAAGAAAAAAAAAACCGACATACCATCAGTGCTCTCTGTCATCTTGACCACCAAAATCTTTTCTCCCTCTTTAAAACTCAAATCCCCTCCATCCTGTCCACTAAACGTATACAGAGCCCTCACCCACGTCTCCTTCTTCTTCGCCCCCATCTTCTTCGGCGGCGGGGGCGGCGGGGGCTTCTTCTTCCCCGCAATCCCCGCCAGTGAGCTCGAACCATTTGAAACCGATGAAATGGATGAAACTGCGCTTTTAAAACTTGCTGTGCTGGTCCCCGTCACACTCCGCGATATCGGCGGTTTTGGCGCGTTGTTATTATTCCAGTTATTCGCCCCGGTAGCAGGATAGTTGCCTGCAGAAAGAGTGCGTTCGATGCTTGCCTGGTTTTTGCGGATTGCCGCAAGCCGGTCGTCGAGCTCGCCGCTGTTCGACCCCGCCGATTTGGCACGAATGTTTGCGAGCCGGTCGTCGAGCTCACTCCCGTTCGAGGACCCGGCGGACCGGCGCCGCCCTGTATCTGTTCGACTTGGTGAGAGGTAACTCGCTGCCTGTGTTTCTACCGCATCCTGCGCATGTCTCTGCGCAACTCCAGCTAGGGGTGTTGTGCTGCCGTAGGAACGGGACTTGTGGATCGATCTGTAGTCTTCTGGTGCCTTATTATCGGTGGAGGTGCTGCGGCGAGGGTCGTTCATGCCAGGTCGTGGCCCGGGAAGAGGCGGCGGGGGCGACTCATCCCGTACACTCATGCGACCCTCATGGGATCGTACGGAGAGGTTGGAGTTGGAAGCGCGAGACCGGATGCTTGGTTTGCTTGGGGGAGGCGCGGGTGGTTCATCGCGGTCTCTGCTAATGCTAGAAAATTTACTTCCGATCCTCCCACCAATACTGGGCCTCTCGCCAGTGGGGCTTCTTCCTCCCGTCCCTCCCGGAGGATTAGCTGGAGGCGGCGGCGGCGGCGGTTTGTTCCCACGCCCAATCCTGGGGATGAAGGATTTCTCTTGTGCGATAACATTCATGGGGAGTGTGATAGCCTTGCCGCGCGCGATGGAGATGATTTCCGATTCAAGCTGCTGCTGGACGGGGAGGAAGAGGTCTTCCCATTCCGAGATGACGATTTCGCCTTCGGGGTCTGTGAAGGAGTTGTTTTGCGCATATTCGTAGATGGCGCTGTAGGTGTTTTGTAGCAGCGTGTACTGCGTCTGCACGATGAATTCCATAATGCAAGGGAGAAATTCAAATATTTTAGCAAGTAGGTCGGGGACCCAATCCTTTAGGTGGTTGTTGGCGTTTTCATATGCCTGGTTGAGTAAGATCGCGTCAGTATCTATACTTGAAGAGACAATCTCATTTAGAGCTGTAATCGACATACATTCTTTGCCTTTTCTAAATCCAACTCGGCCTTAGACAAGACTGAGTAGTCCCTAATCGAATTGGCCAGATAGGTTAGTTTTGCATTTCTTCCCAAGTACAAGACAGTCCTACCTGTCCGACTTATTTTTTTTCGCCCGCGAGTTCTCGACTTGCTTATTGAAACGCTCGTAGTCCAGTTTCTTATTCTCCCGCCTATCAATCACCTTTTTTATCGGTTTCAATGCCGCCTTTTTTATATCTAAATCAGCACCATCCCATATTTCTTCACTTTTATAACCCCTCCCCTTTCACGGAGAACTCACTTTAGCTTCCGTCAATCTTTCTATAAGTAGTCGATCCACCTTTTCAATTTCCTCAATCATGTCTGTTTTCAAATCGTTCTGGGCAGCATGCAGCTTTGCGACCCGGCGGAGGATATCTCTCGGTGTTTCTACTGGTATTATTTGCGAGTCACCGGGCATGGGGATGACCTTGTAGACGTCGTGGAAGGAGTCGGTGAGGTTGACTTGGTTGATCAGGATGTCGGACCAGGCGTCGCGCCAGGCTTTGGTGTGCTCTATTAGCTATTTCAGGAAGGAGAGTCTCAGCATTTTTTCGTTCCTCTTTTTATCTTTCGCAATTATTCGGGTTCATATGTTTTGTTTCTCTCCCCCGCTGAGATTGTGGGAATTGGGCTATGCCGATTGTATAGATAATAATAATAATAGCACTAGTGGGAGTCGGACCTTAGCAAGGACTGTCTCAGCGTCGTTGACTTCCTTAATTATCATGGCCACGCTGGCCTAATATCACACCGAAGAGATACTCTGTCAGCCTTGGAAATTCAAAATGGAGCAATTCAGCTAGGGCCCAAAACCTAGCACCTCGAAGCCAACAGGGGGATTTACTTACATCGTCTGCCGACCTCTTCCCCATCTTGCCTATCTGGCGATGGATTGTGGTCGTCATTGTTGCTGTGGATGCGTTGCTTCATGCCCCAGCGGGTGGGAAATGCAGGAACGGACGCGTGGGTTTAGAGGAGGGGCTGTAAGTAGCCTGATATTGGCGATAGTGAGTGGTGGTGGCAGCAGCAGTGGTGGTGATGAGGGTCAATGGGGAGGGTTTCTGGGATGCAGTTACAGATGTATGGGAGGCGCTGGGATGGCGTCTGCTGCAGTGGGTGGGGAGGGATCCTGTTACCAGAATAAATAGTAGGTTACAGGCTCTGGGATTGGGATTGGGATTGGGGCTCTCATCTGTCTCAGCCTCGTACTCGTCACCCTGCTCTGCTCTACCAAGAAATGCTGTCTGTCTATCCAACTTCCTCCTGCCTTCCACATTCATCCTGCTGTAGAGTACTGCCCGTTTTGGCATAAAACCTCCGCATATTTTGCTGTTTTGGCTGGGCTTATGACTCAAGTTCTTGCGTCTTATATGGAAGCAACACCAAGTCCGGTAGAAGCCCTATGCCACACACTTGCCTACCGGCAGTTTCTCCTATTTCTATCCTATTGAGTATATAGTCGAGTTTCTTAGCCACCACTACCAATTGATTGATTGTTTTATCTTTGACTGGGGCGAGAAATATATGTGAGAGTTGCAATTGAGTTTCAACCGAAGCTGTACTATAGCCTGGTGTTTTTACAAGTCTCCATGCAAGCAGTAGCCGTATCTGGTATCGTGAAGCTTCCAAGACTCCTTTCGAGTCTAGGTTGAGGAAACATTGACTGACTCAAACCATCAGAGCTTGGCCTCGGTCACATTGCTTGGCTGGCTGGGCAGAGATGGAAATCGCAGCAGCAACAGCAGCAGTGGTGGTGGTGGTGACGATGGTTATTCTAAACCTCAATTTACCGAGAAACTCCAAGAGCCACAGACAGAAGGACAGAAGGGTTGAACATCTACATATATCTACATATAATCCGGGTCGAGCGTTGGGTTCAGGCATCCATCCGTTTCTCCACAGCCCTCCACACCCCCAGCTTGCCCTGCGATAAACCCCACCACCATCGCCCATCCACCTCATCACCATACAAACCCCCCGCCATGGTTCAGGAAGAAGAACTTCTCAGGCGTCCTATATACGGTATATTCACTCTCTTTATTCTTCTATTCGCCTTGAGCACCAAGCAGTTACTGACATTAGCAAACAACCAGTCTATGACGTCCCCTCCACTCTCCTCCCAACCCTCACTCCCCGAGCAGACACACCAATCAACCCTAACGAGTCTCTCGACACCCCCGAACCCGTCTCTTATGATGCTGACGCTATCGCAACCTCCTGTACTCTCTGTGGCATCAATAGCAAAACAGTAGCCGACCAGCGCGCCCACGCTCGCTCCGATGTCCATTGCTTCAACCTCAAACGCAAAATTCGAGGCCAAGCTGCAGTGTCAGAGGCTGAGTTCGAGGGCATGCTAGAAGGCTTAAACGAGAGTATATCTGGTTCCGATAGCTCAAGCGACGAGTCGGCCGATGGTACTGCAGACCCGCTCGCGACGCTACTGAAGAAGAATGCTGTTATCTCGTCCCCCGATGACGAACCACAAGGTCAACTCTCAACGAAGGGTGCAGGGAAGGCACCGTTGATATGGTTCACCTCACCGCTCCTACCCCCGTCAACCTCGCTCGGGGTATATCGCGCCTTGTTCTCTAATACTGAGCAAGCCGACGCCTCTTACCTTCCTGCGCTGCACTCAAAACAACTCAGCGCCCACGCCAAGGGAAAGGAGCCACACATGTTCCTGTGCATGATTGGTGGCGGACACTTCGCGGCCATGATCGTATCCCTTGCCCCAGGGGCCTCTAAACGCCACGCCACTGGTGTCGATGAACGACAGGCCGCCGTAATAGCACACAAAACGTTCCATCGGTACACAACACGGCGGAAACAAGGTGGTGCACAGTCGTCTAACGACGCTGCAAAAGGAGCTGCACACTCTGCGGGTTCGTCGCTGAGGCGATATAATGAACAGGCGTTGATGGCAGAGATTAGAGAGCTGTTGGATGGATGGAAGGTGTATCTGGATACGGCAGAACTGCTATTCATTAGGGCTGCTGGAACGGCGAACCGAAGAATACTGTTTGGGTACGAGGGGGCACCGATGAAGAGTAACGATCCACGTATTCGTGGGTTTCCATTCTCGACAAGGAGGGCGACCCAAAGTGAGCTTACGAGATGCTTTGTGGAGCTTACGAGAATGAAGATCTCGCGGATCGATGAAGCATCTCTCACGGTTCTCGACACCAAAACCGATGAGATCGTCATCGCTAAACCAACGAAACCTGCGCCACCAAAACTATCGAAAGAAGAGGAGGCACAAATCCTCCACAACACACAACTCACCGCCCTAATCCGTCGCTCAAAAGCACCTGCAGTACTATCATACCTCACAACTAACTCTCTCTCGCCAGATTACACTTTCACACCGGCAAATCACCACACACCGACGCTCCTGCACCTCGCTGCTTCGTCGAACTCTCCTGCTGTTGTATTGGCTCTCTTGACTAAAGCTGGCGCAAACCCAGCATTTACGACGTCTGAACAACCAAAAACCCCGTTCGACCTTTGCGGCGACCGTGCCACCCGAGACGCATTCCGACTCGCACGCACAGAGCTCGGTGAAAGCCGTTGGGACTGGACAGCAGCCCATGTCCCGACTGGGCTTACTAAGGAGCAGGTAGACGAACGGGAGAAGCGGGAAAGGGACGAGGAAAGTAAGGAGGAGAAGGAGAGGCGGGAGAAAGAAATAAAAAGATTAAAGGAGGAGGAAGTAGAGCGAAGGGCGGCAAGTACAAAGCAAGGAGGTTGGGGAGGAAGGAATTTAGGCGCCAATGTGCAGATGTCATTGGGGAGGAAGGAAGAAGAAGAAAGGGGTTTGACGCAAGAGGCGAGGATGAGGTTGGAGAGGGAGCGGAGAGCGAGGGCTGCTGAGGAGAGGATTAGGAGGTTACAGGGGGGACAGTAGTGTTGTACGGAGGTTTTTTATTTATTTAGATAAGAGGGTCTCTCGTGGGGGCGTCTGGACTATCGGAACGGAGGTTTAAGAATTGGAGAGTGATAGATTACGATGTAACTACTTGCAGAGCGTGAAGGACTTGATGCTGATAGAAGTAATATGGATCCGTTCGCTATCGTACTTATTTTGGGATCTATTGTTATCAAGTCGAGCGACTGTTTCCGGAAAACTGCCTTGCTCGCGAGTTCTCGTCCTTTCCCGTAATTACATGTACAGTGGTAGTCGTTTAATGAGGCGACAACGATAGTACCACACTCCAGAAGTGTGGGCTATTTCTCCATATCCGTGAGAGAGCTTTGAGCTATGCTTCAAGATAAAAATATTTCTTATGTAGTTCTACCTACTTGTTTATTTTATACTTAAGCTCCATTGTCTGTATGCGTGGTGAAGTTGGTCTTGTTGCTTGGGGGGTATTGTTGCTGTCGCCTCATTAAACGACTACCACTGTATGTCAAAATATCTAATCATGATAAATCACTCGCGTGGATCATCGGCCCCTTCCTTCTAGATAGATAGATATGTCATTCTCGCATCCAACCCGTAGGTTATGGCGGGCCCCTTCCTTCTTCTATGCATTAAGCACACGCAAATTCATGAGTTTCTTGCACAAAAATCTGCCTATTCTATGTGTATCCGGAAGCGCTATTTCTCAGGATCTCTTTGCAAGTATGTAATTGGGTCAAAGAGATAGCTGCATGGGTGGAGGCTCCTCCTCTACTCAGGACCTATCTTTTAAGGTAGCTGATAGAATATTATTGCAGTTAAAAAAAGTGATGTGACTGTAGAACTTCTGGTTGGAACTCTATAGGACAGTACTCGTGTTTTTAGATTATAGTATTTTAGGGTTGGTATATATGCAGGTCGCCACACCGTTTTTTTACCGCAACCTTCTCACGTATTTTGAGTCCACAGTGGACGAGTTGTTATTAAAGAAGAATATATCTCCTTATCGGCCCGCTTTACACGTCTGTTTTGAAATGATGTTCTTTAGCTCTTTCATACTCCTCATATCCCATATTACGCTCATCTTTGCAGCCTCAAAAATACCTGTAGTTTCTCCGGCTCTTCCAGCTGTTCCGACAGAATACATTCCCCAGCAATGTCAAGGTGGAGGGCATCAAGTGTGCGACACCTACGACCTTCCGCTTACTAACGATCTCGTCCTGGCCAACAGACACTTCGCCGAACTGTCCTTGAGTCTTCGCCCCTTCCGTGAAAGCCATGAAAACCAGAATGGGGAATCTAAATGCACTCCTAGAGCAATTTGCTATGAGAGAAAGAGTCCGATCTTGTGTGGATGGCTGGAGATATTTTTGCAGCAGTGTTTGGTTCCGCTTTTGGATGTTAGCTGGAGAGAAGAGGAGTATATTGGTGCTGTGGGAGAGGAAGCGGCTCATCTGAGGATAACTTCGCTTTTTGCGAGAGCAGAAAGAAATAATAGGAGGATTCTGAAGATGGCTTGGTGATTATTTGTGTATCATTTCTTTCTTCTGTTTTGTGTTGAGGAGAGTATTTCGTTCGTTTTGGCAGGACTGAATTTTGTTTTTTGTAACGGTACTTTACCTGTTCCCTGGAAATTTCACTAGTATGGAATCCTAGATCAGGGTATTTTATTTGTGGTCATCGTCGATATGCACACCTCAAGAAATGAATTTTCCAGGCTGATTGAAGAGAAATTTAGGGGCTTATTGTGCCTCTGGTGTAGGTTGTGTTGGAGAAGCTTCCTAATACGGGGTACCTCCACGGGCGTGGCCTCGGAGTCGGAAATGATTGAGAGATAGGTACCCGAGCACACGGGACTTGGGCACCCGAGAGAGCTATTTAGATAGGGGCCGTATGCCTACCTCTAGCAAACAAGCACAAGCACAAGCAAGCCTAAGCAATACAAGCAATCGAGTCTTCTATTCCTCCCTACGTGCCCCAGTATTACAACAATGACAAATCTATCTATCTATCTATCTATCTATCAGCAGCATTATAACAGGTTGAAACACTTTAGGATCGAGTGATATTTGAAGATGTGAATATTATATCCTATCCAATGGACTTCGATTCTCCTATGCATCCTACTGACCTAGCTCAGGTCTATTTGTAAGTACGGGTATATTTCGTTTAGCATCGCCCAACTCATGGTCCGAACTACATGTAGTTGCTCAATACTCAAAATAATTAACAATTTCACGCGCCATTTCCGTGATAAATATCTAAAACAAAAAGCCAACCGCACCGAAACGCAAAGTATCATGCAAAAATAATACAAACAAAAAAGCCCTTCAAAAAACCAAAACCAAACCAAACCTAGATTTATGGTATCATGACAATCTCATATCCTAGTAGCACCTCTGTGCTCACGCCCTCCCAGCCTCGATTGCCTGCAGTAGAGATCATATACTGGCAGGTCGTATCGACGTCTATGGGGTTGTTAGTTTTTTAACGAAGGGTCAGGGAATAGGTGAGGGAAGGTGACAAACATAGAGAGGATATGACACCACCATGGTGCCCAGGGATGATCAAGAATGGAACAGTTGATTTTGTGCCTTGGTCTGAGAGGTCGTACAGTCGGAGATTGTCATACGATGCACTACGTTCATGTTAACAGCGACTCTTGAAGAGAATAGGTAAGGGAGCAAACCCACCAGATCAAATGCTTCCCGTTCGGCATAGCCCATACTGCACTAACCGGCCCACTTCCCAACGGAAACTTCATCGTCCTTATAGGTTCCTGGATTCCCTTGTGCACACTGAACTCCTCCACCGTCCCGTTCCTTCTACCCACATACACGAAATTCCCGTCTGTGCTCCAGCAGCTAGACATACACCATGGTGGAACTCCCTTACTTGGGGTACTTGTCGCAACCGGTACACTCTGGCGCCGATCCCAGATCCTAAAAGTCCCATCCATCGACGACGCCAAAAACGCATTCTGATCCGTCGCTGACGTGGGTGGTAGAGTGTCATGATGTGTTGGGCCAGGCTCTGGTACTGGGACGGTCGGAATCGCCGTCGGGGTACTATTGTCTTCGTCACCGCCGTTCATTCCACCCATTTCATCATCATCATCGCCAAACAGGGAGCCAAAACTTCGGGTACTTTCTGCGGGACTTCCGGGCGCATCTTCATCGGGGTCACCGCCATGTTTAGTGCCGTTGATACCGTTAGTGAGGTTATCGTTGCGGCGGTTGCTGGAGGCGCCGTTGGTTAAGGAGTCTTTCTTGATGTCTTGCCAGGTGTCAGCGAAGGGGCGGAAGGCAATGCTAGAGACTTGGCCAGCGTTGGAGAGGAAGTCGCGGGTGGTTTGGCCGGTGTTGAGGTCCCAGTCGTAAACGTTGCGGTCCCAGGAGCCAGAGAGGAGAGATTTTTCGTCTGCCGCGAGAGTGAGGACCGAGACGGCAGAGGTGTGCCTGCGGAGGGTAGTGATGATTTTGCCTTCGTCGTGACGTACTGATTGAAGGTTTATACCACCGCTCTGGAGGAAGATTAAGCATTTAAGTATGATATGTCGAGGGTTTATGGTACGATTACCTCTAGGCCACTGAGTAACCATAGACTTTGGTTCTGGACAGCGAGGGAATAAACTGGGGAGAGCTTTAGGTCGTCGGTAGTCTCGGGGACGTATAGATGTTCAGATTTGACTGCGCGCGTGTCAGTTCACGCCCCACCCCTCATAGTGTAACCATAAGAGTAAAACAGACCTGCGGGTTCTTCATTCTCCCAGTAACTCAATAAGACACCCGCCTGCGCTCCACTATCAGCACCGCTCGCGCCGCCCCTTAATATGCTGTGCAAGACCCACCCTAGTAACACTATCCACAAACGGATGTCGCTGAGCCACTGTTAACGCAACCCTCCCATTGATACTCTCGAACCAGTTGAAGCGTCTGATATACCCGTCGCTACCCCCCGTGAAGATCCAGCGCATGCACGGCGTTGCACAGAAGGCATTGATGCTGGTGCTCTGGGGCGCTGCAACATACGGGACAATGTCGTACGTATAAGCTGTTGCAGCACCGTCTCGGAGCTTTGGGCGAGGGCGAATGTCTGCAGGTTCTTTTGAGGTTGAGCGTGAGCGATGGGCGTCAGCGGGCTGCTGTGAGTCTAGTCGAAGAGCTGGTCAGTATTTGGTGTGAGTACGTGGTGGCGGTGGTGGTGGTGAGGGGGGGCGTACCATCTTCGGCGTCGGCATCAGCGTCGGCATCCTCGTTGTCGTCGCCTACATCATCCTCAGCGTCGCCATCTGCGTCTGAGTTGTCGTCCGAATGTGGCTCCGAATCAGAGGCGTTTTCGGCATCATGGTCTTCCATGGGCTCGTCCTGGTCATTATCGGAGGAGCCGGCAACAGAGGCTGTGAGGGGATTCAGTTAACTCGCTTGCCACATGATTAAGGTGAATTACGGAACTTATTGTGCAGTTCTAGAAGGCGTGGATGGAGCTTGGAGGGTGGTTTAGGTACCGTTATCATGGGGATTACGCTCATCGTCTGAGTCCATATCACCACGCATTGCAGCTCTTGCAGCTTCTCAACCGTGTTATCCTTCTGCGGACGAGTTCCTAAGACTGTGAAGGACGAGCGGTGGGATCGCGGGGCTATCACAGATGCACAGAGTTATATTCCACGAGTGGGAAGACCAAGGGCGCGGGATCTTGCTGACGTGAAATGATGGAATAGCAGGTTAAAGTAAAGCGCGCCCAGCAGCACGCCGGGGTCTCGCGTTGTCGCCCCGCCCTTGGCGCGCCGTCAACACGAAACTGCAGTAGCGAGGCGGCAGTTGCCGCGATAGGAGCCGCATCCACCCCACATTCTCAACTTCAGCTGTATACTCTACCTGTAACTCTGCAGGTCCGTATTGCACAAATTGCTATTCCAATCTCTGTTCCTCTGCCGTGGTGCGTCTGCAGGGGATATCGATTCTCCAGAGGCCGATTGGGGGCCTGAAACCCATCTACTGTCTGACCACTCAATCCCAAAGGCAGCGTGCGAGTATTCTGCTGCTATTCAGAACTGGGTGCCTGAAAACCCCGCCAAGAATCTCTTGCTTCCATCTTCGCTGTTATCTGTTGCAGCTAAATACTTCTCACTCACTCACTCACTCACCCACTCCCTTTCCATCTCTACACCCGATTATTCCATCATTCAGTCTTATCTCTCGCGTTCGTCTATCAATCCGTCCTGTCTAGTGAACCATCCCATCATTGTAAACGCTTCCCGTGCCACCCTTGCTGCTATCCGCTGATCATATACCGCCATCGCCATCGCTACTATCATCCCGTTTAAACGTCCATTTTTGTCTAACTTCAGGTGAAATGCCTACCAGTGAGAATAGCAACAGCAACAGCAACAGCAAAGACGAGGAAAGAGGGGAAGAAGTGGAAGAAGCAGCAAGAGGTGCATCAAATAACGTCAAAGCTAAATCTCCTCGTTGCAGCAAAGAAAGCGAAGAAAGAGGAATACCAAAATTAGCAAACAGCTCTAAAACTAAAATTCCTCGCAGTACCAAAGGCGAAGGGGGGGGAGAAGAATTAACAAGAGGGACAGCAGCAGCAAGCAGTCCCAAGGCAAGATCAAAGATCCCCCATAGCCACAAAAGCTCAGAAGAGGAAGGAAGAGCCTCTGCGGCGGCTGGAACAGCAAAAAAAATAAAAGCCAAGACCCCTCGTGGTAGTAAAGGGAAAGAAAAAGAAGGGGAAAGCTCAGCAGCAACAGCAGCAACAGCAGCAACAGCAACAGCAAGTACACCTAGAGCAAAGCTTCCTCGTAGCCGTGATCGAAAAGGTAGTGATCCCCTCAATCCCAAAATGAAATTGTAAAACTGACTGATGATTCGCCGCCTCAGAGACCCCGGACAGCCCCAAAAACCAACATCGAGAGTCCAGCGGCGCTCCAGCCAAAACCTCACCACCTGAACCTTCCTCTGCCCTCACGGCTGTTTCTACCATTCTCTCTATGGCCTCAAATGATGCCGCTTCTGGCGCCGATTCCAACTGGCAGCCTGTCGTCGTTGGTCGTATCCGTAAGACCCGTAAAAAGCCAGTTCTCCATGACCTCCCACCGTTGCAGATCGGCCCTGCAGACACCCCTAATAATAATCAAGCTCTTGCCTTTTCGAACGGGAATCCGACACAGGAGGAATTCAACGCCCATATCCAAGAGCGGATCCAACGTGTTTCTCGGGGTGCGCCAACATCTACAGGGGTGGCTCGTAGTATTCCGAAGAACGAATTAGTCGCATGGTATAATACTGTTTTTCTCTTCTTTTCTCGAGGACCGGTGGCGCTAATTCGACTCCCTAAAGGTTTGAGAACGAGCGGACAGACCATTTCAATGAGGCATGGCGTAAATATCCAGAGGTCCCTACGACCGAAGAATTGCTGCGCGAGGTTGTACACTTACCTACAAATATCGTTGATGGCTCGTTTGATAGCGTTGATGAGTACCTTGAAACACATTATGAGTTATTGAGGGAGGATGCATTTTCGGGGCTGAGAGAAGCGGTAGCCCATCTGAGGAAGTGCCCGGAGAGTAACGATACGAATGATGTTGTGATTTACGAAGAGGTGAGTTTTTTTATGCAAAAAAATCATTGCAAAGCCAATCATTTCGGATCTTTCGCGCTAATTTCCCTCGAAGGTTCGTGTACTTGGTTTGACTTTCAGCAACATGGGTGTTGCTTGTAAAGTATCCTTCAGCATCAATCGCGCGGGTAAAAGAATACGCTGGGATCAAAGCAAGCGGCTTATCCCCGGTACGCTTGTATGTCTTTCCTCAGACGGGTTTGAGACAGTCAAGGTTGCAACCGTCGCTGCTAGACCTAAAGAAGGGCTAGAATTGAACCCACCAGAAATCGACTTGCTGTTTAATGAGAATGAGATGGAGCTCGATACGCAGAAGGAAATGATTATGGTGGAATCAAAGAATGGATATTTTGAGGCGTATAAGTGGACCTTGAGGGCGCTGCAAAGGATGACAGACGACAAGTAAGTCTCTCGGCTCGTTTTCTACAGTTTTTATCAAGTAGTCACGTTTGGTTATTTTGAATTCTCGTCACCGTTGGGTATATTTATTTGTCCTTTTCTACAATTCACTGATCATTAACAGCTTCCCTCTTCACGAGCATATCTGCTTCCTCGATAACAACATCCCTCCTCCGGCCTACGTCAAACGGAAGTTGATTTTCAACCTCTCTTCAATCTTCCCTGACATCCCCGACAAAGAAACTCTTGAAGATGTCGACATCATTAACGATTGGCCGCAGGGTGTACAAACATCCATGGATGAAAGCCAAATGAAGGGGCTTCATCAAATTCTTACGAAACGCTTGGGCATTTTGCAGGGGCCGCCCGGGACGGGAAAGACGTTTGTTAGTACGAACGCGCTTCAGATATTGCTGCAAAATATGAGAGAGGGTGACCCACCGATTATTGTAGCTTGCCAGACCAATCATGCACTAGGCACGTTATTCTTTCTCTTATTCTATATCCTGTTAGATCGATCATTGACACATGCATTGGTCATTGACACTAACTAATAACGGATGTAACAGATCAGCTTCTCAACCATGTCTTAAAGTTCGAATCCGAGTTCATTCGCCTCGGTGGACGCACGGCGGATAAAGACAAAATTAAAGAGCGTACAATATATGAAACAAGGCAAAGAGTAAATATCAACATCCAGGGCTCCGGTTTGGGTGCGGCAATCGCGAACATGAAGAAGCTTCGCGACACGATGATCAAATTGCTTGATCCGCTTAAACAAGAACTTCTTACAGAGGTCGATTTCCTTAAGTTGGGTCTCATTACCCCTGCGCAGGCAAGATCCTTCACTTCCCGCGCAGCAAACTGGATCGTCGTTGAAGACGACCAACCTGCTGGGGGGTACATGGGTCAGTGGCTCGGCGACTATTTTGTCCCTATTCAAACACACGAGCCCATTGAGGTTGAGTATGAGGAGGCGGACATGGATTACGAGAGAATCAAAGAAATGGAGGCTGAATTCCACGGAGTCAGCGACGAAGTCGACGGTCGACTTAGAGGCACATTTTTCGCTATGGGCCGTGAATATACCGTTATCGAACCTGACGGTGTTGATATGAGGGAAATTAATATCGGATTGCAAACCTCGAACGTGTGGGAACTGGAGGAGCACACGCGTGCAGCCGTATACCTCCACCTTCGCAAGAAGGTCATCAATTTAATCTGGAAGCAGGTAAGGGAGCTTAACATAAAGTACCAAAGGCACAGCCAGGAGCATCGTATCGCGAGACTTGAAAAAGACGCGCATATTCTTTCAACTGCGAAGCTAATCGGGATGACAACAACCGGTTTAAGTAAGTACCGGAGCATCATTGCTGCAGTCAAACCAAAGATCGTGTTGATTGAAGAGGCGGCCGAGGCCCTTGAGGGGCCCGTGACGGTTGCATGTATGCCTAGTGTTGAACACTTGATCTTGGTCGGTGATCACGAACAGTTGAGGGGCCATTGTGCGGTTCAGGATTTGGAGGGCAAACCTTATTTCCTAGATATAAGCATGTTCGAGAGACTGGTTACAAATGACTTCCCGTTCGTGACTCTAAGGACGCAGAGACGTGAGTCTAATTCTAGCTAAGTGACTAGAATGACCATTAACGACATAAGGGCGATAGGTATGAGACCGGAGATTAGGGAACTCCTTGGGCCGATTTGTAAGTGCTATTATGAAACGTAAAATTTATACATGATTACTGACAAATGGTAAAGACGAAGACAAACTAGTGGACCACCCGACTGTTCTGGGTCGTGAATCGATTCAAGGAATGGGTGACACCAATGTCTTCTGGTACTCGCATTCATACGAAGAAAGTACCGACGAGGTTCACTCCCGCAGGAATATCCTTGAGTCACAGATGGTAGTCAATTTCGCCGACTACCTGGTCTTAAACGGGATGGACTCGAAAAACATCACCATCCTGACCTTTTACGGGGGGCAGCGCACTCTAATCCGGAAAACTATTCTTAATCATCCCAATTTGGGTCGTACTTTGATGAAAGTTCAAACGGTAGATAGTTATCAAGGTGAGGAGAACGAGGTTATTTTACTCAGTTTAGTTAGGAGCAATGATTATAATAGTATTGGGTTCTTGTCGGTATGTACTAGACTGCCCTTTCGGATGTGTGGAATAGCTAGTTGATGAATTAGATTCAAAATCGTGTTTGCGTCGCGCTATCGCGTGCCAGGCGGGGCTTTTATATCTTCGGGAACGCAAAATTGGCTACCACGGCCGACAAATTATGGTGGGAGATTGGTGGAATTCTCAACGAACCACCATCGAGGATTGGAGTTAGGCTTCCGCTTACATGCCAAAAACATAAGGCTAGAACTGAGATTGAGGGTGCGTAGCATTTCTTTCCTGCCCTCTTCCCCGACGTTTTCTGCTATAGATATCTAATGAAGGCTGTGACTGTATAGACGTTATAGACTGGACGGACATCAACGGAGGTTGCCGAAAGTTGTGTAAAGAGATTTTGCCCTGTCGGCATGCTTGCACACTAAGATGCCATGCGTGAGTGCAAATTTTTCATCTACTCGTGAGAGTACCACGCTGACTGGGTATTAGATTTGAACATAAGGAAATTCGTTGTATTTCACCTTGTACTAGGTTTCTACTCTGCGGTCACCAATGTGTCAACCGTTTGTGTTGTGAAGAGTGTATCTGCCCGAAGTGTGGACGCGGCCAGAAGGCCCTTGTGGAAGCTCCTGTTAACACTACTGCACAAGTCGCTATCCGTTCTGCAGCCGGAGTCGGTTCTGGTGGTCGGACCAATTTAAAGGCCATACAAGATTCTCCTTCTTCTACTCCTCCTCTTCCTCAAGCCGGTTCCACTGCCCTTGTCGGGCAACGCAAGTTCGAAGGCCAGCTCTCAGCTTTTCAGGCCACAAACGGACGACAAGCACCCCCCATTCCTAAGCTCGTTGAAATAGATGAGTGGGAAGCGGCCCTCCCAGGGAATCAACAACAACGACCAGTCATAACGAATCAAGAAGATTTTCCGGATATGGCTGTTGCGATTAGAGGTCCCCCTAGCCCACCTAATAATAAACAGAATGGTCATCCTACCCCTCATGTTACCTCGAACAGTTACCATGATAAAAATGACTATAATCCTAACGGAGGTTCCAATATGCCTACGAGGGGAGGCGGTGTATACGGTGTCCCTCGCCTCCAGATCAAAGATAGGTGGCCTAACGAAGACGAGAATAGGCAAGTTATCGATGATAGGGTGGAGAGGGAAGAGAGAATGTACGGACGGGATGGTAGCAGAGGAAGCTACAGCCAAGGGAACAGGGGGGATTATGACCAGCAGGGTGGCAGAGGAGAGTACATTCAGCGAGATGAGAGAGGAGGCTATGGTCAGCAGGGAAATAGGGGAAATTATAGCCAAAGGGATGGTAGAGGAGGCTATAGTCAGCAAGGCTATGGCAGAGATTACAGTCAAAGGGATGATAGGGGAGGTTATGGTCCGCAGGGCCACAGAGAAGACTATGATCAGAGGGATGATAGAGGAGGTTTTTCCCAGCAGGCCAATACGGGAGACTACAGCCAGAGGGATGATAGAGGAGATTTTTCCCAACAGGCCAATAAGGGAGACTACGACCAGAGAGATGATAGAGGCTATAATCAGCAGAGAGGTGGAGTAGATTATGGTCAACGGAACGGTCAGAGAGACGATAGAGGGGGCTATAGTCAGCAAGGTGACGGGAGGGAATACAATGAGCAGGAGGGTGGGGTGGAGTACAATCAGAGGAGCGATAGAGGAGGGTACGGCCAGCAGGGCAATAGAGGAGAATATAGTCAACAGGGTGGTAGGGATGGTTATGGGCAACAGGGTGGTAAGGGGGGTTATGGGCAACAGGGTGGTAGGGGAGATTATGAGCAACAGGGTGGTGGGGGGGATTACGAACAACAGAGGAATAGAGGAGAATATAGCCCGCAAGCTAAGGCAACCTACAGCCAGCAGGCCAGCGGAGCGTACCCAGCTCAAGACCCATGGCCAACACTTGGAGCAGCAAGAGGCGGTCCCGGAGGCCCTAGTAGGGGCCAAGTTCCTAGGCAAGCGGGTACATGGAATGGAGCTGGCATCCCGAACCGTGGGCAACCAGGAGGGGGGCCAGCGGGTAGAGGCGCACCTGTACGTGGGGGGCAAGAAAACGCTTGGGGAGGACGGGGCAGAAATAATAGCAGAGTCACCAACTCGTACACCCATTACCGTTAGCAAGCTATTCGAGTGCTACTTTAGCACTTTAAGCACAACGGTGTTTTCTCCAAAAACCACTAGTCGGGAGGATTATATGGGAAAGTCTCGTGGCCGAAAAAGAGTTTCTTGTCCGGTTGTTCTATTCATAGATACTAATGTTGTTTTTTGCCTTTGTACTTTCTTGTCATGTATTCCGCTTAACCTTTTGGAGTTTCTTTTTCTTTTTCTCATACGCTTAATTAGGATGAAGGCTAATTAAGATCTTTTTTTTTAATTTCTTTGTTCCACTTCTTTCTACATGTCGTATCAATAATGAGAAAATAGTTTTGTTTCCCATTCTTGAAATTGAGCCGCGGAAATACTCTCCTAATCCCAAATTTGAGTCAGGCTGAAACGAAAAATCGAGTGATGGCGGGTGATCGTACGATGTACGTCATGGTTTATCATTCGCATGATAACCATACCCGTTGATTCTTCTTTAATCATAGGAACTCCGATATCTTTAGCGGTGGGGTATGCGAGACATCGACTAGTTCCGATACGAGGGGTGGCTTTTTTTTTTTTTTAGAAATGAGGAGTCGTAACAGGTCCTAAGCCTTTTGCCTCTATCCAAGTCCACCTTGTTGTGATATTGGGGCGTGTAGGGAGGAATAGAGGACTCGATTGCTTGTATTGCTTAGGCTTGCTTGCTTGCTAGAGGTGGGCATACGACCCCTATCTAAATAGCTCTCTCTCGGGCGCTCGAGTGCCCGTGTGCTCGGTTACCTGTGTCTCAATCATTTCCGACTCCGAAGCCACGCCCGTGGAGGCACCCCGTATTAGGAAGCTTCTCCAACACACCTTATGTACACCCTACTCATTTAACTTGACGTGGGGAAAAGATATCATTAACCTCAATGCTCCATCATAATCCATCCTAGTTTTAGTCATATGCCCTCGGGTTTGTTGACTGCATCTCTGTTCCTTATTCTTATCCCTTGACCCCACCTAGCTGTATTAGTAGCATCCATACGGTGGTGCTCAAATCCACCCAACAACCACCCACAGCGTCACATATATGAAGATATTATTGTGAACTGAAGTTACGGCAAAGCTTTCAAAACTTAACCTCTATTGCAAAAGAATCTAGTGACAAGACTCGACGCAATAGCAATCTCTAAGAAAGTCGTCAATCGTGCCATCTTGATCTCATATCCCTGGTTTGTTGATGATTTTGAGGGGGATAACACTTACGACTGAAAACAAGCAAAGTTAGCATGAGTAAGACATAGCCAGGATAAAATATAGCGAGAACCATACCCTATTTCCTATTTTACTATCCTTAAGACGCTCACATTGGAGACCAGTTAGATGCGTGACAGGACTTGCCCCGAAGGTTGGACTAGATGCCCCGCCCATACCCACTTTGGAAGCTTTGCAGCCGAGGCTCGATTCTGGACACCACTCTAAGCGAAGAGATTAGCGCACTGGGCTTCGAATCAAGATGCGATTGGGTGCGGGGGTAGTGGACACCGGGGGGGACAGTAACAGTGGCATGGAAAGAGTTTGGACGAGCGGAAGAGATGTCTACACCCTTATTCTCTAGGAAGTAACTACAGGACACTGTCGTTGGTATTCAATTGTAGGTACCACTCACGGGGCTTCCAACACAAAGTCGAGCCTCTTGGGAGTGGTCATCCTACTCGCCCCCGCTATGAGCTTCGCTACCGAGGTTCCATTCTGGAAACCACCCTGCTGCGATGCTAGTTTTAGTCGGTTGATATATATCTATATTGCTGCCGTAGGTTTCGGGCATATACCGCTTCTAGGTTTCCGTTGTTGATAAGCCTCAGCTGCCGTTGGTGATACGTGGGTGTAGCAGTTCAAAGAATATATATATAGAAGCACCATATCTTCTTGAAAACAGCGATATAGTACTTAATCCTTTGATATTGATAAATTTAATGACTTATCTGATGAGCTATCGATGGATTAGTGACGGCCGTGGATTGCTTTCTGGTGTTGAGATGGTGCTGTTCTGGGGAAAAGAAGACAGAGAGAGATCGAGAGATGGAGGCATATTTCATAAATATAGACGTCCCAGTTGCAGCACTGCGATTAGCTGTGATGAAGCCCCCAGTCTCACTCATAACAAACGCGTTTAGACGGTTTTAGAGATACATACGGCTTCTAGGTGGATACGCAATGGATATAGTAACCCCCATATCCATCTACAAGCCCAGGCAAAGCAAACAGTCGCATCATAAATTTTGGCTTGTATATACCGAACAAATACATGTAAGTCGTAATGAAAGAACTGACATGAAAAAAGTGCGAGTGACCCACTATGATTCGGACAAGCATCGTATCCCGGTCAAGATGAACTTTGAAACGTAGCTCAAACCTTGGGGTTGGTGTGTATTTGATTCCACTAGTTACATGTATTAAAGACTTCAAACGTTATATAAAACCTCCCATCCATATACAGTTGCGTCCAACAAGTCCCTGCGGTTTTTGAAGTACCACAACACAGCAAACGACGTCAGGCTACTCCCTCTAAAAAAATAAATAAACCCACCCTTACTTTAAAAACACAATAGAGAAGATAGCCCCATCATGCTATCGAGTTTATATTGCTGCACATGAAGAGGAGGTTGTAATAGCTTGTTTTTTAGTTGAATTTCATATTGTTTCATCGCGTTGTGGCACCCCAAAAACCGCAGGGTCTTGTTGGACGCAACCATACCTGTTAAAAGTAGTTAGGAATGAACTATGAGGATTATCGATTCCCCCGGTAAGTAAAACCCATGACGTACCGATTAAGTTCTCTGTTCAACACGTCAAAATAGCAGGCATGAAGCTAAGGTTGTGCCACTTAACTTCTCTGAGGGTTGGTTGCATGCCTATAGATACACCCCCAATCTCGTACCCACGAGCATTCTAGTGCCCTGTCTATTCAGAAGCCCCTATCGGGCATCGCCCAAACCCTTCTCTCGAGATTTTATATAGGCCTCTAATCGAGCTATCGAGCTTATACTAATTCAAGAGTCGTTTTTATGGAGATGTTGGAGAAGCTTCCTAATACGGGGTGCCTCCACGGGTGTGGCTTCGGCGTCAGAAATGATTGAGAGACAGGTACCCGAGCACACGGGCACCCGAAGAGCTATTTAGATAGGGGCCGTATGCCCACCTCAAGCAATCAAGCAATCGAGTCTTCTATTCCTCTCTACGCGCCTCAATATTACAACAGGAGCCAGCTCTTGTTCGCCGAGTGAGATTTTATGACTTAATTTATTGCATATCGTAAATCGTAAATAAACCCCTCCCTTTTTTTTATAATTCTCTAACCAGAACTTGAAAGAAAAAATATGTAGTAGCTCTATGAATTTTTCTTACTCGCTTTATAAAATTATATATAACGCAAGAGGATATAAAGAAAAAAAATAGTCTAAAGCCTAAGAGCGAAAAAAAAAAAGGAAAACCTCTTACGCCCTCACCTTTTCACTCAGCCTTCTACTTGGTCAACATATGCTCTCGTCCAGGCCCTACCCCAATATTTTCTATTGGTACACCAACAAATTTCTCAATAAATGCTACATAAGCCTTCGCCTCCGCTGGGAGCTGGTCCCATGATGTCAGCCCAGTGGTTGGTGAAGACCAACCAGGGAAGGTTTTGTAGATAGGCTCAACACGAGAAAGAACCGTGAGATCGGCTTTTATTTGGATAAGATTAGCTTAACTACGCAGGAGTGTAGAGCTCGAGGGGGGGAGGGTACCTGGGAATGATTCAAGCTCTTCGCCATCAACTTCGTATCCAACAGCAACCTTAATCTCTGATAGCCCATCAAGGATGTCAAGTTTTGTGAGGTTGATGGTGGTGTAATGGTTCACAGTAGTCGAATACTTGACGATAACAAGATCGAGCCACCCACATCGCCTCCGACGACCAGTAGTAACACCGAATTCCTTGCCGACGCTTTGAAGGTGGTCGCCGATTTCCTGTTTAGTGCCAAACCATCAATATACCACAAATGCTACTTGCAAATTCGATATATGAAACTTACGTTCAGCTGTTCAGTTGGAAGCGGGCCACCACCAACACGGGTAGTGTACGCTTTGACGACACCAATGATCGTCTTGATCTTGAAAGGTGAGATTGCCAAACCAGTAATCACACCACCGATACCAGTATTTGAGCTAGTAACATAAGGATAGGTACCGTAATCAATATCCAGCATGAGTGCGTTCGCACCTTCGACGAGCACCTTTCTGTTTGTCTCAAATGCCTTTTGCATGAAAAGGACCGCATCAACAACGTACGGCCGAAGAGTTTCGTAGTAGATCTTGTAACGCTTCAGTTCCTCTTCCACATCATACTTCAGCAAATCGCCATATCGTTTCTTGTACCCATCCGCCAACCCCCTCAGTTTCCGTTCGAACGCTTCCCAGTGGAACAATTCGTAAACACGAATTCCGCTACGAGCTGCCTTTGTGGAGTATGTTGGGCCGATACCCCTCTTGGTAGTGCCAATTTCCTGAGACCCTAGAGCGACCTCTTCTAGCCCATCGACTTTTTGGTGGAGGTCAAAGACAATGTGGGCGCGGTCAGAGATAAAAATGCGGTCAGTGGTATCGAGGCCTTTCTTTTGAATGTTTTCGAGCTCCTGGAAAAAGGAAGGAACGTGAACGACGACGCCAGAGCCAATGAGATTAAGGCATCTAGGGTTGACAAGACCTGAATACTACATGTATTAGCAAGAGCTTGCGAGGAATTGGCAATTGCTTCCTAGGGGCTAAATAAATTCTTCGAGAGATTGCAATTGAAGTGGGAGGGGGTTGAGAGGTTGTATGAGTCAATGACTGACCTGAAGGCAGAATATGAAAGTCATAAGTAATCCCATTTACCACGATAGTATGTCCTGCATTATTTCCCCCAGCACTCCTGGCGCAAACATCTGCCTCGCTGCAAAGAATATCGACGAGCTTCCCCTTTCCCTCATCACCGAATTGACTGCCCAAAACGACGGTAGCCATGATTGTGACAGCTGTCGATGATGCTGGAGGTTAATAATATTTTTGTAGTTTGGTCACCTGGTTGGGCGGTTAGGTCAGAAAGAAAAATCGGGAAGGCGAGAGGGCCACGGTTAAAAAGCCGCTTGATCGTCGAGGGATGGAAAAAAAAAGTGGGGTTCGACCCTTCCTGTGCAAGCGGGACGAAAAAAACGACAGGATGGTGGGGCAGGGCTTGGCGGGTACACACAGCACGCAATTAGGGGCTCCCTGGCAATGTGGAGCCCCGGACATGCCCGGGTCATAGGGCTGGGGCATCAAGCATCGTCTTGTAAACTAAACCAGATCCCCAGAGCTGGTGGTAGGATTGGAGAGGCAACTAATAAAATAAACCCAAAGGCCAGTCCTGCCAAACGATGCCACCAGCGAGAAGGTGGACTCGTAAACGTGTGTGGGCGTGGTATTCAAACTTCCGTAATATTTGATCTCGGGTTGCAGTACCTTTAAAATTTAACCTCACGATCTATTACACCAAGAAATAAATGTAAAACGCTTCCATGAAAAGCAGATCCTATTATTTACATTAACCTCACGCCTGCCTGCTTGCTCTTTTTGGCTGCAGATTGGACCGCCGTTGCAGAAGTACTGTTTAGACTGGATGCCGCTTCTCTCTTTTTCTCATCCTCAATCCTTTTAAGTCTCTTCTCAGTCTTTGCCTTCCCAGAGCCCTTACCGTGGAATTGATGCGAAAGGTGTTTAAACGCCTGCGTAGAATTATCAGTACAAAACACCAGCCAAGTACAGGAGAGAGTGAGAGTGAATGATTGAACATACCTCTTTCTGCGACATATCCCGTCCAAACTCATCCTTGTAGCTCAAGTTAACATCGGGTTTATACTCCTTGAACCTTTGCTGCATCTCTCTAGCTTCCTGGAGATCTCTCTGCCTATTCTCCCATCTAGCGTGCTCTTCCCTCTCACGGGCCGACATGCGGTCGAACTTGCCACTTTGTCTGTCACGCAGCCTTTGTTGCTTCGCTTTCTCCTCTGCTTCAATCTCGCGCATGCGTTTTTCGGCGCTGAATTTCTCACGGTCACGGAAGAGCTGAATCTTACGATCCGCCTCCTCATCTCGTTTAAGCAAGCCGCGCTGGTTCAGCATGGCAAGTGTTGCCCCCACTCCCCGAGTTATCGTGGTTTCCTCGTCCAACCCAGTGCTAGAAATCTCAGCAGGAGCTGAAATGACAGACTCGCGCCGTACTCCTTCCTCTTCTTCTACGTCTTCCATTTTCACGTCGACACCGCGATCTTCGGGTTCAGGAGAGTCTTCCGCCATAGCAGTGACAGCTAGAGCAGGCTGTGGCTTCTTGCGTTCCGGAATAGTCGGCGCTCTCAACGTCGCCACGAACTCGCTTGTCTCATCAATAATCAAACCTGACTCCTCTTCGTCTTCTTCTTTTATTGGAGCGTCCACCCCATTACCTGCCACTGCCGACTCCTCGCGCAGCTGGCGAGCTAAGTCATCCGGTTTCAAAATCCTGCGCTTCTTCAACGCTAGTGTACGTTGCATTGCGAGTGCGCTCTGAAGATCTTCATCGTCGACAAAGGAGACATCTTTATATGTCCGTTTCGGCTTCAGGATCGGCTTCGAGTCAACCTCCATTAAATCCCCATCAGCCTCTGGTGTGTCGTCGTCCGCAGGTAGGGGTGCAAGGGCGTCGTCGTCGTCGTCGGACTTCCTACGAGTACTTTTCGCCTTTTTTTTCGGCTTCTTGATCTTCAGTATTAAGGGATCTACATAGTCAGAGGCGACTTCGGGTTCTACCGCCACAACCACAATTAGCCGCACCCTCAGACACCGCATAATACGGTGACGGTAGATACTTACTCGGTAGATCTAAAGTAATAGGTTTCGCTTTGAGTTTCTCCGCGACTTCCTTCCGATGAGCATCGGCCTCCGTTGAGTTGCCATTACCATCAAGTACGAACCTTTTCTTCTTTTTCCCCTCAGTCTCCTCATCATACTGCGCGAGTATTCTCCTTTCCCCATCGTGCTCATCGTGCGGGCTATACACTGTCTTCTTTTTCTTCAGTTCTAAACGCTCCTTCAGCTGCTCCCGCTCCGCCAACTCCGTAGATACGAGTTCATCTCCTTCATCTAGCCCAACATTAGTAAACTTTTTTTTTTTCGCGTCAGAACCTCAAATACAGTGACAATACTCACCTTCATTCTCCTCAATTGTACTGTCCTTCAGCGTCAACACCATTCCCTCCTCTCCCTCTCTAAGTTCCCCCAAATCATGCCCAACTCTTACCCCTGTCAGATCCGCCGCCGTATAATCTCTCAACTCCGCCGCGGCTCTCTCCAACTCCTCTTCCTTCTCCCTAGCCAACTTCTCCGCTAATTTTTTCTGCCGTCTCTTCATCTTCCTCACCCACGTCGTCGTGTCCTCCTCCGCTTCATCCGGCTCTCCTAGCCCCTTCCCCTCAAGTACTGCAAACCGCCTCGCCGCATCACGAGCTTTCTTTACACCCTCGGCGCGAAGCTTGCGGGCAGTTTCTTTGTCAAGCTCAGCTTGGTGCGATTTCCAGTTATTGACAGCGCATCGCTCCTGACCCTCGACAGAGTTGTCATAGAC
Source organism: Gyromitra esculenta (assembly GCA_038503075.1). Classification (NCBI taxonomy): domain Eukaryota; kingdom Fungi; phylum Ascomycota; class Pezizomycetes; order Pezizales; family Discinaceae; genus Gyromitra; species Gyromitra esculenta. Next base: position 695,558 of record JBCAML010000020.1, on the reverse strand, counting down.
AGGCTCTGTCCCAGTGCCACCATCGGCGGAGGTGGAGGGGGGAAGATCGGGTTTGAGGGGTTTGAGGCCGAGGGAAATACGGAGCTTGTTGGTTTCTTCGAGGGAGAGGGATTCTTCCATAGTTGTGATTTTTCGGAGGGAGGTGGTGAGGATGTGTAGGTGCTTTGAAGATTCGAGAATCGAGTGTTCGAGATCTCGTGCGAGCTTGGCGCCAAGGCTAAGTCATGTGATGAGGTCCTGCATCGACACGAGTGATGGGATGAGTGAATGGAATGAATGAATGAGTGAAATTCGAGCTATTTCAAAAATCGGCGGGATGCCCTTAAGGCTTAAAAGATCTGTAGATCTCAGCATTGTAATAGCCTCCCACAAGTGCATAATTCGCAGCAATTGATATATTGAGGTCTAAGAATGTCTATAAGCCAAAGAACTACGTCCTCCAGATATAGCATTGAATTTCGTCTCTCAGAGAACCCGTAAATATTACTAGTAAATAAATTCAAATCTCATCGCGAAAACCCCAGATATAAATTCTCCCTAAACAAATATCCTATAACTTCCACTACTGACATCTCAAGAGACCAGCTCCTCCCAGAGTTTTGTTCTCTATGGGGTGTAACTATACTCTTTCTCACCTCCGCAATACCGCACAATATGGTGAAATCCGGTTTAACGCTAGCAGGGGCTTACTCAAGAAAAACAGTCAGTCCAAACCACCTTGGGGCTAGCACTTGCTTTCTTTGGACTAGCACCAAACCGAATTTCGCCAAATTATACAGCGCTGGTAGCCCCAAATATCCAAACATACATAGCATCATACCCGCAACTATCGAACACGCAACTTCACTCTCGCGCTCCAGTCCCATATCGAATCGTAGAGCCCCAGCCACATCCTCCCCAAGGCTTATCCAACTATTTTGCCCCTTTCCACCATTATTTCCTCCCCGTCGTGGAATCCATCCAACCTAAAAGCAACTCGACCCTCCTCCGCCCCAAACCAACCTAGACCCTCAGCATTCAAGATAAAGGAGGGAGGGTCTTTCAGTCCTAGTAGAATTTTGGAGAAGCCGTGGGACATCAATTTCTATTAGGGTTGCTCTTTACCATTCAGGCTCTCCATACCTAGGCCGAAGACTATCCAGTTGCCATTTATCATCACCATAAATGCATGTACCTATACTAGCATATCCCAACGTAACAAAACTGCCGGCTTTCCACCTCTGCTATCGTGAGACTCGACGGAGATATATGACCCAGAAGCATTACTGGATCACTCTAGGCTTGTTCTGTCTTGGCTGCCGCGCATCTTACAGATCAGATGGGAAGCGACCTATGTGACATGCGTCTAGGGCCAATGATTGAAGCTGTTTCGCAGGCACGGACCAACGGTCGGTTCGTTCCATGCGACCAGGGAATCCTTGCTGTTATGCATGGCGCCTTGAGCCGCATAGCAATTCAATTTCTTATTCCTGACATCGGAGCACCATGGGAGTTAATTGTACGTAAGATTCGCGAATGCTTTCTCTTTTTTCTCCTCCGGCCTTCCCAGGTTGGTTGTAGCGGGATGCTCTCTGACGTTTTCTCTCACCAGCAACCGCATTGAGAGCCCTAGGGCATGAGCCGGAGCCCGGAGCCCGGGTACAAGAGGGTTCTCGTTATCTTTTGATGATCGTGAATGACTAACCGTTTTCCCAGTACGGGGACGCCACCAGTCTGCCTATTGTAACACCGAGAGAAAAAGCCATTCGGGATATTGAAGCAGAAGCATACGAGGCGGGTGTACCTAGAAAAAGGACTGTTCTCGGTGTCTTTCCACGAATTGCGCCTTTTCACGAGCGGGTCGCGTATCTCCCCCTTCAATTCAACTGCACGTTGATTCAACATGGCACAGAATCTGGAGATTGACGCTGGGAGAGGGGAGGAAGGGTTCGCTTGCCCTCCCCCGGATGACGAAGGACCAGGGGTGCTGAGAAGCCTGAGATTGCTACGCTCGCCATATTTTAGCGATTCTCAGCCTAGCGTGGTGAAGGGAGGCTTTATCTTCGTTTCTTTTTCCTCATCCGCATCTCGCGTGCCCAGCCCTGTGCATTAGAGCAGCACCCGCAATAGAGTTATATCCCGTAAGCAGCACTTGGTTTAAACTCAATCTATTCCAGCATTCAAAAACCCTTAAATGTCCCTCCCTCTGCTGCCAGCTGTAAACTTCATCGGAAATTTATCTAGTGTGATAAAAAAAATACATCTCTCTCCATCCCTGCTTCAAATACCCAGAAGTCCAAACGTCCATTCTGACCTCATAGCTACCTAGCTTGGGCAAAGCTCTACTAGCTAGAGACGAAGTCTCCGAATTTGAGTTTCGTCCGACGAAACTACACATCCCCCCTCTCCAGAAAAAAAAGGAAGAAATATGCCACGACAAGAATCAATTCCAGTCGCAGCAAATGTTCTAGGCACCATAGGCACCGTCTTATGGTGCGTCCAACTCGCCCCGCAGATCTGGCGAAACTACCGTTCCAAGACAACTGAGGGTCTTCCAGCAGCCATGATGTTCATTTGGGCAACTTGTACTCCTTCCTGCTCCTCGTTATCATATTTATCCTTGATTAACTAGCCCCTCCCCTCCAAATCTAGCAGGAGTACCCTTCGGAGTATACGCAATCGTTCAAAACCTCAATATCCCAATCCAGGTGCAAGCCCAAGTTTTCATGTCCCTCAGCTTGGTCTCTTGGGCACAGTGTCTGCACTACGGCCACAGTTGGAAGACCTGGACAAGTACCATTACTGCCATTAGCACAGGTATTCTTTACGGTGGCATAGAAGCTGCCCTCATCTTGACCCTTCGCCCATTATATGAGCGTGGAACAGAATGGCCTATGCTCTTCATTGGCGTCATAGCGTCGATCCTTCTCGCTGGGGGATTGATTCCACCATATTTTGAGATCTGGAAACGGAAGGGCCGAGTGGTGGGCATCGGTAACCCCCTCCTCTCTCCGCCGCCGTTCCATCTACATTTGATACTAATGCGTAGTCTAGACTGGGTATTCCTCTGCATTGATTGGTCTGGGGCTTTTTTTTCCCTCATGTCACTCGTCGCCCAGACCATCTTCGATCCAATGGGTTGCGTCCTATACCTCGTTGTTCTCGTTCTCGAATCCGGAATCTTCATCTCCCATTGGATATGGCTCTTCCGTACAAGAAACCAACGCAAGTTGGAGAAGCAAGAGTTGGAGAAGCGGGATCTAGAAGCTGCAGGAGGTGTAGTACCAATTGATGAGAAGGAACTCCCTTCGGAGAGCAGTAGCATGCCAGATTTGGCAAGTGATGACTGTGGCGGCGGGAGAGGAGAGTTGAAGGAAGAATAAAGCGTCCTAAGTGGAGATGGTGGATGAGAGATGGGTGATCTTAAATATTTTTTTTGGGGGGGAGGTTCAGAGGTGTAGGATGATTTTTATTTTCTATATACCGTCGTCTCTTTATTGGTGTGTGCTATCTGGTAAAAAAAAAAAAAGAGTACTAATTACGATTTTTGATGTTCTAACGAGGTTTGGCTTTTCTTATTGGGGTAGTTCGTCTCAATATTTGGGCTTTCTAGTTCTAGCAGCCTCAGTGTCGGATGAATTCAATGTACATACATGCATAGGCGAGCGTATTAATGGACCAAGGGAAGGAATCTCGGATGCCTTTGCTAGGTATGACGGTAGTATTTATTGTCCAAGGGCTAATCCTCAGTATTTCACAACAGAAGAATTTACCAATGCGAAACAATACAAACATAGGTGCATGCGCTATATGGTAATGATAGTGACTACATGTATTACATATACTCTAGTCTATTGTATAATACGCACATCTATAGTTGCTGCACTTACCCGATTGAGTACCGGTAGTTTCTGCACAGGAATTTTTATTACTATTACTCACTCTAGTCCCATCGTCAGGCCTAATTTGTTATCACACGGCCTTCAAGACTAGACGCAGTTAAGCCTGTCTACTACTACCCAGAGTCAACTGCTACTGAAGTCAACGGCATAAGTTCACTGCACGGTCTAGTAGGAAACCAGAAAACTGAGGCTACTAGCTCCAAAATACCCCCCAAAAAACAACCTAGCTAAAACCAGTATATAGGTGGTGAATATTTTCTATTTCATCAATTTTCCAAGTTTTCTATCCATCTCCCCCCCTCGAGAAAATGAGGCGAGAGGAAAAGAAAGCTTCATATACACGCTCTAAAAAAAATACCTTCAACCTACTCTTTACAAGCCATGCTGATGGGTTAGATTGTAAGCAAGAAGGAAAAGTAAGGATAAATTACCATATCAAAACAGTGAACACGGCCAAAGGGTGATATAACAAGAAAAAGAAAGCCCTTGAACGATTGCAAATGTGGATCCACCTCTACTTCCTAAGCCGTAAACCAAATCAAACCGAACCGCACCGAACCTGCCCATCATGATCACAAAAGAAAATTTCCCACAAAGGGATTAAAAAAAAAACCCATAAGCAATGCTCCTACCGCCGTAACCAGCAACTCGTTTCTCCATTCCCCCCCGTTTCGGAAAACACTCTCCCTTACGTTAATCAAACAGAATTAAGAATATCTCACCGATTCCAAGCTCCGTTCCCAAACCGAACCCATCCACAAGATATATAAAAAAGTATTTAACAAAGAAAAAAGGTAGTGAGAGATAGAGCAGCTGAGAGTGAGAAGAGAAGAAAAAAGGAACGAAATCCCTCACAAGAGAGATCAACAGGCCAATCCGATCCTCTTTCGTACCACGTTGTTGCGTATATGCCTACCTTTCTCTATCCGCGATTTATTGGTACTATAATGGCGCGTTTTTGCCATTTTTCGCTCTGCTGAACGTGCCATGCGCCTGCCCCTTAGTAGTATGGCTTCCGCAAACCAAAGGAAGATGACACATTTTTGTTGGTCAGATGGTGCAAAAAAAAAAAAAGCCCCAAACAAAAGGTAATAGGTTAAGAATGGTAATGGGGAAGGGGTAACAAATAATATAGAAGAAAATGCCGTTTTGCCGTGAATCGCTCCGTTTCCGTATTAATGACTAAAAGGAAAATAAAAAAGTTTACACCAGGAGTACACACAAACAAACACACTAAGGGTTTAAAGGTAAGGAACATAAGGGTTCTAATAAAACCCTGCCGCCGTTAATTCCAAATGCAAGAGGGAGAAAGGGAGAAAGAAGCGCAAAGTGCGAAAGAAAAGAAAAAGGCAGCTTCCTCTCCTGCCAAATCCACATCTTTCTCACGAGTATCCACAAATCGTTACACAAATTACACTTTCGTAAACAAAAAGGATGGGGTGATAGAGGCCCGAAGTGATTACAGTAAAATCAGTTTAGCCGCCCTTTCGCTCGCTTTCGTTCAATGGAACAGCTTCGGTGGCCTTTTGTGGCCGTTTTTTTGCCCCTCTACTCTGAGGTTTGAGTTGTTCCCAGCCCTCCTTTGACCCAGGTTTCGAGTTGGAGTTTCTAGCAGCATTGCTTGTAGCTCCAATTTTTTGCTTAGAGTCGACGCCGTTCTTTAGGGCCACCTTTTCAGTAGGCGTGACCGGGGTTTTTTTAGATCTGCTGGGCTGATTTTTGTTACGAGGTCGATTCCATGATTTTGAATGAGAATCGCTTTCGCTACCCTTTTTAATGGGAGTTGGCGAGGGGGTCGAGACTTCAGGGATCGGGGTAAAAGGGGGCCCTAAATCTTCCTGCAAAGACCCATTACCCTTAGATTTACGGGCATCTAGCGGTGGAGATCCGGCATTACTCCAAAGCAACTTTTGTGTGGCTGCGCGTTGCCGAGGGTTGGGAGATAGTCGAGCAGAGGCAATACCCTCAATATCGTCATCTAGAACTAATCGGGAAGGCTGAGTTGCCGATTTTGGGGACACCAAGGGACTGGGAGTAGGGATCGATACTGATGTGTAATCATCATTGTGCTGATTGGGAATATTAGAAATTACCATATCGTTGTCAAGACGATTACCAGCCGCTTGATTATGTACTTCCAGTAGTTTTTGGGCGAAAAGTTGAGGGTGTCCTGAGATTCCTTTAGACTCCATAGTTGATATGTCTGACGTTCCATCAGATCCGTTGTATGAATAATGGACCTCTGAAGGGGGCGAGAGATTCGAAATCGGTGTATCTGCATACGATGATGATGATATAGATACTGAACCGTTAACAATCACTGGACCCCGATCGTCGTTAAAACGATCGCGGGAAATCGGATTATCCAAGCCCAATCCCCCCGGCATATCACGAGTAAACCGATGTCTATCTAACGCGAGTGGTGATGGCTCTCGCGACGTTCCTAATAACGGTGGAGGCAATCTTTCTTGCGATAGGCGTTTGTAACGATCGACACTACTTTTCTGTTCCAAAAACGGCTCCTCTTCCTCATCGACCGAATCAATCACTGCAGGAACATGTTGTAGCGACCCTCCAATAGCATAATACCCCACATACTCATCTGGTTCCTCTTCTGGAGGAGTCGCTGGGTTACCATTTGAAGAATGGTCGGCAAAATCCTCATCTTCCGAACCTGGCATCCCAGTAGTTGATGCCGCATTCCCATAACTTGATGTAGTGTACATCTCGGGTAAAGGTGGGTGTTGAGATTGCGATCTTGACCCGTGGCTATAGCCATTTGGTCGCCGTGCTCGGCCACGCCCATGCTTGCTATCGTTTACGATGTGCGGCGATGCGGGAGCTGATGAGCTTTCAGAATATAGCTGGTTAGGGTAATAGAGATTCACTCCATAGAGCTGAGCAAGGTATGCATAAGACGCAAACGGGTGCAAGGCAACGAGATTATCCTGATGATTCGATGCGGAACCCATAGAATTGATAGATGCGGACGGTGACTGGGGCTGGGGCTGAGATTGCTGACTATGCATTTGGGCATGAACATGTGCCTGGACAGCCTGCGCTTGTGCAATTTGGACTTGAGCATGAACGCGAGCCTGAGCTTGTAGAACGAGCATGTGCTCTTGTGGTGACTGCATGTATCCATAGAGGTCTGGTGTGATGTACTGAGGCTGTAATGGAATATTCGTATAACCTCCCCCACCAGGGGTTTTCTTGGGTCTATGGCCACCACCACCGCCCCGTCCTCTTCCGGAAAATCCGCCACGTGACTTTCCACGAGTTCCACTACTCGAAATTCGCACAGGACAAGGCTGCGGCGCATAGTGGGACTGCAGTGGGGCATGCTGCTCCTCAGGTGGAAACTCATAAAGTTCACAACAAGCAGCTATATCTGCCTTCTCCGCTAAGATCCTATGAACTCTTCTGAATTCCAAATGTAATCCCCTAACCGATGAATCGTCCGCTGTGTTGCCAAGATTTCGACTAGTGTTGAATGGCTCCTCAACGCAGAGTCGATTGTTTTGTAGGTACTGCCAGTTTTTCTCCTCTTTCGACAGGAGCTTCCCATGCCGTACTGATATGACGTTCTTTTCGTAGTCCAATTCATGCCCGTACTTCTTAAAAAAGGCAAACAGCAACTCGCCAAGGGTTTCTGTGTTATCTAGGCCAAATCCCCTTAGCGACTCGATATCATCATCAAAAGAGATGTCAACACCACATATTGGTGGTCGTTTTTTGTGAGGCCTTTGGTGCAACGCAGGAAGGATAGGTGGGTCTCTAGTTTGGAGAAAATTCAAAATCATGCATATCCATGTGTACGAACTCAGCGTCCCACCACCAGCTATATTTTCATGTGTCAATCCTTTGAATAGCCTCTAAATCTAGGGAATCGTACTCACCAGCGTCATTCAATATCCTTTGTTTTGTCCAATGTTTAATAATCATCGCTAAAGGGCGGACTCGATCGTCGATCTCCACGTATGTCTTAATCATTTTTGTATTATCTAGAGCCAAAGTGTTGTTGACGTTCATGTCGCAGGCAACTTCGTACTCGGGATCCCAAATCTTTACGATGGGGACTTTTGCTCCAGGAACGCAAACAACTCGTTTCATACCATCTACCATGAGCGTTAGATATTAATACCTATTTAATGATTGTGTGAGTACAAACGTTTAGCAAGGGCGTTTGAGAGCTTGCAGACATGTTCTAATTCTCTCCATTTTGTTGTTATGCAGATATCCACTATATGATATCAGCGATACATCCCCCACCAAATAGTGGAAGTATACTAAATACCATCGGAATCACTCATGCAAAGATGATTTTCTGTCGACCCAAAAGCATGTACCTGGATATCATGACCTGGCCATTCGTCATTTAACAGCCTCCCAAGCTTCTCCAAAAATTTACTCCGTCTCTTACTACTCTCCTCGTTCGGTTTCAATCCTTCAAACATATTTAGCATATCCTTCGTGAGTTTCCTTTCCTGTTCCGATGACAACATCTCCTGAACTGGTTTCTCTTTCCCGAGCTTCTCGATGCCAAGAGAGTAGGGCATCCTTCTCCTTGCGTTGATCAATGCAGTCTCGTATACACATCTACCGTACTGTGATTTCGTAAATGGGACCTTAGTGACCGGCTCTGAGGCTGCCGATCTCGGGGAGTCGAGAACACATGGTGGCGAGGGGCTTCGAGAAAGAGCATTTTTTGTAGGGTTGTGGTTGGGGGTTGAGGGCAACGAATTCGACTGAACCGATGAATTTGATCGGCCATACTTCAACTGAGGCCGCTGATTTGCTATCGGCTGTCCCAGCTCATTTTTCCTTCCTTGCATGACCAATGAACTATGTTTTGAGCCTGTTGATTGTTGCTGATAATTCCTCCGCCCATCACCTTGCCTTCCCCCAGCTCCTCGAGTCCTTTCTGGTGATTTTGAATCGTGCCGTCGGCGACCAGGAGAGACGCCTTTATGAGATTGGGAGATAGCTGCCTGATGAGACTGCTCCGTGGTAAAACTGCGGGGCTGAGATGTGAGCTCTTGGTGAGGTGATAGTAGGGGAAGAAACTGTTGTGGGGCAGCTTGAGGTATCGAATTAGGTGGAATGGCTGGCTTAAAGATTGAAGAGGTGGGGGATCCAATGGTATACCGTCTCCGAGGACTGGTAGGTTCCAGAATCTGAGGAGAATGCGTTTGCTGTTGCTGTTGCTGTTGGTAGTTGTGGAGAGACGGGGAAGTACCCGTTCCAACGTTCAACGTCATAAACCCTCGAAGAGTGGAAGTGTCAACGATTTAAGAACTAGTACGAGTATTTCTCGGTGGAAAGAACGTAGAGGAGTCTTAAGATAACGATCCTAATGCCTATAGTGAGTAATTGGATGACAGGCGTGGCGTAAGATTTAATCCAGGAAGGGTAGCACAAGGCAGCAAAGATTCCGCGTTCGGCTCCAGCAGAAATAACAAGAGCGGGAAATTCGGCCAGCGAAATTATACGAGAGAATTCCGTATCAATGCTGAGAGAGAGGCGAGAGAAACGGAGGGGCGCTTAGAAACCGGCGGAAATAGTAGGGGAAGACGGATTTCGAAGCTCCGAGAAGGCTTGGTTGAGTGCAACAGAGCAGCGGAGGAAGTAGAGGGTGTGAGTGGGAAATGAGGTGGAAGAGGACAAGGAGGATGGAAGCGTTGTGGAGGAGAGGAGAGACAGAGGGGGAGGCGAATAGGATTGCGGGCTAACTCTCGGATAGGAGCAACGGAGAGAGAGGCTGTGGGTGGAGAGCGAGAGCGAGAGAGTGAACGAGCAAGCAAACGGACAAACTAGAGAGCGAGCGAGTGGGCGTGAACTTCAGAGCGAGAGAGGAGCGTGAGGGCGTGCGGGCGTACGGGAGTGGAGGTTGTTGGCGGAACGCGCGAAGTTGGTTGAGCGAAAGTCCGAACGGTGCGCTACTCCACCAGACAAGAAGCTAGATTCAATGGCATCTACTCTATTACTATATCATACAAATGACTTCCGCTTATTCCTGTTGCTTGTGTGACTGAGAGGTAAGAATCTAGAGTCATCTACACATTCTTCGCAGCTAGCAAATAGTTCTCATCCAAAGTCGCTGCCCCTGCTGCTGCTGCTACTCGTCCTTTTTTTTGTTTTTCCCTATTTTCGATTCCGATTTCATTCCCCCTTTTCCTGACCCCACACTTCGCTCTCGACTCTCAAGAACTATGCTCTACGCCCTAAACGCTCTTCTTTCCACCTTTTCATCCGAATGTCAAAGCAAATTTCCCTTGGCTTGGAGCAAAATACATTCTGGAGGGCTTTAGAGCACAACCTAAGGCTTTACGTCACCAAACCAACTAAAACGGATTGCCCGTAACAGGGAAGAAAAGAATCAGACGGTGGGTAAGGGTTTTATTATCTTCCTTTTTTAAGGGAAAAAAAAAAGAACACCAGAGAAAGGGATGGAAACAAATCACGAATACAAATACTAATCCATATTCCTAACCACAGATCAGGTCTTGACGGATTATAGATTTGAGGTCAATAATTTTCCCGAATATTGCTGCACCCCAGCCTGCAGTCAGGCACACCCCGAAAACAAAGTGACCTGCAAACGCAGGGCTGGTAGTTGCTATGCAAAACAAGCAAAGCGGAGTAGGCCTACCAAAATAGGCACTCAATTATTACACAAGGCATTGGAACTAAGTTTGAAAGCACCATGCAACAGTAATATTAATATTCATTTTTATCATCCTTGGAATTGACTGTATTAATACGAACAACACTGGCTTGTCTCGGAAGATTTTCTAAGCTCACCAATGCGCAATTGAAACCGCGGCGGTGAGCAGCAATCAGTCTGCGAAACAAAATGATCACTCGGTCAACTAGGCTCTCAGCTAGTTTTAATAATCTGGCGGCCGTAATCGATAGGATGTGTCTGCTCTCTAGGGCTGAAACCGACGTGAGGGTGGTGTCCTTGCCCGCCAACTTTTGGATTTTTCTTCAGTTATTCCATGTCAAGCGACCCGAAGAACGGAGCATGAGAAAAAGGACGATTCTGTACTTGTGCTCTAGCATAAGTACCTGAAAACAAGGGTAAGGCTTTGGCCAACCAAACTTTGAAGCGCTGCTGCGGGACGAATTAAAAAAACTTTGCCACCAAAAAGCATTTTTAGGTACTTATGCTAGAGCACGAGTACACTGGTTTGCAATGACTCCGGAGTCCCCGGTTTGATAGTCAACACTACATTTTCTTTGTGACTATTCCAAGGAAACCTATTCTTACGATCGAGAATGTTTAACCGAAATTTTGAAAGAAACGGATTAGGGCTGCATCAACCACCAACCACTGGGCTGGTCGCAATTATTGGGGGCCTAATTATCCATATTTAAAGAAGTGGGGTGAATGAAAAGAAAGCTGAAGCACAACGTTAAGAAGACCCTTTTCGAAAACCCCGCTGGGCGCAAAACTGCCGGCTGCTGAGATCTTGATGGATGGGATCCGATGAACACCAGGAACGCAGGGAACGGTCAACTTTTACCCAGCCGGGTAAAAATAGAGAGAACTTACAGCTTGTAGCTTGTGGGGAACCAACATCACAAGATACCCAGCGAATTAGCACGAAAGGAGATAAATTGGCTTGGCTAGCTCTTGCCCTGATAGATCTGCCCAAACACATAAGGGAAAGATACTCCAAATGAAAAGGCCTCTTGGTGGCCCCTTCAGCATGGACTTGCGACATGGGGGCATGACCACATATACACACTAGCAACAACCGAAATGGTTGTGCGGTTCGCCAAAGTAAGAACGGGGAGGTTGGCCGGCCACGGGGTTTTGCAGACATTCCAGACTTGGACAGGACAGGAGGGTGATTCTGTGCCTCTGGCGTAGACTGAAGCGCTTGCGCCCAATAAGCAGGCTGCACGAGCGGCATCCGAGTATCAGACCCTGGACATCCTCCGCCTCTCGTCTTTTTTTCCTGCCCCGAATATTTTTTTGTGATTAAGGCCGTTGACGTGTCCGATCATACAAAACTCTTCGTGCCTGCCAGTTCTCTCAATTTCTCGTCTTCCTGGTTTATATTCCTGTTTCTTGACCGCCTCCCAGACAACCTTTGTACGTGCTTTATCGGTCGATTACAAATCTCCGTTATTGATAGTACATATCCAGGCCTGCATCGCCTAATAGTCAGCTTTCGGTCGGTCTTAAGCTACTTGTCCGTCGCTCCATACCGCTGCTATCCGAATTCTTATTGGCTAGAGCCCCCAGTCCTCCTCTCCGCGGGCCAGCTGTTCCCGGACTCACGACCTTACGATTATCGAAAGTGAAACCCGCAGCAAGTGCTGCTGAGAAATACTTGATCGGATCACCCGGAATACGTCAATCTAAACCAGGCTAAAAAATTCGCTACATCATAACTGCACCGTCCACAGAATGGGGATGCCAAAAGCCACCGTCTCCTTGTTCCTTTCTATCTTCTTCGCTACACTTGTTATCTGTGGTGTCGTCCTTTGTACCTGCGCATACTGCTACAGACCAAGTTATTTCCTTGGCATACGGGGTAAGGCGGGCTCGGATTACAGCAGCGACGACGATCCTGAGAAAGCTCCTCGTGGAAGGGTAGTTGTTGTATCGACAGTATGTTTCGCTCGTTTCTCCTTGTGTAAATCTTGGCGGGCTTTTGTTGTGAACTGCGTTCGATTATTTCGATAGCCCGTGAAAGTGTGAATCAGAAACTGACGGGAGTGTACCCGTAGGAAACTGCGGCACGTCGTCCGTCGGACCATACAGACTACGACCCGGAGGCCGAGGTAGTTGAGATTATTGAAGCATTGCCCGACGACGACGACGAACACAGTGGACACGGCGAACATATTGACATCATTGACGCCCATCGATCTCGGTCCACACTCAATTAAGATTGGGATTTTGCGGGAGGGGAAGGGGCCGGTAGATTTTGCGGGGGATCTACTTTTCGGCGGGATACCTTTTGTTGTTATATGTTATTTATTTATTTTAGAAGCAGAGTGTTATTTAACTGTCCAGCCAGCCATAATGGTTCTGAAGCGACTTCGGTATGCCCCCATCAAAAAATACCCTCTAATCCTCTACCCTACAATGAGATATACTTACCAATCCTTCTGCAGCGGTTTTACTATTGCTATTGGAGTTTTGGCGTTGATTTCGAATGGATTTTCAGCTTGTCTTTTCTATAAATTATCAAGCGACACCCATCGAGGCTTGGATAGCCTTGCCTTGTATACATATTTTGCTACACTCATAAGCTTATTGGGCTTTTTTGGCTCTATAAAGGTAAGTTCCTTAGATTTTCTACTCTTACGTATACTCTCACACCATCCCGCTGACAGGACATAGCAACACGCCTATACTCTGTCGATATTTGCCAATTTTTTCATTCTAGATACAGTCGTCTCAGCTCTTTCTCGCTTTATCCTACTATACATATTTTCAACTTTCCGATATCATATTTGCGACACGGAATCCACCAATAGAGGGCTGCTAGCTTTGACTTTGCCTCATGGAACTTTCCACACATCTTTCAATCATATCGATGAGGTCATTGAAGCAGCAAGAGTGGATCACAGCGAATTACCCTCAGATCCCTCTTATCCGAGTTTGGGTGCAGATATAGCTGGGTGGGGTTGCTCGGAAATGATGCAAATTTCCATTATGGTTGGGTGGATCGGCCTTTTCACCTCAATGTTGGTACAAATGTTTTTTGCAGTATTAGTGAGACAGTATGCAAAATCTCTCTGGAAGACGCAGGGCGATTATGTACCCCTGGACGATAAGGTGCTGGAGGAAGGGTGGTGCTTGGACGATAGGGCTGAACAGCCGCAGGAGCCTAGAAGAGTTTTGTCATACTCACAAGGGGTAGCTGAGAAACTCAGTTGAGCGGGTCCCACCGGATGGTATTAGGAAAGGCTATATTGGATGGATTTGATGATTGGGAGGTGTAATGGACTAGTTTTTGTCTACTAATGGTTGATGATTATCAGGATGAAATGACTGACGAATTGTGTGGACTTATGGCGATGTGTATTGTAAATACTCGGGATAGTTGACTCTGTTTTTATTCTCTCATTTGGGAACCATGGGGCCGGAGTTCTTGTTTTCATTTATGCTATGCATGGAAGCTTTTTATGCATATGTATATATCCCTTCATCAGATTTTATAATCTATTTCTTCCACAAAGCCTAGCTAGCAGTTGTGTTATAAAGCATTGCGCTAATCTAAACGTGTTCCAATCACTATTGACAAAATGATAGACTCGTCGCCGGACCTAATTTGCTAGGTAAAACGATGACTCAACTCTCTAAATCTCTCCCCTTAAGCTCCAAACAACATCTCACTCCTTGGATCTTTTTGGTCATCTTCTTGGGCAGCACTGATCTAACTACCGCGGTTTCGTCAGATTTAGTTGTCTAGGCATTTAAAGAGGGCCGGGGCTAAGAGAGCAGGACACCCGTGACACTTTAGAAAGCAATTTATACATATATTTTGGCGGGATCAATAAGTATTCATTTGTAATCGTACATGTAGTACAGGCAATGATCCAGCGAAAGCCGCCTCGTTTCGCACGCTATTTGATACCGAGGCCAAAGCCTTACGGACACAATTGAAGCAATTCTATCGCAGGGATCCACAAGGCTAGCAGTACAGCCTTATAGTTTAGTTGAGAGGACTGGAAATCAGCTTGACGACTATGGAGCTGCTCAAACATCCAAGTTCCTTGGCGAAAAATTTACTATAGTATAAGTACACAATTGCAAACGTGTACTAATAGTACGCGCTACATGGTCTAAGTGTTTGATAGGCGCACCTCGAAGATATAGAGAGAAATAAAACTTGTCAGTTTTACTCATGTTGCTGGTATCATTGCCAGTTGCGGATGGATTTGACCAATCAAATCCGAATCCCCGCCCATTGGTCAGCTTGTGACTAACGTTAATTCTAACGACACGAATAATGCTAGCCATGTTACCAGCTGATGGCGAGTACATAAATTACTGTTTTAACAGGCTTTGGCTGGTATCCCACGGTCAGTTGGCCCGGCACTACTCATCTTCGATGATGTCAACTGTTTAGCTACATATGGCCAAGCCTTAAGCAGCTTTGGATGCTGCGGTAGATCGTAAAGGAAACTAGCTGGTAGATCTAGATCCATAGTCGCGAATGAAAGGATTCTATTCAGATTCTCGGCGAGTACCCAAACAGATTTCCGATCTAGTAGATGATCAAGTTACATATAGGCGACTGCAATTGTAAATGATTGCCGAAATCGGTGAATATGTGGTCCGTTAATGCAATAGTAGAATAGACACAGAAAATTTCAAAATGTGGTATATACTTGTGCTCTAGCATAAGTAACTGAAAACAAGGGTGAGATTTTGGCCAACCAAATTTTGAAGTGCTGCTGCAGGACGAATTAAAAAACGTTGCCACCAAAAGGCATTTTCAGATACTTATGTTAGAGCACGAGTATATACAAATATTATCAATGCCAAAAAACTGCGTGTATTAGTACCTATTAGAGTTGCAGAAATACAGTAAATTATGTTAGTTTACTGCATGGGACAGATAAAAACAGTAAATTACAAGATGTAAGATCTAGATACAGCTTCCGCCGTCCTTAGTAAGATCTAGTAGAACACACTAACCATGGAGCTGTAGTGATCACTCAATCAGCATCACGATAAACTTTAGTCTCTAATCCTGCGGAGAGGGTGTGCTTACTTTAGCTCCATACCGTATTTTACCGTTACTTTACGTAATTACAGGTACAGTATACAACATGGTAAAGTACATGTAGGTATGTAATCTTACCGATCGCATCCCTACATGTAATTGAGGTACAAATTAGTCAAGACTAAAGATACTTAGCAATTCTTCGAGGGCTTGAAGTACTTGCTGAATAGTTTTATGCATATGCCGATCGATGCGGCTACAGGTACAACTTTGTAGGAACCAAAAATACATGTAATACATGTATGTTGTAACTTTTGAAATGAGATGTTCACGTAAGAAGAGTTTCGTAGAAAAGAGGTCGCGATTTATGAAATGTTGCTGGACAGTAATTGGCGGGGGAAAGGTTCAAATGTTGTAGTACCATATATTACGCATTCGTAGCATAGAAGATGGTACATGTAATTACAGTACCAAAAAACGGGGTGGATCTACTGCCGTATTTTTAGAAAATGCTGGATTAATTCTGGAGCGCTGCTGCATTTGCTGAAAAATCCCGTAGCGCTCCAGAATTAATCCAGCATTTTTTTAGAATACCATAAAAATGCTGTACCAATCACATCCCCCTTTCTGGCACTATATAGCCTTTGGGCAACAATCCAGATAAGTTTAGTGCACGTGGGCGCTTTATCATTTCCTTTCTCCTTTGCCTGGGCGAAATCGTAAACGATAAACAAGCTAGAGACCAGTTTTAAATAAGCTTTGGAATCGGTTCCTTCGGATCGAGTTTTTATGGATTCGACGGACCGGGATCAGCTGTTGGATGACGATCTTAACGGCAGATCAACCGGTATCCTGTGTACAGTAGCAGGGGCCAAAGTTGTAATTGTTGGAACTGTTAGACATCCCGTCGGTGCCGTACAACGGGTGCCGCGGGATTTACCCATCAGTATGTACTAAGTACGGCCAGGTATATTATGGGGGTTGGCTGATATATGGGTGGTGATCTGGGAAAACCGTACTTATGGGTGTAACTTAAGCATCGTTATCCCAGATCGCCACCCAAACATGTAGGTATATACACACACACATACACATGTGCAAACTCCCCGAATGAAATATCGGCAAATTCGTTTTTACCCTAGTTATCATAGAAATCCCCAATACTCCAATTCTTCTTACCTAGGTATGTTTTCGCCGGAGGAATAGGTTTCTCACCCGAGTTTATAGCGCAAGGCAGTTTATATGAGGGAGGCGCATTTATATGTTAGTTACTAGGTACGTGCAAGACGATTAATTGCAGATGTGTGTGTGGGAGGTATCGAAGGCTGCAGGGCGTTGGTTATCTGTAAGTGTAGTTTTACGATCTTGTACATACGTAGTGGGAAGAGGTACGGATCTGATTGTAGGGATAGATCGAGGTGGGGGTGGGCGAGGTTTAATCAAGAACGCCCAAAATCTCGGCCGGCATGGCTACATTTAGTATTACCACCTGTTCCGCTATATATGCATATGGTTCGCTGCGGAGAAATTATCAAAGCTAGTATCGCTCCTAACATAAAAATTACATTAGTATTTAGCCTACTAATGCCATCTACGGTAGCTCTAACCAAGGGTATAAAAGCGAAGGATATTGGTATCCTCTTCGGGGCCAGTGGTCTCGACCAATGCTCCATGGTTATGAAAGGCCGAGGGTAATGACTACATATATCTATAATCTACGCGAATGACCATAAGATTTCAAGATTCCGCACATGAGGAAATCTTCAAATGCTATTTTTCGAGGTTTATCTCGGCCCTAGCTAGCCCCATGTATAGCGATAACTTAATTACGTTATCGTGGGTCTTTGGGCTTAGTATATGCGAATATCTATAGTATAGGGAGTTTTTGAGAATTGCGTGACAGACTTCAGATAGGTTTAATTTTCAAGTCTCTTCTGTTTCAGATATTCTCGAGCTTCTTTTTTCATTAACTAGACATGAGTATTGTAAGCTTTTTGTATCTAGATACAGATAAGCCCAATTTCGTCATCTTCTCTAAGGTTTGACATATGGGTTTGATCTATAAATCCAGCTGCAGCCAATTGGGTTTCTAGCCCTATACAATGTATTGGCCGTAAAGTCTAAGGGTAGAAACTCTCGATGATCACATAGATCAAAGCCTAGGCCCTCTTTATCAGTCATCCCATATCAGGTATAAGAGCCTTCGTATAGTTATGCGTGTGTAACTTGCAGTTTAAAAATATACAATTTCACCCCTAGTCGCCTACATTTGGTGTAGTTACAGCAATACCAAGATATACATGTACTATAGCTAAGGTTTCTCGACTACATGTATATCATCTAGTATTAACCTGAAATTGCCGCGAATTACATATAGGTACCTATAAATGTACAGATTTATATAGTATTGGTAAGTTTGAATGGCCTAAACCAACCACATGCACATGTAGCTATTGCTTCGCAATATATCGGACTTTAGGTAGAGTCCTCCATTGTCACATAGTATGCACCTCAAGCTACATGTACCTCGTAGGCCACGCTATGCTTCATATACCAATCACCATTAAATAATAAGTAGAGTAAAGGTATTTAGACAGCTTCTAAGCATTCATATATAATCACAAGATGTTAGAGCCACGCCGCCGGCCCTTGATCATACATGTATATCTTTAATTGACTACATGTATAGAGCTGCAGCCACAGTACTAGTACGTATACGACCTTTGGATTGGTCTCGCCTCTATTTCCATCCTCCAGAAATCAGTACTTTTATTGACTACGATAACTGCTGCTCAGTCATCTAGTATTCAAATCAAAATTAAACCTGAGTGATTAAAGTGTGAGCGCAAATTAAGCTGCCTGAAATATTGGTAGGTGATAACCAGCTGCAGCACTTGCATGCAGTCACTACAGAAAGTCCGTTTACAGAAAAATTAGCGCTTGGTCTGTGCTCTCGCGGCTCTGCTGAAAAGCGAGGGTAAAAAAAAAAGCTTGACAACCAAACATCAAACAGCATCGCAAAATCCATACCTATCCAAAATTTCACGAAACCCCACCATGAAGTCCAAAAAAAAGGCTCCAAATGCCTCCTCTGATTCCTCTTCATCTACCCTTGCTGGAGACGAGCATCCATTCGCTGCCGCTGCCCAGTGGGATCTTGAGCAGGATTATGAACAGCGACCCCGAGCACTGAAAAAGAGAAAAGCGGAGAAGGAGAGTACCAGACTACCAATTAAGACTCCCGGAGGGCTGATAAAACAAGTTCCCATCCCGGAAAAAGAGGGCGGGAGCGATGAAGGGAACACGAGTGGCGAGGATGGGGGCGAATGGGTGGGAGTGGCTAAAGAGCCGACGCCAGAGGAAGAGGCCCGTCCGAGAGTATCAGAGCGACAGAGAATAGTTGATGCGAAAGAGGAGCTGGCCAATATCGCAACAAGCTTAAATGAGGACCCGGAGGAAAATGTAAGTTTAATCGTTAATCGGAGGAGAAAACTGAACGGAATATTTTCTTACAGAGCTCATTCGATCAGGTTGGATTACTCCGAAGATTACGCGAGATATCAGAAGACCAAAACGTCACTATACAAAAGTTAGCACTGGCAACACAACTGGCCGTCTATAAAGATATTATACCAGGCTATAGAATAAGGCCTTTAACAGACGAAGAGCAAAAGGCGAAGGTTACAAAAGAGGTGAAGAAACTCAGAGGATTTGAGCAGTCTCTGGTTTCAAATTACCAGGCCTACGTTGAAGCCCTGGCAAAAACATCTCGAGGTGAGCTTCTATCTGAACAGTGGAACCAAGTATCAAACTAAAAAGGTCAGCTTCCAGAACCGACCATTCGCCCAATGCTGTCGCTGTTGGAAAGATCGCGGTAAACTGTGCCTGTGTTCTTATATCCACAGTTCCACACTTCAACTTCCGTAGTCAGCTCCTCAAGATCATCGTTGAACGAGTCAGCGTCAAGACTGTGGACGAGATGTTTGTGAAGTGCCGCACGGCGCTCGAGGAACTCTTCCGTAACGACGATGACGGCGCAGCTTCCTTCGAAGCCGTCCAGCTGCTAGCAAAGATGTTTAAAGCCAAGGATTTCAATGTTGACGAATCTGTGCTAAACACTTTCCTATCCCTGCGCTTACTCTCAGAACTTGATGTAAAAGCCTCGCGAGAAACAGTCGACAACCCAAGAAAACGCAAGAAGAAAGATCGTGCATTCAGAACCAAGAAGGCTAGGAAACTCGAAAAGGAGAGACAAATGTCCGAGAAAGAAATGGACGAAGCGGATGCGACGGTCTCACATGAGGAGAGGGAAGAGCGGCAGTCTGAAACTTTGAAATTGGTCTTTGGGACCTACTTCCGAATCCTGAAAGAAAAACTGCCAGAACTCATGGGAGCGACGTTGGAAGGATTAGCAAAGTGAGATTACTCCCGTGCTTATAGCAAGAAAAGGAGATTTTAATAGTCGTCACACAGGTATGCGCATCTAATTAACTTGGACTTTTTTGGCGATCTTATTGTAGCCTTGAAAGAACTTATTACTGCGGCCTTCGAAGACGAAGAAGAAAATGAAGTCGAGAACTTGTCGAAGCGAAATATAACCCGCGAGGCCCTCCTCTGCGTGATAACGGCGTTCGCATTACTATCCGGCCAAGGTAGTTCTTTTTTTCCTTCCTCTTCTAAAAAATAACTGGTAAAGCTAACGAACTCCCCTTTGTAAAAAAAGGCGAAGGGATGAACATTGATTTAACCTTCTTCACAACTCACCTCTATGCCACGCTCCTCCCTCTCTCCCTCTCTCCGGATCTTGAACTTTCCATTAAATCTCTCCGTCTCCCCGATCCAAACGATCCTATGACACCTTCAAAACGTATCAACGTATCTACCGAGATTGAAATGCTTATTCGCGCGTTAAACACCATCTTCTTCCAGCAAAATGCAAATAAGTCCAACACACCGATCCGGATCGCAGCGTTCACTAAACGTTTGATGACAACCAGTCTCAACATGCCAGAGAAATCAACGCTTGCGATACTAGGAATGTTAAACAAGATGGCTCGGAAGCATCAACGGAGACTACATGGACTATTTTCGACTGAAGAGAGGGTCGGTGATGGAACCAATAAGATGGAAATTGACGAGCCGGAAATCAGCAATCCATATGCTGCGACCATTTGGGAAACAGTGTTATTGAGGAAGCATTATTCCCCAAAGATTGCGGAAGCGGCAAAGGAATTGCCAAGTGTTTTCTTGAATCGACCTTGACCTGCGTTTGAAAATCTTATTTAGGGTGAAGTTTTGACGTAATGTTTGTACATAAGGGCTAGAAAAAATAAGGGATCTAAATCTTACGTATCGCAAATACTAAAACAAGCGTTGAATTCGTACAATATCTCTACTTTTAAGTATAGCTATTCGAAGCCGGGTGCACGTAAATCTTAACCCCAGGGTGCCTTGCAAGCATCCAAGACCACTCGGGGCAGTCTGTTCGAGTGTTCACAAAGTATCACTCGTCAACTTTACTTTTAAACTGTAGGATATATGGAATATATCTATAGGCTTCCTAGTGGCATGTCATCGCTACTAATGGGGGTTGCTCGGGCCGATCTATTCGGCGCCCAAAGAACCCGCCATAAACCGGTTTATATGGGGGCTTTCCCTCGTTCTTCTATTCTGTTTTCCCTTTACTACTTTACTGGATCATGAATAGCCATTATATTCAACATAAACTGACCTCTAGAGACTTTTTTTAAAAAAAATAAAGGCGGATGCCCAATTGCAGCTTCATCGACAGCTGCAGTATTCCTAGAGACTACATGTAAATATGTGTGATACCCAACGTATACGTGTATAAGTTTAGCACACTAGTTAAAACACGGAACACTACATGTAGCTGTAGAGCTCTTTAGAGCCACAGCGCAGTAGCTAGCATATATAGAAATAATCGCTTAAACAGTTTCTCTAAGCCTGGAAGTTTGGGATTAAGTAAGTTGGTCATTTCTAGGAAACTATTTCGACTGTATGGCCATGTCGTAGCTGTAGTAGCCATGGGTGACAATATATAAGTAAGCCAAACAGATGAGAGTTTATAACTACATGTAGGTACATACATGTATATATGTAAATTTAACTTAACATCATTAGTATTAGGTCAGCGCATGCTCTGCTCCGCCTTTCCAGGGAATCTATCCTCGCACTTATTCAACCTATCACTCATTTGTCTAGCTGAGCAAAAAGTAACGTCCTAACGAAACAAAGAGCTGCTGCGGCCTGGAAAAAATAATTCTTCCCCACCCACATGCACACAGATCTATATAACCTTCCAATACATCTTGTAGAAATAACCAAAGGCACATGTACATGCATTGAATGAAGCCCCCTGAAGGCGCTGGAAGCCTAACTCTAGATAAATCGTTCAAATACCCAGCAAAAATTCCCGTTCTTCTCCGTTGACCGTGCGCACTTATATTTTATTTCTAGCACTTATCTCATTCAGCTTATAATCATTTGGTTTGCTTCTAAAAAAAATTCCCCTAGAATATATGCCATAGGCAGACCACGTTACGCACATACACATTAATTTTCGCAAACTCTAAACGTCCCAAAGTCTCAAGATCAAAGCGGGAGGTACATGCATATATTCATGCTCAAAATTACACCTTCGTTAGCTAGATAGATCTTTGGAGCATGATAAAGACTTCATATATTCACTGGAATACATACACCCACCTACTTCTCGAAGCAGTTGGCCACCCATATATCTCCCAATATAACCCTAACCCTGATGATAATGACGACTTTTTTTTTTCTCGCAAAAGCAACACAAGGATTCTGAAGTCGAAGACCGCATGGGATAGAACGCTCGTATCAACATTAGCCATGTTGATTGAGGAGCCATAAACGATTGAGCGAAGACATCAATCAAGATAATTTGGTATTCATAGGGTTTAAATGCTGCCTTGGATCACAAGTTCAAGTAGATTTGAGGCTCAAGTCTTTCTTTGCCTTAAACTCATCGGGTGAACTTTATTGCGCGCCTTCCGAGTCCCGAGTTTCGGACGTGGCCAACAACTGCCCGTTTCGGTATGTCAGCCTCCATTGGGTAACCTAATTTTTGCGCTGTTTACACCTCCAGACCCAAGGCTGGGGTGGATGTATGCACCTGGAATAATTGTGGTGTAAAGCCAGGTGGGCCCTGAGAAAAATCTCCGGGGAAGGCTACTGTCGGCTCACCTGTTCAAGGGCCTGCACGGTCCGAAGGAGTTGTCAGGTACGATTGACTGTAGGTCTCCTTTTTTTTCCCCGTCGCTGCTGGCGCGTTGTCACTCTATATCTGGGGTTATGCAAAGTATAAAAGACTTCGGAAATTGCCAGGAGTTCTGCTGCTAGTTATGTCTACGGTACTTCTGCAGTGTGATTTCTTCGACATGATAAATTGGTCACATATCATACGCTGCAAAGGCACGCTACATCCCGGGACCGTGTCTAAATATCCCTTTGGCAGGTATAGTCTCGATTGGAAAGCATCGATGGGAATCTCATAGCCCCCGGTATCCCGAGTGAGATAGTCAGGAACTGTCCCAGGGACCAGCAAGTGGAAATTAGCGTATGAGTTAGGCAACTAGTCTCGGAAAGCAACATCTTTTGGAAGTTGGACGTGGGAAGGGAGTGCAAGAAAAAAAAAATAAAGCAAGAAAAAAAAACCAACGAAGATATAGGAATGGCATAGGAAAAACGAATGGGCGGAGAAACCAAGATCGACTGATCCTGACGGCGAGCGTGCCGGATGGGAGTCTGTGTGAGATGTGACGATGTGCAAACATAGGCTTTCTCCGCACACCCTTCTTTTTTTTACAGCCCCAACCAGCAATTCCTCGGATAGCTATGGCGTCACTGCTCGAGAGTCACATTGGAGGAGATCGGCAGTTTCGGGTTCGGTGGTTATTTTTTGTTTTCCCGAAAACTTCCATCTGGTGTTCTTTGTTGGCGGTTGAAGTTGAACGTTGATCCTCCCTCTATCTGTCCAAACCGTTTTGGTGATTGGTGCGTAAAACAGTGATAAATACCATGATCAGTTGTGTAGGACATATCACGAGATTGCCATTCTGGAAAAGGGTGTCGAAGCGAAAGATAGGCAGGACCATCGTCACACACAGGGAAATATCAATAGGAACCTTCACACGCCCTTACCACGGAAATTCGCTACATTTATCTCATTCATGAATCGTGGTAGTCAATCAGCCTACTTGATGTTTCCCGGTATTCTGAAAACTGGGGATACAGTGCTTTACAAGGCAACTGTTGGTTGGGCTGGTTTTTGCCTTTCGTCTTTTCTTTTTCTCTCTATCTGTCGACTTGATTCAGAATGCGGAGGCGCCTAGGCCTAAACCCTCGAAAATAGAACAGAAGAGATACGCTTTCCAGTTGCGATCTTAAAGATGGTAATTTTTGTGGTGCCTGTCGGAGGCCCAAAAATATGATATGCAGGTTTCTGTCAGCCACTGGGCCCATAAGTTCGCTGTGGGTATTCTTAAACGTGGAGACCCTCTTGCCATGATGCAACGTCGCTCGAGGTTCCTTTGAACAAAAGCATTGTTTTCTTTAGGTGCATTGCCGTGCGTGTGGGGGAATTTACCATTATCTCCATTTGTCTGGATTAGATACCATGTTTCCCCAACGTAGAAATTTTTGTTTCAGAACATTCCATACAGATGTTCCATTTTACGGGACAACTCTGCTTATGTATGCCGTAAGTATCAAGGGCCTACCTAAACTGCGGACCGGTTTGTATTCATCACAGCCACCAGGGTGCTACGGGATCCAACCCAAGAGGCCACTAGATGGAATCGAATTTCGGCCTCGCATACATGAGATACTGGTGCATACATGTATCATTGCTGGAGGGAAAATGTATATCATTATTTGAGTTTTTTTAGTTGTGATCAGGACACGTTCACGGTTGCAGTACCTCGAGAAGGGCACGAGAAAAAATGAGACTACCACAGGATGCACCAAAAAAAGTGAGGAAGTGAAGAGCCATCACTGAACCTGCCCAATCCAGCGGCGCGCAAGGGTCGGTCACAGCATTGCTGCCTCTGCTCTACAGGTAGCCAATGACAG
This sequence comes from Gyromitra esculenta, assembly GCA_038503075.1. Taxonomy (NCBI): domain Eukaryota; kingdom Fungi; phylum Ascomycota; class Pezizomycetes; order Pezizales; family Discinaceae; genus Gyromitra; species Gyromitra esculenta. The sequence continues at coordinate 670,861 of JBCAML010000020.1, read as the reverse complement.
CAGCTACAGACCGGCGCTGTAGCGGCCCCAACGCTGGCGAACTGGGAGACTGGGAAGCGTGGTGGATATCTCGCCCCATCCCGCACATCGCTCAACCAGACCCGACCTCCTTACTTGAAATCCCTTTCTGTCCAGACTGTTGCCCGTCGTGGTTGTCGGGCTGTCTTCTTTCGGCGTTTGTGGAGTTGGTGCTGAAGAAACGAGAGGACCCCAATTTTCCAGTTTAACATTTTATCCTCTTTTCGAATCCTGGGGAACATTTATATTTTTTTCTCCCTTCTTTCTATTTCTCTCCCCCCTCCTCTTTCCTCTTTCTTTGCCTTTCCTCATCCTTTGCTGGCTGCTGCACACGGGCCCTTTCCATTTCCCTTTTCCCGCACAACCCCGTCATCACCAGTTTAACCCCAAAAGGCTAACCCCCAACCCCGAAGACTTCCACACCCAACCTCTCATCCCCCTCTTTGCTTCTTCCCATCGACACAAGAACCTCCTTCCTCCTTCCTCCTCCTCTCCTCTCCTCTCCTCTCCTCCTTCTTCCTCTCCTCCATCATACTCCAGCAGGCACCTTTTTGTCTGCTATCCATCTGTTTCTGTTTAGTGGTATGTCAATTTTTCTCATCTGCCGTTGTGTCCTGCATACGTTGTTGTAGCCCATTTTAGCTGCACTTTTATGTATCCGAAAAAAATTCTGCTTTTATCTTCGCTGTTCATCCTTATCCCTCGACTCCTTTCAATGCTGCTGGCCGATTCCAAAAACCAAGAAAAAAAACTCCCCATCAATATCGATCGCTGACTATCCTTCTTCGCCACCGTTTAGACAGGATCGAACCTTCATTTCCACTATCCTCCCATCCCCTCTTTCAACCCGGTGCATAGTTGTCTAGGTCCCTCTGTTCGCTCTAACTATCATCTAATACTTTCTTGTTAATAAGGCTTCTCTCGCTTTGAATTTTTTTGCACCTAGTCATGTCATACTATGAAAATCAAGCACAGGCCCAGGCCCAAGCCGCAACCTGGCAAAGCTCTCGTCCCAGCTGGGAAGGGCGAGCTGGTACAACTCCCGTTCAGACGCACTTTCCACGTTCCCACGCCTCAGACCCTTCGGACCTGACCGTACGGTACACAGCCCAAATGAAGCCTGAAGACCCCGCGGCTTTTGGTGCTCAGATAGATGGTGAGAATCTCTTCGTTTCTTGCGATATTACTATCGTTCAGAACTAACATGTCCTACAGAGGTTGATCGGGCTGTTGACAACTTAGTCAAGAGTGGGAAAATGTTTGCCCCTCAGCGTCGTGATTCCTTGCCTGTTTTGAGCCCTCGCGGCTTCCCTGAACACGGTGCGTATCTCGGGAAGTTTTTTAATTTACTATCCATCCTTTTTGAATATTCGGCTAATATATGACCATATTTTTTTTCTAGATACGCGCATGGTGCCTCCCATGACCTCTCGTCATTACTCTGTCCAGGAGTTTGACGTAATGCGTTCCCAGTCTGCCGCGAATCTTCAGAATTTTTACGCCACTCAACGTTTTCAACCGCGCCAGACTGAGGCCGAGCAGATGATGCAGGCAAAACGAAGATTAGCAGCTCAGAGAGAGCGTGATTTGCGTAACTATCATCAGGAGCAGCAGTATAATAGGAGTATGTCTTCGAACACTCCAAATCTTGGGAGAGACCCAACTTATAAAGGCCCTTTAGCATTGCTGGCCGAAATTTCCACCTATGGGAAGGACCGTGTCATGAGCCCCAGCGCCATGACCGAGGACGAGCGCCGTGATCTTATCGCTCGCCAGCACCGTGCTCTTTATGCCGGAAACCCTGATGGTCATCAATCCGAAGACGGCCCTCACACGGATGAGAGCACTTCAAGGGGAACTAATATCCATTCCAATGGACCTTCTGCTCCTGGTTCTAATGCTGGTGGTACACGTGGTCCGTCTCCTTCGTCCACGTTTGACCCTTTTGGGCATCAGCAGAACGGCAACATTGATACTACTCCAGTTCAAACCCCTGCCACTGAGCAGGGTCCCCATATTGGGCAGTCTAACGCAGCCTCCCCGACGCGTTCTCGCACAAATAGCGTCTCTTCGCCCTCGTCGAAGTCGGCATCATTCAGCTTGTTCGATAATGCTGGCGCTCAAGCACAGTCGAGCCGGACTTCGGCATCTTCTCCCGGTGGCTCTCCGCCACGTGCACAACGGGTATCAACTACACCTGTGACTTCGTCCGGGGTTGCTCCCATTGGAACGCGTCCAACGCAGAACCAAAACTCTGCAGTTAATAAAAGGTCTACCACACCTTTACCTTCTCCTTTGAGCTATGGCTTTGCCCAGGAGAATGACCCATTCAATAATATCTCCAAAGAGAGGTCTTCACCTGCACCTTCTAATAACTCCACACCCAACGGGCAAGGTGCTGATGGCCTTGGGTGGAGCAAGGTTTGGGGTCCTAGCAACAAGAGCCTTGGAACTGTCGCCAGTGTCTGGGGCTAGATGATTTTATGTTTTATAGTTGGGTTCTCTTTTGTTTGGGGTGTTTATTCTTGATACTTCGGGGCGCTGTGTCTTGGGAGGACCTGTTTAAACTTGCTTTTTGTTGTGTTTTAAGTCTTGTAATGTTCATTGTTTTTTTTTTCGGGTTGGGTATGGATACCTACAGGTGGGCAGAGGGGGTTTCAGTCACAACGGCGAAGGCATTTAAAAAGGGGTTGCTATTTTTCTTGTTATTTTCCTTTGTTTCTTCCTTCCGGTGAAGAGCAAGACTATCTGGGAGGGAGAATTTTATTGGGTACAAGCAAATGGGGTTTGGGTTGTTCGCAAAAGATGGGGTATATTGGATTTGGGGTTGGTTGGGGCAAAATATCGCACGTACAAAATGTGGCATCGGTTGTGGGGTTGGGTCTGTTTTTTTTCCCTTTTCGTTCCTCTCTTTCCTCTCCTTTCTCTCCTTCAAAATCGACTTCGCTGGAACATGCTTGGACTGGATCGACCAGGTGTTCGTTCCATCAGGATACTCGGCACTGCTTTCGACTTTCTCGCATCTATAAGGACTGTCACCGGCGAAGTACGAAACAAAAAAAGCGTGATATCAAAAGAATGGGCTAGGTGCAACTGGTGAATTTTTCTATATGAAAGGATACGGGTTTTTCTGTTTCTCTTATGAGTCGTTTCTTGTTTTTGTCTGTATGGGTGTCATTGGGTTGGAGTGGAATTGATTTTTTTACATCTTGGTCACATTTTTTCCTGCTTTTCGGTCACAGGCTATGTGTGTATGCTTTGCCGCTGTCTCGTATTGTTTATACTTGTGGTGTAAGGTTTGTTTGGGGATCTTCCCACGTGTTCCACCTTTTTTTATTATCTATCATTGGTTCTTTCCTCGCGAGGTTTGTTGCCCTGCTTTGTTTTCGAACATTTCTGTTGTAGTTTTTTTTTGCTTACCATTAATTCCCCTTCAGCCATTTCCCTGTTCATTTTTCAGGCCTCTGATGAAAGGCGCCAGTAGTGCAATTTGACAGATCTATTGGTTTGACCTTGGGGTCTCATCAGTTCCGCTCAGTACTATTGTTGTCCTGTCTAAATTGTCAACTTCATCATTTCCCTATCTATGTGGAGTAACTTTCTACCTCTCAACCCAAGTGAAAATAACTGTTCCTATATGGTTACTTGGCTGGAGATTGTATGTTTGCGTGCATAATGCTAGAGGCTATTTCTTACTATTATATGCTCATCTTATTGACTATTACATTAGCAGATATTTTTGTGATGGTCAGTGGCTTGTACTGGAAATTATGAGTGGACCCACACAGGATGAATTAGGATATTGGCAGGAATTGAGTGGAGAAAAGCATCTTTCTGGATTGGACTGTTTATACGGTATGGTGTTGTCGAGGGATGGACGGAGTTTGTGTGTTGGGAATATTTAATGGGATAATATGTTGAGAGAGTATTCTAATTGTAGGGCTGTAGTACTTGTTGTCTGAAGGAGCTAGGTGGAGCATTGGTGTTGATATTACGAAGCTTTTGATTTCGACAGAAATAATACAGAATTGCTGAGACTGTGGTGTTTGTCCATGGGGCGTCTTGATCATATATTATCACTCAAGCCACCTCATACCCAAACGACCTGTTAAAAATTGAATTCCGTGGTCTTATAAGAGAAATATTCTTATAGCTATGGTATTAAAACGGGGCAATGCAACTGGTACAGTGTATGTGCGGTATTCTGAAAAAAATGCTGGAGTAATATTGGGCTGCTGAGGTAATTACGGGAGTTCTCTGGAATCAAGCTAGCATTTTTATCAATAGAGTAGAGTATTCGCCCCGTTTCTCGTACCGTACTCTTATGGGACGGTTATACGATACCTTACTATTCAGATTGCTACTGATGGCAAGAACGCCCATAGTAGTAATTCGTGAGGATACTAATTACTGAAGGGAAACAAATGTTACTACTTTGACAGACACCCTGCACTTCACTGCATCCAGGCTTCCCGCCCAATTTGATTCATTTTTACTTCCTCGTATCAAAAGCTCTCGTGTTGCATATACTAGAAAGCGAAGGGCTTTCGATATATACTATTGTTAAAACAATGCGGTAATGAATAAAGACGGCTTCCATATATTACCTGTCCCGGGGACTCCGTAGCCCAGCAGATCTATTGGCTTGCTCATGAGGATTCCATGTCTGTATTGGTCTCACGCTCCCTTCCGCTACTTCACTCTCTGCACTCTCTGCACTCCAGGTCATATACGTCAGGGTCAGGGCTTCACATCGTTACTGGCCATTTGTAGTAAACTCAATCACTAGGTTTCTCGACCTTAATATCTCTACCCCTTTAGTTAGTTTTCTATAGGGAATACTTCGGGTTACCGCAACGAGCGGCAGGCTATCTTGATCTTGTATTTGATTTAAGGTGATTCCTTTGGCAAAGCGCTCGAGATGTCTATTGTTTACCTTGAAAATTTTATTGAAGTTGAAGCTGAGGGAATATTAGCCAGGGGCTCAATAATTACAGAGGTCAACAGAGTGTCCCTTTCGAAGTTGGGTTTATGATAGAGGCCTCTAATTGGAAGTGAGGTTATGTAGGGCTGGAAAGCAACTGCTTAGCTGATATGTCCATTCTGCATTACCAAGTTTTGTGGAGGACTACAACGGCAAGATATAAAAGAAAACTTAATGATTGCTTTGAGTCTCTTGAGGCTAAAATTGATAGGACGATCAAAAGTGTATCTTCTACCCCCAGTTTTCACCAACCGCCTCCTCTGATATAAATTCACCTGCGTCCGGTGATGTAGATAGACCGTAAAGTCTTGATCTTGGTTTTACGTACAAATAAAGCTTGCCAATAGGGAGTGGATAAGCAATCCTCATCTCTACGGTCTGAAGTAGAAGCAACGTTAGAGTAGGCATCCTTGGGGATACGATGCGCCCTTGAACGCCTAGACTTAGTTTCTCTTAGACCTGCTCCTCCATTGCAATTGACAATTATGGTTCCTAATTAAGACCAACTATTACAGGTTTCGATTAGAACTTGACAAATAAGAGTTGAGAATCTTATGATAGAATCTAACAAGATATTGGCAACTTAAATAAGTAATAGTAAAGTCGGTTTTTGTTTGCTTTTTGTTTCCGTGTTTTCGGTGTTGCTTTGTTTGTTCTTACTTTTTTGTTTTTGTTTTTTTCGTTTCGACCCAACTTCTGATCTGATTTGCCACCTGCCGATTGGTTGGGATAGAACAGGGCAGCTGGTATGTTGACGAGATATATTGGGACAATAGAAGAGGCAAAAAAGCCAAAGGGCGATCTTTCTAGAAAGTTAGAGGGTGAAGTTTCAATACCGGATGAAATAGTAAAAATCGTCAAGAAGTGGAGGCCTGGAGACGGTAGTAGTCTATGAAGGTTTGTCATCTTAATTTAATCGCTTACTCTCAATAATCAGTTTCTCGATCCAAGGTAATACAAAATAACATTTTCCCACGCTAAATAAAATTCTCACTAAAGACCAGGTGATTACGCGTATGATGTTCTGGATTTCTGGGATGGAGTAAGTGCACTGTACGAAACCCTATTTTCACCACGCGTCGTCACTATCGTCGCTATCATCATACGCTTCAGTCATCTATTTCAGCTTTCCATATATTCTCTACCACGTGTGAAGTGAGATGCGCATCGATGAGAAGATATCGCAACCATCAAACGCGGAACCAACTAGGATTGCCATTAGTTTCTCCTACAGTAGGTCATCAAATCTTTTCAATTCATGAATGTTATTGCTTACTAGTAGATATAACAATATAGTAGAAAAAACAATTGTAATAATTGGCCCAATAGTTAGCGTTAGACATATTCTGGTTTCGGGAAGCAGTCCGCGATACAGTATGTGCGATTTACTAAGAGACATTGGTTCTGATAGATAGAGCGGTGGAGGGGTTAGCAAGGCAGAGGATATAACGAGGCTTGAGCAGCAAATGGAATGTTTCGCCACAAAATGTATATCAGTTTGTTGGCCAAGGCCGCCAAGCCTCGTTATACCCTCTGCCTCGCTAACCCCTCCAGTGCTCTACACTATTAAATGGAAGATGTACTACGGGCGCCGGGTAAATCTGTTGGCACCTGGTGGTGGGTGCGAGCACTCAACGCTCCCACCCGCTCGTTGAAACTGGGAAGGATAACTACTGTGAAAACATAAGAGCCTTGTTTGGAGAGTTTGATTAGAAACATGTTAGGCAAGTTACAGACTTTAATTGAAGCTTGGGATGAATTATGGTATGTATTTACTCCAGTGGGCGCACCGCCACCACCACCAGGTGTCAACAAATTTTCCCTGGCACCCGTAGTACACTGTATTTACCAAATTGATACTAGTAATTGCCAGTCGATTACGGGCAATGTATGCCGATTGCTACTGAGATATATGACTATCCGATCTGAACTTTCATCCACACCACTCTCCACTACTTGTTAGCAGGCATACGAACCGGAAAACATGGGGTGTGTGGCTTTCTATGCTACGGAAACCGTGTCTAATGTCGCAGCACACAGAGCCACCCCCCCCATGTTTTCCGGTTCGTATACTTGCTAACAAGTAGTATCTCGATGAAGGCTCAACTACTAACTTAACCCTCATACCTGGAACCCCCTCAAAAGTGTTTCTTGTCGATTATTCGAATCGAAACGAAACGAGCAACGTATAACTTAGCCTGCTACTTACTATAAGGCAAGAATCCCAGGTGCCTCCTCCACCTGTTATTAAAATTAATAGGCAGAGCTTTGACTCAAAAAGGAAGTAACATCCATTCTTAATAACTAGCCATCCTCAACACCTCGCTCGCTCTTCACCTTCAGGTATATCGTCCTGCGTCGTCGATCACAACCCCTCACTCACCTCACCCCACCTCCTTCCATCGCATCCTCATCCGCTCTTGATCCCTGCATCCAAGTTGATCCTGCATCCGGATTCCGAAAGATGTGGATTCCTTGGTTGACAGGTGTAGTTCTATTTGGAACCCAAAACCCAGTCCAGCTGCAGTCCACTCCACTCCAGGACCCTCTGACGTCACAACAGGGCGCCAAGATCCAAGAGCATACATGCACTTATGTGTGTGACGTGAGAAAAAAATTGATTATGTCTCGGGAAGGGAAGGTGAGCGGGGTAAAGTAAAGTGTCACCCCCCCAAAAAAAACCACCCCCACCAGTATGAAGCACCAATAGACTCTCTACGCAGCCCTCCCCAAAATCGAAAAATGCGGTTGCGGCCAACTAAAGGCGATGGTGGTCTCCCCGGCGGGCGAGCAGCGCATACATGCCTCTTTCAAGAAGAACCCTGACAACGGGGAACGAGAGTGAGCAAAGAGGGAGAAAGTACTGCTACGGAAAAACACACCGTCCGGCGCCGCTAGCAGTCAGACTTTATCTACTTTATGGTGTCCTCAGCTTTAAAGAAGGCACGTCAGATACCCCCTTCCCATCTGTACCCCTCACTTTGACGGCGTTGAAAGCAAGCTGGGTTGGTTGCTGATGCCCGGTCAACGGTTCTGCCCTCATTGCCCTGGATCAACGCCCCGATGTTCAACAACCATCGTGAACGCGCGAGCGAATCCATTGACCTCTGTTCTTGAACCAAGTTGCAATACCTACGAATCGATTTCAAGAAAATATGTATAAACCGCCGATCTACCCGTCTCTCACAAAAATAAAAACCAAAAACCATAACTCCTCCCGAAAAAACTAATCACCAAGTAACCACACGATCAGCCCAAAAATACCTAGGAACCGATGAACCTGAGCCAACGAACCCACCTATATTTTACTAGTTTCGGAAAAGAAAAGTTTCAGTATCACATAAAAGAAAAAAAGGAAGCTACAAACAAAAACAAAGGGCTGATTTTGATTTCAGACTTCAGTTCAGGATACGCTTTTTCTTTTTTCTTTCAAGCACCTTGCTGCGATGATACTACTCTCTTTAGGGTTACATAAACCAGGAACCACAAACGAGAGAATGACGCAAAAAATAATTCGGACATAGAAATTCAATTGGCACCAAACCGATGGGAGAACATGCATCCGTTGAACAACAACAATAAAAACGTCATAAAATAAAACAAGTACTCCGGTCCCCATTTCCAAATCGCCGCCCAAAAACAAAAGACAAAGGGAAGGAATGGGAAGGAATGGAGTGAGAAGACCACAATTAATCTTTTGGAAATGAAGAATATAAAGCAAAACACCACCCGGCATCCGTAAAACCCATATACAAGAAAGAAAAAGAAGGAGGAAAGGACTCGTATCAGACAAAAGCATCTATATTTTCTCTCCATAGTGCTGCTGCCACCGATTTATTTTACTCGATAACAGTTCCATCATCTCCAGCGCCCCCGGTTGCAGATCACCAACCAACATTTCTGTCGCTTTCTCCAGCATCTTCACTGTTCCGTTACCGTTGATTTGAATCTGCGGTAGACCTCTACCTTCAGGAACAGTGCTCGATGTTGGGGTGACGGCCTTAGACGTATCTTGTGGTGTACTGAAATTGCTGATAGGAGTTCCTTTTTCTTCCATCCATGACAGATACGCATAGATGTCACTCTGTCTGGAGTTGGCCATTTCGATCTGTGTTCTTGTGATGAATTCTGAGATCCCGTTCACTCGCCTTTTCATCTCGTTTATGCTCATCCTGGCTTGTGGTATTCTTGGTTTTGTGGGCTTGTCAAGTATGGTTGCACTGGGGTCAACCTTTTGGCTCTGAATACCACCAGCAGATGAATGATCTCGAGTCATGATGTGAGGGGAGACAGTGTTGGTATCGTTCGGATCTTCTGAGTGACGGTGACGATAGGCACCACGACGTCTTCCACCACCATTGGTGTGCCCGTTACGACCACCGCGCTTAGCTGGTTGTTGAGGTGTGTCTGGAACAGCTTCAACAGGGGCTGGAGGATCGATTGGCTCTTCGACCGATGGTTTCTGGGTGTTACGGTTGTTAGAACGGGGTGGTGGGTATTCGTCTGAATGTTCTGAGTCTATTTACGGAATCAAAAGTTAGAGAATGCTATTTTGCCATGCCTTGTGCCCCATTGAATAAAGATGAAGGGATAAAGGATAAGCAAAACCGGCTGTTAGCCACGTACCTTCTTTTCTCGCTTCCTTGATCTTTTCTCCGCCTCTGTTCCTCGTCGAAGTGCGTTTCCCTGTCGCAGTAGAGCTTGCAGCAGTCGAGTTGCGGGCAGCCGCACCGCGTGCTTTCTTAGTTGAAGAAGGAACTGGAACTGTTTTTCCGTGCTTTTCGTCTCCAGAGGAGATGACACCGTTGGTAGGCGAGTCCGGTGAATCCGAAGTCCTCATTCGTTTCGAATCTTGCTTTGGTCTACCCCAGCATCAGCCATCCCGTCCTGCCTTCGAAAGGTTACTTTTCAGACGTGGCAGTAAAAACTCACTCGTCGGACCCCTCACTGGTGCCTCGTTTACGTCCTCTCGAGCTAGTTCCTCGCGTAGAACTCCCTGATGTTTTGTCGTGTTTACTTTCTTCGAGCACTTTCTTCAGAATGGCATCGTGGTAATCAGCGTCACGAGAATTCATGGTAGTTCTACGTTTGTTAGGTTGCTCCTTGTTATTTATCGGAGAAGTGGGCTCTGAATGAACGGGCAAGTAAAGGGAGGTCCGCATTCTGAGGTGGACACGTTAGAATCCGATCGTCAAGTCACCCAATGAAGCCCGTAAGGTTTCCCGATGAAATCGAGCCTGCTGTCACGATGCGTGGCAGGTCGGGTGTAGTCCCGGGTGGGTTAGAAAAAAGAGAAGATGGCACTCACCCAGACTTGCTGGTCCCAAGCTTGTGCAATTCCGGTTTGCATCGTTCACAGTAGTAATTTTCTGGAGTAGCCGCCTGGTCGGTGATGCCTACGCAGAAGCCGTGTTGCCAAACATGACACTGATCGCACTGGATGAAGAGGCCATCCGCGGAATCAGCTTGGTCATCGTCACCACCCTGATATTCTTGGTAGCCGCAGATGCATCTCGTGATCTCGTCTTCCTGTCCGGCTTCGTCAACTTCCTCATCACCGTTGCCGTTGGTTTCTGTGGGTGCTTCGGGAAGGGCTTCAAACGTGGATTCCGGATGGTCCCCGCGTCGAGAGTAGCCGGTGTCAATTTCAGGATGCGAATCGTTCCCGTTGTGCTTTTGGAGGCGTCCACGATTGGATGTAGTAGACCCCGAGGATGATGAGGAATGGAGTGCCGGCGCTGGGTTTGCTGTGGAGCGCGCTCGCGAGGAGCGGCGGGGAGAGACCATGGTGAAGGAGTTGCCTGTAACGATGGGAGGGGGAGGGTAGTGGCTGTGGTGGTAAAGGTAGAATGGGGGGATGAGGAGACTAGAAGACGAAGATGAGAAAGTAGGAAAGTTCGAGGGATGAGGGGCGTTGGTAATGCTAAGTTGATTGAGTGCAATGGGGATGGGTGGTGAAGAAGTAATAAAGTCTTAGGAAGGATAGAGGAGACTGGGTGACAGCGGCGGAGGAGGAGGAGGGGGAGAAAGGGCAGCAGCTTGTGCATGGGAGAAGGAGGAGGAGGGTGGGAAGAAGACTACTGCTGGAGCAGCGTGAGGGACACTGAGTTGAGTGTGTGCGTGCGTGCCTAAGTGTAAGGGAGGGCAGGCAGCGTGAGTGACAGACGACAGACCAGTGGGAAGAACGGAGAGCGGGTTGGGAAGGGCGTGTGTGCGTTGAGTGACGAGCCCCAGCAACGGAAGAGAGAGACTCACCCAGAGTTTCGCGGCAGCAGCAAGCAGCGCGAGCGACGGAAAACGACCGACAGCCAGAGCAGAACAGAACACAAAAAAGGGAGCTAGACTAGAACTGCGGCCGAGAGCCAAAGTGGGTTGGGCGCGCGATAGATCTGATCTAGCTGCTTTGGGCGTCCTGCAGCCACTCTGCCAATCAAGACAAAGTATGTGACGCTTGGCTTGCTTGCTTGCTGTGTTGCCCGCTGCCCGCCGCCCCTCCAAACTTTCTGCCCATCCCCCCCCACCTTGTTCCATAGATCGAATGTCAATTATTCGAGAGATAGTCCCTCGCATCTTCGGATCCTAAATCGTTGTCCAGCTACCATCCTCATCATGACCATTGTTATCATCTTCCCGTTATGCTATCGTTGTGTTGTGTTGTGTTGGCTGGTAGTTTGTAAGTGGGACGCAAATCAGTAATACCGCCGCATGCCCAGCCGATGTTTTTTCCCGACGCAGGGTCAACTATCCAAGGTTCGACAGCGTAAAAGTAGCGGTAGATAGAAAACCCATCTCTGTGGTAGATTAGCGATGACCAGCGGATGTTGTAGACCATTCTGTACAGATGCAAAGCAAAAAGACCTGGATGGATTATAAGTAAATTTATTGCGGCTAGGCGGCTCCGTTGATGGAGTTGGAAAGAGAAGGATGCCAGCTTATGGGTGCTGGGATCACGATACGGCGCGCAGCCATGTCTTGGCGGTGATGCTGCTGCTAGTCCCTCTGTGGAAACACCAAAGGCGTAACGTGCTTCCTACAGGCCACAGTGCAACAATCTGCTCATCTCAAACCTCGAATCCAGTGCCAGTCGCTTATGAGGATACAAAGAGACATAGCCCCTGGAGCTGACGTGCGGTAGAGATGAGAGGGTCATTCTAGTCTCCCGAGTTCCTTGGTGACGTCCCAGCCCGAGTCCTAAGCGCAGCGCACTGAGCGCTGTTGTCCCAGTGATGTTAGTGTCGATGAGATGAGCCCAAGCATTTTGCTGTGTTAAAAGAAGGGAAGATGTGACATCCTGAAGGATGTTGTGAGGAGCATATCAGCGAGGGTTTTGTCAGCGGCAGGCTGCTAAAGTGCGAGTCACTACGGGCCCAGGCTTTCAAGAATAGAATAGAAGTCTGAGAGAGTGCATTTAAATACTATTGCACCTGGTAGCCCTCTGATCCGGTATTCGGGCTGGGGACGCTAGATCGGAGAATGGAGGGAGCTGCAGTCTGCGTTGTTGAATAAAGTTCAAGGGTTCTTATTCGCTACGTCTTATATCTTGTCTGCTACTGATTTCTGCGGCTCTTAGAAGTTGCCTGAATTTATTAGGTCATTTTAAAGTGATAGGTGTATGGTGTTTGCGACTATGAAGCACAGAAAGGATTTTAATCTCCTAGTAATTAACCTTTTTTTTTGTTTAATTCGTATCTTCGAGTTCGAAGTACAAGAATATTGCATAAAGTAAATGCATGTGTGCATTTCTTAATAGTTCACTTTCAGCGAGATTCTGTATGACGCCTAGTTAGGAAAAACACCTATTGTATCTTTCTTTGCCTTTCCTCATTGGTTGTGGTATGCCTGTAGCCTTCATTACTTGCAGTTTCAATCACTAGCGGGGGATCCGTCTTTTTTAAGCTAGATATTGAATCGCTCAGCACTCTTTCATATGATCTCTGTCCCGTTGAAATCGTGACTGCTAACAGATGGACGGTTTGGTATTGCTGTCGACGGGACCCTGTATCGATTTTTTGAGCTAAGGCATTTTAGATAATTTTAATATTAAATAAGAATTGTAGACTTAGTATTCGATCTGTTGTCTGGGAACTGATCTCTAAAATACTGGTTCAATGGAGGAAAGCTGCGATCATGAGTTTGTGGGGTAGATAAGCACTTATCGGGATATATATATAAAGTGCACAACATGGGGTTTTTGGAGGGACCGAGGAACGGCTTGTTAAATTCAGGGAAATACCTGTATGTATGTATATTTAATTTAAACTCTATGTAGTGAGTTATATAGTTTCTTCGTAGGCCGTGCTTGACCTGAAGCCTCCACAATTTTCGCTCGGTCAATTTGACGATATTGATGACTGTGGGAGGATGAGATCGGAAGAACCAGGGCGAATGAGAGTAAACTTCTGCCTCTTGAGGGTGATGATCAGGACAGGGTCAAAATTGGACGTTGGTGGAATGCAGAGGCATTGGACGGGGTGTGTGACCAGCTTGCCCTATCAAGCCTCATCAAGCAGGTGCCGAGACGCAGCGCAAGGACTCCAACCAGCAGATCCCACCTCACTTCACGCACTCCCTCACACTGTTACGCCCACATCTTATCCGGATATCATCGTCGTTCCTCCATCAATTTCCGACATTCAGCTACTATCGCCCACCTACGCAGAATCACTCATCCTCTGTGCTGACGACTGGTTGTTGACGCCCCCTCCATTGGGTACTGCGAGGCAAGTGCCCCTCGTTGCTTTGTGTGGGCAAAAGGAGGGTATGTGTGGTGAGCGTGTGGGGCATGTTCGACTTTCATACCGCATACATATAAATTCCTCCATTGCCCTTGGGGCTTCGTCATCATACTCTCAGCTGACTGGCTTTTCACTCTCTTTTCCTTTAGTTGGGATCTTGGATCACTTTCCGCCAATATACGTCCCATCCTCACAGCCACTACTACAACCACCAGTTCACTACATCCCACCACTGCTGTAGCCAGTCACCCACCTCACCCCACTACTGGTATCCTATCCAAACATCTCTCCCATTACGGCTTCCATTAGGAAGCTCCTGCCACCAATCACGATGTCTGCCGCTGTGGGTATGGATCTCCCCATTCCATTCCATTCCTTCTCTCCCCCGAGAACCCTCTACACTTACCCTTACAACTTTCCCACTCTCTCTTTGCCCCCATCCCTCCCAGATCATCATCTGCAACAGTCCCATATTCAGTGCATGAGGAGAATAGGACTCAATGAAAGATTGTGAGGAACAGCAGATAGTAGCTACAGCTTGGTGCACGGACGGCCTATCAGGCCCCTCCCAAAACGCCGCCTTCGCTCCAGATTATCCGAGGATGCCAATGCTGCTTTATTTGGTCCCCCGCAACAGCCCACTACCCCACTGTTTTACTTTCCTTACAATAATTACGCCGGGGATACCGCTCCTGGAGGGACCGGCACGCCTGTGGGATTTGGCACAGGGCATCATCACATAGGTGATAACTTGCAGGACTCATCGGATGAGGAAGATAATTCAAACGCATCGGTTTCTCGTGGTGTCGGGAATGATGTTTCTGGTTCTGCGGAAGGTGCCGCGGGCCAGGCAGATTCTTATGAGTGGTCTGAAAATACCAATAATAAGAAGAAACGAAAGATACCAACCCCTGCAAATCCCGGAGGTAGCACTGGTGGAAATGGTGTGGGTGGTGGGAGTGGATCCCAGTCTTCCCCGGGATTTTCGCCCACTTCGGCCTCCACGCCCCGGAACCGTTGGAAATCCAATGGTTCCATACAGCGGTCACCGCTTTCCGCAATTTCGTCAACGAATCACGCATCTTTGCGGAGGAGTTGTCGGAGATATCCATCATCGCCATCGACGGATTCGTTTGTAAAGCGATCTACGAATGGGAAATCATCTATTGATGAGCCAGTCACTCCCTCAAAAACAAAACATTGTGACGATGACAATGATTTCTCGGTGTTGCCTCCACCGAAACAAACGCAATTCACTTTTGTGTGCGAATCTCCAGTATCTGCGAGCTTGGTATTTTCAACGCCTCCTCATAATTCAGAATCTAATGCTCGAGACTCCCCCGGAGATGGGGCGGGATATCAAAAAGCCATGCATACAACAGTGGGAACCCAAACCTCCCCGAGTATGTCAAATAATGCGGCCTATCCTCTAACACCACAGCAAACGAAAAAAAAACCTATTAACTCCCGGTCCGCCAACTCCAGGCGGGACTATGCACTACAACAACAACGCCGACGCCGGCAGGAAGCAATAGGAGGAGGAGGAAATAATGGCGAGATTTGGATTTGTGAATTCTGCGAGTATGAATCAATTTTTGGTGAAGCTCCGGAAGCGCTCATGCGGCAGTACGACATTAAAGATAGAAAAGAGCGTCGGAGATTAGCAGAGAAAAGGCGGCTTCTTGAGAAAGCGAAACAGAAGGGAAGGAAGAATCCTGGGAAGAATTCAGGAAAGAGAGGGGGAGGCAATGCACATCACGGAAATTCAAATTCTGCTGCCCCTCCTCCGCCCCCACCCAGTACCACAGACTCACAGGGAACCCAGAGCGACAGCACACCACTTGCCAGCGCAACTCAAACTCCAGCGTTGAAACCACAAAGGCACAGCCAACAAGTACAAACAGAAGCATATTTAGAAGAGAGCAATAACCATGTTAGTACCGGTAGGGGAACAGGAGGTGGGGGAGGTGGAGGTGGAGGAGGTATGAGAAGTGGAATTGGAACTGGGGGTGTTGGGGGTAGTGGCAGTGCTTTAACTTCATAACATACATTAATCCTTGGTTTGACTTTTTTCTTGTGGTTTTGTTGGCTTGGTTATGCTTTGCTTTTTTCAAGGGCTTCATATCTCGGATGAGTCTCATCGTTGGAAGAGGTTACTATGACAGCTTTTGTCATGTCAGTCTCTCTTCATTCGTTTACATGTTTGGGTTGGGGCTCTGGTACCACCAGTTATTTCATCACTCGCTACTTTCTTTAATCACATTCGTTTTCTATTTGCTGCTTTATCATTTCTATCCTTGTGGTTGGATCTACGTCTTTCAACACCCATTGGGCCGACTGACTGGGTTACAGTTCTGGGAATGGTAGGAAATCTGTTGAAGGGAAAGTCAAGGGGGGTTTTTTTTTTTTGATTTCTTCCTCTTCGTATTTGTTGATCTTCTGCTACTTGCTCTCTTTTACTTTGACCTCCATCGGTTTGGTTTCTCTTTACCAAGAAATCCCATGGTTTTATGTCACCAACTCACCGCTCACTCGCTTGTTCTATAGCTGTGCAAGATACTATCACCTTTGCTCTCGTTATCCTTGCGCCTTTTTTCTTGAGCAGTATCTGCAGTGGGGTTTATTGTTTCTTACGATCACCTGAAGTTGAAGTCTGGGAATGGGGACCTAGTGAGAAGGCGAACAACGAAGCGCGAGGATCTGGTTTGGGGAGAATTTCTTCTTTTTCCTTCCACCTACTTTCCTGGGTCGATAATTAAATACCTGGGAACTTCTCTTGTTTCCTATGACTCACTCTCCTCCTCGTATTTCCAAGTACGGGTGGGGGAATGGAGGTATGGGCAAGGTACCGTGTATTAACTAGCAAAATGGAGAAGTTTGTAGGGTAGGTAGTTCGTAGTTGAATGAAAGGGTATTTACTTGATACAGTGACATATCAGGTCAGACTGCTGTATTCGCAGGGAATTATCCATTGAAAATTCAGGAAAATACGATATCGTGACATGGATTTCCCAGCCTAGAGTAGTAAAACAAAGTGTAAGAGGATATCTTTTTGCTGAAACGAAATAGGTATGCTGTTACCGGTCCGGAGATGAAACGAAACTGAGCCACCGGTTGACGTATGGGTCACAAGATACTGGCCACCGCCACAATCTCAAAAAAGTTCGCGGCTCGTGTGTAATCCACGACACCCCTCCACCTTACTACGGTTTTAACCCCACAACGCCAATTTACCGTCACGCATCATCTACGGTCTCGGTCGAAGAGTAAGATGATATTTTCTCTGATGGGTGATATGCGGTACAGTTTGGCTTACAGTTGGCATGAACTATCTAGATACCCATTTTTTTCTACCCCTCGATCGTTCATTTCAACCCCACTTAAAGCGTAACTGAACGTTGACGATAAAAATCACCACATCATGGCCTTCAATGGACAAACTCCCACGATTATCGTGCTGAAAGAGGGTACGTGGTTCCTCTTCTTGCTGTTTAGTTTGCGAGGATTGGGTTGATGAAAGGGAGATTTCAGCAAGCTAATTCGGTAGTGGGGGTGTTTATGCAGGGACCGATGCTTCACAAGGTCGTGGTCAGATCATCTCCAATATCAACGCATGTTTGGCAGTTCAAGATACAGTGAAGAGTACGTTGGGGCCTTACGGCGGAGATCTGCTCCTCGTGGATGCGAATGGACGACAGACAATCACAAATGATGGTGCTACGGTCATGAAGGTACGTCTATATACACACACATTACTTATTGGTGCACATTTAGCTCATCAAACCTTCGCATGTAGCTACTTGACATCGTGCATCCTGCCGCTCGGATACTTACAGATATTGCGCGTTCGCAAGACGCCGAAGTTGGTGATGGGACCACTTCTGTTGTCGTATTGGCTGGTGAGATTCTGAAGGAGAGCAAGCAGTTCGTAGAGGAGGGTGTGAGCTCGCAGGTCATCATCAAGGGTTATAGGACTGCAGCTAGGCTGGCGGAGAATAAGATTAAGGAAATTGCAGTCAGGATTGAGAAGGGCGATAGGAGGGATACGTTGTTGAAGTTGGCGACGACAGCAATGAGCTCGAAGCTGATTAAGAGGAACTCCACGTTCTTTGCTAAGAGTATGTTTATTTCTTTCCTGCTGCTAGGTGTAGTGTGTGGTGACTCGGGGGATGCATGGAAAAGAGGCTGACTTGTGCCGGATTAAGTGGTTGTGGATTCGGTCATGTCGTTGGATCAAGAAGAGCTAAACGAAAGGCTCATCGGAATGAAGAAGGTACCCGGTGGAGGTTTGCAGGATTCGCTATTTGTGAATGGTGTAGCCTTCAAAAAGACTGTAAGTTGCTTGCCCCACCTTGACGAGAACTCACCATCCTCTGCAACACCCAGCTGACCTAATTCTCGGCGTAGTTCTCCTATGCTGGTTTCGAGCAGCAGCCGAAGTCCTTCAATAATCCCAAAATCGTGTGCTTGAACGTCGAACTGGAATTGAGTGGGTCCATTAAGATGCCTGGTGCTTTTGGGTCTTGGTACTAACATGGATTCTAGAAAGCGAGAAGGATAATGCGGAGATTAGAGTAGAGCAGGTTTCGGCAAGTAAACATGTACCTTCATCACTCATTAAGCGTATGCTAATAGATACTTCTCTAGGAATATCAAGCTATAGTGGATGCCGAATGGCAGATTATCTTCCAGAAGCTAGAGGCGTTGGCAAAGACTGGGGCAAAGGTTGTCCTTTCGAAGCTACCAGTCGGAGATCTTGCTACACAGTATGTAATCATGTTTGTCTGAGATGATAGATTGTCAAGTGCTAAAAACTCGCACAGGTATTTCGCCGATAGGGATATCTTCTGCGCTGGTCGTGTCACGGCTGACGACATGGATCGTGTCGTCAAAGCTGTTGGTGCCAGTGTTCAGTCTACTTGTTCAGACATTCACGAAAAGCACCTTGGCACCTGCGAACGGTTTGAGGAACGCCAAATTGGTGGCGAACGCTTCAACTTCTTTGAGGGTTGCCCTGCAGCTAAGACCTGCACCCTCGTCCTTCGTGGTGGCGCTGAGCAGTTCATCGCAGAAGTTGAACGTTCACTCCATGACGCCATCATGATCGTCAAGAAGGCTATCAAGAACGACTACATCGTTGCTGGCGGTGGTGCTTGTGAGATGGAGATCTCAAAGTACCTGCGCGAATACTCCCGCACTATTGCGGGTAAGCAGCAGCTAATCATCGCTGCCTTCGCGAAAGCGCTTGAGATCATCCCCCGACAGCTGTGTGACAATGCAGGCTTTGATGCAACTGACATTTTGAACAAACTCCGTATGCGCCATCATAATGGCGAGACCTGGGCTGGTGTCGATATCGTCAATGAAGGAATTGCGAACAATCTAGAGAAGTTCGTTTGGGAGCCTACGGCGGTCAAGATCAACGCTATTCAGGCTGCAACTGAAGCTGCTTGTTTGATCTTATCGGTCGATGAAACGGTCAAGAATCAGGAGTCGGAACAGCCGCAAGGCGGGCCTGCTGTGAGTAACCATTCTTTCCCTTTTTTCAAGTGAATTGAAGCTAATATATTGTGTCTTTCGCAGATGCCTCGTGGTGCTGCTCAACGAGCTCTAAGGGGACGCGGCAGAGGTATGCCGAGGCGATAGATGGATAACGAGGGGGTATATACCATGGGCTGTAAGGAGGGTTATCTTGGAATAAAAAATTAAATTTACAATTCATGGAATAGATAAAGTATATGTTCATGATTAACCATCCCGCATTTATAAAGTTCGATCTCTGTTTATAGATTTAGGTGTAGATATCTCTATAGGCAGACCTTGATAATGAGCGACTTGCTTGTTTGTTTACGTTTATAAGATACTTTTAGATTCTTGATACATGTGGTATGAGCTTTTTGACACCCGAGATTGGATTCACTTAGTATGATCATTTGAAGAAACGGACTTTGGTGGATTTTATCATGGAATGTACGAAAGATAAACGCTCGTAGAAGATATAGCCCGAAACACAAAACTCGCCGGCTGGGAGCCTCTGTTCAATTGATTCACGGTCGAACCACGCCATATGGTCATCCCGCTATTATCCGTCGAATGATGATATTGCGAAACATAACCCATCCGTAGTCCTCCCGCGCCGCCCACCCCGCTTCCCATCCGGCTTCGAGTTTATTGGATTAATGTCATCATTGTAAACTCTGTATCAATGACACGTTGTCGCCCTTCAAAAGTATCTGACCTATTGTTTGTAGGAATTCAATCAGTTGCTGCCATACAAATACCCGATCCCCGACGGAAAGGTGTAGAGCATCTAGAACGGAAAAACAACATACCGAGCTCTCTCCTGCTTTCTGCCTCATCCTTTGTAGCCATCTTAACTTCAACCGCATCGTCGACCACGAGATTCATGAACTCGTCAAAGCCCTATAGTTGTCACGCATACACAATCAATCAATCGAACTATGGAGCATTGGAAACACAAGGACGGAGCTGCAAGTCGCTGTGAGAAAGCAAAACGCACCCTGATCTTCCCCTCGATACGGATCGCAAGCTGTTCGTATAGCCAGATCTGCACGGTAGAGTGCTGTTGCAACAGCTTAAAGATAAAATTAATGGGGGGAAGAAGCACCCTTCTACCACCTCCGCCGCCGCCGCCTCGAGATGCCATTTATGCGTCGGGGTTTAGGTATTTATTTATTTTCTTGGGAGAGGTGCTGGAGAGATTCGAGGAGGGGCTTTTGGGTGTTGGGTTGGCGGCTGTGGTAGTTGTTGTCTGATGGGTGTCGTTGAAAGGTTGTACGAACCACTCAAGGATGATGGACGTGTTTTGCTCTGTTGTATGGGGTGGGCTTGGCATAGAACATTCACAATGGATCACTCGACTTTACAGACAAAGTAGCTTACCAAGATAGGATGGACAAGGGACGTTATGCCAGAAATTCTGATGCCCAGAAGGCCAGACATGAGTTTGAACGGCCGGATGACTGAGATATATATTGCTTTAATACATGGAGCTACGCGATTTTCCACAGATTGCAGACTTAAAGTACTTGTGACTAAAATGCGGAAACCACACACGTATCTACTTAGGTGATTGGGGGATCATGACTTCTCTACTAATAACGGCAAAATAAATGATAAGTGAGTTTAATTTCATTCCTGTACCTAAACTCCTGCGCAAACCGAACAGCAAGAAAGAGAAAAACCAAGACAAAAAAAACTACAGTTCACTTTTTTTCTATATCCACAAGCACATTACTCCTCAACATCTTCTTCCCCGTATTCATACCACCAGTCTACAGCTTCCTCCCATGATCCAAACGGTTCGGATTGATCGCTTCTTGAACGAGTGTGCTTAGCGCGGAACGGATTTACCCGTAACCGTGCAGGGAATTTTTTATCAAGACGGATGGGTATTGAAGGTTCAACTTCCCCGAGGGTATTTGACCCTGAACTGAGGGGTCTTGGGACGAAACTACGCCTATCTTTCAATGGTGACCAGGTTCTTTCTGTTAAAATTATCGATGCTTTTGAAGTATCCTCCAAACGAATAGATTCAGTATTCCTTAATGTTACTTTTCGATACCATGAAAGTTAGCCAGGGTACTGATCGAATCAAGGGTTGAGGGATCAAAATAAAATAAAATAGAAGCCTTACCTTCGGACGATGTATGCGAAAATAAGGGTTTGAAAGGGTTTGGCGAATTGCGTCCTTTTGAGGGGATAGGAATTTTTTGTTGCTCTTGAGTAAAGGTATCAGTACTTTGGTAAGAGCCATCGCTATATCTCCGTTTATCGGGCTCGCTTCCACGAAGCTGAAATTTTCTAGGGTTGATAGGTCTGGAGAAACTGGATTGTTTTTCGATGGTAGGATGAGCGGATTGCTGTTCTATATTCGGGTAGTAATTAGTATACGTATGTTTCCAGGAATATTACGAGTATAAGTGCAAGCATACCGCATTCGGAATACGCTATTGCTTTGAAGACCTCTTCCGCTGTAACACCCCCCGAACCACCGGTCATACTATCGAAGGAGGTTTCAGGTAAATGCCGATGTTTCTTTCTTCGCCCAATAAATAGAAACTTCCGATATTTCTCGGTCTTTGATGAGTCTCCATTTCTGGAACCCGTGTCGCTTGAGCTGGAACTCTTCTGGCTTCCAGGGCCTCGGCGCAAAGAAGGTTCGCTGGGCAACTTTTCAATCTTTTGGCGAAGGAATGGTCTTGGTGGAGCCGCTGAATAAACAGTATACGAATACCAGTTGTCCATATTGGTGGTGCGGTTTTTGGAATGCGGAGCAGGACATTTGTGCGGGGCTTGAGATGACCATGGGCGAACCCATGGGTATTTTTGATGAAGGCCACCTGGAGATGGGCAGGCATCATGGAGGCATATTTATTCAAAATTTCTCGCATAAACGCAAGGCATCAGGGAGATGATCGATCTGGAAGGAATAACACTATAACCGCACACCGTCATACATTGCGATGGAGCAATTTTTGTAGCTGGCTTGTGCATAAGGTGTGGCCATCGGATCCCCAAGGACATAATTTTGGAAGCACATGAACAATTCTGGGAAAATCCTTTCCGAACGGAACCGCAGCTGTCACCAAGGAAGGATATTTTCGCATATTAAGTACACTGTTTCTTGCCGATAAAAAAGCTTGCCATTAATATGGCCATGGGGATGTTTCCGAAATATAACGATGGAGATATACCGTAGTATTTGGTGAAATTCGTTCCGGCGCTAGTAGGTAAGACATGCATAGGACGTGTTAATTCTCCATGATTTTCCGCTAAAAACCCCCCAGCGGCATCATAAACGTAGAGTATTAACAGATTATATGCATGTCTTACCCACTAGCGCCGGAACGAATTTCACCAAATACTACGGTATGCGCATGCAGGGATTCCCCACTTCTCCGCTCTACCAATCGCAGCCTCGGCTTCGAACGAATACATTCCGGGGTATGTCTGGGGATCTCAGCTTGCCAATTGCCTAAAAGCGAGCTGAAACAAATATTCCTCAAGCTTCATGATCAAAGTGTCGTGTAGACGAGCTGACGACGCTGTATAGTGTAGAAATAATTGACTGTTGCCGATTCCCGAGGTGATCTAGGGTTAACGAGGGGTCTCTGGAAGAAAGGGGTGTAGTAGAGCAGTTTTGTGGAATATAATCGTATGTATTGATGCTATCTGCTGTAAATAGGTGCTCCTGGAAGGGGAAGAAAGCTAAGGGAAAGGAGGAGGACTGCTACGATCCATCTCTTGGCTTTAAAGCGAACCGATTGGAATTAACACTTGGTGTTTCAGTATATAAAATTGGAAAATGGTGGAAGGAAACATCATCAGAGAGAAAACTACTTCAATCAACGCGAGGTATGTTTCTTACGGAAAAGCCTCCGTTTACCTGTCATAGGTAACTGAGCTGAAGGACTGGTATGTGCTACAGGTGGATAAACGTTCGTGTAGTTCGCGCCAGATCGCTGAACTTCCGGTTGTTTAAGCATAATACTAGCGTCTTTCTTGGTTGGGTTTGCAATTGCCAGTTTACGGAAAAAGAAAAGAATTTCGAGCTTATTTCACATTCAAGTAAATCGGTAATTGGATCAGCTACTTGTACCATGTGTAAATGCATATGCGGCATAGGGTGAGGTTATATATCGTCTCGAAACCACGAACCCCAATTCGACGAGGCGTAGATAAAATTACTGCATACATCTCATATCATCGTGGTAGCTTTCATTGAACATAGAGTACTTCAAGGTACTGTGTAGCCCATTCTAAAGTCGTTGTAGCAGGAGAAAGCAGGAGACTCAGCTCACTAGACCCTTTCCATATTCTAATAATAGCAAAATACTTGCTATGTGGTACCTAGGTAAATGCCTGGGTAGGTGTTTCTTGAGAGGCGCGCCGAGGACTCCGCGGTTTCCGGGTCATCTAAATGACAATGCATACAACGCCGGATTAAACTGTCAGTTTCCCCAGAAATCTAGAGTCAGTCAAGCGATGTACCCCAAGGCTTTTGCCGAGCAGAGTAAATCCCGGGACATCGTGGTTACTGTACTTACCAGCATTGGATTCACGAATGACGAGCATCTGTGGGTATGTTCTTTCTAAGCTCATCTGAGGGAAGATCCCAAATGCCTGGAACCGGCTGGAAACAAAATCTCATGGCAAAAAAGTAACAAGTAATAGGTGAGAAGTTTTCGGTGCATTCTAGTACTTTTCCCGTGCCGGCCGCCAAGTTATCCCGAGTTCAATCAAACCAGGTTTTGGAAAAATTACAATGCCTACATACAGTTTAGGCAGATTTGCTCCGCCTTGATGTTTGGAGTTTTGCGGGGTACAGGCACTGATCAAGAGCGGTAATTCTATACGTGTATCCGTTGAAGCGCCATGGCCGTACTGCATGACTCGGATCATTCCGAACGATACATGCTGAATTACTAGCACTACCTGAATAGCACGATGATTTTCGATATCTAGAACTGACAAGCGGTGCGTTTGAGTTCAAGACTAAACTGAATACAGGGTTCAAGCAATGAAGGACTGCGAAACTACCAAATAAACCACGGTCATAACCCATGCCTGTAAAGCACACGAATACCCCGAGAAAGGGTTTTCCAGCCTGCTCAACTCGTTATTCGGGATAATGTAACTCCTGGACAATGGCAAAGCATTCAAAGTTAGTATAATGATCATAGCCTCTTTAATTGGCGACTATAAAACCCTAGTGATTCCGTAGTTTCTTCACAGTATCATTCGTGGAGGGCCATTCTCCATTGTTTAAGATGTACTTCTCTACTACCGGCCTTCGCGGCTTTGCGATATCGTGTCTTTTCAGTCTTCTTATCAGACATGCACTTGGGGCGACATTTACGAACCCGCTCAAAAAACCTAATGGCAGTGATCCCTTCATGGTATACACTGCAGGCTACTACCACCTTTTGACTACAACATGGACGGATATTGAGATCACTCGGGCAACCACCTTGGCAGGTTTAAAGACGGCGACGCCAAAGGTCGTTTGGACAGACAGCACTGCGTCTAGGGCTGGGAATTTCTGGGCTCCAGGTTGATAACAAGCTACCCTTTCAGAGTTTTAACATGTGTGATTGGCTTTTAGTTGACTTTGTTAACGTTTTTTAATTTTAATTTTAGAGGTTCACTGGATTGATAACGCTTGGTGGATTTACTACACAGCTGGGACTTCGGCATGTTGTGATAACCAGCGCCTACATGTTCTTAAAGGTATAAACTTGGCTTATCTACCTTCTCTGCCCTCAACTAGTTCCCTAACAGTTTATCTACCAGGTGGCACGGACATCTTAGGCACATACACCTACCAAGCTCAACTTAGCACTGTATGGGGTATCGATGGAACAGTTCTCCGTAATGGCGCCCAGCTATACTTTGTATGGTCTCGCTTCAGCCCAAACAGCTTGCAAAGTCTGTACATTGCCAAGATGACCAATGCATACACCTTGGGAACGCCATACCTCCTCTCCGAACCCACAAATTCCTGGGAGGTCGTTGGAGGCGCCGTAAACGAAGGCCCAGCGGCACTATATCATGGCGGAAAAACTTACCTCACCTACTCGGCTTCGTACTGTTGGACGACTAGCTATCAGTTAGGTTTGCTTACGTGGAATGGGAGCGGGGATATGTTGCTTGCTGCTTCATGGTCAAAGTCAGGACCAGTTTTTAGTAGCGCAAACGGAAATCTGGGGCCTGGACACAACGGGTAATTTTAGCAAACCTCTTGGAATTTCAAGATCGTACGCTAATGCTTCGATGCTAGGTTTTTCACAAGCCCTGACGAGACTGAGATTTGGAACGTGTATCATGCAACCTCAATTACGACTGGTTCATGCGATGGAAATAGATACACCCTTGCTCAGAAAGTCAATTGGAACTCGGATGGCTCTCCTAACTTTGGAACACCGGACGCCCTATCGACAGTACTTACCGGCCCTTCAGGGGAATAAATTTTTGTATACTAGTCAGAAATAGAGTAGAAATCATTGTGTTCCGAGTTTTGAGGGAATGTATCGTGTCTACATGTCGTAGTGAATATTCGCCTTCAATCCAATGCAGCTGGCTTATCTGAGGGGAGGACAAATTTCAAGCAATTACCTATATCCCAAGAACCAAACTACATGTACTCATTATTAAAACGTTGGCATATTACCTTCAAACGCACTACCTGTTTCTCTCAAGCTCTCCACTAAGTATTTATTGTCTGTCGAGTTTAGAAATGTTACTAGGAAAAGGGTACGAACAGCCATCAAGCACTCACAGTTTGGCCGAGGCGTAGAATAAATCTTGGTCGATTCTCATGTAGATTAACGTTACTCTCACTCTAGCAAACACATACACAACTTATATAGCTAGATATGTTCTTAAACACATCTAGTCTTTGGTTTGATTTTTGATTTTTTCGTTTCTGAGACTCTTTATGAGGATACCTCGGAAATCCTTCCCAAGCAAAACAAACATCCCTAAGGTACAAGGGAAAAATCATCGAGTGATATACTATGACGAACATTCACCACAAGAATCGCTTCCTGTGGGGGGGGGTTTGCCAGTCTTTAATTCGTGATTGCAGTCTTGAGAACTTATTGGCCTGATACAATACCAGCGGCGAAAGTCACAGATGCTGAAATTAAGGCAGGTATTAACGGTACCAATAAAAAGGGTACATTCAATTCTAGCAATTAACCATCTATTCTGCACCAAGCCCCTAAAGTACACGCACCTACTCCCATTGCCTACGAATGACTGGTCTTGCCGGATCCCAAGGTCCATGAATTTCGCTTTCCCGATCATCAGTCATCAAATTCCGGATATGGAAGAAGAAAAGAAAGAAGAAGAAAAAGGGATACTCACTTTTTATATTTCTGCAATCCAATTAACCACCACCCACAACCACCCATTCCACCCACCACCCCAACGACCCAAACAACTGCCCAGCCCCACCCTACTACAGCGCCTAATCCCCCTGCTGCACCCAACACTAGCACTACCGTTAATAGCACGTGAAGGTTCCATGACACGTGTTTAAGGTATCGTCGAAATACTGGAAATAAACCAAACACTTGGATGCTGAATAGGATCAACGAGAATACATGTGTTGTGTCTGGGAGCCGGGACGCAAGCACTACGGATGATGTGATGGCTGCGTTTGTTGGTAAGGATGCAGGGAATCTGCTGCATGATTAGTAAAATTGAATGAGGGAGGAGAAAAGAAATAGAAAAGTACTTGACTTCTACGCCACTGCCATAGTCAAAGCCGAGGCAATTGGCAAGGAACAACCAAGTTGCAATGGCCCAAATACTATCAACGCTTATCGTCCTCGTCAAACTCCTAAGTATAGGCGATAGTCCAAGCAAGGTAACTGCGCCATATTAAAAACCTGAGCGCAAGAAGAGAAAAAAAAAGGAGAGAGGGGTAATACAATAAATCAACGCCGCCGATTTCGCCGTTGTAAACCTCCTTGTCCTCTGCGCCCTCCTCGCATACTCCCTATCCATCTCCGCGCTCACACCCTCATCAACCAACCTCTTGGTTGGCGACCCTCCCTCCGCCCCATGATAGGACGGGAAATAGCTGCCCGCAGCATTAGTATTCCCGTTCCCAGACGGTGTTCTTGAATGCAACCCCCCCCCACCGTTTCCATTTCCCGAAGGTGTCCTCAGATGACTCCCGTTTCCAGACGGCGTCCTCGAATGCGGGCCCCCAGGGATATCCAATCCCAACCTCATTCGCATATTCCGTATATCTGTCGCCGCCTCGCGCTTTTCGTAGCCCATATCCCAGATTGCCCATCCTGCCACCGTCAATGCAGAACTTGCGACCGCGACCGCGACGGGGGATACACGTTTTGCAGAGATGGCGATGAAGGAGGTTACGAATATGACGACTGAGGAGAGGTGTTGGACGATTACTGTTGAGTCTGCTACGAGCGAATAGAAGTCGTAGGGGTGGACATTGATATTGCGCTGGAGCTGGGAGAGGAATGTTGGGTCTACCCAATTATCAGGATCTAAGGTATCAGGTTAGCCCGACTGCTACATTTTACAAAGATAGAGGAAGCCTTTTTTTATTTATTACAATCTTGCTTAACCCACAACAGCTTGCGCCATGGTTTTCTTTTCTTTGATCTTGGGTTAGGGCTAGTTCCTCGCCCTCCTGTCGCCGCTGCGGTGGTTACTGTCATGGGCACTGTTCCACGTCCCCAGGCTGGGTCGTTGGTAGACGTCGATAACAACGGCGGTGACGGGCGATGGACTATCGTTGGTGATGGCATATGGAGCTGTGGAGGCGACATCCAGTCAAACACGAGGGTGCAGTATCTATAATATATACCTACGATATACCCAAGCTGAGCAAAGAGCTATGGACGTTGAGGTTGAGGTGGTTAGAATTTACTTGGGATGACGTCGCAACAAAACCGTTTAGGGGGGCTACGAAACAGAAAGGGGCTCAACACCACCAAATCCAGAGATAGCTCTTCAACTCCGTTAGATACTCACGCAATCATATCTGTTCTTGGCGGCCTAGATATTATAAAACCCTACTATCATTTCTGGGATCCTATATAAAAAAGTGCCACTTTTCAAGCCCTTTTTTTAAAAAACCCCCCGCCCCGGACTAATTTCAGCGAGGAACTCAACTGCAATGCTAAAAGATCTCAAGCAAAACACCTGTTGAAACCCGAAAAAGCTCATGCTCGCACGCGTAAAGGAGCAAAAATGACATGCAAACAATCACAGTGTTTATATTTTTTTACTTTGATGTGCTCAAAATTCCTTCACCAGGAAGATCTAGATTTCCGTTCTATCCACCCTACGAACTAATCTTCTCTGCAAGGATCTTCCTTAGCGTAACGGCGTCGGCTGTTTTCCACCAGTTAGCACTTGCATATCGAAGCTAGGCTAAGGTAGGAATGCTTCACTCACCAGCAAAGGCCCTGATACCGTGACTCAGCTTCTCCGTAGCCATTTGGTCCTCATTCAGGAAGAATCTAAATTCGGGCTCGTTGTCGATGTAGCTCTTCTTCTCGATTTTGAGGTTGGTAGCATCTTCCGCTGAAAGCTTCTTAGGAACATGCTCGTTGCTGTTGTACAGCTCTTCTAGGAGATTGGGAGAGATGGTAAGATAGTCGCATCCACTGAGCTCGGTGATTTCTCCGGTGTTACGGAAAGAGGCACCCATAACTAATTTGAAGAATCAGCTATAAAACCCATAACTAAAATGAGAAAAGGTTGTGGGGACCCACCAATGGTCTTGTAACCGTGTTTCTTGTAGTAGTTGAAGATGTCTTGGACAGACTTCACACCAGGGTCTTCCTGAGCAGTGTAGGTCTTTCCGGTTGCAGCCTTATACCTATTAGAAGTTAGTATCGTACTAAATCAAAGCAGCATCCGGCAATAGAAGGATGCCCTCTCAAAGGAACATACCAATCCAAAATTCTTCCGACGAATGGCGAAATTAGGAAAGCGCCGGCCTCGGCGGCAGCAATCGCCTGCACAAGCGAAAACATAAGAGTCAAGTTGCAGTTAATGCCGTGCTTACTCTGCAACACTTTGGCAGCCTGGATACCCTCCCAAGTCGACGCAAGCTTGATGAGGACACGCTCCTTGTCGATGCCAACAGATTTGTATAGGTCGATAATGTGTAGGGCCTTGTCGATTGAGGCTTGCGTGTCGAAAGAAAGTCGGGCGTCGACCTCAGTCGAGACCTTGCCGGGAACAATGTTGAGGATCTCCTTTCCGAACTCAACGAGAAGGCGGTCGAGGGTGGCATCGACTTGCTCATCGAGATTCGAGCCCTAGGTCACTGATCAGTGATTTGCCGGCGAAGGAGTTTGTGGATTCCTGAAATCTATAACTCACATGGGATTTGCCGTATTCAACAGAGGCATCAATGAGCTTTGCGTATTCGGGCTTCTTTGCCGCAGCCAGAATCAGGGAGGGGTTGGTGGTAGCCTGCAAGGGAGAGATTTTATTTTAGTACCAAGAAAAAGTAACGAAGCCAACAGGAAATATAAAAAATACATACATCTTGAGGTTTATATTTGGCGATGCTGGCAAAATCACCTTTAATTACATTAGTACCATCGAAATCTCAATTGTCTAGATTTAAAGGTGTAGTGGCTCATACCGGAATCACAGACAACAGTCTATGAAGATCTACCATTAGTATAAAATGCAATTTTAATATAGTGAGGGGTTATGACGTACGGTGCCGGATGCCTTGAGCTGATCGAGAGCAGAAGTCATTGTGTGTAGTTGAAGGTATTAATTGTAGCTGAGATAATCGATATTATAACGATGATGAGGGAGATGCTGAGACTGAAAGAAGAGCAATGGCAGAGAGAAGATAGAGGAAGAGAAAGAAGAATGGGGAGGATATTGCAATGCTTTTACGTAGATGCCGCTGTTGCTGGGATTGGGTTATAGGACAAAAGGTGGCGAAGCGTGAGAGCGAGTGAGTGGGGGAGCCACTTATTCGTGGTGGGGTGGGGGAGAATTGGTGAGGGGTTACTTGAATGTACCTAGCTATGGCGTCGCCATCTCGTTTCAACTGGCAATCCCTCCTAAGAGAACCAAACATGTCTCTACTGCTTCGAATATCTACATGTAGCACGTTCCACCACTCTTCCATACCATTGATCGCTGCTGATTGTTCTTCCCGCGGCTACACACAGGTTGCATGTAAAGTGCTATCGTGAAGTCTGAAACACCGAGCCCCAATCTTCCAACGCTCAGCTACGTAATTGTCCATTTCCCCTCCCGCCCTTTGCATCGGGAATATCAACAACGAGGCCTTTTCCGGATGTCCTCGGAGGTTTGGCGCCGGAGGTCAGCAGGGAATTTAGCCGGATCACTCAGCAACAGTTCCGCGAGTCTCGGCATCACTTGTGGAAATGTCTCTTCATCGCCGAGTCCGGGTAAGCTAGCAGCTAACGTGGGGCGGAAACTCATACGGCCTCAGGCAGATCTTGAACCAGGTAGAGTATGGATGTTATTGTACATACATACGTATATGTGCTTGGCTTATTTTTAATTACACACGCACATATAAGCCTGCGGTATTCTCCAGCGTTCCGGCGAAGTTGCTTTCTCAGGAATTGTCATCATGGTTCTGGGCCAGGCCCGTGAGGTGATGAGATGAGCAATGAGGTGGAATAACAAAATCTCAACAAAAGAAATATCATGGAGCGGCATTCTGTTTTCTTCTTTTCTGTGGCTCCAAGTTAAGTATGAGGTGGGGGCTTTCCTCCGGGCATAAGGCTAGCACCCCATCGGGGAAGCGGGGCACGGGAGTACCCCTCCAAAGCACTATTCCGGGATTCAGTAAAACGCAAAAATCGGAGCATCGTGGACCGTAGGTTTGTTTTTATTCCACTCAGCAAAGTCGCCACGTACCGGAGGCTTTCTGGTAGCACTGGTAAACCCTCATGCCTCTGCCGACGTACAAGCCAACAAATTCCCTCACTCAGCCAGATCGATGATCATACCAAGCACGAAAAGGTATAGCCCTTCAGCCTAAGCTTCTAGTAACTTCTCATGCCAGAGGGGTTTCTACTTTGTGCGATGGAATCGTAATTCTTACTTGGTGGCACTCGTTTTGATCGACACCTATGCTTTTCTAGCTCGGAAGAACACTGAAGGCTTCTCTTAAGAAACTCGTCCACCCCTAAGTTAGCTTTGTTTTTCACCTTCACAAAGGGTTGATGAATACGAAAGACAATAATAAAAAATAAACAATGATTTATTTTATAACGAGAGCTCGTTGGCATTCTCTACAAAACAACTCTTCACATCCCAACCAAGAAAGGCGTATACTTACCCGCTATATCTTTTCATACAGTCAAAATTTTACGTCCATCTTTCCCGATTCATCTCTACTTCTAGGCTTTTTCCCTCTATAACGCTAGTATACTAAGTGGGGCTACAAAAGATCTTAACGCTGAAAAAGGTCCCTAAAAGTCTAGATGAGCCTGGAGTAGTACGTTTTATATTGGTTATATTATTCGAGAGGGTAGGACAAGGCACAAAGACACAAATCAAAGTGAACCAACTTCCAATATTAATAGTTCTTCCACACAAATTTGGGCCCAAGAATAAGCGCTTTCCTTTGATTTCTAAAGCGCTCTATACACATCCCTACCGTTTCAAATTGAAATGTATGATTCGAGTTCTACAAAACCTCAATTAAACAGTTTGGGCTCCATATCCTCTGATGTTCTCCGCAAACTTCCAGCTCTGGTTGGCAAGCTGGATATCCTTCCGCCACTCGACATGCACCTTCTCCCTCTTCTCACCATCTGCGCTAGCACTTTCCACGCCCTCTCCAGTGACGATGGCCATTGAGTACTTATTCAAACTGCGGGCATCTCGGTAGAAAAGCACTTTCATGCACTCCTCCACAACCTCAATCGCCCTTTCGCGTGTGATTCCAGCAACGGCCGCTTCATCGGGACAGGCGCGGCGAAGTAGCGGAACGGCGAGATGCGCACCGAAACCAGTAGCCAGAGCAGGTGACGAAAATGTTGTACCGAGGAGATCAGCAGAGGCCAGGAATCTACGTACAGTTCCTTTAGTGGTATTCTCATTGAAGAGCAGTTATCCGTTTACTTCATTGCAAAATATAAACGACACTCTATTCTTTCCAAAACAAACAGCGGGGTAAAACTCACGGCTTCCCATCATCCCACCCAGCAACTAAGATAGTATTCCAGAGCGGATCGAACTTGCAGCGACGGTGGTACAGTACCCTACTTAGGTACCTGTAGATATGTGATGCCCTGAGATTGTGCCCATCGTTTTGATATTCCTCCTTGATGATCAACGAGTCTAGTAGCTTCTCATACATATGCTGCATATCCGAGACATCACCACCTGCTCCAACGACGGTATGCGTTCCGACTTGCTTCAGACGTTCAACATCGGTGAATCGTGCCAAGGACCCGTAAGATGCTGAAGAATTAAACCCATCAGCAATGAACCCCGTAGATGATACTGATAACAAGCATGGTCACGTACCAAGGTTATCAGCAGCGATGACGACCCCGCCATTGAACTTGAGAGCAACTACGCTGGTACCGGTGACGATTGGTTGCTGGGTGTGTTGCTGCGGATGAGCGCCTTGTAAATACGAATGGTCGTAAGCACCGTAGACGTCGTTTCTAGGCTAGAAGATGCAGTGTCAGCCACGGGGATGCGGAGATGGTGGGGGATGAAGCGTACTCTACCCCAGGCTTCGGGAAGATGATTCATGGTGGTAGGAGGAGAAAAACGATAACGTCAAGCTTTAAGAGATGCTGAAGGGAGAGGAGAGAACCGGATGGTATTGATGGATGATGGATGGATGGATCAGGAAGTCAGTTGTCGTTGGTGAAGTTGCTCCAAGTTGAAGCTCGTCGCCGCGGACGTGGGGACCTTTCCACTTTAGGCTTGGCAAGAGATTGCACGACAAACCCTAACCCTTTGAATACCGAGTGACTGTGCATGATGATCGCTGCCCCTGACATTTTGTTTCTAAGAGACCTGTATTGGTATCCCTAAAGCTTCCTCGAACCCCTAGAAACAAGTATTGTAATTTACATTTCTCTCTCCCTACTCCTCCCGCCCAGACAAAAGCATAATACGACATATACCCAATGTACCCATCTGGCGTTGTGGGGTTAAACCACATATGTACATACCCTTACTTCATTCATCTCCTATAAAAGCTATCAGACACCCTATACCTCTATTCAACATTAAGCTGAACCTATCCTAGCCCTGATCACCAGACCCAGCGCCGAGTGATATATAGTGATTCAAATGATTAACATCAAACCCCAAGAACTATATCATAAGTAGCCATACTACTGAGATTTTTATCTTGTTCTATGCTCTATCTAGCCCGGTATATGCAACCAAGAGCCAAAAAATAAATATAAAAAGCATACTCCATCACCCCTTCTCCCATATATGATGCAACCCCTCTACCTATAACGACATGACCGTAACAAACCCCCAAGATATAAGTATAACTACAACATATACAAAAAAAAAAATCACCACTAGAATCCAATATATACAACATCAGTCCACCCTCCTCTTACTTCCCAACCACACCCACGGGGGTTTCCCCCTCCCCCCTATCATCAAAAAACTTCAACATGGCCCTCGCCTTGTCATCCGCGTCCACATCCCTCAATTTCGCCCGATGCCTCAAACACCTACCCACCAACCAGCCCAAAAACCGATCATCCTCTCTACTCTGCGCAACCTCCTTCGCACGCCTAAGGTACGTCATAAACAGCTTATCGGGGACGATCTCACTCTGCTCAACCTGGTCAACGACCCAACTGACGCCCGCCAAATCACCCATAACGGTATAAGCTCTTATAAGTATGGTCAGTCCCACAACATCCCACTGTATATTGGTGCCCCAGCGCGAATTCGCAATCTGGTGCATCAGTTTCACGGCAGCCTCGGCTTCGCCCTCGCTAATAAGGCGCCATGCGGCCTTGATCAAGACGTAGTGCGATATTGGGAGAAACCGGGTATCCATGAACTCGTAGGAGGTTTTTAAGTGCTCGAGCGTGGCGTTGAGACGGTGGGTTGATGTGGCAGAGTTTATGTAGTTGGAAGAGAAGGTGTTTGTTTCGTTGGTGATGACGGACATGACAACTTCGTTAATGGGGACGCCGCGCTCCTGCGCAATGTGGAGGAGGCGGGAGGGCTCGTCGTGTTCGGTTTCGGGGAGACGGAAGGAGGCGCGGATGGCGGCGGCGACGAGGAAGCGGGAGGGTTTGACGCCACGAGAGAGGACTTCGGAGAATATGCAGATTGCGTCGCCGGGGCGACCGCTTTCGGTGGAAGACTCCATCGCGCGAGTTTCGTTGATGAAGGGGTCGTCTTCAGGTTGGGGTGGGCTACGTGGGAGGTAGGGTAGGATTTCATCTTTGTTCATGGAATCGAGGAGCATTTGTTTCGTACGGGTGTTGATGAGGTTGGCGTCGATGGAGGCAACTGCTCTGTAGACGCGCCGGAGAAGGGGCGGCTGGGAATGGGATTTGCGGAGATCGTGGAAAAGGATGTTGAAGGTGACGGCGTCAGGGAGGAAGCCAGCAGCTTTCATGCGGGCGATCCAACGCTCTTTGGCGGAGTCGTCGCGGGCCCGCGTACAGGCGTGGACCATAATGTTGAAGGAGTATTGATTGGGGGTAATGCCATTTTCGACCATTGAATCGAAAAAGTGCTCTGTGCGTGATAGTTCGCCTCTGGCGGCTGCGTAGTAGTTGAGGAGCGTGTTGAAACTTTCTGTTGAAATTTTGAGGTTATGCTCATGCATCCGCTCCATAGTCCTCCGCACGCCCAACCAGTCTCCAGCTTTAGACTGCTTGGAGAGAAATAAACCAAAAGTGTCGATATTATATTGCAATCCATTCGCCACCATCTCTTCAGCATACTCCCTTGCCAGGCCATATCTACCATTGTCCAACGCCGTCTTGATCATTATGTTGTATATAGACGCATGCGGTTTCACCCCCGTGGTTTTCATCCACTCCACTATCTTTCTCATCTCCTCGAAGTCACCCGTAGCTTCCTTCACTCCGCCCAACAGCATGGCGAACGAGCTTGGTGTGACCGGCCCATGATTATCCAGCAATATCTGTATCAAGTTTGCAGCCTCGTCCAGCTGCTTCGTGGCAATGAAATTCCGCAGGAGGATATCGACCGTCATGTGATCCGGCTTGACGATGTCCTTGTAATGTTTAAACACCTTAACCAACTTCTTTGGGCGATCGTTCTTCAGATACGCCTCCAAGACCAGATTCAGACACCTAGTATCAATCAACCCCGGGCTGTGAGAGGCCATACCGTAAAAGACGCGGGGGGTATCCCTGGTTCGGTGATTACGGTTGAGAGCGCTCATGAGCAGCTTCCCAATTACCCTCACATCGATCTTCTTTGCATTCCTGTTTATGGCCTCTTGCCACTTTTCCATCGCCTCGTCGAACTGTCTTCCACTTATAAGGTGTCGACACCGCAATTGCCATAGCTTTGGCGGCGGCATCTTCGCCTCTCGCTCCAGCCGCTCCCTGCGAGCCCTCAGTTTCGCATACATGATCCACCATTCCTTCCTCGCCTTGGCCCGCTCAGCCGGGAGAGCCGACTTTGGCAACGCATGTCTTTCTCGCTGGGGCTTCCCGCCACGTTTGGCCAGAGCTTCCGCATGGAGCCGACGGTGGAGCCGGGGTTCCCGGGACTGGGGGCGGAGGCAATTGGAAGCCATGCAGGCGGGATGGTATTCGTGGGGCCGTGGGAATAGGATCTGTCGTAAATAACGGAGGGCGCTCTGGGAGGGCGCTATAGCGTGCAATGGAGGTCTCATCGTGGTCCGGCATCATCGTCTACGCGGGCCGTAATTATAGGTGGTCGTTGCGCATTATGCGGGGGAGGTGGGGAGGGGCTGTAATTTTGGGCGGGCGGGTTTTTGTCTTTTTTTTTTCTTTCCCCGAGTGTCGTCGTCCGATAACCTCACCCGATGTTTCTGCTAGTGAAGCCCGAAGAGCCCTAACCCTAATACCGGCATGTTTGTCTTTCGGGCTGGGAGTAACAGAGAAGCTTTATTCGGAGCTTGCTGGGAGCTTGCGTCTTTGAAGGGCGGAGGATTGCTGGGAACTGTATTATTTGATAATCTCTGTGCTCTGGTGCTCTGGTGCTCTGGTGCTCTGGTGTTCTAGATGGCTTCTCTTCTCGGTTTTGTACGCACGTCTGGACATCTGTCTTGTCTGCCTCTAACACTGCATATTCCCGCCAATACGATAGAGTTTCTCGGCTCAGTCTGTTTCAGGCCACTTCGTTACCAACGAGTTTCGAATCCTTAAATAGTTACGAATACAGCAGGCCATCCGAGTAGCATTTGGATTCTAGCGGGAGACCACAGCGAAGACCAGCATATAAGCACACACGTGTGTTGTGTCTTGTGCAGCAAAGGGCTGTAAGATTACTTGTTTTCAGTAGGTTTCTGATTATCGCCTTGTCGTTTCAATACTGCTTCGATCCTGGAAGAGGTCACCGTCTAACCATGGCTGTTCCTAGGAACGATTACACAGACTCTGCCAATATCAATACTGATGACACTGTCATCTCTCGGGTCTGATCTGATTCTTCCCCGTCCAGCTACTCCGACTACCATATCCCTCGCTGATACTTCACTCTTTAGCTCATTTTCCCTGGTGCACTACATACCTTATGTGTAGAGATGAGCTGCTGCTGCTGCTGGTGGAAAGAGACTTTTACCACGCTCAAGGTAATTTAAAGCTTACAACACTGATGCAGAACATCTCCTAACATCATCTCCAAAGGTTCCTAGAAACTAAACGTACTTTTTTCTTTGATCTGATTCCCTCGACTGTCTCATCCGCAAGTAGGTACTTGCATGTTGCTTACTATTCACCCGATAATGCCACCATCAATAACGCATATCCCGCCAAGAACCGCTGCACGATTTAGTTTCAATATTAGGGACAAGAGCTGCATCGCCATTGGCGGAAAAGCAAAGCCGCCCGAGACGACAATGGATAGCTACCCATCTTCGACAAGCCAATATAAACCGGTGATATAATTAATTTGCCGCGTAGAATACGGCCATGTAACCTACGCACCATCTGCGTCACTAAACGGTTCTCGGCCGACTCCTGTCGCACTCTAGAGAAGGTAGCCAATTGGCCCCACGTCGACAGCCCACGTCGAACTCTGGAAGAAGCCCCTGGCAACAGTGCAGAACCCTTATCTACGCTCCAGCTCTACCCACCCGCAGTACATCCATCCATCCTTTGCAGCTAGGCTAGTCTATGTTTCGGGAGTACCCATGTATGTACAGTAGTGAGGTAGAGCCTAGATCCCAGCAATCTACGTTGACCCTCCACGATCTTGCTTTCCTGTGGGGCGGGCATCAGTAAGCGAGTTGGGTCCTCGGTCCCGGTACCAGCACATATCCGGGGGGGAGGAATCCAGGGACGGTCGTTACGTTACATATTACAGTCTCTCCCTCTCCTCCCTCTTTTGCACACGCGCTCTCTCTATTCTCTCCTCTTTCTCGTGTTGCTGAACAGCTGAGTTTTGAGTTTTGAGTTTTGAGTTCTGAATTTTGAGTTCTGAATTCTGAGTCGAGTCTCCCGCGTACCGTCTACACCCCCACCCCCGGGATCGGCGTACCGCGGTGATGGAACCAACGGATCACGCTCCCTTGCTCGCTGCAGAACCGGAGATAGACGTCATCGATTGGGGTGTGATGGATGGGACAGGCAGACCGCCTTTGATTCGCAGTGCTGCTGGCTCCAGCCTCCGGTCTGCGGATAGAGAACGAGACGAGACATGGCCGTTGTTAGCAGATGGTGGTGGCGGCAGCAGTGGTGATGGCAGAAAAACCGAGGATATCGACGATTGGGAAGGTCTACCATGGTATCGAAAGCCATCAGTGAGAAACCCTCAATTTTATACATTTAAAGGGGTCCTGCGATGATCATGATTTTGACGGACTCAGGTTTTCTGGTTATTACCACCGTTTTGTTTGTTCACGATGGCATTCGGCGGGTACGGCACCAACGCGGTTCTCCTTGACTGTTATTAGCAACACCATGCTGATAGCTTGTGCGTAACAGTGTTACCGTCCCAAGATTAAATATCATTTTGACTCTGATTTGCCGGCAGTATTTTGCTGACAGGGAGCTATACGGTCTTCCCGATGGAGGGGTCACGCCAGTCCTGCCGATCCTCATCGGCAGTCCTAACCCGCAGTGTTACAACCCGGAGGTAATTCTTACCTGCATCCCCCCCACGTTTCAGGAGCAAAAAAGCTTAAACGTGCCGAATCCTGCAGATTCAGTCATTGGTATCAAAATTTGCGCTTTACATGAGTCTTATCGGTGGGATTATCGGTTAGTCCCGTAGCCCTGTCGATCAAACACCCAGAATTGATCATTTCTCTACGTGTCTGGGCAGGTGCTTTTACATCTCCGCGGATTGGATCGTTATCGGATCGCTATGGTCGACGTGCATTCATGGCGTTCTCGTCATTTGGCCTCCTTGCTAGCGAAATCACCACTATCCTTGCAGCGAAATACCCAGAGGTTTTTAGCGTAAATATCATTCTTCTCGGTGCCGTCGTTGACGGCCTTTGCGGGAGTTTTCTGATTGGGATGGCGCTGAGTTACTCGTATGGGGCTGACTGCACCTCACCGGCGCGACGGGCTATGGCGTTTGGGTACTTTCAAGGGTGTCTTTTTCTTGGGATTGCGCTAGGTCCGGCGCTCGGGGGGATGTTGATACACTCGACGGGGAATGTGTTGACTGTGTTTTACGTTGCCTTGGTGAGCACACCTAAAGAACTGAGAGCTAGACTTCTTGATTCTGATTATCATGCAGTGTGCACATGTGTTTTTCATACTCTACATGTTCTTAATTCTCCCAGAGAGTCTTTCGGAGCGACGGATGATCGTTGCACGGCAGAAACATGAATTGGAGAATATCGAGCGCGGCGGAGCAGTCAAGAGCTGGTTGCATAGCATGAACCCGGTTAGCCTTTTGCAGCCGCTCTCAGTATTGTTCCCGACCGGGCCTGGATCAAGTCCGCGGCTTAGACTAAACTTGATGCTTCTGGCTGCTACGGACACCATCTTATTCGGTGTTGGAATTGGTGGAATGACCGTCATTATCCTATTCGCCGAGATGCGTTTTCACTGGGGCGACTTCGAGGTAGCATTCTCCCCCCCAAAAAACGCTTACCACGGTAATACTAACCCTACCTAAAGTCCTCAATCTACCTCTCAATCGTCAACGTTGCCCGTGTCACAATGCTATTCTTAATACTCCCCCTCGTGGTAACTATCGTACGGCGCAATCACACTGCAGCAGATCACCACAAGGGCTCCGACAAACTCGATCTCCTACTGATCCGCTTCTCGATCGTAATCGAGACAACCGGGTATCTCCTATATTCCGTCGCCACCTCCTCAGCCTCCTTCACCGCTGCCGGCGTCTTCACTGCACTCGGCGGCATCGGCAGTCCTACTCTGCAGAGCAGCTTGACTAAACATATCCCGGACGATAAAACCGGTCAACTGCTAGGCGCGACGGCATTGCTGCATTGCTTGGCGAGGGTTATTGCGCCGACGATTTTTAACCTGGTTTATGCGTACACGGTTGGAACGTTTCCGCAGACGGTGTTTGTGTGCCTTGGCGCGACGTTTGCGTTTGCGTTTGCGTGTAGTGCGTTTTTGAAGCCGGGTGTGTATTGGGGCGATGAGGATGATGCAGAGGTGGATGGCGAGAGGACTGTAGTGAGTTAAAGGGGGGAGGGCTAATAGTATTGGTGGGTGTGGTTCTGTTTTATTTATTTATTTATTTTTGTTTCTGTTTTTTTTTTGGTTCGGTTTGGTTTTTGGTACTGGTTTTTGGTACTGGTTCTGGGGGTGCATATATAGCATATGGCATTTATTATTACTATCATTATCCTTGGGGTGTGCTAAAGAGAGAGGGTGGTGATATTCTGGAGAAGTACATAATCAGGGATGTTGGTTTTTGTTTTTATAAAGGAAGTATCAAGATCTCTGGAGGCGCTATCTGGTGGAGAATGGTTTTATAATTATTTTTGATAGTACTATTCCTAAGAATTGGAGAATTTAAGAATTTAAGAAGCGGACAGAGGACATGATGGGGGGTTTCCTAAGGATAGATACATGTAGATAGATAGATTAATCATACACGCAGGGTTTCCTAAGGAGTGAGGTGTTAGCGGGAGTTTTGAAGTTTGATATCGATACGGACGAGGCGGTGATTGCTCGAGTCCGGGATTTCAGACGTTCCGTTAGCCGTGCTCTGGGATCTACTTGGTTGAAAATTCGTTTGTGACGTACCGTATCTCTGTTATCCATTTTGTGATTAGGAAGTGTCCGCGATAAGTCCTTAATCGATAAATGGTTGGAATCTCACTAGGGTAAAAGAACTACTCGACTGTAACTACAACTTGGCACCTTGCCATTGGTATAAAGACCCTAAAAGAATGTTCTGTGAGAGGAAGTTCAGGCGATGGGCTCAAAACTGGTATGAGAAGTTATGTCTCCTCTAAGCCTTCTGGCTCTTTTTCAGAGCGGAAGTTCTCATCATTTGCAAAATCTACGATTAGCTATCTGTGGTAAGTTGTAACGGATCCCAATCAGTTGTAAAGTGACAACAATTAAATTGCAAACAGTCACCCGAAAGCTGCGACACCGGTCCCAAAATCACCATCAAATTCCATTGAAGACAGGGCAAAAAACAATAGTTGGCCAAGGCAGGATTCGAATCTGCGTTGGCTGATTAGCTATTTCACCGAATCCTTCGCATCAGTGCTACCACCCCTACTCCAAAACTCTGACTCTCCATGTTCCCCAGACATACTTATGAGCCACTCTGAAGTTAAGCTCGAGGGCTCGAACGCAAGCATCAGTGCTATTCAAGACCCTGGACTAAGGAAAGATAACCTCGAATTTTAGTCACGAGTAAAGAGTTCCGATTCCTTGATAGAGAGTTAATGCTTTCTATTGCCCATAATAGTTGCATCTACAACTGCCAGTATTACTTCAACAAGCCAACTCCATATCTTTCTTATCGTGTATAACCGTAATCAACAAATCTTCCGTTAACATCCCCTCAACGAGCTCCGTACTCAAACACTTTGCACTCTCATAAAAAGGGCTCCTCTAAAGCCAAAGTATAACGTACCCTCCCTTGACCAACCCCACAGCATCAGCTCCTGCTCTCAAGTCTGGGCATCTTACTTCTGGACTTCTCATGCACTCCCCAGCCATAATCTCCGGGAGGTCGTCGGTATACTGGATATATTGGTGTATTACGTCGCTCCAAGATATCGTGTAGTTCATCCATGAGCAAGAAGCAGAAAAAAACGGCCAAGAGAAAGAATAGAGATCCTATGATAGACCTCTTTGTGGGGAGCCACATTATCTCTGTGATATTATGGACGTTGTGTATAGTTTTATGGATAAAAATAAAATGGAGGATTACTCTAAGGAGTTAGGTTTGTTTTGGAGGAGAGTTGCAGTATTTATTAGTGGATGTAGGTCCAGTTAGCTCTAAGCCAGGGAGTCGTATATGTATACCCAAGCGTGATCATAGATTCTCACCCGATATTCCTTACGCGTTGAATCCACGAAAAATACTGCAGGGGGAGCTATAAACCAATATCGTACCCAGACCTATGCCGGCAACTTGTGCTGCTATGAGCAGCTGGAGCAGCGGGGGGTGGGGCCGAGCCCACAATATCAGCTGCCCAGGAACAAACTGTGTAGCTCCGCAGGCCCCTCCCTTCGAAGACCTACCCTTCGTTGCGGATCATATGAGAAATAGAGAAGGAAAACGATTGTCAGCATACTAAATCCGAGGGGTCACTGTTTTCTAGGGCTAGCCATAAGAATGAACCACGCCGCGCCTTAAGATCAGCAGCCAGTATCTTTGAGCCTTATATGGCATACCAATGAATTAGAGTTAAAAGTGTTAAAAACATCAAAATGCTATTCATCAAAACGTAACGAGCAAAACCCCCATCACTACTCCTCCTCAAGATGATTTAAGCCCCCCTCCCGCTTTATTCAATCTAGAGAATGGAAGAAAAATAAAATAAAAATAAATAAATACTCACAATTAGGAAATGATAATGATAGAAAACGAAAAACCGCAGACATTCCTAGATGAATGAAATGACCATTTCCAACCCCCCTTTCTCCCACTCCAGAATTCCCCAAACCTCCGGTTCGCTCCCTTTCCCATGTTGTAAAATAAGTGAATAGACCCTTCCCATGTTCGCCAACGCAAAGAAAAAAAACAGAAGCTAAAAATAAAAACACGAACTGAAAAACAAGTAATAATAAAAACAGTAAAGTGTGATAATAATAGTTGGTGTGCGGTGCGCAGAAGTAGATAAAGGCAAGCATGCAAACAAACCACAGGATATAAAAAACTGAAAACCAACAACCGGTTGAAAAACAAAAGAAACGAAAATAAAGAGAGTATGACAAATTACACAAATTCTCAAAGACCGGAAAACAGGGACTATTCCAAACTTTCAAACGAGCATGAACCGAACAAAAGAGAAAAAAAGAACGAAGGGGGGTAAAAATAAAAATTACAAAAGAAAAGAAAAATGCAGTGCAACCCCTAATAAACCCTGGAACAAAATCAAGAAAGATTAACTGTGTGAATTGTTCCGCTCGTGCGTAGTATGCGTATGGTGATGATCTCTTCCGCGTGCACTTTGGGTGCTCTTTCGATTGCCCCTCTTTGGAAGTGTGCCCACATCATGTTTGCCTATTTATCCCATAACGTCAGCATATCCTCAGCTCAACAGAACCAAATTAAAAAGAAGTCATACCATCGCAACAAGCCCTAACATTCTCCAACAGTTCACCGTTCTCCTGTTCAATTTGCTCCCTGAGATCTTCGGCAGAATCGTTCTGCTCGCTCTGGTCATATATACTAGCATTGTTCCTGCTGCTCCTAGTGCTGAAGGTGCCGAATCCGGAAGATGGTCTGAAGAGATTGCTGAGCCTAGACATACTTCCCTGACGCACAACCTTCTCGCCAGGTCGTTTGTTCGAGAGCGATGAGACGTTTCTAGCAGGCGATGATGCCCGGGTTGTTCGTGTATTGTAGGATGATAGAC
Source organism: Gyromitra esculenta (assembly GCA_038503075.1). Classification (NCBI taxonomy): domain Eukaryota; kingdom Fungi; phylum Ascomycota; class Pezizomycetes; order Pezizales; family Discinaceae; genus Gyromitra; species Gyromitra esculenta. The sequence goes on along the minus strand of JBCAML010000020.1, from coordinate 627,393 downwards.
TTTCGGCGCCACGAATAGAGCTAGCAACGCCATTGTTGTTGTTATTAGTATAAGTAGGGTTGAAGTCGCGGACGTCTTCAGCGTTGAGAGCATTCTCTTCGTCCCCAAGTTCTCCACCAGTTCTCAGCAGTAGGTACGATAGAGCCTATAAAATATATCGTTAGCAAAATATAACCCCCTAAAGCAAGATGTAGGATCTTTCTACATTAAACCAGGTTTCATGTCTCTGCCCGGTTGGCGCCGTGAATTTCAACGACCTTCCGGGTGTAATGACAACCAAGCTCTTCCTGTGTAATCCTGGTGGCATCGGATTATCATCCGTCACAACCCTAACAGCCTCAATCGCAACGCTCTTAGCCCTAAGCTCCGCTCTCCCGGCCGTGGTTGGATCCCTTTCACTCCAATACAGGGTCCGGGTATATGGATGCACCCAGAAGAATCGTCTGTGCCTGCTGCTCGATAATGTCCCACGTCCAGCACTGCGAGTGTACTTCCACAGATACTCCCCGATCATAGTCTGGGTGATGGCCTGAATCATTCTTGGGTCGGTCTGAGCTTCGCCAGCTACTGCCTCGGGAGCAATATTGAATCGCGAATCGAGCTCCGATGCAAACGAAGAGAGTGATGACCTACGAGATGTCGGTGAAGAAACCTCACTCCTCGAGTTGGAAAATTTTGGTCGAGGCGTCGTACCAGCCTTGGAGCCTGGAGTCTCTGGACCTACTGGCTTGATCGTGTCATTGACCGGAGTTTTGGGCCTAAAGGTCACATTATTCCTTTGCGTCAGGTTAGAGCCTGACGGAACAGGTGGTGGTCCCATAGCACCGATTTCAACCGGTACAGGGGCAACGACCTTCTGTTGCGCAGCAGCGATATGTTCTCTATGGTCCGAAGGCAGAGGTGGATGCGCTGCACGGTATTCTCTTAGACTAGTTGCGCTTCCAGGACGCCTGATAGCACCTGCGGCAGAAGGCTCACCCCTAGCCCTGTTCAGCCCAAAGCTGTCGTGCGAAGTCCGAGAACGAAGGCTAGGTGACTTTGTTGATGATCTGTCCCCGATGAACGTCGGCTCTGGGGCCACCACTGTAAAGGCTGGTTTTTTGCCTTTGTCGATTGTCTTGGCTGTAGAGAGATTCTCAAAAAACTCATAGGTGATATCTGTCTGTACCTGTTGATCTAACATTGATACAGGCTCTGTTGCTTTGACCATCTCGACGTTTGGTGCCCGTTGGTTCTTCATGGCTTCGCCGAAAGTGCCGGTTGAAAAGGTTCTTTCATTAGCACCGCTGAGCCCTTCTGGTTCCTGGGCAGGAGATCCGGGTCGTTTCCATCCAGACATCGATCCGAAGAATCCGGTAGCAGGCTTCTCTGGGCTAGGCGTTGTTGGTCGCTGTTGTGCATCTTCAACAGTTTCAGATACTTTCTTGGGTGTCTCATCATCTGAGATAGATGCGTCTACTGCCGAAGGGGAAATGATGACAGGAACTGGGATTGGAAGTGCTCGTGACGTCTTGGGCTCAATAGGAATAGTAGTTAGTGCCTGGATCTTGGAAAATTCCAGTGGTGCCTCAGGCTCAGGAGTAGAAGGCTCAAATTCAGCAACCTTATCCATAACTAGCGTATATGCTTCCTCGGGATCGAATTGGATTGCCGTGTCCTTCATTTCTTGCCTCACTAGCACTGCAGACAGAGACTCTTGCAAGACCGCGCACTCGTCCTTTAGAGCTAGAATTTCCTGCTCGAGCATGCCAACTCTTGGTTTCAGCACATTGACTTCCTCTTCATGTGCCCCCGCCTTCTCCTGCAGACCCGCTCGCTCGACCGTCAGATTCTCCACTTCCTTCTCCAAAACTACCATCCTTGGCTTCACTGCAATGAGTTCGTCATGCGCCACCGCTTTCTCTGCTAGGATCGATCGCTCTTCCTTAAGGGTTTCAATCTCAGCTTCAAGCGTTACGATCCTTGGCTTCACTATGACAAGTTCGTCATGTGCTACCGCTTTCTCTGCTAGGATTGTTCGCTCGTCCTTGAGGTTTTCAATCTCGGCCTCGAGCGTTACGATCCTTAGCTTGAGCGCGTTGACTTGTTCTTCGTGTGCTCCCGATTTCTCCTGCAGTGCTGCTCGCTCTACCGTGAGATCTTCGATAGTCTTCTCCAGCGCTACAATCCTAGGTTTTAACACGAAGATTTCTTCCTCATGTGCTCCCGCCTTTGTTTGTAGACTATCTCGTTCGATCTTCAGACTTCCGACCTCCTCCTCCAGTGTAGTAACCCTTGGTTTCAGAACGACAATAACCCCCTCATGTGCAGCAGCCTTCTTATGCAGATCATCGCGCTCGGCTCTCAAACTCTCGAGTTCTTCCTCCAGCGCAACAATCTTCGGCTTTAGTACGACAATAACTTCTTCGTGTGCACTTGCCTTTTTATCTAGATCATCGCACTCGACTCTTAGGCTCTGAACTTCCTCTTCTAGCGCAACAGTTCTTGGCTTCAGTACGATGAGCTCTCCTTCATGCGACCCAACCTTCTCTTGCAGACCGTCTCGTTCAACCTTCAACCTTCCGACCTCTTCTCCCAACGCGGCGACTCTCGGCTCCAAGACGACAATAATTCCCTCCTGAGTACCTGTCTTCTTATGCAGATTATCACGCTCGGCTCTTAGACTCTCAAGTTCCTTCTCCATCGCAACAATCTTCGGCTTCAGTACAACGAGTTCTCCTTCGCGCGATCCAACCTCCTCTTGCAAGGTCGATCGTTCGTCCTTGAGACCCTGAATCTCCTTTTCCAATACTAAGACTTTCGGCCTCAAAACAACGACAATCTCTTCTTCATGTGCCCCCACCTTCTCATTTAGACCATCTCGCTCGAGTATCAGGCTCTCCAACTCTTTTTCTAGTGTCGCGATCCTCGGCTTCAGCACAACGATAGCTTCCTCTTCGCGAACCCTAACCTTACCCTGCAGACTGTCTCGCTCATCCTTCAAACTCTCCACCTCCTTCTCCAACACCACAATCCTCGGTTTCAACACGTCGACTTCTTCATGTGCTCCAGCCAGTACCTGCAAGACCGCTCGCTCCTCTTTGAGATCCTGGATCTCTTTCTCGAGTGCAAGAATCTTCGGTTGTAACACAGTAATTTCTCTCCTCTCCTGTGCTCCTGCCTTCTCTTGCAGGCTGGTCCGCTCCGTGATCAAAGTGGTAATCTCCTGCTCCAATGCAGCGATCTTTGGTAGCAACACAGTGATTTCTTTCGACTCTTGAGTGCTTGTCTTCTCCTGTAGGTTCGCTTTCTCGACCGCTAGTGCCTCGATTTCCTTCTCCAGTACGACAATCTTTGGCTTCAGCACGTTGATTTCGGTCTCCAATGCGGTGACCTTTGGTTGAAGCACAATGATCTCCTCCTCGTAGGCCCCCGCCTTCTCCTTTAGACTTACGTGCTCGGCCGACAGGTTTGCATGCTCAGCCGAGAGGCTCGCATGTTCGGTCGACAGACTCATGTGCTTAGCTGACAGATCCGCATGCTCCATCGATTGGTTCGCGTATTCGGCCGACAGATTCTCGATTTTCTTCTCGAGGATAACGATAGTCGGCTTCAACACAGCATCGGCCTCCTTCTTTTGAACCTCCGACTTCTCCTTCAGACTGGCGTATTCGGTCGACAGGGTCTCGAATTTCTTCTCAAGGATAACGATCGTCGGCTTCAACACAACATCGGCCTCCTTCTCTTGAGCCTCTGTCCTCTCCCTCAGACTTACACGCTCGATAACAAGAGCCTCGATCTCCTTCTCGAGCAACGCGATCTTTGGCTTCAGCACAATGTCGACTTCCTTCTCTTGTAATCCTGTCTTCTCTTCTAACACTGCCTTCTCATCCCTCAGACTCAAAATCTCCTGCTCGAGTGCAATGATTTTCGGTTTCAGCACGACGGTAACCTCCTCTTCATGAGCACCCGCCTTCTCGTGCAGGGCTGCATGCTCGAGTACAAGATTTTCAACTTCCTTCTCTAGCACTGCTATCTTAGGTTTGACTATGATGAGCTCGTCGTGAGCTACTGCCTTCTCCGCTAGTATTGTTCTTTCCTTCTTAAGACCTTCGATCTCCTTCTCAAGCGCGGTAATTTGAGGCTTGAGAATAGTGACTTCCTCCTCGTGCGCCTCCGCATTTTCTTGCAGTGTCGCTCGTTCAATCGTCAAGGCTCCAATCTCCTTCTCTAGTGCGATAACCTTTGGCTCCAGTATAACAACCTTCTCCTCGTGCGCTCCAACCTTTTCTTGCAAACTTGCTCGCTCAGCTGTCAAAGTATCGATCTCCTTCTCCAGTGTGACAACTCTCGGTTCCAGTACCACGATTTTCTGCTCGTGTGCTCCAACTTTCTCCTGCAAGTTCGCCCGCTCAATCGTCAAAGTTTTAATATCTTCCTCTAATATCACAAGCTTTGGCTTCAACGTGTCGAGCTCTACCTGCGCAGCTGCCTTCTCCTGGAGTACCGTTCGCTCTTCCTTGAGGCTCTGGATCTCATTCTCGAGAGCGACGACTGTGGGTTTCAGAGCATTGAGTTCTTGGTGTGCTGTAACGAAATCAAGGGCGCTCTTAGCGGCTGCCGCCTCTGCTGCCTTTCGGCCTTCTTCGGCTAGGAGCGCTGTCGTTGCTGCAGCATTACGATCGACTTGGGCTTGGCGCGCGGCCTCCTCTGCAAGCTTCCGATTCTCTTCTGAGAGACGGAGGTCCTTGCCGAAGTCTGGTGCAGAAGAGCGAGAGAATGGAATAGGAATCGGAAGAGGGATGGGGAAAACCCCTCTGCTCTTCTTAGACTCGTGTTCCTCCGCCCCAGCCATTGGCACAGGGGCTACCTCAAGCGCCGGATCAAATTGTGTACCGATCTCGATGAACTCAGATCTAATTTCTCTTTCTGATTGGGTCCCAACGTCTGTAGTACTTGTCCGCTCTTCAATTGTACTTGCAGAGAACGCAGAGTGTGAGGTCCCTGGTCTCCCAAGCGACCCAACCCCCAAAAAGCTACGGGTACGCTCCAGCTCCGGGTGCTCTACAATGTCGTCCGTCATGACCCCAGAATCCACCATCTCGGGCTTGATAGGCCTGAACGGCATAAGCGGCATAACGGCCCTTGTAGGAGTAGTCGGCATCTCTTCTTCCTCTTCAGTCTCTGCTTCACCTTCCTCATCCTCTCCACCATCAAGATCTAACATTCCATCTTCCAGCTCGGCAAACAAACTCTTCCGCTCCCCAGGTGTATGCAGCCTCTGGTTCAAACTAGCCGGAGAAGCGCTGCGTTGACCACTGCCAGCACCCGGACTTGAGTCGGCTGAGAAAGCCCTCTCTCGATTGAAACTGCTCTGTGAAGTCATTCGCGACCCTCTGCTCCTCGCTCTGTTGATCCGGAGTTTGAGACGTTGGTTGCTGACAGCGATGGGGGTCATGAACGCCTCATGTCGGTCATGGCGACTTTCCCTCGCCATGTCATCAACGTCCTCATAGCCATAGCGGTAGTTTCCATCCGATTCGTCTTCGGTAGATGCAGTAGAGGCTACACTGTCCCGATGACGCATCTTGAAAGGACGGACTTGGCGGCCGAATGATGATGCCCGTGAAGACTTCTTCTGAATGACCTTGAGGAGAGCTCCTCCCTCGGTTTCTGTCATGTCATCTGCTGATGTTGGGTAGTCGTTTGTAGGGCTCTCGTTACCGGTCCTGTAGGCCTCCGTCTCAGTAGCTGTACCATCCTGTTCGTTGGCAGTTTCGAATGCGTCCGTTGTGTCCTTGTCACCGGCAGTCTCATTTGCGGTCTCGAATGCTGACTCGAATGCTGCGTCCTCTGTATCTGTCTCAGGAGCGTTCAATTTGTACTCGGTGAGAACAGGGAATGTTCTCCTCGTTGGTGATGGTTCATCTTCTGGGGCTTCTTCCCATTCCTCATCCACGGGGCGATTGTCGATCATGGTGACCTCATCTCTGCTATGTCTAACTCCGCCTAGAAGAGTCGTTTTGAATATTGGTCGAGGGCCACCCTTCATGAATGCGGCCTTGCCCTTACGCCTTTTATCGGCACTACTCGGTGGACCACCAAGGCTGTCCCTTCTCAACCTCGCAGTCTCAAGCTCGTCTCTAGCCTCCTGTAATAGCCGTCTAAGATCAGACTTCTCGGTCTTTTCTCGATGGACATTAGACTTGAGGTTCGCAATCATTCGGTGTGCATGTTGAAGACTTGACCGTAGAGTTTCAGATTCTAGATGGGTGTGCCTGGGAGTAGGCTTAGTCGGTGAAGGGGGCGGCGAATTTTCTGGGGTCGACTGAGCAGGTTGCATATCGAGGAGATTCGCATTGTCTTGGTCGTCAGACTTGTGCTCTAATGCAGATCGTAACCGTATACTCTGGTTATGACTCTCCTCAAGCTCTACTTCCAACTCCCCGACCTTCTTTTCCAAAGCTATTCGATCGGCTTCGTTGCTAACTAGGTTTCGTCTCGTTGAAGCAAGTTCAAATTCATGATGTTTGTGCTCTGCTTCTAAATCCTCGTACAACTTCTCATTCTGGTTCTTCAGCTCGTCCAAATCCTTCAGCAGCATATCTTTTTCGCTCGCCTCGTGCTGAATGAGAATCTGCAATTTGTCAATCTCGTATTCGTGATCTCGTATCCGACCAAGCAGTTCCTGGTTGTGTAATTCGAGATTCCAATTCTCTTCTTTAAATCTCTGCTCACTCTCGTCCAAGGACCTTAATCGAGCTTCCAGACCTTCAACCTGTTGTTCTAGCCTGGCCTTCTCGTTCTGGATGATCTTGAGAGTCTCCTCTCGTGCTGACAGTAAGGCTTGGAGCCGGCGAACCTCGGCGAGAAGCCCTTGACCGAGCTCGGCTGCGAACTCGAGATCATTTTGACGTGATGGTTTATTCCGCTGATGCCGTGAGGGGGCCGAGAGTTTGGTGGGAGAGTTTGTGCCTTGCGCCTGGATTGTAGAGGAACTACTGCTGCCAGAAAGCTATTAAAAAAAACTGGTCAGCTTCAGAGTCTCCATATTCCCGCACAGTAGCAGAGTGAAGACTTCTTCGGATAGAAGGGATAATTGGAGAGAGAAAACACCTACACTCCCAGCTCCATGAGGTGATGTGCCACCCGTCATGATCTTGTTTGTCAGGATCGCTCTCGCAGCCTCTCTCCCAACCTCATTATACTCTTTCTCCAAGTCCACCAACCTTTTCTTCAACTCTGGATCGACAGTATCCCCTCCTTCCTCCAGCTCCTTGATATTTGCCTCGATCTCCCGCTGCTGGGTCAGCAGCTTCTGACCCAACACCCCGGCATTTTCGATGCGTTTGTTGACCTCTTGTAGATGTGCCTCCAGTGTTCGCTTCAGCTGGTTTGGTGATGACGCAGGTAACGAAAGGATCATATCGGCGTCGAAATTCGCATTTCGACTGGGTGTCATGAACAGGTCGTCCATCTCGGAAGCCATCGCGGCTAGATCCTCTTAGGGCGTAGACCAAGCGTCCAGAGTGGGCGAGTGTTTTGTTTTTTCGGCGACAACCAGTGGATCCACGGGTAACTATCGTGGGAAAGAGGAGATGAAAAAATAAACAACCAAAAAGTAGAGAAGGGAGAGGAAAAAGGAGCGACGAAAGATCGAAAAGTGGGGCAGCCGTGGACGATGGGAGAAAAATGACCCTTTGGGCTCGTCAGAAGGAGATCCTCTAAAGTGTACCTGAAAGTTTAAAGCACGTTCTGAGAATGAGGAAGCTAACGTGAAGAGCCCCAGGCAGTCGGCAACGACAACGACGACGATGCAACACCAGCAATGGTATCTAGGGACCAAAGAAATCACAAGGGTATTAAACGATGCGAATTTAGAAAGATGTAATGAATGCGACCGTTAATAATGTCAGAACTATCAAGTTCTGGAGTGTTTGAGTCGTTATTTTCACGTATTCAGAAAGCCACTGTTGAAAGGGAAAGCAAAAAGGGCTGACGTTTCTGCGTGATGGGAGGTTGTAAAAAGGAAGGCTGAGAGAGGCAAAAGACAGAAGGGCAAATGTATTTGTTCACCCACTGCTCCTATCAACCGTATCGTATCGGATTGTCTGACTGCCTGATGGTCCTGCTGGCCTGTTGGACAGGGTCGCTAGTTGGGTCTGGGCTGCTGGGCTGGGCTGAATAGATGGCAGCGCAGCAGTCACCAAATGCAGTGTTGTCGATGATTCGGATTGGATTGGAATTGATCGTTTCGTTCGCTGGCGTGCGATGAAGGGAGCCGATGGGTAGGATGTGAGCTGGGCGCTGCTGCACGGTTTTCCGTTCCCTCCGCGGGTAGCTCGATCAGTTGTTCGTTGACGCGCTCTAGCGAATGGTAGCGCAGCAAGAGTCCTCGACAGGCTGCTGCGCTCCAAACGTTTCGTAAATCAACAGCGCGCACAACCGGATTTGTGAACGGGAAGATCTACGTGTATGCTGTGTACGTGCCTTGTTGCTCCTGCTGTTGTTGTTGTGCTACTCTACTATACCCTATTCCGCTCTCTACTACGCAACCCACGCGTCTGACGGAATTGGCGGGGGAGGGGTGGCAGGCGAGGAGATCAGAATAGCAGGTATAAAGGAAACTCGTAAGAAAAGAAGGGAAAAGAAAAGAAAAAAAGGGAAACGAAACGAAACAGAAAGTGTCTGTGCTAACCGTGGAACTGTGGAGTATGGAGAAGGCCGTCGGGTAGTGAGGGCGGGAGAAGGGGTGGAGGGGATGGAGAAACGGAACGAAGGTAAGGGGAGAGATATTAGTATTAAGGAAAGGAATTGAAGGAAACCTTCGAAGAAAGTGAGGGACAGGATGTGATATGATATTCACAGGGCGGCCTTAGGGAAGGGAACGGGGAGGAGATCTCCGATTCTTGGGGGGTTGTTTTGACGAGAGATTCGTTCAGAACGGGATGACTTCCATCTCTTCCCTGTCGAGTCCAAAACAACAGAAGCTGGCCGGCCTATCACCAGTAAGTTGAGTCTGGCGACGAGACCAAGCCTATCAATTCGAGCGGCAGTCCCAATCAAGATCTAGTCTCGATAGGCTAAGGCAGGGTCCGATTTGCCAGACAGAAGCTGCAGAATTGGCGTCCAGCCACAGTGTGGCTACAAGCACAGGCACGTGTCAGCTAATAAAAACACATCGCTGCTTTACTCCGTCAAACTCAAGGATGTTCCAGCTCATATCAGAAGCTTGATTTCCAATTCCATCACCGTCAATTACCAACCATCTTCTTCAAATTGAATAACAAACAATATCAACAATATTCATAACAATCTAATTACATCCCCAAACACAACTCCATCAACCATGAACTCTCCAACAATAAAAACAGACATACCCCTATCAGCCCCTTCCGCCTCCGTCACATTCTTCAAACGCTCTTCCAAAACCAAATCCTCAATCAGAAAACGGGCCGCCACACCTCCTCCACCAGACTCCGATGAGTCCGACTACTCCTCCGGGTCCGAGGCTGAAGGTGGCTCCAAACGGCCTCTCAAGAAACGCCGCAATCTCAACAAAAAAGCACTCGTAACCGGCGAATCCCTTGTCCAAAAACCTACCGGAGAAGAACTTCCAGTGGCACGAACCTACACCTCTGACAGCCGTACCCTCACCTCCGCCAATGACGCCACAAAGACAAATTGGCACAATGAGATCAACGGATACGAGCCTGCCTCGAAGCCACTCACATCCATGACCTCCTCTGTCGATGATGAGCCACCTGTGCCCAGCATCTCCGGCACCTACAAGGGCGTCTCCTCCTATGGCAACTTTATTAAAAAATCCGAAAACGCCCCTCCACGCACAGTCGGCCCGATGAAAGCACCTTCCAATATCCGAAGTATCACTGTAACCGACTACGCCCCAGACGTGTGCAAGGACTACAAGCAGACGGGGTTCTGTGGATTCGGAGATACGTGTAAGTTTTTGCACGCGCGTGAGGACTACGCGCAAGGATGGAAGCTAGATCGAGACTGGGAGATATCTCAAAAGAATGGGAAGGCGACGAAGAAACAAGAGGACGACGATGATGATGACGAGTGGAAGGAGCTAAAGGATATTCCATTCGCCTGTGTGATCTGCAAAAAGGACTACAAATCCCCGATCGTAACCAAATGTTCGCATTATTTCTGTGAGAGTTGTGCGATTGGGCGGTACAGAAAGAATCCGGGATGTGCAATTTGTGGGAAGAGGACAGATGGCGTGTTTAATGTGGCAAAAGGACTAAGGAAAAAGCTAGATAGGAAGAAGGAACGAGAAGAAGAGAAGAAGAAGGAAGCCGAGGAAGCCGAGGAGGATGATTAAAATGTGATGGAATTTGGGGTTATTTTTGATTTTTTGCACCTATTGTGTATTATATTCTCCACATGATTAGGAAAATTGAGGCGTACGGGAGTTCAATCTCAAATACTATGAGACATGAAATTGTATTAGACAGCAAGGGATTAAGAATACCATGACGTCTGAACATATTATTCAATCCAAGTCGACAAACTCTAATCCAGCCTCCACCACACCAAACTCAAGCCCGTTGCAAACAAAAACAATCATCACCCACATCGCACCACCTAACCATTTCAACCACCCGCACAAAATACATGACCCACCGCCGCACAGACTCAAACTCACGTCCCCACTCCTCAAATTACGGGTAAAAAAAAAAGAGCCCCCACTCGATCCCTAACAGAAAATCCTCCTTTTTACCCCAGATTACATATATACATGCAGCAAACGCAACGCAACGCAACGCAAGTCGTAAGTGCGCCATCAAATACCCGGCCGCGATGCAGTTGCATACAATCGTGCAGTTTCAGCAAAATATCCTTGCTGCATGAAAGGGTAATAAAAACTCTAAACTATAGGCGTTTACGTTTTCGGCTGTTAGGAGCCGAGGACATTGTTGGACGAGTGACGGTATGTGATGTCACTTTAGGACACATGTAAGGTCGGAAGGAGAGTACTTAGTGCATGCGACACAAGGTTATGATATCAAAAATAAACAAACCTATCAAGCCCTAAACAAACACCCAAAGTACATGTGCATGTACATGTAGTTATATGCACTGTAGGATTTTCCTGGTCAGCTTAAAGTTGCATGCATACATGTATTTAACTGAACATCTCTAAGACGCGTGGTACCAAATGGGGACTGCAGCTCTTGGCTACATTACTACATGTACATGTACATGTATTGCACGTAGTTTATGTTGATTGTTTGATTACGACCATACGTATAATTTCAAGTACCGCGAAAACTCGAAAAATTAGGTAGCGCACTTTCATGAATCTAACTTAGATTAGTTTAAAAATGACCTAAAACCGGCTCAGACACTTGATTTCCGAGAAACTCTCTCAAGAGTTAGTAGCGAGTTTAATACCATAGCACAATGCTACCCAATTCCTCGAGTTTTTACGGTATACTATAGTTGAAATCATAGTACCTAGTACTTGACTCGGACTATTAAATCAGGTTGCGCAAAGTATAATGTCATCAAACATAATCCCATTGCGAACGATGGAAAAGTGTATTATTTATCTACTAACCCCTTCTACTGCTGTTCATATAACAAGTACGCATCCATGCTCCTTTCCGTATTCCTGAATAAGGAGCTCTGCCTCTAAAACCCCACATCCCCAGTAAACCAAACGCCAAACACCCCTTTACTCCACATCCCCAGTATCACCAACTTCTACAATAAACAATAATATTTACAACAATGCACAAACTCTACCACCGCATAAAAGTACGCACATATCAAACATGCAACCTCCACTGCTATCACCTCTCTCTCTTCCCTCCATCCTCCAAGTAACCTCCAATCTTTCTCCCCCTCCTCATCACTAATCATCCCCCACAACATCACCCACAGTGTACAATACCCCAGCACTACTAGTACAACTGCGATGCACTGCTCAAGATGGTACGTCCACCTCCTGCCCGGAACCGGACCCACTGAGGCAAAGACAAAGATCTCCAGGAATGCAATCACTGAAGACGTAATACTAATGACGATCTCGGGGAGTACTTCAGGATATGCAGGAGACTGTGGGTTAGGGAGGATAATTAGGAGGTAGAAAAGTGTGGCGGGGAAAGGAAGAGCTGTGCTGAGCGTGTAAAAGGTACGGAAGCAGAATGTAAGAACGTGGCTACTGGCGAATGTGACGAGAAGTCGATCTCGGAGAGAGGAGTGGCGGAAAGGGTAGGCAAAAGGAAGAGAAGGCTCGGCGACTATACAGATCAAGGACCAGATCTAAAGTGTGTTAGAAGCATCTTAAAGGGTATATAGCCCACATCATATAGAATAGTAGAAGTAGAAATGGAAAGAAAACTCACCGAAACGAGCCACATATATAGAGTTTGTCCAGCCCACACCAAATTCCCCAGACGAAACCAGAAAATCGCCCCTTCTCCCTTCTGGTACTCCAGCCACCAATATCCCCCAAGCACAGCGGACATCAATACCGCCACCATAACCCTCACAATAAAAACTATCCTGTCAGGGAACCACTCAAATGGCGAGTGAATAACCTCCGTAAAGATACACCCCTCCGGAGGAAAATCCTCATCCAGCTCACTAAGCACTATCGAGCTATGTCTTAATATAGCAGCCGTATGAGAGTCATCCTCAACACTCAGTGGAGCAAGCTGCCTTCTCGAGCTAAGCAAAGGAGTTCTTTCGCTCACTGGGGCCATAGCAGCCACTGAAGCCCAGAGATGGGCAAATCTTTGATGGGCAGATAAGGGATTACGGTGGCGGTTGGTGGGCATGGAGGTAAATATTCGATGATGAGAAGCATAAGAGGGCGAGTGATGTTGCGTGAAGTCTTGGAGCTAGGCTCCTACTGGCGAATGAGAGTTTATGAGGCTCACTAAGTCTTTACATGGAATTTAGCTAGGGAAGACGCGTTTGCTAGCTCTTGGATGGTCAGCAAACCACTTCTCCTTCTCCACGAACCGTTTTGCTGCTTCCTCTAGATCATAGCTGTTGTTGTTCGGCGCAAGAGAGAATAATAATAATGAGTAGAACTGCGAGGCATACTGCGGGTATGTATACATCGAGCTTCCCCACAAAATGACGTTTTTATCAGGGTCTCTCGTGGCATCAATAATCACACGCTCAGCTGGGGTCGTCAGCAGAAACAACCCATAATCCAAAATCTTCTTGCTAAGTCAAGTCACACGAGGTGTTCTAGCGTCGCGATCTGCGCCATGAAACTCATCACAATCTGATGCTCAAGAGCTCCCTAGCTCTACGAATATCACAGAGCTAGGTACTCTCTTACAGGTCTCGGAGCACAAGACACAATCTACCTCGCAGAGAGAACAATTTCCTTAGCTCCATATCGGCGCTTCTCCTTTGTCTCGGCCGCAGCAGCAGGGATTGGGGGGATATGAGGTGGGGTCTGGTTGGTGGGAGGTTGTGGCCGAACCCGGCAATATGTCACGCGAGCTTACGGTAGGAACGGAATTTGGTGGGTAAAAAAGAAAAGAACCCTGGAAATACGCGCTGGAGCGACAACACCTCTGAAAAGCGGTGTAAATAAATTGGGTATCTAGCTTGAGCTAGCTTGGTCGGCCGAGTGCATGAGAGAGGAAGGACGAGTGAGGAGCTATGAAGCGCTGCTGCGGTTAGCCAAGACTGCCATACATCACGTGGTCTGGCCGAGGCTCCAGGGTTTGTGACTGCCAATCCTGTGCCAAGAGATCCCGCCCACACACAACAGCATCCAGCCGTGCTTCAAACCCCACATTCTTCGTCCAGAAACTTCAGCGCCTGCCGCCGACAATTTACGCCCATCGCCAAACGACCACCGACACCAAATTCTCCCCCGGTAATTTTCTAATCAGCTAAAAGTGAGTATCTCAGAACTCCGATGCCTCCCCAGGCCCCTGCGAATTCAAAATCCAGCAATTTGCCCAGCTACGGATTTTCAATATAAAAATCGGTACGAACCCAAACTAACTGCCCAAAATTAGGCCACCCATCATGCCTGGTTCTTCCGTCCGCGATCTCGATGCTCAGAAGTTCATCGAAGCCTACGCTGCTTTCCTTAAGCGTCAGGGGAAACTTGCCATTCCCGGCTGGGTTGATACCGTAAAGACCGGGCACTTCAAGGAGCTCCCTCCCCAATCCCCAGATTGGTTTTACGTCCGTGCAGCCTCCGTTGCCCGCCATGTATACCTCCGCAAATCCGTCGGCGTCGGCCGTCTACGCAAAGTTCACGGTGGACAGAAGAACCGTGGGTCCCGCCCATCCCACCACGTCAACGCCTCTGGATCCGTTGACCGCAAGGTCCTCCAGGCCCTCGAGAAGATCGGTGTCGTTGAATTGAACCCTAAGGGTGGAAGGAGAATCTCGCAGATTGGCCAGCGTGATTTGGATCGTGAGTGCTCAGATTGTGGTGTGCTTTTTTTTTGGCGCCCGTCCCCCCTCTAGCCGCTGGGAATATGAGCGGTGCTGGACGAGGGGCTGGTTTCGGGGTGGTGATTCTAACGTGTGTGATGGCGGACAGGTATTGCGCAAACCACAATTGAGGGAGAGGAGGGTGAGGAAGAGGAGGAGGAGTAAATGGGTATTTTTTTTCGGGAATCGAAATCTAAATAAAAGTTTTTGCCGGCTCAATGCATTTTTTTAAGATACCCTGGGTTTCATATGTTCTGTGCTGTGTTCAACGTATCCACCACCATACGGTAATAATAATATCCAATGGATACGTGAGTTATCAATCGTGAAAGAGATACCTGGAAATTGATAATGGCTATTATTGCCATCTTTGATGCTATTACCACGATGTGCTTTCATAATGTCTATGCCCCATAATACAACTCGTAATATCCTTTCTAAGTCTAACGATCATGATAATTTCACTTGAGCTCTTGTAGAGAATATTTCAATACTACATGTAGCGTATCGAGTCTGCACAAACTACATGTAGTCACATGATAAAGCTAGAAAAACCCTTACCCTGACCAACCCGCAAAAAACTGCATGTCACCAAACCTCACCTCGAATCGATACCCCCACCTTAAAATCACCACCACAACCCTACCATGACACTACGGCCGCAATTATTCCAGCGGACCTTCAATTTCGGACCCTCCCTCTTACGGGGTGGGCTAATTTCGCCACGCCTACCATCTCTCGTCCGCTCCAACTCCAACACATCCGACTCTTCCAACTCACCCTTCCTCGCCCGCTCTCAACCGTCACCCACAAGATCTACACTCGGCCTCGCCTCTTTCCTCGAAGACTCACTCCTCTCCCGGGCCCGCCCTGCCCCCACCTCCGCCGCCTCTACCACAGATGACCTTCTATCCCTCGAGTTCCCACTCTATACCGGGTCGACCTTCGGGGCGACCACCGGCTCGCTGGAGGACAACATGTACCGTCTGTGCGTGTTTGCGACAAAACACAACACCCACCTCACACTGACGAAGCCGAATAAGGACATCATAGTATCTCTATCATGCGGAAATGTTGGTTTCAAGAAGGCGGCTCGCGGGACCTTCGAAGCTGCATATCAGCTAGCGAGCGTCATGTTCCAGAGGATGGAGGAACGCAATCTTAGGCCGAGGAATTTGGAGATTATTTTCCGGGATTTTGGGCCTGGAAGGGAAGCGTTCACGAAAGTGTTACTAGGAAAGGAGGGGAAGAGTATTAGAGATACCGTGAGGAGGGTGACGGATGATTCGAGGTTGAAGTTTGGAGGGACAAGAAGTAGGGCTGCGAGGAGGTTATAGTGGGGATGTATGGGTGGAAAGGAGAGAGGAGGGTGTACAGTTCTTCTGTATCATATTTTTTTTAGGATTCTTGCGGGTGTTGAGGATTGGGGCATGGTATCATTTGCCTGATATCCAATAGCAATAAATAAATCTAAACATAGATATTAGGAACAAGTACTGCATAAAAACAATCATGGAGTCCTCTACTATTGTTTAAATACCTATCACAAAATTAATAGATAGAGATATATTTGCATAATACATAATTGCATCAACCCTAAACCAATGCTAAACCCCAATAGCCCAGAATAACCCTGAGTCTGAGTCCTGCATGTATAACGTACTTTACGGTGAAACCGCTCATGACAGGGATTCCGCTCATGCCTGGCAACCAGCGCGCGGCAAGCAAAAAATTGAATATCTTAACAACGAGTGAGCGGATTTCTGTGGGATTTTGAGGGGGTCTCTGTATAGATTAAATAAATTCAATTTTAGCTTCAAAATGGCTTTTTAGCAGAAGGAAAGCTTTTTAGGGTGCCAAAGGCTGCCTATAATGTGCATGAAAAAATTTATCTACTAGACCACAATCCAACCCTATCAGTAGCCTAAGAGGTATTATTAGGCTATTAAATTCTAGGACTATGTCTAAATTAGATGTCTGGTAAGTATTGGGCTTTGAGGCCCACAGTTTGTTGTGTTATGGTACTCTTTATGGCCCCTTGCTTTAAAGTCGATCGTTAACATCTTTTTAACTGTATTCACTTGCGTTTTTGATGACTAATAGTACAGTTATTTCCAGTTATTCACACATTTCCACACTACTTGTTTGCAGCACCATATCTTAACCACCATCACTCTCTATATATTGAGAGTTGATATATAGATACTCTTTAGCGCCTAGATAAACATTATATGCTTTGAATAATTATTAAATTTTTTTAGTACTAGTGGGTGAATACCTCAAAAAGGGTTAATTTGTATGGAAAACCGAGGATTTACAAGAATCCATATAACCCAACAACCAGTAGGCCTCAACACCTGATACTTTCTGGGTATATAATCTGGACATATTTCTAGAATTCTATAATCTACTAGGACTTCTCAGGCTGTTTATGGGGTTGGGTTGTGATTTGGTGGGTCAGTATCACTGTGGGTACTTATTCCACACTAGCTGGCCCCCAAACCACTAATAAACCTTTTTACACTCAAAATATAATTTATTTAACCTGTCTAAAGACACTCCCAAAAACTCGTGGTAATTCACTCACTCGTTGTTGAGATATGCTATTTTTTGTTCGTTGCCGCATGTGAGCGGAATCCCTGTCATGGGCGGTTTCACCGTACAATACGTTACATGTAGCATAACCAAGATTCTGCTCTATCCCACATACGGTTACCCGGCCTCAATCCTTGATAACGATAACCACAGCAACGACACACTCCATCACTCACCTTACTCGTCTCCCATGACTTCCCAGAACAAACCCGCTTTTGCTGCGGCCCCACCACAACCCTCACCACTCCACAGCCACAATCATACCCCTAAAACACGCAATGTACGCTCATGCCCGTGGATCGACATTCCTGACCAACGTATAATATGTGTCGAACATCCTGCAACTATTAAAGATGTGCAGAAGGGGATCGCAACATTAGGTGGTGAAAGAGCGCTAGTTAAGGTATGTATATATCAAGCTCGAAGAAAATATGATGGTAATGGCTAATTGACACATAGTTAGCGACTTCTAATGGCAACTCGGGTTTAATGCTCCGTTTCCGTCCAGAAGACCCTATGCAGCCACCGATACAGTCACGGACGGTCCCATCGAGTAGCGTTTTGTTGAAGATAACGATTCCAAAGCGAAGACGGAAGAAGAGACGTGCCGATGACGCCAATGAAGCTACTGATGGGGAAACGGAGGGTAAAAAGGAATTGACACTGTTGGATAAACTTAAAGCCTCTAAAGGGAAATACAAAGTCGAGACAGTTGGGATGATCGAACGAACTGTTCGTTTCAGAGGTTTGAACCGCATACCTCTAGTCCTCATTTTGAGTGATCCTTCATCAAGCGGCGATTGACGATCAAATAGATATGGCAAATTACCAATTCAATACCTCACATTCTCCCTTCGTGAACAAAATCAAAGAAACTGTTCTCGACTGTAAATACGACAAACTGCAAACCTTTACTTTGCGCCCCTCCAAAGGTTATCAACCCGTCCTCGAAATCCTCCCCCCCCCCTCATTCTCAAACACAGTAATGCAACACACCTACTACTACCGCCAGAACCCTGCCATCAAGAAGGCCCTCATCGCCGGGAAACCGGCCCTCCTCAATCTCCAAGCTGCACCAAAAACGCTAACCCCCATGGTCCACATCAGCAATCCGATCCTACCCACAAAACCCCTCGATGTCCGCCCCTACGAGACGCTCGACACCGCCGGCAAAAAGTGCGTGGACCACCTCCGGGAGTTGTTCGAACAGCGTCCAATCTGGACACGCAGAGCCCTCTTCAACCATTTCCCCAAGAATCTGCAGAGCCTTGTCCGGTTCTCTATGGTGCACGTAGCGTACATGTGGCGCGCAGGCCCATGGCGCGACACTTGTGTCATATATGGCCTCGACCCACGCTCATCACCCGAATATCGTAAATACCAGTCTGTATTCTTTCAAGTCGAGACCGAAAAGTCAGCAGCGGGGAAAGCGGCCGCAAGAAAGAAAAACTCCCACGTCTTTGATGGACGCCATTTAGTCCGTGATGGACGCTGCTTTCAGCTTTGCGATGTTACTGATCCGTTGCTGAAGCGTTTAGTCGACACAGAGAAGATCCGTGCCAAGTGCGATCCGGTTGATGGATGGTATCGCGCTAGTACTATCCATAAGATCAAGGCTGTGATGCGTGGGAAAATTCGTGCGCTAGCGGAAGGAACTATTCCAGTTGATAGTGAGTTTGTAGATGTGTTGGAGATGGAGAGTGAGGATGAGGATCAGGAAGCTACGAGGAAGGAAAGGGAGGCGGCGGAGAGGGCGGCGAGGAAGAAGAAGAGGGTTCGGGCTGGGAAAGTACTGGATGAAGTTGAGACACCAAGGAAGGTTGTGGTTGGGGAAGAAGAGGAGGATGTGGATGTGGATGGGGAATGGGAGGAGGAATTAGATGTAGAGTTAACGCCGGGGGCAAAAGGGGTGGATGGGAGGGTGGAGGAACTAATGATGGAGTTGTTGAAGCAAGGAGGTGAGCACGCTGGGTATGAAGGGTATATGGAAGAGGGCGGGGATGATGGGGATTTTGATATTTTGGATGGGGAAGATGAGGATGATGGAGAGTAGATTTTGGTTAATGGGATATGAGAATGAGACTATTTCTGTAGTGCATAGCAAGGAGAATAATTGTAAGAATAGAAGAACTTGGATATATTTGGGCCATTAAGAAGCTTGGAGGAAAGACAATCCATAGCAGGGCAGAATTGATACTCTCCCACTTCTAACTTGTTAAGATCATTGACACCGAGCATGCGCCGTTTCAAACCGCCCGGACCAGTAACAATATCGCGATCAGGGTTGAATCTAAATCATTTCCTTTATTCCAGCTCAGCCCTGACTCCAAATCAGAAACGTAGCAATTATACAGTACAGAAAAGCATTCCAAGAAACCCCGACCCCGAAAACGATATAAAAAACACCCACAACTTCACTTTTTAGGGTATGAAGTACATACAACAAGAGGTCCCATTCCTCTGTGGACAGAAATCCAGATTTCACCCCTTTCCTTCCCTACTCCCTCTGCACAACGACCAAAAGTCCCATTATGCCCAGCAGAGCAGTTTTCATCCAAGGGTGCTCACTAAGCAAGATAGTGACATAACCCACAAACGGGACATACCCGACCACACTCCCGATAACCTCCTTCTCACGGTCAAGATACCATTGTCCGCGAGGATACAGCTCGACATCATCGGCATTGTTGTTATCGCCCTTTGTCAAGAGATTAAGCGGAGTAGTACTACCTCACCATTAGCACTTCCCGCTACCACTAGCAGGATAAATACTCACTCTCCCTTGTGTCTCCTAACAACCCTATGTACGATTGGGATGGCAGTCCCAACATTATACACAACGACTTCGCCAACCTGCGTTCCAGCTGTACTTGCTTTATCCAAGTCCAGGTTGCGATTCCACAAGAACAGCAGATCACCGCGCTGGAACGCAGGCTCCATGGAGCCGGACAGCACGACAACTATGGGGCTGGGTGAGTTTGTAGCGATGGAGAGACCCTTCCACAGCATGAATGCTGTTGCGAGAATTAGCGCGAAGTTGAGGATCTGGGAGAGCTGTTGGCGGATATTGAGGCGGCGGAGCTCGGACATGCCGAGGGAGTCGAGGAGGGACATCTTGAAAGGCTCTATATGAGAGGGAGAGAGCTCGATGTAGGAATTGGTGATTGTGGGTATATATGGTTGGTTGGTTGGTTGGCTGGCTGGCTGGCTGGCTGTGGTTGGGGGAGTTGTTACTGTAGACCGGTCGATAGACAGAGGATGGAGATGTTGAAAGGTGTTGAGATGGAGACAGAGGCTTGGCGGGTTGCTATCACGTGGATGGGCTGCTATCTTATCCAAACGTCACGTCTCCCCCACCACGACTACTATCACGACTATCACTACTATTGCAGCTCTCTGTTGAGCTCCCCTTCCTCCTTTATACTAGCTCTTTCTTTCTTTCCCTCGTATTTGCCATGGCCAAGTCTGTCATGGAGCCCTTCACCTTCGCCAGCTCACGGTCGCTCGACACGACTGTGAAGGTCCGAGTGTGGGCACCCCCCACTAATCCCCCTTCAAGAGCTATAGCTAACAAAACCTCAGAGACATGCTCGAAGGCACTCGAACCCCTTTACCATACACAACTCTCCTCGCAGAACCGGGCCTCAAGCACGTAGGCTCCAATACCAGGTACAGTTCTATCGAAGCTCGCTACCTCCTAGCTTCCTAGCTGCTCTCCACCACTCTCACTCCCCAAGTAGAGGACTAACTTGCCGCGAGATAGCAACTACTCCGACCTCTATCTTACGGTGCAGCTCTTCGCCGATAGCAAACCTTTAACGGTCCCCGTGCAGACCTCCTACAAAGCCTTCAGATCCCACCGAACGTCGGTTATTCTCACCTCGTCGCTGTTGGGGTGTCGTATAGCTAACAAGTAACGGCATTTTGTAGATGGATGGAATGGCTCGTGGTGCCTGTTCGTTACTGCGACCTTCCGTTATCCTCGCAGCTTGCCATCACCATTTGGGATCTTGCAGGACCAGGGAAGGCAGTGCCATTTGGTGGGACTACGGTGGGCATGTTTGAGAAAGACAAGTATGTTTCGCTACTCGAGCCTACTGCTATAGATACAGCTTACTTATATTCTTTCCAGCAACTTAAAAAAGGGTCGCCAAAAGTGTAAAATATGGCCTGGCGTTGAAGCTGATGGTCTTTCTGATACAACTACGCCTAGCACCGTCGCCTCTAATTCGGAAATGGATCGTTTAGAGAAAGTCTTTAAGAAACACGAGCTCGGAGAGCTCCCACGGCTCGACTGGCTGGATAATTTGGCGTTTCGACAGATTGAGCGCATTAATAAGCAGTCGTCCTCCTCAGCGGAGCGCAAGAACGAGCACTATCTGTTCATAGAGTTCCCGCGGTTCGATTTCCCGGTAGTATACTCCGACTTCGAGTACACTTCATCTTCGCCCTTCAGCACTACCAACAGTAGCATCTCTCCAACTAACTCTACTGGTCCTTCTGCACAACAACGACAAGCACTCCAGTCCAACCCAGACAACGATGGTACACTCGGCTTCTCAATGCGCGTCTACGACCCCGAAATCACCCGTGATAACCCCGCGGAGTCGAAACACCGCCGTCTAGTCCGCTCCCACCGCAACGGTCCCCTCGACCGCGACCTTAAACCTAACGCTAAGATTCGCGACGAGCTTAATGAGATACTCAACTATAGCCCAACACAAGATCTAACGAGCGAGGAAAATGATCTCCTATGGAAATTCCGATTCTATTTAACCAGGGACAAGAGAGGGCTTACAAAATTCCTCAAGAGTGTTGCCTGGGCCGATCCTGCTGAAAGCAAACAAGCTGTGCAACTCCTCCCCAAATGGACTGAAATCGACGTTGATGATGCCCTAGAACTCCTCGGTCCTGGTTTTGACAATATGGCAGTTCGCGCCTACGCCGTTGACCGCCTCCGCAAAGCTGATGATGACGAGTTACAACTTTACCTCTTACAGCTTG
Source organism: Gyromitra esculenta (assembly GCA_038503075.1). Lineage (NCBI taxonomy): Eukaryota > Fungi > Ascomycota > Pezizomycetes > Pezizales > Discinaceae > Gyromitra > Gyromitra esculenta. Next base: position 605,367 of record JBCAML010000020.1, on the reverse strand, counting down.
TGCAAGCCCTTAAATTTGAGAGGATTCGCCCGGACCCAACCGCAGAAACATCGAGCGACAGCTCGCTAGCAAATTTCTTGATTTCCCGCGCATGTGTCAATGTTACGCTCGGGAACTTCTTTTACTGGTATCTCATGGTTGAGACGGAGGATACAAATCAAGAATATAAGCGCTTGTTCTCTAAAGTGGCATTCGAGTTCCAGGTCGCTCTTGGGAAGATGATGGATGGTGATCGCAGACGTGCAACAATTAAAAGACAGGCGGATTTCGTGTTCATGATTGGAGAGATCAGTAAGGAGATACAGGGATTGAGGGAGTCGCGGCCGAAGAAGGTGGAGAGGTTGAGGACTGTGTTAGCTGATTCGAAGAATGAGTTGGTTTCTTTTGATCCCGTGCCTCTACCATTGGATCCTGGTGTTACGGTGGTGGGATGCTTTCCTGGTAAGCATCGAGTGATTTTCGATGAAACTATGTCTTTAAGACCATACTAATTAAGATCGTACCACAGAGGCTTCGAATGTATTTAAATCCTCGCTCTTCCCGCTCTTAATTCACCTCAAAACCGACACAGGCGCACGCTACCCAATCATATTCAAAACCGGTGACGACCTCCGACAAGACCAGCTGGTAATCCAAATCGTCACGTTAATGGACAAACTTCTCCGCAAAGAGAATCTGGACCTCAAACTAACACCTTACCGCATACTCGCCACATCTGCCTATACCGGCGTCGTCCAATTCGTTGACTCCCTCAGTCTTGCCTCCATCGAAGAAGGCAAACATGCCCCTGCCGCTGGCGTCCTACCCTATCTAAAAAACAACTACCCTGATGAAACCACCGAAACCGGCGTCAAGGCCGAAGTCATGGACACCTATGTTAAGAGTTGTGCTGGTTACTGTGTCATCACTTACCTCCTCGGCGTCGGCGACCGTCACCTCGACAACCTCCTCCTCACTCCTGATGGTCACTTCTTCCACGCCGACTTCGGTTTCATTCTTGGCCGTGATCCAAAGCCGTTTGCGCCTGCTATGAAACTGTGCAAAGAGATGGTCGACGGCATGGGAGGCGCCAACTCAATTAATTATGCAAACTTCAAGAGTTACTGCTACACAGCATATACAACGCTTCGCAAGTCAGCAAATCTTATATTAAATCTGTTTGCGTTGATGGTAGACGCAAATATTCCAGATATTAGACTTGAACCTGATAAAGCTGTATTGAAGGTTAAGGAGAGGTTTAACCTAGAGATGAGTGAAGAAGAGGCTATCAAACACTTTAGGAACCTGATTGACGAGAGCGTCAATAGCGTGTTCCCGGTGTTGATGGATCGGATGCACGTTTTTGCGCAGAGGTGGAGGAAGTAGGATGTGGGTGAAGGTGCTTTTATGGCGTTGTAGACTTCTTTACTGGACTGGCTGGATTTGATGTTATGTAGATTCTTTGGGATTAGGTTAAGTATGAGATATCTTGTACTGTGGAGGATTATGAAAGATGTGGTTCTTTGCACGGAATATCACTCGTACATGTATGATAACTTTATGTTGGGAATAAGCTTCCTAACCCGTTCAGCATCTTCTAAGTACGAGAAAACTCAATAGAGTGTTCCGGTAGGTGTGCGCACTTCATGTATGACCGTTTACCGAAGTCGATCCAAGCGAGTAAGTAATTCTCCCCGTATTTATATAACTGTGGAAACTCTCTCTAGACAATCACGAAGTTCGAGGTTACGTGTATATTCAACACCTTTATGCACCCAAGGAAATGGAGTGGTCATTATCCCGTCTATATTCTAGGTTCTAACCCTGATATGGAGTTTCTGTCACCTGCTTGTTCTAGATCTTCACGATAACCTGCTGCAGCATTTACCGAGCTAGAAAAGACGTTATGTAAGTGACCATGTGAAGCGTATCGGCAAGACTCACTCCAGGACTCATGAAACCTTACCTTGAAAACCCCCACCCAAATAAAGGACTAATCTCCGAGCAATAGCCACAAGAACAAGGCTCTCTGTCGGGATAAATCCTATAACAGCAACAGCAACACACGTAATTCACGACAAATTTTATTCTTGTGGTGGGTATAGCTACGGTACTCGGATACCGCATGAGGAGCCTGAAAATGCATGTTCTAGGCCGGGGTTTCTGGTTGGCTGGATCCAGCTATATCGACTTACTGATTGGCCAACTTGAAACCCTTGTTTTCATGATGTATCCGAGTACTAATAATCTAACTCAAACACTTGGGGTTTGTGTGTAGCCATTACTCGTTGGTGGCCTGATAGCATCAGGTGACTGGTATCTAAGTGTTTGTTACACTGGGAAAACATGAAGATCCGGGAACTTGGTTGGCATGGTGGGAAGGAGTGCGGCAGTTGAGGCGGTATTAGGTGGGGCTGCCATATCCTCTTTACAAATGCCTTTAGACATGTTGGTGACGTGAGCACTTTGTCTATCTGTTCTTGGAGTCTACCATTCTAAATCATTGCAACGGTACGAAACCAAAATTTCAAAACACCAAAATAACGACATTTCATTTGTTCAGCATACAGAAATGATCCAATTTGTGGGAAAAGTATATCTTGTGTTCCTCTCAACGCTTCGGACTTCGCCCAAGCAGTCAACAGGAAAGAAAGCCAATACCCACAAGAGGTTTGAATTAAATCAAAAATTAAGCAACCCAGAAGGCCCGAAGACCTTTGGCAGAAGCTCAACCCTCGCTGTGCAATGAAGGTATATCGCCACCGGAATTCTCGTCTTCTTGTTCACGAAAACTCGTCGCCAGGTAAGTATGAGAGGAGAAGAAGAGGGCGAGAGAAGGGGGGTTTATATAGCCAGCTGTTTCTTGGCGCCTAGAGTTTTTTCGCCGCTTGCAGGTGAGGGGGTTTTGGGGTTTGCCCTCGGGAACGAATGCATCACTCGGATAAAACGTTCCGACCACACGACCAGGAGTGGCGTCACTTCTGCAGCTCTGGCGATACAAATCTCAAAAGCTTATCTGTTCTGGCACCGACTAATTGCAACCTAAACTAGATCTGCGAGATAGACCTGTCAGTTCCCGAAAGTCCCCCCCTCCTTGACATTCGATACTAGCCCATCTCGATGGTTCTCGATGGTAGCACACCTGGGTCGAGTTCTCACAACAGCATTATACCCAACGACCCAGATGAGCCCCCAAGAACTTACTATTTTGGATACGGTTCCAATCTCTGGATTCACCAAATGACAGCTCGCTGTCCCTCTGCTATAATCATCGGAACTGCCATCCTACCATCCTATCGCTGGATCATCTCGTACCGAGGATATGCCAACGTCATTTCGTCCTCCTCTGACGAGTGTTATGGTGTCGTCTACGCCATCACAGACGAGGATGTTCGGAGGCTAGATGTCTACGAAGGTGTACCGCGATGCTACCAAAAACATATGTTGGATGTGAAGATGCTGGACGATGGACGGTTGTTGGAGACATTGATATATATCGATCGAAATGTGGAGGAGGGCGTGGCGAAAAAGGAGTATATAACGAGGATCAACAATGGGCTGAAGGATGCGAAGGAGATCCCGGAGGCTTGGATAAAGAAGTACATTAGGCCATTCATTCCAGATGGCCCGACGAGGATGGTAGCAGACCCATTCCTTACTTAGTTCGTGCCCGAGAAAGTGCTGTATGTGATAATTTATAAATTATGATTTCAGGTAATTATACCTATCATTTCGACTCTCCCCCTTCTTATTTGAATCTCGAACATTAATTATATTACCCCAGATATTTCAAATACGTTGTGATGTAGTCCACAGACAGTAGATAAGTCATTAGTCCTCTCCTCTCCCTCTTTCGATCTAGGGCTGGGGACTCAGAAAGCACGCCAATGGAGTTCTGTCGCAACCAGTAACCATCGTCTCCGAGTCCTTAGTTATAGTCAAACTATCAAAATTCGTCAGTTACATCAACCAGCAATCATTGTATCTATCTTTTTATCCTAGTCTTGTAGGATGGACATATCTGCAAAGTGTCCTCAAACGATTTGTAGCTCTCACTCTTTTTTTTAGTCATCATTGAGATTTATAGTTCTATATATGTATATCTTTGAAAAATGTGTCACCAAGATTCTAGGGCAATGTCGGCGAAGCTAGCCTTTGGTATGTGGTTCAAGGTAAAAAAAAACATGGTCAAAATCGCTTCCTCGACATACCCTTTCACAAACGCATCTACCCTCCCTAATCAAATTTATGTAGCCATTTATCGACGAAGATGAAAATTTCCTGGTGATTAGACACGTTGAGGGAGAAGAAAAGGCTGTGACGGTGGAGGAAGACGCGTTGTAAACATATGCCAAGAGATATGGTAATATTTGGTGAGGTTCCCGTAGAGCCTCAAATCCCCCGCATTTTACCTTCACCACACCGAACTCGACCCAATCCTCCGTACGGACACTCCCAAAGCTTCTGCAGAAATGTCTCATATTGCTGCTAGCAAGATTATCTCTCAGGAACCGCTCATGACCCAAGATGCCAAATGGGTCAAGCTGGTCAAGCAAGTCCCCCCATTCAAACTTTAGCTTCATCAAACATTCGAGTTAACTTTAATTACAGGACAACATATACGGACCCTAACAGCGTAGAGCGAACTTGGGAATCCAGTGAACGTTGTACCCGTCCTGAAGGTGTCGATTTCGATGGCGTTGGCATCATTGCTGTCCTTGAGAACCCTGGGCAGCCGCCAGAGCTTCTACTTCAGAAACAGTATCGCCCACCTATCGGAAAGGTACATTGAAAATTTTCCAAGGTTCCACTAATATATTTTGTTCCGGGAAATTGTCTGCATAGCTTTAATGGTTGGATTTACTGAACGTTTTTAGATTTGTGTAGAGGTTCCCGCCGGCCTGATTGATGCTGGAGAGACTCCCGAGGAATGTGCAGTTCGTGAACTTTACGAAGAGACTGGATACCATGGAGTTGTTGAGAAAGTTGAAGATGCGGGGGAGAGGAGCTGCTTGATGTTCAACGATCCTGGTTAGCCCACCAATCTACTTTACATCATTCTGGCGTAGCTAACGACGACCAGGCATGTGTAACACAAACCTCCACTTCATCCACGTCAAGATTGATCTCACCAATGAGCGTAATAAGAACCCTAAGCAGCATCTCGAGGAAAACGAGTTTATCGAGGTCTTTACCGTACCCTTAAAGAACCTTTATACAGAGTGCAGACGTATGGAAAAAGAAGGATTTGCCATTGATGCCAGGGTTGGATCTCTGGCGGAAGGGTTTGAAGTTGCGAAGAAATGGAAATTTTTGTAGAGGTGTGGCCGCGAAACTATGGCTAACTTTCATTTGATGGTACGCATATGAGGGAGGATGATATCTTTAGATACCTAGATACCTTGATATCCAGTAGATGAGAATTAGTAATGCTAATGGTTCTTCAAAACAATTTGTTTGTGTTTTTCCTTTCGAATTGATGCAGGTCGCAGCAGACGCATCCATAGAGCCAGAAGATCTTGTGATATGTGCTCTATCACCTATTGAAGCACGGTCATGCCAATGAGCCTTCCCTCGCTCCGTTAAATTACTAACCTTCTCGAGGTAAGTATAGCCGAGTGATCCTTATGACGGTGATGCTATGCGTTAGGCTGGTACTTTGTAAACCTGCACATAGATGTATATAATTCAAGTTAAGAGAAAACGCAGATACAAGTTTTCCAGATAATTAGAGGAGACCACATTCAGAACAGTAGAAAAGGCTAAAGAGATAGATTGGCCTCGATTCTTGCTAAACGAAGACGACGAAGTCATATAATATTCACAAGACATCTGAAAACCCGAACAAACTTAAACACGATACCTCCCTAACGATCAGAGATCCCAACAAAAAAAACGGAAAGAAAGCAGAACCAAAAAAAAGGTCAGCAACTATGAAATTTTGAAGAAATATCTACCAGTGTGATAGAGGTTCCTTATTTAGTCTAAAATTCCCCAAAGTATCACTTGAAGATGAATATCATCGAGTGATATTTTATGACTTTATTACCCGCTACAGTAAGTAGTGAAATGTTTAACCAGGTCTACCTAAAGCAAAGACCTAATATCACTTAATAAGCCATAAAATGCATTACTGGTGCATAACAAGATCTCTCAAACCAATGATCTCCGTCCTGTGTCTACACAGTATAGAAAGTATAGAATAGATCGTTGATGTGATTCCAAAGCCAATCGAGTAATCAAAGTGCGTATATATAATGCATAAGAACCCGGTTATATAAGATACATCAAAGACATTCATCATGCCGACGAGTAATGATAGCGCGGGCTCGTAGGTAAGGGCCTAGGAGGGAGGTACATGTAATAAAGCTATGAGGTCTGAGAAAAGTAAACAAAAAACGAACTCAGTGCCTTGGGTTCCCGTATTATCACCTAAATAATGCGATGCTCGTATATATTGAGATCTACCCCGTCTTGAAACGGCCACCCAAACTCATCTCCGGGCACGGTCCATTCGAAACTCTGGAGAGATAGTAACTATCTAGAATCACCACATATCTATTTAACTATGCGACTTCCCCACTACCGCTTCTTGGCCTAACTCGAAGCCCAAAATTTCGAAATCTCGAGGGCTTGCAAAATAGAAAGACTTGGTGGAATATGAACATGAATTAACGGCGGGAATAGGAAATTGGGAGGTTCAAATACAGCGCCACGCCCGGAAAACTAGAGGTATAGCCTTCATCGAAGTTCTGATTTCGGCTTATTCTAATATGCTGGGGTGAATGTGCTCTAAAAGATTGTCGAGAATTTGCGTCTTCAGAACGATTTCAGCGCCAGGGCGATTGGTACGTTCTTGCGCCCAGTAATCGGTGATATAACGATTTAGATATTGAAAAAAGGCTTACTTAAAACCCCAACAAAGTCCGCTGTAATCCTCGAATCTGAGACTGCTAAACGAAGGTTGGCTTTAAAGGGCGCGGAGATATGTGCTGAATGTATATCAAGATCCTTCGAAGTACGTATGGCGACTCGACTGCCATCGTCATTACACTCCGACGAACCCGTAGCTGTCCCTCTCCCTGACTAGACAGTATGTAGGGAAATAAAGCTCCCGGAAAGAAGTCAAAGAGATGAGCGGTCTACCCGCCCCGCCAATCATTAGCATTAAACAACAAAAAAGAAGCGTCAAAGAAACACCGTTAGGCTCGACCCCGGGTTTGAACCGGGGACCTCTCGCAATTTCGCTGTACAAGTACAAGCGGCTTAGAGTATTACCCTAAGCGAGAATCATACCACTAGACCAGCCGAGCCTGTATGTGTCTGTGTGAAATGGTGTGATATAGTTTTCTTCTGACGAAGGCGGAGGTGGTGACTCACGCTTCGTGGCGGAGGAAACTAGAACATGGTTGACTAAAGCGAAGTAATACTCATAGGAATCTGGTTTGAGTCTGTTCTCATTCTGTGAAAACTAACTTAGAAAATAGTAATCACTAACCATATATAGCATTAATATTAACTTTAAAAAAGCTCAGCACCTAATACGGGTCATACCCATAACATAAGTCATAAGAAACCCCGAAAAAAAGGATTTATCAAGGTCTAAGGAAAACAAGTTAAAAGAAATAAGAAAAAGAGTAATATACATGAAAGAGCATAATAAAAAAAGTTAATCGGCTCATGAAAGCGTCCCACCGTCTCTTCCATTAGTCGTCCTTATTATTCACATACAAAAACATACGCAACATATTTATGCCCTCACCTCTGAAAAGATGTATGGTAAGATGACTATGCACGCCTTATAAAACACCGCGAAAGAGTTCAAAAATGCCGCGGGCCACTTGAACAGACTCAGGCTCGCAAACATGACGTACATGCTATAGAAAGCAACTGCAAAAAAGTGGTAAAATAGTACCAACGGCTGGCGAATTATACCTGCAAGGAGACCAACAGGCCCGTCAATACATTGACCACCCATTTGGAAGTATTTGAAGCACCCTTTTTGAAGTGTGCGGAGACGGTCGTCTATATAAATTAGTAAAGGAGAATCAGAGGGAGGAAGAGGGAAAAACATACCATTGGCTGCAAAGAGAGAGTAGAGGGCTTGCGCGAGGATGTTGATAACACTTGTTAACGCTTTGCGATCCCAGTGGAATCGCGACATCTGTCGTAATACGGCATCGGTGTCTTCAAGGTCAGGCACGTTCTGAGGGCTCAGCAGTTCTGTGACGAGTACAACATCGTTAAATGCAACTGTCATTCCGCCACCTGTCAATGGATGCCTCATGTTCATTGCATCTCCTAGAAGGATCATTCCGGGAGTCTTGTTTGTGCTGGCTGGCAAGAAGGAGTTTGGCATGCTCGGGAAGCGATCTGCCTCGAGGGCTTTCTTGAAGCTGGGGCGTATGCATTCAGGAAGATCGGGGAGGACGACGTTCACGAGGTGGGCCTTCACACCACCTTCGGATGCGGAGGGCATCTTCGGCATATCGACGAGGGCACGAGTCTCATGGGTTCCAATCTGATAGAGCAGTACGGGGGGGTTGTTTCCCATTACAACGTGCCCGTGGTTGGGGGAGGGGAGGACGGCGTCGATAAGCTCAAGACCGACAAAGTTGGAGCGAACCTGGGGCTTCTGGTTGGTGCACTTCTTACGGAAGTTGGAGGCGTAGCCGTCGGCAGAGACAGTGAGGGCAGCGAAGTACTGGGAAAGTGTTAGTATGTAGTTCTGAATAAAATTTGACGGGGATGACATACATGTTCCTCGATATCGGATCCCTTCTTTTTGCAAATAACCCCAAGTACCTGTCTAGTTGCTTCATTCCTGATGACGTCGCGGACGGTTGTTTCAATAATAGTAACACTAAATCGCCCAAAACATCAGCATGAGTCCCACTATACCGGCTATCCCCGCGGAAAAAAAAAAGATTGCCAATCCACATACTTTGGTGTTTTCCTTGCCGCATCCCTTAACTTCATAATAAATTTCCCATGGTGAAACGACCTTCCTTCTGACACCTTCCCGTCCGAGCTCTTGGGATACGGAATAGTAACAGGTTCGCCGTGGTAAATGCACTCATAGCCGAAAACCTTGATCGCATCGATTCCCTCCAAGCAATCTTTTTATATCCCCGCATAATCAGCTATCGTTCTAATCCGAACCAGGGGAAATAAGAAAAGAAACCCACCGCTCAGTCCCAGCTTCTCCAAAGCAGATACACCCCCAGGCTGCAACAGCTCCCCGACAATCCTATCCGGCTCCGAGAGGTCACGTTCAAGAAGCAAAACATGACGGCCTTGTTTCCCGAATGCGGAGGCAAGTGCGCATCCGAGGATTCCTGCGCCTACAATGACGACGTCAAAAGAGTTTTCCCGTCGCACTCGTTGACGCAGGGCAACAGCAGTAGAAGACATGATAATTTTGGCGGTAAAGCTGAGATTTAGAAGGATCGTGCGAACGAGTGTGGTGGAGTGTAGCGAGGAGACTAGCGAGTGTCGTGATGGGACAGAGGGTTGAGTGCCGGATCGAAGTCTTTATGTGGAAGGATGTTGTGGAGAGATTCAAGGGGTAAAGCAGAGAAGTTATGCACGTCAAAGAGGTAGGGTTTGACACGTGAAAACGATAGACGTGCATCGGTCCACCACGCGGAACGAATACTACAATCGAACGGGACTCGAACCACAAACCGCCTGATGATTGACAGCTACATGGAGATAGCTACATAACTATGCCCGTCAGTCCAGCACAGACCAGACAGGCTTCCAAATCGTATCATAAACCTGAGTTTTTCCGTTACCGCCGCATCGATACACCCGCATTCCTCAAGTGATTGCGTACTCGTCAAATTTCCCTTGGAATACATACACCAGCCGTCACTCAACCCCAATCTGTCCATGCCCAGGCATCACAGAGCACGAAAGGATGTAAGAAACGCAATGAGGCTCTGCAAAAACTTCAAAATCAAAACATCAACTTCCAAGCATTCAATTGCGCATCCTATGATTCTACTATTCCTTAATTTCTCGAAATACATGCACAAGCTCTCACTCAGCCCCCTTAACCACCACCTCAGCCCATAACAAATCTCCATATTGCACAATCCATCCTCACCCCTCACACAAAAAAATACAGGAAAGGACCACCCTCCAATTGAATATACCCCCTACCCAATCCCCAACCCGTTTTTTATTATTAAAAAGCGACCTCCCCTTTCCGTCCCCCCGGCCAAATTAATAGAGTAATAATAGTCAGTACACTACTACATACACGCGCTTGGTACAGAAAACAAAAAATACAATAAGACGCCCGCACCAGTTAACCCCCCCCTCACGACTCTGCCATGAACAAAACACACACCACCTCTCCTCACAGGAACGAACGCACTGCATTGCACGGTAGATGTTTGAAAACCGTTGTACAAATTGCATGTAATCGAATAAATGTCATCTTTTAAAGACAACAAAAAACGCAGAATATACTTATGTAGTAGAGTATATATCGTACTATGAGAAGTGGTAGTAGTAGTAGTAGTAGTAGTAGAAAAAAGACAAAACTTCGCTCGATCAAGGCATGTTGACATCAAACTAAAGCAACTCAGGTATATATAAAATAAAAAAAGGCAAAGCCCCCCTCACCCGGGACTTCATCTAAATCCCTGCACGTATTTATAGCAACAAGACGTGGAGTAAAAAACAGAGGGAGGGGGAGGGGAGGAGAAAATAAAAGAAGCAAAAACCGCCAAACCACCACCAGAAGATCCCATTCCCAACCCAGGAAAAAAAAGGCAAAAATCCAAAAGAACCAAAACAAACAAACATTAAGAATAGAAGGAGAAGGCGTCAGGCCTGTACACTGTATCTCGCAACAAAACAAAGGGCAAAAACAATAAAATACAAAATCATGACGGCGGCGGTAGAGATGAGACGCATTAATAGAAGGATTGACATTTAAAGAAAAACGTAGGAGAACATCCGGGCAATATCAACAGAAGCGGGCGTTTGCTTTTCTTTTTCGAAGGGTGCTTTTTGGTTTAGTTATGCGTCTAACTTCGCGGCATCGTATTACTATATCATCCAGTAGCATCCCGGAAATCGTCCTTATTTTTTTTCTCTCAGATTGCATAAAAAAAAATCCCTCTATGTCGCCATCCTAGGGTATCGTCGATCGCCCTCACTCTCCCCATCAGAAACCGACGAAGTGGTGGTGATACCACTATATGTTGACTCCCTCACATTCGACATCCGCTTGCTACCGTCGTAATACGAATCATAGACATCCGCCAAACTCTGGCTCGAAACTCGATTAACCGCCGCTGACCTAACCCCCAATTGTGCTCCATAGCCTCCCTCTCCGCCATCCTCACTACCACGTCCTACTCTGCCGTTGTTCATCGCCGGGCGGGATACCGCTCTTTCTGCTGAGTCTCGTTACCTTTTAGGCGGGACGTTCACAAAATGCGTAAGTAACAAAAAAAAAGAAGTCAAGGCCAAAACAGCCATGCAAACTAACAAACTAACAAAAAACAGACATAAAATTCTCATTACAAGAACCGGGGCAGCTTACTTGGAGAGTCAGGTCGCGGCGCATCGATCCTGATTTGTGGTTGATGTCCATTTCGTGGTGGAGATGGGGGTGGACGGCTAAAGTTCGTATTTGGCCCGCTCTGGGAACCGTTGCTGCGATGGCTGCTCTGCGAGGGCGAGCTGGGCGGCGATCGGTGTTCGTCTTCGTCGACTACAGAGCCCTGGCTCGAGAACAAAGTGTGCCCGCGGGTGGGCGCATGAACCTGTGCAGCAGGCTTGTTCTGGATCTTTGGCCCCCCAGAAGTTGCGGCGAACGAGTTCAGTCCGAGACCGCTGGATGGAATGTTGGAGTCGAGCTGCGGGCTGTAGGAAAGCGGGGACGGTGATCGTTCGCGGGGAAATCTCGGGGACTCGGGGGAACGGGGAAGCTTAGGTGAGTCGGGGACTGTCAAGCCCATATCCACGGCTACATCGCCACGCTGGGTTGTAACAGTGGGCGGCTTCGGGTTCCCGACATCAATGGTGATAACGGAACTCGTGGCGCTGTTTCCTGCTGTCTTTTGTCCGAAAGGAATGTGCGCAGACTGAACAAGGGTACTCGTTGACATGTTTGCGGGAGTAGGCGTCGTTGGCCTTGACTGTGCAACTCCTCCATAGAATCCTCGCTCCAATGCTCTGATTCCGAATAAATCTCCTTCTCCCTCCTCTCGCTGGTTGAGCGCGATCTGTTCTACCTTTCCTTCTTCATTGGCAGCTTTGGCTTTGGCTTCCTGGAGTGCGTGTTAGATATTTCAAGACTCTTACAAGCGATTATTCATAGTAGTATTAGAATAGATGCAACGGGTAAGTACCTCTTGGAATTTCCTCGTTCTGCACGACAAGCAACGTCCACATGTCAGTATCCTTCAAACACCGTTGAAAATAAACGACAGCACGGAAACATACCTTGCTCTAATAACTTGAAGCTTTATGAGCCCCCCAATAAACACGAGAAAAATCAACGAACCCAGAACAATGCTATCAGAAAACCCTCAGCATTAGTCACTGACCAACACACCGTAGTATCGGAGAAGGCACAGATAAAGAAAACTTACGAATATTTCAAACCAAGATTCAAATCCCCGAACCAACCCATTGCGAAGACTTAAATGTGGTCAAGATAGCTGACAAAAAAAAAACGAACGACGGGTCGAAATATAACTTATTTCGACGAAACGAGAAGTTGGTTCAGGATTATTTGATTTCAATAGCGGTCCAAAGGAGCGACTAGAATAAAAAAGATTGACCGAATGAAGAAGAGGACGGAAAATATCTTGCGCAAGGGCTAGCAGGATGGGAATTAAGAGAGAGCAGATAGAATAGAGGAAAAGGGGGGTGGGATCTTTTTAGGGTAGGTAGCTGAATAGAATATGGGTTGGATATCCCAGCAAAAAACGCCCTCTTAGCTAGCTCACAAAAACAATGCGGATGCTGCAACCCGATTTCTTGAAAGGACTGGAATGGATGCCAAAAAGGAACGAGTGAGGGTTTAGGCACCACAAACGAATGGGGGGGAAATAGATTCAAAGAAGGGACAGGCGTGCGCAAAAGAAGGGCTTTGGGATGAAGGAGCGACGGTGGAGGGAAGTCCGAATTACAGACGAAGAGCAGCCAGGAGCATGTCTTGGAGGGGGGAAAAGACCACTCTGCTGCTATTGTCGGCGGGCGGGTAAAGAGAGAGTTGGAAGTGGGAGTGGGGAGGACGAAAGGGGAGGAAAGAGGAAAGCGGGTTCTGCGTGACGGCCAGAATTAAGCACAATTGTGTACCTAAAGATAGGCCTTTTGTTTCTACGCTTGCCAGAGATCAGGAAGGCAGCCCGTGACGACGAAACACACGAAAGGAAAGGGGAATCTGGAATCGAAAAAAGCCTGGGAACCAGCCTAGTACGAGTGGAGACACTGATCAGGCCTGGCTGTGAACCCTTCCACACATCTGAACTGAATACTTTCCCTTCCCATCCACGCAGGTGGCAAGAACTATCCTAATAGGTCCATGGTGGCGACCAAATAAGAACAGCACGCAACCGCTCTGTCAAATCAGTTGCTGGATAACTATCGAAACCGCACACACCACACTCAGATACAACATCACCACAATAAGATCAGTCAGTCTCAATAGAACAACAGTCCCGCACGCACCAGGATCTATAATTGTCAGCGCATACCACAGGTATATCTGGACTTCGGGAATCGGGCGTGAGCGAGAGAGAAAATACCCTGCCGGATTTTGGCCCCAGGCAGTTCTCGGTCACCGCAAACAGAACGAGACTTCTGATCCAGAACTCTTCTTCAGACAAGGCCTTTCCTTGTTTGGATGTGGTTCTTGGACGGCACTATGCACGGTTTCGGCGTCACTACAGCGATCCGAGCGCAATCCATGAGGAGATGCTGCAGGGATCAAACTCCTGGTACACGCCGCTAAAGAAGGTTATCTGCAGGGGTAAAAACAAAAAAAGGGCTCTCCACGATGATGGGGCGGCAAACAACCGGCTGGGAGAAAGCTTCATGCCTGTGGCAGTGTGAGGGACGTTTTTTCTCGCTGGCAAGCCATTTCGCCAGAAAGTGTGCATACCCGTATAATTCAGCGATATACCCCAGGTGCTTGACATCTGCTGGGCAACGAGCCAACGCCGGCTGCAATTCGGTTCGGGTTCTGGCAGGATTACGGATGGATCCGACCCTCACGATGGTGGACATAACCAGAGTACCACGGTGAACGTGGGGGGTATCCTCTTGAACGTTATTACCTACTCCAGAGGCGCATGCCTTGCTAGTGGTTGACTGTTATACGAAACTCAGCCTCGTCTTGTGTTACGAGAGAAATTTTCTGTCTCAGGAAAGTAAGTAATACGCGTTAGTGAACTCCACAATATTATATGTAGGAGATATAACACCTACCGCGCGCCATATATTTTGGCAACCGCGCTGGGCTATTAGACTACATGTATCTCTATTCCCCGACACCCAGACGAATTCACTACTGCCAGCGATCCCAAGAATCTGTTCGCTTGATTGCTGAAGATCTGACGTCTGTCCTCCCTGGCTGGGCACTGCTATTGTTCTAAATTGCTATAGTGTGGTCCACAGTGGGTGTGCGACCCCCTTTGTGAGCAACAACGTTGTTCGTGGAGTGCTGTGCCCCTGTCAGGTCCACCCATCCCAAAAGGGTTAAACTCAGGGGGGCTGTTCGACTCAGTCGTGGTTCGCCGGCAAGCGAGCATCGGAACAAACGGGATCATCGATACGAGCACGCTAACCTAACTTTATTTGCCCAGCATTTCTGATCGGCTGAAGATTTAGCGACGCGCTTCAGTTGAGTTTAGTGCTTGGAGTAGGGAGAGACCGTTCGTGGAGAAACCCCAATTATTTTTTATTTTCCGATTTTACTCTATTTACGCTTTGCAAGCACAGACAAGCTTTGGAAAATATAAAGTAGAAGCCGAACACGGACGCACCTGCAGCGCCGGCTGGACGGAATTCGGGATTCCACTAACGGTGGCATTGATTACTCGCGCGTGTTTGTGTGTGTGGAGAGGAAAACACACCCCATACACATTACGGACAGATTAGTCTTCGACGACGTGAGAAACGATCTCCCCAGGTCTTTGCCGGAACAGTTTTCCAAGAGATCCAAGCTTCACCGCCGTGCGAGTGCTTTTCGATGACGCGGAACTCATATGTACCCCCATTTGGAATACCCACGGCTCGCTTCAAGGTGTTTCAAATAGTCTCGGACTGTTCACTACCTCCAACATTGACCGAAAATGGGTTGATTGGAGCGGGGAAATGGAAAGTGTTTCTCCATGCCGGAGGAGTCTTTGATGATGTCGTTATTTATGTATGAGTAATTTACAAACCTACGCCCCAAAACCGCATAAGAAGCAACAAGCAGCACCATCGTAAAATAAGAGATGAGGAGGCGGCGCTTGCTTTTTCCTTTTCTTTTCTTTCTCATACCTTCTTTCTTGGCTTTCGGTTTCTAGAGCACACCTTCCAGCTGAAGGTATGAGCAAGATATTTAAACACGTGTGTGTGTCCCACTCCTAGCTCCTAACTTACCTCTTTTTTTTGCACTCCCCCCTTCAGCCGTCAGGGGGATTTTCGTTAATTGCCAAGAGCTGCTTGTTCACTCTGACGAAAGCCTGATTGTAACCCCAGATCGATGACTTGCTTGTTCTTTGTTTTCGTTCCCAGTTCCAATTACTTGCCTTGTGTCACGACGTGATCCTGATGTGCAACTATCGGAGTGGTCTATAGCAGCAGGGTCTCAGTTCAGTTGACACCACCTAAACCGACCGGTTTCCATGGCTTTAGAAGGGTTTACCACGACTACTCTGGTTAATATAATATCCAAAACAGGGGAGACCCCCTGCGGGTTGTTATCCCCCTGCCGGGGGCCCCATCACAACCCTAACCCCCTAAACCACTAACCCTAACAAGAAACCTCCTAACCCTTAACATAAACCGCCTAACCCTAAACATAAACCTCCTGACCCAAACCTTCTAAACCACCTAACCCTAACATTAAACCACTAATCTAAACCAACATCCGCTAAAAGGTTTCAGTAGGCACATCCAGAGGGTCCATGAGCCAAAAACCTCCGGAGAAGTGAGAGTGAAACAAAGTAAACACTGCCTAAGAGTGCAGATAAATTATTTAATATTATTTAATTATAAGAGAACATTAGAACACAATAACGCACTCAAAAGCGTATAGTTAAGGGGGGGTGGGGGGATGGGAGGAGGAGTGTGGGTGTGGTATGTTGGTGTCTTGAGTGTCGTCAACTGAACTGAGACCCTGCTGCTATAGCCCTCCCCCAACTATCAAAGAGATTAAGCCAGCCCGCCAAGCAGTTGGGAGTGGTACTTTTTTTTCTTGTTTTCTTCACTTTGTTACCTATCTTGTAAAAAATCGCCAGAAGCAGTTGCGTGACCGCGGTGGGGGGATCGAAGAGAGAGGGGGGGAGGGGATTATAACTCTTACATAAGTTCAATCAGAAGGATATCAAAACCCATGAGGGTTAGGGCGGCACTACCGTCCGACGCGCCTTGTTCATTTCGTACCGTGAGATGGGCATGCATTGTGAGGGAAGGGAAGGGGGTTGCAGTGCTTTGTTGACATTTGCAGGCGGTTCCTGGCCGTCGGGTATAACGGCAATTTAGGTTCCTGCATAAAGTGCTTTTTTTTCCCGCAGGCATCGTGGAAAACGGGTTATAAAGGTCGCAGAGGTAATACGCATTTCCTCCCTCTCCCCCTGAAGCTTATTGTTGAAATATTAGACGAGATATCTAGAGTGTTTTATCAAAAGGCAGTTTGAGATCGATTACTGGTCTATCTAGATGAATCCACACGGTAATAGCCGGGCATTGGAGTCCGCTGAATATTAGGGCACATTCCAAAGAAGCGAGAGCTGAACCACCGAGATCCGGAACTGGGCGAGAGAGCACAGACGGACGGCATCAGCCAGAGGGGAAAATGAATTTCCTGTCGCTGTAATCTGGTGATACGAGGTCTGGACGGCTTTTGAATATTAGACTAGCCAATCAGCATGAGGTTGCAGGATCACGACCCTCAGCAGGGCCAAATCGGCTAAACAGGGTTCGTTAACTTCCGCAGCGAATCGATTTGTTTGGTTTCTACATGCACTCAACACGTGCGAGCCAGGGGGGTAAAAGAGCAGTGTTTAAAGCGACACTCGCTGAATGGCACACTTTAAAATCACCACGAGAAAAGATGCGAGAGATGATCTGAAGGAGTTTCCCCTGGATGCCTCGTGGGCAATGGCCAGTGAACCGCGTTGATTCAACCGAAGCAAACAGTTGTCTCGTGGAACCTTAAAATGGGGAAACACACTGCCGATCGTGGCAGGTTCCTTGTGGCCAAACAGAGGTCTCGGAGCTGAAGTTGAGTGCGATTGGGACCAACCATTGCGTTCTCGCCCAACACCCCATCTTGCACCTCAGTTTTATTGCTGATCCTCTCGAAATGCTTATGGACAATCCAAACCTCATCCAAAGCAGCAGCTCCGAGAAATGTCGAGTGATATACCGTGACTTCGCCAATAACACGGTTGTTTGTGTAACATCGTGTAACGAATCAACTGTCGACCACTATGAAGCCTCTCTAGTGCTCCGTCTTCCACGTAAACTCTGGTTAGAGCTGCAGCTTCTTCTATTCAGAGTTTTTGTATTACAAGAAATGATTTAGCTCTCGGGATTGGACATAACCAATTTGTGGTCCCTGCCAGTTGCGACATCTCTACGTCACACATCAGCATGCAGCTTTCACGGAGCCTCACACGGTCCCTCATTATACCCCTCCTCGTCCTCCTCCTCTGCATCCGTCTTGCGCCCTACCTCCCCATGAAACAGCTGCTGAGCCCTCTCCGACTGCTCGCCCGTTCACGAATCACGAATCTCAGCCGACCAATGTCAACGTTCACAATCCCGTCCACAGCCACCACGGTCCAACTCACCCCAGACCTAACGAAAGACCAGCTCCTCTCCTTCCGTCCGTTCAAGTCGTGGCTTGAAACGCTCCAACACAGTCTTTCGCTGCAAACCGCCAGGGACTCCCATCCGTTCCACAAGGACCCTTATAAGCTCGAATCAATCACCATCCAGTCCGTCGATTTCTTCGGCTCCCGCATCGGCTTCGTGAAGCTTAAAGCAGTCGTCAAGTCCCCAAACGGGGATACCCTTCCAGGGTCCGTATTCCTGCGCGGGGGCTCCGTCGCAATCCTCCTCGTCCTCGAAGTCGCGGGCCAGGAGCAGCGGCCGGAGGAGCGCTGGGCAGTGCTGACTGTGCAGCCGCGAATCCCGGCGGGGTCGCTGGAGATGGTGGAATTGCCGGCGGGGATGATTGATGACTCTGGAACGTTCGCGGGGGCTGCGGCGAAGGAGATACAGGAGGAGTGTGGGATTGAGATCCCGGAGGATAGGCTGGTTGATTTAACGTCGCTTGCGTTGGGGGGTTTTGCGGAAGCGGAGGATGAGAGGCTCGAGGAGGCGGTGTATCCGAGCCCGGGTGGGAGCGATGAGTTTATGAAGATTTATGCCTATGTGCATAAAGTGGAGCAGAGCACGTTGAAGGATTGGCAGGGTAAGTTGACGGGGCTGAGGGATCATGGAGAGAAGATTACGTTGAAGCTTGTTAGGTTGGAGGATCTGTGGAAGGAGACGAGGGATGTGAAAGCGCTGAGTGCGTTGACGCTCTGGACGGGACTGAAGATGTAGAGATACCATGCTGTGTCGATCGAGCTGGATGTATAACTAATTATATAAACTTTTTGACGTAGAAAAGTGTGCTTATTTGGGGGGATCAAAGACCGAAATAACACTAATCGCTGAGGAAAAAAGGCAATCAGCTGTTAATGTCCAGTATATAGTTTGAAATCACTTGAAATCCAGGAGAGCTAGTCTCGTGTCTAATTACACTCCCACAAGTTGTTTCTACAATGTGTAGCAACTAAACCAGGCAGGATATGTGACGAGTCTGCTATAGCCACGATCAGGAAGCTGGCTCATGGTGTATCGAGAGCACCTAGGATAGTTACTAATCTTCAATACCTGCAGCTGAGGTTTGGGGCTTTAGCTATGAACACCGACTATGCTTAGATGTACCTGTCAGTATAGTAATAGGAATCTCTCAGCTTGTGCTCTGCTTTTCATTCCACACGACGAGCCAACCACGAGTACTACTCAGCCAACGATCGCTTTACCGCTATAACAGCCTACCAGCAGACACACACGCACATAAGTTTCTGCAACATCCAGTACAACGAGATCTTGCTTTCCCTCTAGTCCCACCACACACACAATAGCGCAAAATCACAGAAAATCACTCGGCGTGCAAGAACGAGTTGTGTTGGATATATGGTATATATCCATAGGCTTCCTAGTGTCTCATTTGGTACGTCGCTGCTCGGGATACCGAAGACGTTCGGTATAGTCTATACTGCTAAAGGGGGTTGCTCGGGCCGATCTATTCGGCGCCCAAAGAGCCCCCATAAACCTGTTTATATATGACTCCATAGGGAGTATATATATGGAGCTCTTCTCCCGTTCGTCTATTCTGTTTCCTCTTCTCTAGTTTACTGGACAGTCAATATATCAGATCTATTCATTATTTCAACAAGTTGTGTTGTTGTTGTTGTTGGATGTATGGTACTTATCCAAAAGCTTCCTAGTATCTCATTGGCCCGTCATCCGACAGGGTACCAATACCAATACCAATACCAATACCAATACCGATATATACCGGTCCGGTCAGCAGTCTCACCTACTACCGGGGGCTGCTCGCGATCGGGCCGATCTACATGTATTCGGCGCCCAAAGAACCCGCTGCCGTAAACCTATTTATATACGACTCTGTGTTTTTTTTTTTTTTTTTTTGTTAAATCATTGTTTCATTGTTTGAATCTGGTACAAGAATATCACATGCAACCGAAGTTATAGCGTGAACAAAACCCGCAATTTTCAACCCTCCAACAAAAATAAACAAAGTAAATATAACTGAAAATTTCAATCCAGAGTTTCCCTAACGGCAGCAAAAGCCAAAACAAATAAATCCAGTGTGAGACGATTAATTTTCCATTGACTCAAAAAAGTCTAGAAGAGATGTGAGAGAAGATATAGAATGAGCAGAAATTGATGATAAAATATCAGACGAACCAGATAATGATAAAATATCAGAAGAACCAGATGATGATAAAATATCAGAAGAACCAGATGATGATAAAATATCGAAGAACCAGGATGATGATAAAATATCAGACGAACCAGATAATGAAAGACTAACTAAGTCAGTATTTAGTTTAATAGGAAAATTTGTTCTTGATTTCGAAATAAATTCTGCAAGAGCAATTAAAAAAGAGAGGTTGTTCCACACTGGAGAATCTTTATTTTCACGGATAGAACCAGGTAATGGGTTAGGACGGTTTATGGGTAGTTACGAAGGATTTCCTATAAATGGCTTTGTCTTTCGGTTAGGTTTCGGTTGTTGCCAGATGGTTGTTTGTGTTACGAGAAAGCGGGGTATTTAAACGGAGGATTTTGGTCGTTTCTGTTCTCTCTTTCTTTCTCTCTTAAGAACGTTCGTTCGTTTCGTATCTGTTATAATTCAACTTCGATTCTGCCTTAGAATCCTTCTTGCTGTCGCTGTAAACGTCGCCGATACTTCACCTTGAAGTATCTTCTTCGTAGGACCTGTAGACTATCTGTGACTCATCGAACGTATTGGTTTCTCGGCAAGAAGTAGCGCTGCCACCTTCGGGGATCGAAGGGCAGCAGAAGCCATCCGTGAGATTACGTTCTTGCTCATCTACACCTCCTACCGCTAACTCATCATGAGTTAAGTTGACTTCTCCAACACACGAGAAGGAGCCGTCATGGCCTCGAGAACTTACTGGAAAGCGCTTTCAAACATACTGAGACGACCCAGTTGAGCTGTACAATCAACTTCGAGAACTAAACCAGAGCCTGGAGGACCAAATAAGCATCCTTCGGGATAATGAGAAAGATCTTTGAGTAAAACTCATTCTTCAAATCCAAATCGACAATCTCCGACACGCCGCACAACAGGATCAAAGGGTTACGAAGCAGCCGCCTTATCGCTAGACTCGCCAAGAACGAAACGAAGCGCGCAAACCTCACAGCCCTCCACCAAACCTCACCGCCACTCACCACCGACATCTGCTACCCACCGCTCCGAACGTATCTGGGATCCGAGAAATTCGACGGATCTGAGTCAAACTCGACTTCATCCTCCAACTTCGTTCAAAACTCGCTGTTAACAGAGACCGATTCGCGGATGAAAATACCATGATTCTCTATACGATTAACCGAAGCGAAGAAAGAAGACTGGAACAAGTTCGACAACCGTCCTTCCTCTGGCCTCACCACCTGGACCAGCGCAGCCGCTCTCATTGCGCGTTAGAAACTGCCTTTGGGGATCCGATCCCACCGCACGAAGGGAACTTCATCATTCCGTCAAGGAAACGCGACTTCTCTAACTGCAGCCGATTTCAACGCATCACGCCAACTCAACTTCGATGAAAATTCGAAGATGGACGCCTTGGAAGCATGGGATGTCAGAAGAGTTGAAAGAAGCGTGGTATTTGCCACCGTACATCCGGGGAAATGATCACCACCCTTACCCGCCTGGACAATCGCATCCGAGCCCGAAAAGCCGAAAAACGAGGCAATACAAGGGACAATATGGGACAATTTAGTTCTCAAATGACAACCCCCTTTATCCCTGCCTCATCATTTGTACCAGGCGGCCTAGCCCCGATGGATCTTTCCTTCGGAAGAACCAGTAACCTATCTCGCCCCCCGCAGGATCAACGATACACGATGGTAAATGGAAGGAGAAAGCTTTCGGAGGAAGAAAAACAGTGGCGCCGCTCCACTGGGAAATGTATGTTCTGCGCCGCCCCCGACCACTCCTACGCCAGCTGTCCCTCCGCCCCTAAAAAACCTACTATGAGGGGAGCCCTCACTGCACCACCCGCCAATAGAACACCCCCCGCCTCCGTTCTTCCGCCACCACCTCTTCCTCCCCAGTTTTTTGCATTAGAATCAACAGACTCCTCCAACGAGTCTTTAAACTAGTCCAACCAAGGCTGACCAGTGACCCTGCCTTGGTTCCCATTTCTTTACCTTTGTCGGCATTTTCTATTTCGGGTTTTTCAGTATCGGATATATGCGTGGAGGATCAATTGGATGGGGAACATTTCGTTATAGCATGTAACATTTCCCATAATAATAAAACCATTAAAACTCACGCACTATTGGACACTGGAGCCTCAGGATTTGCCTTCATCGATAAAGACTTTGCGAGTCACCACTCCCTACCTCTCCTACTTCTAAAAAACCCCAGACAACTTGAAGTGATTGATGGCCGTCCAGTTTCATCAGGAGACATCACCCATATCGCCAACATCAACCTTTCCATTCAAGAACACCAGGAACAAGCCCCCTGCTTTGTTACCCAGCTAGGACATTACCCTCTCGTTCTCGGAATCCCATGGATGAATTACCACGACGTCCAACTCCACTTCGCCAAAAAACGCATTGAGTTTAATTCTAAACTCTGCACCACCCTATTGTACGCACCTTACCCTCCGGTATCTACCTCGCCATTTCGACACCTCCTCGACTTAACATGTCATTCATTGGCGCCGCTAGTTTCAGAACCTCACCAGGAAACGGACATCACAAGCCTTACGCCATGTCACTCTATGAGATTAATAAAATCATCGATGACAAACGACAACCAAAGAGGAATGGAAATCTAGAATTCAGGAATATCACGACTTCTCGATATGTTTGATAAAAGAAAGCTCAAGGACTCCCTCACGCCGTTCGTATGATCACAAGATACAACTGCTGGAAGGAAAAGATGCCCCTTTCGGACCCCTTTATGGAATGTCCCAAGAGGAACTTATCATCTTAAAGAAGTATATTGAGGACAACCTTGAGAAGGGATTTATTCGAGCTAGTTCCTCTCCTGCCGGATCCCCCGTCCTATTTGTCAAAAAGGCTGACGGTTCCCTACGACTCTGTGTGGACTATCGAGGCCTTAATGCCATTACCGTTAAGGATCGCTATACCTCTCCCCTCATCCGCGAAACCCTGGACCGACTTGCAAAGGCACAATGGTATACCAAACTAGACCTCCGTGACGGTTACCACCAAGTACGCATTGCCGAGGGAGATGAGTGGAAAACAGCCTTTCGCACCCGCTACGGCTTATATGAATACCAAGTCATGCCGTTCGGCTTGACTAACGCCCCGGGAACCTTTCAACGATTCGTTAATGACTGTCTTACCGAGTACCTAGATATTTTTTGTACAGCCTACCTCGATGATATCCTAATCTATAGTGATACCTTCGCGGAGCATCAGGTTCACGTACGAAAGGTACTCCAGACACTCAAGAACAATGATATCTTGCTCAAACCGGAAAAATGCGAGTTCGAAGTACAGACGACCAAGTACCTAGGGCTTATTCTTACCCCCGATGGCATCAAAATGGACGAAGAGAAACTAAAAGCAGTACGGGAATGGGGTACCCCCAAGAGCGTCAAAGACGTACAAGCTTTTCTAGGCTTTGCTAATTTTTACCGTCGTTTTATTCTCGGTTTTTCCAAGCTTGCCTCCCCTCTCACAGCCCTAACAAAAAAAGGTATTATTTTCGAATGGACAGTAGAAGCGGATATTGCCTTCGAGAACCTAAAACATGCCTTCACCACCGCTCCAATCCTCATCCACTTTGATCCTGATAAAAAAATCATTGTGGAAACCGACGCCTCAGACTTCATATCCGGAGGAGTGCTATCTCAATACGATGACGCTGGAGTTCTACACCCAGTCGCGTTCTTCTCAAAAAAGCATTCACCTGCCGAATGCAATTATGAAATTTACGACAAGGAACTGCTGGCTATCATCCGAGTATTCGAAGAATGGCGCCCGGAGCTCGAAGGTTCTAAACTCCCCATTGACGTAATCAGCGACCATAAAAATCTCGAATATTTTATGAGTACGAAACAGCTAAACCGACGTCAAGCACGATGGGCCGAATATCTTTCCCGCTTTGACTTTGTAATTACCTATCGCCCAGGCAGTCAAGGAGGAAAACCAGACGCATTAACCAGAAGATCAGGAGACCTTCCCAAGGAAGGGGATGAACGGTTGGCACACCAAAGCCAAGTGGTATTGAAGAAGGAAAATGTGGACCCTAAGCTAAGTTTGTTGTCGGCTTCTTTGTCAAATGAAGCCGCTGAACTGGACGCTCCCCTACAAAAACTCTTCCAAAACGGATTGGTTACTGACAAATTTCCGGAGAGAATACTTTTAGCGTTAAGGAATAAAGATCAACAATCAAAGGAGATCACCTTAAGCGAGTGTACCAACGAAAACGGAAGATTATGCTACCGAGGACGAATTTATGTTCCAGACTCCGACCCTCTACGCTTAGAACTCATCAAAAGGCACCATGATGTACCAGCCGCAGGCCACCCAGGAAGAGATAAAACATTTGAACTCCTAGATAGAAACTTCTATTGGCCGAAAATGAGGGAATCAGTCGCTCGTTACATCCGGAACTGCCATACCTGCCAGAAAGCTAAACCAGTCACTCAACGTACTTCGGGAGTACTCCGCCCCTTACCTATCCCGCAACGACCCTGGCAGGAAATCTCGATGGACTTTGTTACAGGCCTTCCCGAGTCTAATGGCTATGATGCGATCATGGTAATTGTTGACAGGTTATCGAAAATGCGACACCTTATTCCATGCAATACTACTGTTAATTCACGAGATGTCGCTGATCTTTACCTGCAACATGTCTGGAAATTGCATGGCCTACCTACGCATATTACCTCCGATCGTGGCACCCAATTCACGGCCCACTTCTGGAAAGAGCTTTGTCAACGTCTCGGAATACAAGCCCGAATGTCTACTGCTTTCCATCCAGAAACGGACGGGCAAACTGAAAGACTAAATGCGGTAATGGAGCAATACCTTCGATCCTATGTGACTTATCAACAAGAGGACTGGAGCAGATGGCTACCAATGGCAGAATTCTTCGCAAATAACCAAGAATCGGCAAGTATGAAAGTATCTCCCTTCCTTGCTAACTATGGTTATCACCCTCGGTTTGACACCACTCTTACTCCCCCGGCAAATACCCCTCAAAGTCAAGATGCCACCGCCTTCGCAAGCAGGATGCAGGAACTGTACGACTATCTTAGGACACAAATCAGAGCCGCTCAGGACATCCAAGAAACTGCTACAAATAAACATCGGACACCTGCCCCGGCATACCAAATCCAAGACCAAGTCTTCGTGTCGATGAAGAATATTAGGACAAATCGTAACGCTCGAAAACTGGACTGGAAATGGATGGGTCCTTATGCAGTGAAAAAGATTGTTTCCCCCTTCGCTTACGAGATAGATCTCCCCTCATCGGTCAAATACCATCCTGTCTTTCATGTTTCCCTTCTTAAGCCTGTCCCCGATGATGCCCTCCCGGGACAAATTATTCCTCCTCCAGCCCCTATCATTGTTAACGAGCAGGAGGAATACTATATCGAAAAAATCCTCGATCAACGCAACCATCGAGGACAACTTCAATACCTCGTAGAATGGACTGGATATGCTCACCCGACATGGGAACCGGCTGAAGATCTGCAGGATACATCTGCCCTTGATAAATTCCTCACCGAAACGATTATCGCTCCTCCTAAGGTTCGCAGGAGCTCACGCTTGAAGGGGGAACCGGATAAGAAGCGGATAATGGGTTAGGACGGTCGTGGAAAGTTACGAAGGGTTTTCTTTGGATATAATGGCTTTGTCTTTCGGTTATGTCTCGGTTGTTGCCTGATGGTTGTTTGTGTTACGAGAAAGCGGGGTATTTAAACGGAGGATTTCGGTCGCTTGTGTTCTCTTTTTCTTCTCTTAAGAACGTTCTCGTTTCACTTCTGCTGTATCTGTTATAATTCAACTTCGATTCTGCCTTAGAATCCTTGCTGTCGCTGTGAAACGTCGCCGATACTTCACACTCAAGTATACTCTTCGTAGGACCTGTAGACTATACCGCACTCCTCGAACGTATTGGTTTCGCTAAGTAGCGCTCACCTTCAGGATACTGAAGGGCTTAACCAGAAGCCATCTGTGAGATTCATCTATAAAATTTAAAAAGGGAATAAATAAATTTCTTTCGGATGATAGAGCAAAACAGTGTAAAATAGCGTGCGAAAAATTTTGAACATCATCTCCACAGAGAGGACATGTAGTAGGACCTGAATGAGACCAGGAGGTATGAGCGGTGAGGTAGCTTTTATGGGCTCTCATTTGATGGATATGACTGGCCATGAATTTCGAAAATTTCATGAAAAGATGTGGCGTTGTAGTGGTAGGATATTTATAGTAAAATGGTCGAGGAAATAAAGTGTCCCAATCTCTAATAAGTTGGGATAAGATAGCATTATTGCTGCTTTCTAGGATCATTGTGCGATTGGGGTTTGGTTTGTCCAAAATAGGACCAAGTGCACTGGGGTAGTAGTTGGCAGGGAGGAAATTCCATGCTTCATTTGCAAGAGCGTCAATAATGAAAAGCGAACCCGGCTTTTTGCTATAGAGTTCCATGATGCAGGTCTTCTAGTGCCAAGACCTTTGAGATGGGTCCTTAATAGGGGAAGAGGTTTGCCGTCAGCCTGGAAATTAGGAGGTAGGCAGGCGGAAGCTGGGTTGAAAAGAACAGGCAGTGTGGGTATACGAATGGCATGGCGTTTGCAAAGATAGAGGGTTTCATGGATGATCGTTTCGTTGGTTGGATAGGTACTTGGGTACATGGTTGTCACGTCTCGTTATCTTTCTTTGTGTGTTCTCGGATCCTTGTTGAAATGAGTCATGTCTTTGTCATCGAAAGGGTTGGAATATCAGTATATAAGCGAAGGGATGTCCCCTCTTGTCGTACTTTTCCTTCTTCTTTCTTTAAGCAACGTCTTATATCGTCACTCTACTTGTATCCTATAATACAAGCCAGGATTTCCCTCAAAGAATCCTTCGTCACCTCCGTGATACTTTTCGTAGTTATCACGCCACTACATCAACGTAGCCCCTGCTGTCGAAGCCATAACTCCCCTTATCGTAGAAGCTGTGGAATCATTGTTCATACTCTCGTTGTTCATTCAAGTAGCCCTGCACATCTTTGGGGATACCAAAGAGCTCGATGAAACCTCACTCCTTGAGAGAGGGCGTACGAAAGCGTAGGAGGTAGGGAGGCTTTTTGAGTGAGTGTCTCTATATTGGTAGAGGAAAAGCAATTTGTAATCCATCTGAGAACATTGTTCCAGAAAGGATCGATTTTCTTTAGAATGGTGGCGGATGGTATGAACACATTCATGCCGTATGTTAATATGGGTCGAATAAGTCCCATAGCTAGTTTACAGGCGTTGGAGCTGGTAAGTCCAGAGCCAGATGAGGAAAGTGATTTGATGGCGAAAAAGGCTTTCTGTTATACCTGTACCTTTTGAAGGAGTTCCTGGCCCTAGAGTTACCCTATCTTTGGAGTTACCCTACCTTAGCACCTTCCGGATCGGGACTGGTGCCTGTTACCCTGCCTCCAATCCTTCCAATAGGTATAGTATTTGGAGAAGGGGAGGCAGCACCAGAAAAGACCTGTCCCGGAGGGCAAAAGTAACCCCTAGGCCGTCAAGCAAAACCGTCCGGCGGAATGGGACCCGGAGGGTATGTACGGGAAGTGTCTGGCTTCGCTGTGGTTCAAACCGATTGCGAATCGGACCAAAACTGGAGGAGTTACAGACTGACAAAGATAAGGGAATGCAATGCTACGCGACGATTCGGATAGGTGAAATGATTGTCTCGAAGAGACGAACGCAATGAAGACAAATACGTAACTCCCATGTTACCGACATACATACTGCTTGGAGAATCGTGGATCGGGGCCAGGGAACTCAATGGGGCATCAGGTATGGAGATAAGGCGAAGTGGTTTCATGTTGTCATAGTAGTTAGCGCCTCTACACCACACTATACCCAAACATAGTAGAGAGGAGGCATTATAAATACTCTCGCAGTGGATGTAAACTCTGAGTCGGATCATTAGCGACGAAGAACGAGCCTTATCAATATTATATTGTTTCTAGCAAAATTACTTCCGTGCAATTTACTCTTTTACTTGTGAATTACTTTTATCTCGCTTAGCAAGGCCTTGGCCCTTCAGCGTTAGTTATTAAAACCTTACTATTGAAAGTTCTTCACGGAACTTTGCTCGATCCTTACTTTGAACCCTACGGTTATGTTTTAGCGGTTCATAAGAAGCAGTTAGGACTTGTGCCTGTGTATTGTGTTGCAGATAGCAACCGGGCAGGTTATAGCGTCTAGATTGTTATCTAAAGCTTCTTGGAGATTTCCTGTGCGGTAAAAAGTACCGGTCTTACACTGACAATCTGGGGATGATCTGAAATGAATTTTTGAGGATTTGAGAGGTGGATGGCTATGGGAATGTGATCAGAGCCGGTTGAAGGTAGTGAAGGATACCATTTTTTAATGAATGGTGTGATAAGATCATTTCCAAAGGCAAGGTCGAGGACGCTTGGTCTGGAATGAGAGTCGTAAGGGAATCTGGTATAGATTCCTGGCGTGTTAATGAGGGTGAAATTAGAATTTCTAGCAGAGGAGTGGTATTTCTCCCCTTCGTTGAATTCTTGCGAGGAAATAGAACGAAGTGGGTCGGTGGACGGACGATGAATGTTGAAGTCCCCTAAGATAATGGTAGGTATGTTAGAGGTGGTAAAGATTTGAGAGGGTTGAATAAAGTGGCCGCTTCTCAAGGAGCGGGTTTCCTATCAAGCTCTCGAGTATCCCTCGAGATGAGCGGTGCTACTTGAATGGGAAACCAACAGCGAGAATAAGTGCGAAGACTCTACAGGCTCTACGAGAGAGTCGAGTTAAGAAAGCTCGAAGACGGCGACAGCGAAGGGTTACGAGGTGTAACCGAGGTTTGTATTGTAAAGTACAAAGGTAAACAATAGAAGACGTTGCTTAGGGAAAGAAGAAGGAAAAGTACAACGAGAGGGGAAAACCCTTCGCTTATATACCACACTCCAACTCTTTCGATGACAAAGACATGACTCATTGTAATAGGAAACCCATAGAAACACAAAGAACAATCATCAAAACGCAACGACCACATACCCATATACCCGCATACCCGACCCATCAACAAAACAACCATCCATGAAACCGCTGGTATCGGGCGGTGCAATTATAAATATTGGAAATATTCATATTATAAGAGGAGGAATTAAAGATTGGGTTTTTAAATTTGAGAAAAAGCGTAATAAGGTCATCGCAGCCAAAGTTTTGAACTAAGAATTCAATTTTGTAGGCAGTGATAAACTCTTTAGAGATATAAAAGCATGCTCGTACTTTTTGATTGGCGAGTATGGAGGGCGATAAGAGGTAAAAGCCTGGCACTTGGAGTGGTTTATTATTCCAAAGGTAGGGGTCTTGGATTGCGACGATAGATGGAGATAATTTAAACGAAGAAAAAAGTGAATGAAAAATTTTTGAGCTTGATGCGCAGTTATGTTGTATAATTGTGAAGGGAGTTATGCGTGAATTGATGTTGTTGGTCCTAGGGGACATAGTTTATTCGTTTGACATGGAGGTGTCAGCTGGTGCATTGCCAGTTGCTGGAATACTAGATTTCTCCTGGATACTTTTCCGAGTTGGGCATTGTAGATCAGTGGCGCAATGATTTCCATTGCAGTTGATGCAGACAGCAGGTGAGATGGGGCAACAATTGATGATGGGTTTGTTTGCTCCACCACCTGGGCATGTGGGGATGGAGCAGCGATGTTCGTGTTGGGGGTGTTGATTAGAGCAGATAGGGCAGATGGAGATGAGGGACTATGTTATACCTATTGGTAGCTTAGTTGGTTACGACTTGAGTTCGCTTACGATGCACACATATGGACTAGCGTTCAATCCCCGACCATGTCGGTTATTATTAATCTTGGTTGATTATTAATAAGATTCGGATTGGATGTTTGGTTTCCTTGTGTCATCAATGGCCGACTCTTTCGATCGACACTTCCCCGATTCGCTTATACGTTGCGTCGCCGGTTAATTCCGACAATCACGCCATACGATAATGAGAGGGGTAGGAGCGAAGGAAAGCGTTCAGGGTCTATGGGATTTCTTCATGTTAGTTCATGTTATTACATAGTCTTTGTATTCGACGCTTGACTACTATAAGTAGTCCAGTGTTCTACCGTTGAGAAGGGTCTTCTTCCTGATCATTAGCGACGAAGAACGAGCCTTATCAATATTATATTGTTTCTAGCAAAATTACTTCCGTGCAATTTACTCTTTTACTTGTGAATTACTTTTATCTTGCATATGGCCTTCAGCGTTAGCGATTAAACCTTACTATTGGAAGTTCTTCACGGAACTTTCTTTCGTCCCTACTTTGAACCTACGGTTATCTTTTAGCGGTTCATAAGAAGCAGTTAGGACTTGCGCCTGTGTATTGTGTTGCGGATAGCAACCGGGCAGGTTATAGCGTCTAGATTGTTATCTAAAGCTTCTTGGAGATTTCCTGTGCGGTAAGAAGTACCGGTCTTACAGTATATTGATAGGCATATCAATACTTTGGTTATTCAACTATAATGGCGGACGTATTTGTGATGGATACAGACATGTCTGACGGTTCTGAGGATCCCATCTCGAGACACTCTTCGAAGAACTCCTTGGCCCGTCGAAGAACTACCCATCTCACACCCGCTCCTAAGCCCTTCATTCCAAAACACTTCACGCCTCATCCGCAATTCCTACGGAGCAGTGCTCAAATTGAGGATGTTCATGCACAGCGTGATAATCTCATGCTTACGCTAAACGAAGCCTTTAGACACGTTGTACTAAGGCAAGAAGAGGCTCAGGCAGGAAACACCGTTGCCCTAAACCAACTTAACTCACAGGCTCAAACTCAATATCTAAGCCTAACCCATATCCAGCAGCGCATGGCAGACCAACAGGAGTTCTCGGCCGAAGAACTCGCCCGTATCGAGGTACTGGTTCACGGTCTTGGTAATAACATTGGCCTGGCCCTGCAACAGCAAGGACATGAGGCACACCAGCGCATTGGAAGGGTGGAAACGGTAGTCGAAGCTATAGTGGGGGAAACAGTAGGAGAAATGCAAAGACAACGAAGTCAGCTTAACGATCAGGGAGTGTTACTCAGTCAGATCACTCAACATATTCGTGCTCAGTCAGAACTACCAGCCCGATCAGAAGCAGGCCTCAGTGGCTCTATTCATGCACCCCAACTACCTCCCACTAGAAGCGAGAAAGGAAAGGAACCAGCCCAAAGTGAACGAGGTGAACCCTCCGGAGCACACGGGGGTAATGGT
This sequence comes from Gyromitra esculenta, assembly GCA_038503075.1. Classification (NCBI taxonomy): domain Eukaryota; kingdom Fungi; phylum Ascomycota; class Pezizomycetes; order Pezizales; family Discinaceae; genus Gyromitra; species Gyromitra esculenta. The sequence goes on along the minus strand of JBCAML010000020.1, from coordinate 573,881 downwards.
GGGCAGCCCCCACATGGACCCAATTACCGTGTTGGTGCTGGCGCCCCTGGATCAGGTGACGGATCGTCATCGGATGATTCGGAGGAAGAAAGGGCCAGAAAGAACATCGAAGATACCAATCGATGGCTGGCCAACAGAAGAAGAGAAAGAGAAAACCGGCGGCGGAGGACACCAAGTAATGCACCTCCACCGCCACCCCCCCAAATAACCCTGGTGAGATGGTAATTACCATTGATCACAGGTACCCCCAAGCATCACCGTCATCTCGACACCACAAGATCCCGATCGGTGAACCAGAAAAATTCACTGCTGCCACAAACCAGGATCTCAGAGCATGGATCCGAAGCTGCGAAGTATATTTTGAGATGAATGAGTGGCTTTGGACCAGCGACCGACACAAAATCCACTATGCTGCCAGCCGTTGTGAAGGAAACAAGGCTCGACCATACGTTGTTATGTATACCAACAAGATGGACGGAGCCGAAGGACAAATCCAGGAACCAGAGTATGCCTACTGGGCAACCTTCTCACTGAAGATGAAGGAAGTATTCTGCTCTCCGGACGAAAAACGCGATGCCATATATGCCATGGATCGTGTACCCTACACAACCGTTGAGGAATATATCCTCAAAATGAGCAACCTAAATATAAAGGTTGGGATGGCTGGGACGCTGTGGAGGATGAAGGTCGAAGCAAAGATCCCTCTCAAGATACGAGAGTTGATGGTAGGTTGTGGTCCGTTTGACGATGATGTGCAATGGCTGGAGGCCTTACGATCAAGAGGAAGGTTGTGGGAGGAGTATTTGTATCACCAGAAACTGGAGAATAGAGGTCTCCCAGCCACGGATGGTCGTGGGAAAAAGGAGGAGAAAAAGCAGGAGGAACGTCGGGAAAAGGGGTTCAAAGGCAGAGTCAAGAAGGACTCAAAAAGTAATGTCAAGGAGGATACCCCTAAAAAGGATGCCCCTCTCCCCACTAACAACACCGGAGATGCCTCGGGTTGGAAGGCTGCTCATGAAGGGGTAAGTCAGGACCTAGTTGACCGACGCAGACGGGCGAAACACTGCACTAGGTGTGGTCGGCCCGACTGTCACTGGAAGACGTGCGACATGAAGGAACCTCGAACGGTATCATCTGCGCAAGCCGGCGCCAGTCGTAAACGAAAATGGGTCAAGCCCGAAAAGAATGAGCAGAGTGCTGGGGATGCATTAGAGAAGCGTTTGAAGCTAGCGCCCAAGACGAGGGCCGCGACAGCGCCACCTGCAAAAGGGGCCGTGAGCGGAGTTACCGCTCCAAAGGGGCGGATCTCCAGGACCCCTGTTAATCTTTATGCAAATACAAATTCTGACGAAGAAATGTCAGAGAATTTTCACTAGGTCGACTACCGGCGGGCCAGGAGGTAGCAGACGTTAACCAAACATTCGAAACCCTGGCAATCGAAGAAAGAATTGTCTCAATCCTTGAGACCGAAAAATACAAAAACAAACGAAAAAGAAAGGAGGACGACTCTTCGGAATCGTCCAACAAAAAACAACATACAGAACCCACCGTATACGAGCGGCCCCGAGGGCAAGCGCTACTGGTAATCAATGGAAGGAAGGTGGTAGTCAATGTATTGCTAGATTCTGGAGCTAATGTTTTTCTCTTGTCCCCTTTGTTTGTTAGGAAATGGTCGGTCCCAAAGGTGCAAAGAGACGTCCCGTTAACCATTAGAAACTTCACAGGTGAAGAAGTGGTTGGAGCGGGACAAGCCTTTACTAACCCTATTACTATGATCATAGGGAATAATCATACATCTAATGTATCTTGCGAGATTGGGCCAGTCGAGGCTGGGTTAGACTTGATAGTGCCAGGGGTTGGTGGTTGACGAGTCACCGGTTGGAAAACCCTTACGACCACGCAAACTGGAAGTTCGAATCTCCTGGTTGCTGTAACCAGTGCTCTGTGACGACTGCTCCTCTTAATACCGAGAACGATATCGAATATGACGAATGGCTGGGCCTGGACGAGAATGCCCGAATAATTGGCATGGTGCGTGCAATCGATGACGAAGAAACTGAACTTCTGAAGACTCTCCCGGGAGCATACCACCGATTTGTCAGTCTATTGGCACTCCCATCCAGGAATCCTTGCCAGAACGAAGGCCATTCGATCACGCTATTGATCTCGAGCATGGGACAACCGCCCCGTGGGGTCCAATCTATAAACTTTCGGAAAAAGAACTTGAGATTCTCCGGAAGTACTTGGACAAAATGGTGGCCGAAGGAAGATACGGCCAAGCAAGTCACCTGCTGGGTCGCCCATATTATTCGCGCCGAAACCAGACGGAGGGCTACGACTATGCGTAGATTACCGTGGCTTGAACAAGGTGACAGTAAAGAACCGATACCCTCTGCCGCTAATGTCGAATTGCGTGATAGAGTCAATGGGGCTTCGATCTTTACCAAACTGGACCTCAAAGACGGTTTTCACCAGATCCGTATCAAAGAAGGCGATGAGTGGAAAACAGCGTTTCGTACAAGATATGGTCATTTCGAGTACACAGTCATGCCTTTCGGCTTGGCAAACGCCCCGCAACCTTTCAAGATATGATGCATCAGGTGCTCCGCGAATTTCTGGACCAAGGGGTCGTGGTTTATATTGACGACATCCTCATCTACTCAAAGACCCTCGAGGAACATGAGGCCTTGGTGACCAGAGTCCTGCAGCGGTTGGAGGACGAGGGTTTGGCAGTATCCATTAAGAAAAGCTACTTTCACTTGCGGGAAGTTGAGTTTTTAGGGTACATAATTTCTGACAAAGGCGTGTCTATGTCAATGAAGAAGGTCGAGTCAATCCTTTCATGGGAAACCCCGAAGAGCATACGCGATGTTCAGGTATTCATTGGATTCGCCAATTTTTACCGACGGTTCATCGAAAATTTCTCCCAAGTTGCAAGTCCCTTAACCGAGTTAACCAAAGGGGACCCCAAGAAATTCCAATGGGGTGACCGTCAAGCGATAGCTTTCGAGTACCTAAAAGTTGCCTTCACGACAGCACCCATCCTTTGTCACTTTGCGCCGGAACGGCAGACTGTGGTAGAAACCGACGCCTCAGACTATGCGCTAGGTTGCGTCCTCTCGCAGATCATCGATAGCAAGCTACATCCCGTAGCATTCCATTCCAGAAAATTTAATAAAGCCGAACTTAACTACGAGGTGCACGATAAAGAACTACTCGCGATAGTAACCGCCTTCAAGGAATGGCGACATTACCTAGAAGGAAGCAAGCACCAAGCGATCGTCTATACGGACCATAAAAATCTCGAATATTTCATGAAGGAGACAAGGATCCTAAATCGACGACAGGCTAGATGGGCGGAATATTTATCGTCATTCGACTTTAAAATCATATATCGACCTGGATCAGTGGGAGGAAAGCCAGATGCATTATCAAGACGACCGGAGTATTGTCCTAAGGAGGGGGATACAACACAGCCTACAGAAACCATGTTCCGAAGCGGCCAAGTCGATATGACTGGCCGTCCCAGTAAGTCAATCGTTATATCTTTAATTCATAGAAAAGACGATAACACAATTGTACAAAACCAAAACAATAACCCGTTACACTTTACCAAGCTGGACTCAAACGGCAATTATCACCATTATAATTTTAATCCTAATACAACACATGAGGAGCTACTTATTTCATCAGCATCCCTCAAAGCGCTTCAAGTCCTTAAATTTAATTCGGACTTTTTGGAGCAGGTTAAAAGGAAGGTTGAGTCTGACTAAGACTATAAGGAAATTCAAGACTTAGTTAAAGCTGGCAGCGAAATCAAGAGGCTACAACACTACACAGTGATGGAGGAACTCCTCTATTGGAAAAACAGGCTAACAATCCCTAACGATGATGAAATCAAAACTACCATTTTAGAAAATGAACACGACTCCAAGATAGCAGGGCACTTTGGCATGGACAAAACCACAGAACTTGTTCAGCGGAACTTCTACTGGCCTCATATGACCGAGTGGATTACAGATTACGTCCGCTCATGCGATCCATGCCAACATAACAAATCCGTGCGTCATAAGAAATATGGACTCCTGCAACCGCTAGAGACCCCATACGCTCCATGGATGTCGATATCAACAGACTTCATCGTCCAGTTACCCGAGTCGAGAGGATTCACCCAAATATGTGTAGTAGTTGACAGGTTTACCAAGATGGCGCACTTCATCCCACTAATAGAAAGAGCTACAGCAAGTGATGTGGCAAAGGCTTTTGTTGACAAAGTTTGGAAACTTCACGGGCTTCCGAAAGAAATTGTTTCAGACCGAGATGCTAAGTTCACAGGGAATTCTGGACCTCATTATGCAAACTTCTAGACATTAAGTCCAGCAAATCTACCGCATTCCATCCTGAGACCGACGGACAAACCGAAAGGGTTAATCAAGTCCTGGAAGCCTACCTAACTTCGTCAACTACGACCAAGATGACTGGTACGACCTACTGCCGTTAGCGGAGTTCGCTTACAACAATGCCAAAGCCACAGCCACTGGAATCAGCCCCTTCTATGCCAATCATGGTTTCCATCCCAGAACAGCTTGGACGATTGATACGAAGTCAAGAATCCAGCGTCAAAGTTATACGCACATTGGCTTCAGAAAGTAAACGATTTTGCCACTACCTACGCCACCAGCCGAGAAAACATGTCCAAATATTTTGACAAGAAACGACAGGCGGAACCATCCTTTAAGGTCGGAGATTTAGTAATGCTCGACGCCAGAAACATTAGAACCAAGCGTCCAACGAAAAGTTAGCCCCTAAGTCATACGGACCCTTCCCGATTACACGAGTCGGTACTAGAGCTTGCACTTTAGATACAGGAGGTCGGCTGGAGGATATTCCCCACCTTCCATGTATCCTTGCTCGAGCCATACCGGACAAGCGTCAGAAACCGAAAACAAGACCGACCGCCGATTGAAGGTGACAATGAGTACGAGGTGGAATACATCGTCAAAAGCGAGAAGAGAGAAACCAAAGTGGGACGACGAACGATTAGCCGGATGTTATTTCATCAAATGGGTGGGATAGGAAGATGAGAACTCATGGGAACCTGCCGACGAAGGAGGATTAGCCAATACGGCGAAGCAATTGCCGAATTTCACAGTCTTTACCCACAACAGCCTAAGCCATAAGCTGTTTCACATTTGTATTCTTTCGCGTTTAGAATATGTATAAAATGTTTTACTACTAAAAAGAAACTAGCTGAGGGAAAATTTTCCATCGTGGCCAAGTAAACGCGGTGGTTTTTACGTACCCAAGATGCTATAGAACCACTTTGTAATCAGTTAATTATTTTGTATTATAGTTAGACGAGGACGACTAACCTAGGAGGATAATGTTATACCTATTGGTAGGTTAGTTGGTTACGACTTGAGTTCGCTTATGATGTACACATATAGACTAGCGCTCAATCCCAGACCATGTTTGTTATTATTAACCTTGGTTGATTATTAATAAGATTCGGATTGGATGTTTGGTTTCCTTGTGTCATCAATGGCCGACTCTTTCGATCGACAACTTAGATTCGACTTATACGTTGCGTCGCTGGTTAATTCTGACAATCATGTCATACAATAATGAGAGGGGTAGTAGCGAAGGAAAGCATTCAGGGTCTATGGGATTTCTCTATGTTAGTTCATGTTATTACATAGTCTTTGTATTCGACACTTGACTACTATAAGTAGTCCAGTGTTCTACCATTGAGAAGGGTCTTACGATCATTAGCGACGAAAAACGAGCGCTTATCAATATTATATTGTTTCTAGCAAAATTACTTAGTGCAATTTACTCTTTTACTTGTGAATTACTTTTATCTCGCTTAGAGCGCTTGGCGCTTGGCGTTAGTTATTAAAACCTTACTATTGGAAGTTCTTCGGAACTTTCTTTCGTCCCTACTTTGAACCCTACGGTTATCTTTTAGCAGTTCATAAGAAGCAGTTAGGATTTGCGCCTGTGTATTGTGGTGCAGATAGCAACCGGGCAGGTTATAGGGTCTAGATTGTTATCTAAAGCTTCTTGGAGATTTCCTGTGCGGTAAGAAGTACCGGTCTTACAGATTTACAGCCAGCAGTAGCATGGCCGAATCTCAGCATTTCTTGCATTGAGTGGTGGAGGAGGCTGATTTCATAGATTGACTTAGGTAATGAATCGTGGTCTGGTTGCTGGTTGTACAATCTCTTTGTTGTTCGGTTATTTTTCGGTTATAAGTTTTACTAAGGAAAGCGGGGTATTTAAGCGATGGATTTCGGTCGTTCTTGTTCCTTTTGTTCTTCTTTCGCTTAAGACGTTAACTGCTACTTCTACTGTATTATTTAATACTACCTCGATTCTACCTCAGCATCCATGATCGCTATCGCTGTGAAAACCTTTACACTTAACTCGCCGAGTCTCAAGGGCGGGGTTTCTCCTTCAAGTTCTCAGGTATCACGAGATGAGCAGTCTTCTTGAAGAGGAAAGCTAGGCAACAAGAGTGTTCTACGGAGTTCGCAGGCTCTACGAAGTGTTCAAGTATAGAGGACTTGAGGACAGCGACAGCGTAAGGTTATGAGGTATAACCGAGGTTTGTATTTGTAATACACGAGTGGACAATAGAAGACGTTGCTTAAAGAAAGAAGAAGAAAAAGTACAATAAGAGGGGAAATCCCTTCGCTTATATACCCCATCCCAACTCGTTCGATGACAAAGACTTGACTCATTGCAACGGAAACCCAAAGAAACATAAGGAACAACAACGTAACACCATAGCCTCGCAACCTTATACCTAACGAACCAACAACAACAGTCATCCATGAAAGTACCCCCTCCCTTATAGCCGTGAGCTCCTGCGAACACTAACCACATCTTCCTTGGGTTTTTTGGGATATTGTCGGTGAAAGACATCCACTGCTTCAGTTTCCGTATGGTAGTTAGCTGATTCCCACGTGGGTAAAGCATAACCTGTCCATTCAACCAGATATTGCAGTTTCCCGTGGCGAATGCGAGAATCCAGGATACTCTCGACAAGATATTCCTCATGATCGTTGACTTGGACTGGGGGTGGTGGTGGGATGATCTGACCCGGGAATGGGTCGACAGGAGCAGCTTTGATTAGTGAAACATGAAATACCGGATGGTATTTCATAGACGATGGCAGGTCTATCTCATAGGCATGTGCGGAGATTATTCGTTTCACGGAGAAGGGACCACTCCACTTCCAGTCCAGTTTCCTCGAATTCCTAGTCGTCCTCATGTTCTTCATGGATATGAAGACAAGGTCATTGACTTTGAATGAAGGGGCGGGGGTGCGGTGTCGATTAGCACTGGTCTCGAAAGTATCTTGTGCTGTCTTCATTTGAACTCTAAGAAAGTCTCTAAGTTCTTCCATCTTAGAGGCGAAGTCATCGGCATCTAGGGTCTGGGGGGAGCGGTCATTAGAGATAACGGAGGTATCGAAGCGAGGATGGTAACCATAGTTGGCGAAGAAAGGTGTAGCTTTCGTACTGGCTGACTCTTGGTTATTGGCAGCGAATTCCGCAATAGGTAACCATTTTGTCCAGTCGTCTTGTTGGTAAGAAACATAGCATCGAAGATATTGTTCCATGACGGCATTAAGACGTTCGGTTTGACCATCTGTTTCGGGGTGGAAGGACGTTGACATCCGGGCGGAGATATTCAGGCGTAGGCAAAGATGTTTCCAAAACTTAGCGGTAAACTGCGTTCCTCTATCCGAAGTGATATGGGAAGGTAGTCCGTGGAGTTTCCAAACATTTTGGAGGTAGAGCTCGGCCGTTTGCTCAGCGTTGACAGTTGTATTGCACGGGATAAGGTGCCGCATCTTCGAGAGCCGATCTACTACAACCATAATAGCGTCAAAGCCATTAGATTCTGGGAGACCGGTGACAAAGTCCATTGATAGCTCTTCCCAGGGGCGATTAGGGATTGGGAGTGGTTTTAGTACGCCTTGGGTACCGAGGGTGCTTGGTTTTGCTCGTCGACAGGTATGACAGTTCCGCGTATAACGGCCAATATACTCTCTCATCTTTGGCCAATAAAAATGCCTTGAGATAAGTTCGAAGGATTTTTCACGTCCTGGGTGGCCAGCTGAGGGGGCATCATGATGTCGTTGTAGGATGAGAAGGCGAAGAGGGTCATGATCGGGGATATAGAGTTTATGCCGATAATAAAGGTGGCCATTGACCTCGGTACAATCTCCTAGGGTGATCTCTTTGGATTGTTGTTCACCATTTTTGAGTGCTAGGAGGATTTTCTTTGGGAACGGGTCAGCATTATATCCAAGGTTCATTAAATTATCGAGGGAGGCATCCAATTCAGCGGGTTCATTTGATAAAGAACCCGAAAACAAACTCAACTTAGGATCAATGTTCTTCTCCTTTAAGACTACTTGATGTTGGTGTCTTAGTCTTTCATCCCCTTCTTCAGGGAGATCTCCCGATCTCCGAGTCAGTGCGTCCGGTTTTCCTCCTTGTACCCCTGGTCTATAGGTGATGACGAAATCAAAACGTGAAAGATATTCAGCCCATCTGACTTGTCGTCGGTTAAGTTGCTTGGTAGTCATAAAATATTCCAAGTTCTTATGGTCGGTAATGACTGAGATGGGTAGTTCTGATCCTTCAAGCTCTGGTCTCCATTCTTCAAAACATCGGATGATTGCTAGGAGCTCTTTGTCATAGATCTCGTAGTTGCGTTCGGCAGGTGAGTGTTCTTGGAGAAGAATGCGCGGGGTGAAGTACGCCATTGTCATCAAGTTGGGAGAGAACACCGGAGACGAAGTCGGAAGCGTCGGATTCTACAAAGATCTTTTTCGAGGGTCAAAGTGGATAAGTACAGGGCGCTCGGTGAACGCAGTCTTTAGGGCCGAGCGAGTTCGAACCGACAGTCCATTCGAAGGTGATGCCTTTTTGTGAAGGCAGTAAGGGGGCAGCGAGGCGAGAAAATCCTAGAATAAACCTTCGGTAGAAGTTTGCAAACCCTAGGAAGGCTTGCACATCTTTGACACATTTGGGTCGGTTCCAGTCGCACTGCTTTGAGCTTGTCATCGTCCATCTTGATTCCTTCAGGCGTAAGAATTAGGCCGAGGTATTTTATTGATTGGACATGGAATTCGCACTTCTCAGGTTTGAGAAGAATGTTATTGGCTCTAAGGGCGTTGAGAACTTGCCTGACGTGTACCTTGTGTTCCGCGAGGGTATCACTGTATATCAAGATATCATCGAGATACGCTGTGCAGAATAGATCCAAGTATTAGAAGAGAGTCGTTGACGAAGCGTTGGAAGGTTAGGGGCATTGGTGAGGCCGAATGGCATTACCATATATTCATATAAGCCATATCGGGTTCGAAAGGCTGTTTTCCATTCCTCTCACTCAGCGATGCGAATTTGGTGAAAGCCGTCACGGAGATCGAGTTTAGAATACCACTGAGCTTTGCGAGACGGTCCAACGTTTCTTTGATCAGGGGGGAAGTATATCGGTCTTTAACCGTGAGAGCGTTAAGGCCACGGTAATCAACACAAAGGCGGAGGGAACCATCGGGTTTGGCGGCGAAGAGGACTGGAGAACCGGCGGAAGATGAACTGGCACGGATAAATCCTTTTTCTAGGTTGTCTTCGATATACTTTTTGAGAACTAGAAGTTCATCTCGTGACATACCATAGAGAGGGCCAAATGGTGGTTCTTTGCCTTCCTGCAGGGTGATCTTATGGTCATAAGGTCGTCGGGGAGGGAGTCCTTGAGCTTTAGCTTTGTCAAACATATCCAGGTATTCGTGGTACTCGGCGGGTATTCGTTGTCTCCACTCTTCCTTGGTAGTCTTGCTATCGAGGACTCTATTGATTTCGTAGAGGGACATGGAATATACTTGAGTACCCTTTTTCCTGGCGAGCATGCGGAAGCTAGCTGCGCCAATGAAAGCGCGTTTAACTTTCTTTGGAGGGATTGCGGCGACTGAAACGACGGGTTGTTTAGGGGCACAGTGGGTGGTGCAGAATTCAGAGTTGAATTCAATGCTTTTGTTTGCGAATTGTAGATAAACATCATGGAGGTTCATCCAGGGGATACCGAGTACTAGGGGGTAATGGCCTAGCTTGGTGACGAAAAAGGGAGCTTTCTCTGTGTGTTGTTGGATAGAAAGCTCTAGGTGGCAAAGATCGGTAATATCTCCCGAGGCAATTGTTCGGCCGTCAATGACTTCTAATTGGCGAGGGGTTTTGAGGGGAGATAGAGGCAGGGAATGGTGACGCACAAAATTTTCATCAATGAAAGCGAACCCTGAGGCTCGAGTGTCAAGAAGTGCGTGTGTTTTTATAATTTTATTTTGGTGGGAAAGGTTACAAGAGACTACAAAATGTTCCCCATCCAAATTATCCTCCACAAACACATCCGACACTGAAAACCCCGAGATAGAGAACGCTGACAAAGGAGAAAAATGAACCAGAGCAGGGTCACGGAGCGACTCTGGTTGAATTAGTTTAAAGACTCAACTGAGTCTGCTGCATCGAAGGCAGGAAAACGAGGTGGCAAAGGTGGCGGAAAGACAGAGGGAGGCTGGGGAGTACGGCGGCGGTATTAGTGACGGCTCCCTCATGGCGGGACGCTTGGAGGCGGAGGGACAGTTTGAGAAGATATGGCCTTGCGCAGAACAGGCAACGGTTATTGGTTTGTCTCCAGGATTTTTCTTCCGGAGATAATTTCCTTCTTCCGTTTATTTGAACATACCGTTGTTCAGGGGCGGGACGAGAGGTGGAGGTTCGGCCAAAGGAGAGATCCATGGGAACGAGTCCTCAGGAGCGAAGGAGGAGGAAGCGGGAGTATAGGCGGCGGGGGCGGCGGCAGGGGCTGTGGTGCCCCATGGTATTGCGGGCAGCATTCTTCTTTCTTCTTCTTGCTCGGATTCGGTTGTCAGGCGGAGGAGAAAGGCGCAGAGGAAGTGAAGGTGGTGGGGAAGTCGGCGACGGTTACTACCGCTTCTTTCAGCTCGTCCGACATGCCGTATTCAGAGCATCGTTCTTGGCTGACTCGTCATAGTTGAGACGTCCCATGATTCGTTGAAAGTCGGCAAGGTAGGCGAGAAATCCCGCTTCCCTTGTCGGAGTTGATGCAGTTCACGGCGGGCAGTGCCGAGAGGGTCGGGATCGCCGAAGGCTGTTTCGGCGGTGATCAAATCGGCGGCAGAGTTCACGTGGTAGTTCCGTCGGGAAGGACGGAGTGGCGAAGCTTGTTCGAGGAGCTCAAGACGGTGATAGCATACAATATCATATTGTTCTTTGTTGGAAAATCGATCGGCGTTAACCGCAGAGTTTTGACTGAGCTGTAGAACAAGCCGGGAGTTTATCGCGAGACCCGTTGAACTTGTGCAGGTCAGGCATCTTATCAGGCGACCTCGCGAGTGTGAGCAGGAGGGGGTGGTGGCGATGGTGCAGGTGGTGGGGGCGGCGTTACGAAGGCGGGCGATTTCTGCTTCTGCTGCTTGTAGTTGGGATTGGCAGGTATTGAATCTTGCCGTCATATTGTTTCGTTCCTGTACAGCCTCTTGTGTAGGTCTGCATACGTGAGGTTGTCGACCCGTTGTTGGTAATGGGATCGAATTTCTTCGTAGGCGGAGAGCGAGGTCGGCGTTGGCGGCAGCTTGGAAATTCTCGAAGGTCGGGAAGGTCAGGGGCAGGCGGGGTTCTTCGTGGCGGCGTTGGGGTTTATGTGACAGCGTAAAAAAGCGGGGTAGAGGGTGTGGATGAGGAAGCAACGTAATCTCAAGGGCGAGTTTCTCCTTCAAGTTCTCAGGTATCACGAGATGAGCAGTGCTACTTGAAGAGGAAAGCTAGGCAACAAGAGTGTTTACGGAGTTCGCAGGCTCTACGAAGTGTTCAAGTATAGAGGACTTGAGGACAGCGACAGCGTAAGGTTATGAGGTATAACCGTGGTTTGTATTTTGTAATACACGAGTGGACAATAGAAGACGTTGCTTAAAGAAAGAAGAAGAAAAAGTACAATAAGAGGGGAAATCCCTTGACATATCCCCATCCCAACTCGTTCGATGACAAAGACTTGACTCATTGCAACGGAAACCCAAAGAAACATAAGGAACAACAACGTAACACCATGCCTCGCAACCTTATACCTAACGAACCAACAACAACAGTCATCCATGAAATTGAGTTAGACCCCCATAGGACCTGTAGAAACATCATGACTCTTGTCGCTTGACCTCTCGTTTAAGTAGCACTGCTCACCTTCGCGGGGATGCTGAAGGGCTTAACGAGGGATCAAACCGTGAGCTGACCACATGAGATTGGTTTTGCGAGGACGAGAAAAGAGTTTTATGGAAGATCCGATCCTTTTGGCTTCTTTGGTAGAGCAAGAGATAACGACCGAAGTTGTTTTCTTGGTAGCTCGAAGAGCAGGGTCGGTTTTGAGAAAACGGGCGCCGGTGATTTGAACGTCACTGGCATAGAGTATTGCTTCAGAGAGTGTAGTGGTGAGATCTTTTGGCTCTTCCGGGAGTGCGACGGTTGGGATGTTGTGTATTACTACGTTAACATCGGTGGGGGCAGTACGGACTGGGTTGAAGGGGTTATCTTCGACTGGACAGCATTCATTAAGAGTTTTTAAGATTGTTGAGAAGTAAGGGACGAAAGCGGATGCGGGGGTGAAGGGGTTTGCTGTAAAAGTGACTGTGCCTCTGTCGTTGACTGTAGCGGAGAGGCGGCGAGTGGGTAGAGGGAATTGGGCGCTCGTAGTGCGCGGCCGTGGAAACAGGAAGAGATGCGAGGACAGCGGATTCAGAAAAGGCACTAGCCATGGATCGAGATGCAAAGAAGCGTCTTTCTGCAGTGGGGAGAGGGCGGGCAGTCTTCTCCTTTGGGTCTTTTAGCTTGGTTGCGACTTTTTTGGCTGGGGGCGTTGTTGCGTTGTCCTTTGGGAGTGCAGATTTAACCGCTTCGGCAAAGGATTTTTTTCCTTTTTTGGCGGTTGGTGCAGGGTTGGCGGGAACTTGTTCAGCTGACCGCTTGGATTGCAACGAGACTTTATCGATGAGGTTGCTGATGGCGGCTTGGATTTGATGGAGTTGGGATTGGTGATTATAGGAAAAAGAGGAGTTGGCCAACGGGGAGGATAATTCTTCCATTTTGGCGATACGAGCATCAAGAGAGGCGAGGAGGTGTGTAGTGTTGATAGCGAGAGCAATGAGAATTGCTTCGCTTCTGGAAGGGTCGGCAATGGCAAGATCCCCAAAGATTGGAGCAACACCTGTTTGACCAAGGGGCGATTGAGCAATGAGTTTGTTCAGGAGTTCCTGAATCCCGATCATGGCATCATTCGGAATGATGGTGGGCGTGGTGGGGCGGATAGGAGAATTAACTCTAGAGGGAACAGTAGAGATAGGTGGGAAGAATGAGGTGGTAGAAAGATTTCTGCCGATGGGAAAGGGTGAAAGGGGGGCAGATTCAGACATCACTAACGCTAAGGTGAAGCTGAATTTTAGAGAAAAAAGGGGTTATTTTGAGGTGTGCGAGAAGGTTTGCTTTCCCGAATAGGAAGGTGTTTTTCAGAAAAAATTGTGTAGAGGAGACGGAGCGTGTATACGACTCTGTGGGGTATGCATATATATATATATATATATATATATGGGAGCTCTACGTCCGTTCTTTTATTCTGTCTTCTCTTCTCCGCCTCACTCGATATCATATACCGTATACCTATTCATTCTATTCAGCGAGTTGAGGATTCTGCGTTCTGCTGTTCAATATCTTACTGCTTCTGCCAGAGCCAACTAGACCGGGCATGATGGTTCATGTTAGAGTTATGGCTTCCGGGGTCCGTCTGGCTTATCTCCGGTAGGCTGATTAAAGGTCGCAATCACGCAGCCGCGGCCCTTGATCGGGTTTATATACTTTAATGGTCATACTGGAAAAACAGGAAAACAGTGTAATTTGGGGTACAAGGAGGACATGTACTATTATGGCAACCGTCGCTTCTTCTACTATTACAGGAATTCGTGCTCTGTGAGTTAGAGCCTCGATTAAAGGGGGAGGAGAAAGGAGGAAAGACATCCTTGAGATGGCTGGAATCGGTGGTACTGAAGCTGAAAACACGGGGTCTGCTTCAGGGCTGAGTAGCTGTGGTTCAAGCCGGGAGTGGGGGATAGAGCGTAGAGTGGAGAGAGGAGAGAGTGGGAGGTTTTCGCGGTGGACTATGTGTAGTATTGACTATATAGCTAGCATACTACGCGCGCGGTACAGATCACGGAAAATCACTCGATCGACTCATCTAATGTTCCAAGCGAACCAACCCAAAGCAAATAGCGAAAGAAGAAGAGAGAGAAGGGAAGGAAGAGGGAAGGGGGAAAAAGGAAAAAGGAAAAAGGAAAAAGGGAAGGAAAAGGGAAAAGGAAAAAGAGAAAAAAGAAAAAGAGAGATGTTTTACTGATACAAAAAATACTCCCCACACAAAGAAAATAGAGTAAATGGAAGGAAGATACACAATTGCATGGTGTACATGTATGTGTGTATATAGCGCATTCTAAAGCTCCCTCCACCGCCTTTTCATCACCATACTTCCCCCAAGACTCAGTTACCCACGGAAGATCTTAATCCTGTCAAACACATCCGCCCTGCAAATCGGACACTGAACGGTTCTCGCGAACTCCGACGCCTTTCGAATCCCCATCTGATCTGCACACCACTAACACCGCAATCGCCCGTCAGCCAAAAACCGCCGCCCACACACCGCAAGATGGAAGAGAGAGAGCATATGCAACATACCCCACAGAGCACCAAATGGCTGCACGGCAACAACACCGTGTCCGCAATCTGTCCGAAGCAAACCTTGCACTCGCAGTCCAGCACCAACAGTTCCGGCTCCATGGGCGGGGGCCGATCCGCATCGTCCAGCCCTTTCGGCTCCGCCCAGGCGCGCTGTCCCGGGCCCGGGCCCCTGCTCCTCCTGCTCCTCCGCGAGTTCTCTCTGGTGCTGCGGCTGCGCGCGCGGACCTCCCTGCGCATGCGTAGGATGCCTTCGACCGCGCGGTCGATCAGCTCCTGTTGCTCCGGGGTGATGCTTTCGCCGTCGAGGTTCTCGCGGAAGGATTGCAGGAGGTTGGAGGCTTCGTTTGCCGCGGTGATGAGGTCGAGCGGGGTGCGGATTGGGGCGGGGTCAGGGTCGGTGAGGGAGGGGCTTGAAGAGCCGCCGCCGCCGCCGCCGCCGTCAGGGAACCAGACGGATTGGGGCGTGGGACGGATGCCATCGCGCTCGAGCTGCTGGCGACGGTTGTAGGCTTGCCACGATCTTTGGAATCTTGCGTATCACGTTAGTCATAAACGAGGGAGGCCCGGGGCACAGGAACTACATACAGCGCTGAGACGGGGGATACGTATTCTTCGTCGTCGACGTTGCCCCAGACTTGTTGGATCTGTTCTGCGCGCTCGTGCTGCTCGCGGCGTTCACGCAGCTCGCGGAGCTGTCGGAGTCCCTCGCTGGCACGGCCGAGGATGTCGGAGTGGTCGCGCATGCCGCTTGGTGAGCCGGCTTCGCTGTCGGCGGCGCTGCGGTGGGCGGCATATTGGCGGGTTTGCTGCTCGAGCTGCTGGGACAGGGAGGCAAGCTCGGCGGAGCGCCGGGCGGCGCCCTCAGAGAGGTGGGCGAGCTCTGTTTCGATGTCCTGGACGCTGTTGGCGAGGGACCAGACGCGGCCGGGCGGACGCTCAGCGGGATTGCTCGTGGGAGTGCTCTCTTCGCTCTGGTCTGGCGGTTCGGAGCCGTCGACGGTCCGGGGCGGTGTTGAAGCCTGGACTTCGACGGAGACACTGCTGCTGCTGCCGTCCAGAGAAGCAACACTGTTGCTGCCGTCCGTCGCGTTCGAGGCCCAGCTCCGGTCGCCGGCGATGGCGGTGTCGTACCGGCTGCGGGAATCCGAGCGCGGAGCGATGTGGAACTGGTGTCGCTGCGGCGGCGGGGCGAGTCTGGAGCGTCTATCAGCTTCTCTCTGCAGCTCTTCCCGCGCCGGCTGTGTGCTCCTCCCGCCCAGCATTCGTGCGTGCAGACGGCCGAGCTGGTTCTCGAGATCTGTGATCTGGGCGCGGGATTCAACGAACGAGAGCAAGTTCCGAGACTGTGCGGGCATCTCCGCATCATCGGCAGTGCTGCTGGCTTGCGCATCCATCGATCCCTCGCTCCCGCTGCTGTACGTCCTCTCTGACGTCCGCAGGCTCTGCAGCCGCTGCAGCCGTCTCCGTGCATCGCTCAGGCCTGTCGGGTCCGGCTCTGCTGTGCTCGCCAGGGCCAGCTCTGCGTCCCGCTCCCGGCCAGCTCTGCCCACCGAGAGCAGCGGGCGGCTCGGGTTCGGGTTCGGGCTCGGGCGGTGGGTGGGCGGGTTGTTGGTGAGGTACTGCTCCATCTGCGAAAAGGCGCTGGCGAGAGTGCGGCGGGGCGACCGCGGGGTGCTGGATCCGTCGCTGACGTTCGGCCGGGGGAACTCGGGGATTCGAGACTGGGACGCGGAAATGCCGGCTCGGCGAATATTGCTCTCCCAGTAGGCTGTGGCGATTCTCCGTCAGCAGCGGTCTCTTGTGTGTGCGGGAGGGAGGGAGGGGAATCGGGCAGATTTGTGTCAATTATTCAGCTATTTAGTTATTTAATCTGCAGCTTTCTCAGCCGCGCGCGGTGTGTGGCGGCGGCGAGCGGAGATAGTATGGGAAGCAGCAGAAGCTCACCTTTGCAGTGGTCGCAGTAGTAGCTGTATGTAAACACGCGTCAGCGGCGGCATTCACGCCCGGAGCCCGCTCGCAGCTCCCGCTGGACACGGGCTCCGGGCTCCGGGCATCGGGCTGGACAAGCTCACCTCCACCGCGTGCCCTGGGGGACGCTGCCGGCGCCGTCAACATAGACGTAGTAGTCGTGGGTGTGCGGCCTGCTGTCGGAGCAGGCACAGCACCCCGGCGTGCTGAGCATGCAGCGCGCGAGAGTCTTGTGGAAGCACGGCGGCCTCTGGGGGGGCAGGAAGGAGGCCATCGTGGGCGGGGAGAGCAGCTTCACTGGGGGCTTCCGGCTCCGGGGGGTGTTGGGGCAGGTCTCGTCCGCTCGCTGGCTGGCTGTCGCGCATGCATGCAGCAGGGCGACTCGGGGGCTGCTGTCGATGGGCCCTTAAAAGGAGCCGGCACACCGCCTGCGCCCCAGATCCTTCTCCTGCCCTTCCAGAGCCGGGCCCTCCCCCCTGCCGCTGCCACTCGCTGGCCTGCCCCTGCCCCTGCCCCTGCCCCTGCCCCTGCCCGTCGCTGATCGGACTCGGGCTGGCGACCGTTGCGAAGCCTCGCGGTGATCCGATCCACGGGCCGATCGGCGTCGCGGGCCGGGCTGGGATGGGGAAGGGAGCGTCTGTGGGGATTTACAGCTATTCGCCTGTTGCGGCAGCTACATGTATGTATGTGGGCATCTCTTCCTGGGGGAGAGCTGTGCTACTGACTGGTGCACTGGACCAGGGGAGCATCTCGCAGTCTGGATCGAGTGACAGCAGGTGAAGTGGTGCTGCTGATTCCCTTGGAGAGCAGAGCAGCTAATGCAAATACAAATACAGATGTCTACAGACGGAGAACAGGTGGACTGCTTCATGGCATGTACTCTCCCTGGATGTACATGCAGCGGTGGTTTCTGGGAAGGGAATGAGAGTAAATGCCCAATACATGTCCAGTCCAGGTCGAGCTATATACATGCAGCTTGTGCTCTGCGTGAAATCTCTATCGAGGCCTCCAGGCTATTGCGGGGATTCGAACTTGAGCCCTCCACTCAACCAGCAGGGCAGCTACGGGACGGGCCCTAAATCGCATCACTTGGCTGGGATCGTGTCCCTTTAGAGCTTTGAGGGCCGATTTGAGCACCATGCCGTACCGTTCTACGTACTCGGGGGGCAGTTTTCTGCCATAACTACCATGGCCCAAAGCTTCATCGATGCCTGTGGTTTTCAAGAAAACACATTCTCTCATACTAACCTCCCACTCCCCTCGAGAGACTGTCTTTAAAACCCAAAGCCATAGGTGTGGTTCTTTATAGATACACCCAATAACCCGTCCTACCAGCTTTTAACCCCCCACCCACGCATCCCACGATACAGAAAAGCGACAACCAGCACCTTCAGTCACCACACCGCAAAAAAAATGGACACTTCCGCCCAAACCACCGCTTCTGTCCTCCTGGCTACTAACCAGCTCCGCCGCCTCTCGCGCGCGCTCAACACCCTCACTAACAGCTTCTGGGATCTCCGGCGCTTCATCTTTGCTGAAAAACTAGTGGCCGAGGAGTCGCCGTATGCTGATGCAGATGTCGAGTCTATTGCTGATGCAGATGTCGAGACTGTTCCTGAGAACGGGGATAGCGTTGTGGTGTGGTCGTATGAGGCTGACATACGTGAAGATGCTTGCAGATACGTCGAAGAATTTGCTACGGCGATTGTCGACGAGCTTGTGGTAATTGGGTGTGGGCTGCTGGAGGTGGCGGAGACGGTTAAGGCGCTGAAGCAGGAAGGCGTGGGTGTCGAGGAAGTGGGACAGCTGGAGGAGATGCTTGGGAGGGCTAGGGAGCTGGAGGTGGCGCTCTGGACGGAGATTCAGGGGAGGCCGTTGATGGACTTCTAACGGTGGTGCTGGGGTTGAGTGTCTCTTGATTCACTCAGTATTATTTTTTTGGGGGGGAGTGGGATCTTGGTAGAAATTGGAGTAGCCTACATTAAAAAGCATGCGTTTCTGGCCATTTCACCTGTCTGGCTGCCGAGTTCTGATAGAAAAAACCGAGTGATATTTCATGTCGCGTACTTACTCCATCCGGCATAGCGCATGAGCGCGTAAGGTGGTTTCACGCTCGCGCGTTCCGTCGCGTCAACCCCCTTCAGTCCTCCGTCCATCAGTAAAAGTCCCAACTCCACCACCACGCCCTCTCTCTTCAATCCGTTAAAATGGCGTCTGCATCTGGCAAGAAGAACGCTATCGACGCCTTAATGCGTATTCCCGAGTACTTCTCTCCAAAAAAGAAAAAAAAGACCTTCATGCAAATTGCCCTTCAGACAGCTAACCTCTTCCCCCTCGAAACAGCCCCGAGAGAACCTTCTCCGCCCTGGAGCGTGTGCAAGCAGACTATGTCGCAGACTCGCGCTTCGTCGTCCAGGACAGATCGTACCAGCAGCAGTTCTCGGATATGTATTTCCTGCGACTAGCGAAGCTGAAGCCGGCCGTCATGGAGTCCGCGACGGAGGCATGGGACGACACCGAAGTGAGCTCTCCCCTACCCACCTCCCCTCCCCTCCCCTTCCCCACCTCCCCTCCCCTCCCCTTGCCCACCTCCCCTCCCCTCCCCTTCCCCACCTCCCCTCCCCTCCCCTTCCCCACCTCCCCTCCCCTCCCCTTCCCCACCTCCCCTCCCCTCCCCTTACCCACCTCCCCTCCCCTTCCCCACCCACCCTCCACCCCCGGCTTAACCCCACCCTTCTCTAGATCGCCGGAGAGAAAGTCTTCTGCGTGGACCGCGTCCTCGACGTGCGCCAAGGCGAGATGTGCTGGATTCTCGGAACAGTGTACATGGACATGCCGCTGAAGCCCAACATTCTCGACGACATCACGAAGGACCACTGGATCGCTGCGCCGCCGGCGCGCAACAAGTATACCGACCCCGGACACGACCAGACCATGCTGGAGGACGAGTCTGGCCGGCTGCGCCTCGTGGGCGGGATCCTGTCGACGCAGAACTTGGTCACTGGGTGTGTCATTGCCGTCATGGGGAGCGAGACGCACAACGGTGATTTCGAGGTGGTGGACTTGATTATTCCGGATTTGCCCCCGCAGCCGAAACTGCTGGAGGAGGAGGCGAAGAAGAAGGAGGGGAGGGGGGGGGGGAGGGGGAGGAAGGTGGTGCTGTGTAGTGGCCTTGGGTTCAGGGGGGATGTGAAGGAGGGGTATGAGATGGAGTTGTTGGCGGAGTGGTTGTTGGGGGAGATCGGGGACGAGGAGGTTTGTTGACTCTATATCTCGGATTTGGGGGGGGAGGGAGGATAGGCTATTGACATGTTTCCAGGAGCAAGAAGGTGCATCATCAATTATCCGTCTGATCCTCGCTGGCAACTCCCTCGGTACACCCCTTGCGATACCTATTCTTGCCGGCGAAGAAAAGGCTAAAAAATACGGATACGACGCTTCTACCTATAACGCCTCTCCCGCTCTGGCGCTCGATAACTTCCTCTCGCAGCTCCTCCCGTCACTCGCGGTAACCATCATGCCCGGTGAAGCCGACCCAGCAAACGTCTCGCTCCCGCAGCAGCCGCTCCACGGGGCGATCTTTCCAACCGCTAAACAGTATGGTGGGAGCACATTCGACCGCGGAACGAACCCGTGGACAGCAGAGGTAGATGGCGTGACCTTTTTAGGCACGAGTGGGCAGACGCTGGATGATGTCTACAAGTATGTCGAGGGAGACGATCGGCTGGGTATGGCAGAGAGGCTATTACGGTGGAGATTGGTGGCGCCGACAGCGCCGGATACACTATGTTTGTTTTTAATCCGTCTCCTTCTGGCTGACGACTAGGTTTGGTTTTTTTTTTATACTAATGTGGCGCACAGGGTCGTATCCATTCCACGATAAAGATCAGTTCGTCATCGAAGAGTGTCCGCACGTCTTCTTTATCGGAAACCAGTCAGAGTTTAAAACTAGCTTACTTAAGGGAGCGGATGGACAGCAGGCACGCGTGGTGCTGATCCCGAAGTTCTCGGAGACGGGCCAGGTTGTGGTTGTGGATTTGGATACGCTGGACGTGGAGGCTGTAAAGTTTAGTCTGCGGGAGCAGAAGGATGAAGAGGCTATGAAGGAGGAAGAGGAATAGGATTGGGAAGGAAGGAAGGAAGGAAGGAAGGAAGGAATGGGAATTTGGGGGGGGGAATAATAGACTATAAACGGAATGTAAAAAAAAAAGTTCTTAAAAAGGATTGGTAATGGCAATCGGAGTTATGTCTTTAGAAAGTACGAGGCATTTAATTGAAATGAAATAGATACTTCCTTTTTGACTCCGGGGGTGTAGTTGGGATGGGTGTGGTGCTGTTTCTGGTGGTATGGATATGGCTTATTTTCTCTGGATTAGGGTCACACGTAATCACTCGGCGTGATGTCTCGCGTGTTATTGGTCCGTGAGGCGGTAGTGCTGAGGCTTCTCAAGTATACTGGCTGCCAGGGAGAAATTACGGCTATCTGGAGTGTTGGAGATATTTCTCCTAGGGTAACGTTTTGGGAGCCCTAGGGAGTGGGCGCGGTACAGCATGGCCCCTCCATCAGTCAACTTCCTTCTCTGTCAGTCAACCACTCAGTCACCCCATTACTCAATATATTTCATCAATCCCTATCAAAGAACTGCAAACAATAGCTTATTTACCGGAAACTTATTCATCATCTGTTTGCACAAGATTGACACCATCTGTCGAATGCTAGCGATTGGCTTTCCAGCTCGCTACAACGCCCTGAGGACATGGTCTGTGGATTTCGCGAGCCAGAGTTGGTGGTGGTATATTGAAACGGAAGAGAAACAGTGTTCAAAACCAGCCGATGGAATATCTCCTCGCTACTACAGGCAAGGAATCAAAGAATGCCATGGGGATGGAACACTAGATTCAACCGGCAAATTCAACGACAACTACCTACAACTTTGAAGAATATTTAGGTACGTTTCCTCTCTGGGCGCAGTGTTGTTGTTGTGTTTGTGGATGGGAGGGAGCCTGGACCATTGGTTTTGTATATCTGCTACGCTGCTCGCAGTCTATTCGCTGGACTGCGAAAAAGCGACAGTGGGGTTTCGCGGAGGGATAGGGTTTTTGGATGCTCCATTTGATAGGGTGTTTAACTTGCACTCCTGATGCCTGACAAGACCTGGAATGGGATTCTCTCCCGTTCGCTCAAGCTATTGATCTGAAAGGATATTTCCGCTATTTACTTCTCTCTCTGAATAGATGGATGTTGGATACGGTAACGATGAGTTTTGGGAATACATGGTATAAACAGCACTGATAGACAGGCTGGGTATGTTCTGGTAGAAAACACATTAGGAAATAATTCACAGTTTGTCTAGGGCTCGAGGACGTATCACAGGTTGTGAAGGGGTTTTTCGATTTCGCGAATTCTATTATGGTCCACGGCGATAATACCATTCTAGATCAAGGTGGAATTTGGCTGCACTAGCACCGGTGGACCGATAAGCCTTCCTGAATAAGTGCCGATGGGCTAATCAAAGTGATAAAGCCTGGGCCTTCGAATATACTCACGAATAAATTGCGCTTCAACAATCGATGCAATCCGTGCATGGGTATAGAATATCTACAGATGATAGAATTTAGCTAATTCCGAGTGTCACAGGTCGTTCTCTCTATTTTCGAGGTAGATATCGAAACATCCTCTACTGGATCGTTCTATCAGCTCAAGTTTAACGGAGAGCTGAGCACACTTCAAAAAAGGATGGGAGATATATGAACCCTTGGATTATACGATATTTCAAGCCCGAGAGCTTACTAGACAGTGGGAGAAGTGTGAAATAGCTTGTTGCTCGCGGTTAAATTTGCTGTTTAGAGGTCGGAGCACAGCTCCAGGTATAACAAAAGCTGATTATTTGTTCTAGTACTTCATACCTATATTCGGTGTTGATGTGGATAACAGTACACCTTGGCTCGTTTCGGACAGCTTTCGGAGCACATCTACATCTTCTTGGCTCTTCCTTGGCCCCCCAGTTTATACTGGCTTCCCCTTGAATAAGTTCGTGCTTGTTTACGTCTGCACATAGGCTGACTTAGCAAATATTTTAGTTTTTGGTGAGATGAGACCTTTGAAGACATGGAATGCTCTCTATAGTGAGATGTCGTACTCAACCTAGGAAATACCACTGTGACCAACACGGGGTCTCCTTCATAATATTGTTTATCGGACGAATTTACAATTTCAGAAGCACTCTCGAGGCGTTTATATTGATACGGTCTTCCATTTGTTTGGAGCTTGTTTCCTCTTCAGTCAATACATCTCCATTAATGCTCGCGCTTGCATCCACAAATCACGCAAAAAAACCAAATTTCGATCAACGCTTTCTCTAATAACTAGGTGGATTTAGGAAGGCATTATCTCAAAATCTATCTGACGTGTGGGCAGAACTTATTTAACTCAGTTAAGTGGACTAGATTAGGAGCGTGCAATTTATTACTAAAGGGAGTGCATGGGAACGAAGAGGAGAGGTCGCTTCTCTCTTCAGGTCTCCCCCAGCTCGATTGAGTTTGGGATTTACTTTGCTTCTTGCTGCGAACTACCGAGAAATTGCCTCCACAAACCTTGCGAATTCTAGAGCCAGATAGAGACTGGCCTAACTAAGAAGCTCGAGACTAAAATAAGGCTAGATAACGGCAATATTGAGAATTTGCCTGCGGCGGCGATGGAAGATGTATCACAAGACTCTGAGCTAGTCGCGCAACATAGCTAATAGGTAGCAGAACCGTAGAAGGAGGATCTAGAGATATTTGGTTCAAAAAATTATTAATCTCTAGGGGTAGAGTTTGTTTGAACTATTAAGCTTGTCTGTTGTATCATCTGATTCATTACCAATAATTATCTTGAGCTCTGAGGTATTTCATTTTAGTGGTACGTGCTATTGGTACTGTGAATGTATGTTCTTTTCTCGATGATACGGCGAGGGAAGAGGTATAAACTAGGCCAAAATGCAAAAAAGCATGGATGATGCATGTACAATTTATAGGCAAACCCGTCATATATTATCACTTGCCATCTCTCTGAAACAATAGCTCTACGCGGCTCGTCTATTCAACATCTCTCGAACAGTAGTCGTATCCTCACTTGGCTATGTCTGAAAATCCTGCGGTCCGTTCAATAGAGCTTGCTCGCTGATGTGGGTTTCATTCTACTGAACTATGCGGAGAAATAGTCCTAAAGACTCTTATCCTAACGCTATCCCAACCTAACTACACGTGCCAGCAAGAGGAGTCTTTCAGAAAGTTAGGGCGTCCTTTCTGTCCTTAGTAAAATAAAGGTTATATCCCAACAATTGTCAGTTCAGCTGGCCAACAATAAATTGAGAATAGCTGCATGTATGTATTTACAAACGCCAAGACGAGTGATGTCTCATGGTTCACAGACCCGCAAGGAGCTCTTAGTTCTACATGCCACTAGCATCCTTATCGTCCAACTGTACATTCTCCCCACCTACCCACCATCCATACAGTCTCATCTAAACCTACGCTACCCACTCCCACCCATAGAAACCAAATCAAGTCAAAAAAAAATAAAGCGTCTCCCTCTTACTCCACCTCCTTCCGCCCCGAAAAGAACTTCTTCTGTTCCCGACACCGCTCGCTCACACACATAGGACATCTAAGTTCCAACTGCCTACTTGCTCTAGCACCACCCTTGAGATGCTGATGTGCAATATCCGCCAGCGCCTCAATAAACATTGGATCGCCATTAAGTGACTCTGCGCGCTTGATACCGGGCTGTTTCGACTCCGCGATGATTTCGAGGTCAAGTTCGTGGAGCGTTTCGATATGGTCGGCTTGGGGATGTTAGTTATTATACCCAAAGAGAGGAGAGGGGGAGGGATTACATGTAAAAGCGATAGGTATCAGTAAGAGGTTAGTCTGGCCCTTCTTGACATACTCCGCGACAGTATTGCTAGTCTGTGCGCCCAGCCAGGGAGACGGGCCAACCTGGGATTGCCACACGAGCCTATAAGGGTTCTTGAAGCCAAGACGCTGCATCACCGCATACACCGTCGCTGCTACTTCCGCCGGATACGGATCGCCTCGGTTGACGACCGACATCGGAAGACTGTGTGCTGAGAACAGTAGCACAACCTTCTCGCGATCTTCAGTCGGATAAGACGCTAATGAGGTTTCAACGTGTTTCGCTACTGTATCAACGAGCCCTTTATGGGTCGGCCATCTATCGATAACGCTCCACTCGATCTTTCCCTCTGGATCATATTTCTTCGCAAGCCGCCATAGCTCGTTCAGCGAGCTCCCGGTCGTGGAGCAGCTATACTGCGGGTACTGCGTAAATGCCACTGCGCGCCGGACCCCGTCTTTTTGCATCTGTAGAAATGTGTCTTCGGTCAACGGCGCAGCGTATCGGAACGCTACGTATGGTTTGTGGGGTGCTGTTGAAGGATGTAGTTTATCGAGGAGCTTGCAGGACTCGTGGGCTTGGTGTTCAGACCATTTACGGATCGGGGAGCCACCACCGATCACGGAGTATTGTTTTTCGATCTTGGAGGTGCGGTTGCGCGCGATGAGGGGGCCAATGTATTTTTGGAGTCGACCGAGAGGGATTAGGTCTGCGTCGGCCTGGGAGGGGTTTTGTTAGTTTGTTTTTTGGATGGAAGGGTGGAAGATTTGAGGGGGGAGGAGTACAAATAGTCTTGAGAGGAAATCATGGACTTCTGGGACTGTGCTGGGGCCGCCCATGTTTAGCAGGACGATTGCAGTGCCATTGGAATCCGAGCTTGGTGGTGAGGGTGTTGCTGTGGCTAGGGTGCGTGCGGCGGCGAAGCTGGAGGGGACTCTCTGGGAGAAGAAGGTGCTTGGGAAGACTGCGGTTCGGGAGAGCTGCTTCAGGGGTATTCGGGAGGACATCTTGAGGCAATTATACAATTGAGTGAATCCGAGGAGTTGAGGGGAGAGGGAAGATCCCGGACTGGTGAGAGTTGAAGTAGAGTTGGGATTCGGGCCACAGGGTTTATCTTATCGATCGTGGTGGCGTGTCCAGGGTTGCGCAGATCTGCGCGCCATTACTAAACATCCGCTTCATGGACAATCACTCAGCCAGGTTAGCTGTTCTGTAGATGCATCCGCCCTCCCAGTCGTATCGCTGCAGGACGCTGCGGCTATGCTTTACTTTCGCGAGCAGATCTCCTGGGGTCTATAAATGATGCAGTCCATCTCCTTTCGTCAGTCAGAGACTTAGTGCTACGAGTTACCTTTGATACACGACTCCTCGCATTCCTGCCCGTCGCTGATTCTAGTTTTGCTTTTGATTTAGGAGTGACTGTTACCTCTCAATCTATCGTAAACGCGAAATGGATATAAGAGGGCTTAACTAGCAGACGGACAAGCATTTTGCTACAAAATACTCTGTATGGAGTGCGCCAAGAAAGCAAAAAGGGTATGAGACAGAACACGCAATTTTAGTTCTGATTTGCTAATAAGCTTTGTATTGGGTGCTCAAGCACCTAAATCGCTTTCTAAGAAACCCTTAAAAATTACCTCCTGTAGGAATATTTATTGGATTACTTTAATTCACCAAGTCAGCGGTCACAGAGAAGCTTGCTGGGGTCTATCAATATGACCTGACGTCAGGGAAATTGTCAATACCGTATTATCTCGACCATAACGAACACTAACAGGCTGAGCGGTTTCAAATCGACCTTCACAAAGCTCACCAAGCTGCTTGAAAAATATCAGAAATGACTTCCCGAACCAACAACTAACAAGCAACCGGGTCTCCAGATATGGATATTTTTACCTAAGTATTTTGATCTAGTCCGGCCCGGGCGTGTTCATTATGACCGAGATAGTACGGTATTCTTGTTTCATGGGTTATTAATGGAGTTGTTGGGTGTAACAACATTGTAAACCCTATCAAGAGGCCAGTCGTGTACTGGCTAGTCAAGTAGATAAGAGAGTAAATCGTTCACATGGACGTAAACATCTGTTGCGTGTCTCATATGCTCTTGTTCTCGCTGGAGATTAGGATGTCTGTTGAATGCCGGATGTTTTCACTCCTTCGACATTAGTAGCCGAAAAATGCATCGATGGGAAATGGTATTCGCTTCAAAACCGCTTTTTAGTTGTAAATCTAGCTATCTCCGAGTTTTTATCGCTGATATGGTTGACGGGTTGGCGGATGGTTCTTTGGTGTGAGGTGCAGTGGACAAGGAGGGCCGGGGATCTACAGACAGTATTGACGCTTGATACTAGATGCTAGCGATATTCGTCTTGGACTGGAGGCAATTGCATAGTCTTCGAGGCTCCAGAGTGAGAACGTTCTCGGCTCTCCGTTCAGCATCTGACCCTGGGATACCATCACTCTGGGGGTGTATATAGGTGCGTTCCATCAGCGTTCCTAGGGAGCACTATTTTCCTCTCGGGGATTCTGTACAGAACAATGTCCCTTCTCATTATCGCTCGTCTCCCCCCAAAACGCTATTTCGCCTGTATTAGGAGTTAGGATATACTATGCCGAGTGACTTGTGACGATGTGTGCTTGATTTTCGCTCGGTCTCTATTTGAGCATCTGGTTCTGGCTCATCAGATTGTTTTATTTATCCTACTGTAAGCGAGTTTGCTACGGCTTCAACTATCTGCCGAGTGATTCGTGATGATGTGCACGATCTCTGTTATATCTAGGTCCCATCTTCTCTCTTCATCCCTTACCAATGCAACAGATTCATCTTATACTCCTCGTACCCCAGTATCTCGGTTTATTTGAACCCTCCATTCTCATCAGACCCCTTTAGTACTCTGCCCCTGTACCATAAACACCACGTTCCGTCAATTACTACAGTCGGTCATCTCCTCCTACTTCTTCCGCGTCACTCATATTCATCTCTTCAATTATTACAGAATCAATATCCACTCCTCTGAGCCCTCTCACCAGTTGAAGCCTTCACCTACTTCCACTAGACAGCTCTCTTACATCCATTTCTCAACCGCAATACCCCCATCCATCCAAAACCCTATAATACCACCAGCATGTCACGCCAGAATGGTCACTCTCACACAAAATCCCCTCCATCCACTGCCTCCGAATTCCCACCTCCACTATCCCATCAGCCACCAACCCCTACCATGATCCATAATGCACTCTCAAACCCTCCATTCAACTGGAACGGCATCCCCCTCCGAAGCTTCCGTTCCCCAGCCAGCCTCTCCGAATTCAGCTGTCTCGAAGAACGCGGTGAGTTTCTCACACAAGGACATAGACACCGCTACAAGGGTCTAAAAACTGCTCTCGAAAAAGACCTTATCGACCTCTGCCGACGCCACGAGATCGAGACCGAGATGGAACCCTCACTAAGGGCCGCAATCGAGTACCAAGAGACTCGAGAATTCCACCAAGAATTCATGGCGAAGCTGCGGTGGGGACAAGACTCGAGCCCGCTTCTGCTCCGACCTGCTAATTTCGCTGACACGGAATCTGCAGAAGCAGAGCTGGACGAACACGTATTATCGCATGAAGAGTTTCACAAGGCTATAGTTAAGTTTGTGGATCAGGGCTTGAAGACTCGGGTTCCGAGCATTAGAATTTACTTTGAGAATTATCCGGGCCCGAGTGTGGCGTGGGTGGTTCAGGACTTTTACAGAAGACAGCTGTTGGCACGGGAAACGGCGAAGATTGGCTTGGAGTTTCAGCAGATGTGGGAATGGAGCGAGCGGTATTGGAACTTTTTTGAAGCTGCGACTAAACTAAGGGAATGGGCCAGGAAGAGGGTTGATGCGGCAAGGCTGTGGTGTTCTGCTGCCGTTTTGCAGGAATACGATACGAATGTTTTAAATTGGAGTTTAGCTATAGAGTCTAGGAAACGCAGACACCAGTGGGCGGTGTTGAAGCGGATAATGAAGACCTATGAGTTCCGGGATGAGAAATTCCCCGAAATCCAAGCACCTGCTGGCAGGAGTTTTGGACGGTATTTTGGCAAATATGGGAAGAAGCAAGGTTGGTACCCCGTGGATAGCGAGCTAGAGTGCAGCAATGGTACCGGGAGTGTAGTGATGCAGCAGATGGACGGCGCAGAGAAGGTTCTGGAAGCTGGAGGATCACTGGTGCAGGCTTATGTATGGGTTGTTGACGGATGCTTGGAGAGTATCCTGCAACGCCCACGTGCTATTTCGCCATCTCGAACAATTGAAGAAGCAGATGCACTGCTTGTTCAGATGAGAACTGATGCAGATACGCTGCTAAGTAGATTGAGATCGGAAGCGGGAGCTGCGCCAGAGGCTACAGAACCAATTCCTGAGATGGCGGAAGAGCTTCCGGACCCTACAGATGATTCGAACGGTGACGCGAAAGTGGACACACAAACATTTATGTCGTCTTTAGTAGGGAGACTTATCAGAGGTGTATGTGGTTTTTAATTTCTAGACGGAACATACGTAGTACGGAACTGATATTGTATGATTGACAGACATTCGCAAATCCAGAGCCCTACGAACCGATAACAGATTGGCTTACTAGTTGGAGGAACCCTAGGGCAAGTACTGATTCTATTTTTTGTCTTTGCACTGCTGTTTACGAGATGTTGACTGGAAAGTCGCTGGAGTCTTTAGGCTCAATGGCCTGGAGGCCTGAGGGCTTAATCTTCACAGAATGGCTATTTGGCATCTTTAGTTCTGGTGTGTGAGAATGGGAGATTTGTTGGTATGGGGCGCTAAGGGGTTTTTATTTCATTCAGCGGCTGCTGTATCAGAAGGAAGCATTCAGAACATACGATGCGCTTTGTGTTTCTGTTTCTGAGATGACGTCCTCTTCTTTTCTGGAGTAGTAATACAAGACCCACCCCAGCGTCCTGGGGCGCTCAAAAGAATAAAAAACAATAACTCGTTGGTCCCGTCCAATTTTGAAAATCCTTATAAAGAAACAAAACTACCTGCAGAAACTCTCCCCTCTTCTTATACACCCCCATTTTCAATAGAAACACGGTAACAAAATAAAAGTACAACCTCCTCGAGGCATAGAAGTCTTAAAGGAGAAAACCCTGAACAAGCCGATGCCCAATAACCAACTCATGGCGTGCGTGGTACCTTGATGGTTTACATCTTTTCTGATCAACAAAGTCCCGAAATACGCTCGCAAACCTCTTGGCTACTACGTAGTCCGAAGCACAGTAATTACATTACCTCCCAAGCACCTTCCCCAACTAACAGCTCGTCTTTTCTTCCACTTTGACCGGGTATCCGTACTCATCAAAACCCTCCACCTGCCAATAGCTGATGCTTCAACATCATGATCTGAGTCTGCTGATCTGCCGGCAGCGCCCCGATCTGCTCCGGCGTCAAGCTTAGCACCTGCTGAATCAACGCTGCCCTCTGCGGATCATTTTGCACCTGAGGCTGTGGCTGCTGCGGCTGCTGCTGCGGTGGCGGCGGGGGGACATACTGACTCTGCGGCGGGGTCGGCATAGGGTGATAGGCAGTATACTGCTGCGGTGGCTGCTGCTGCTGTGGGGGGGCCACAACTGGCGGAGGAGGTGGGGGAGGCGGCTGGACAGCCGGAGTAGAAGCCACCGCCGGGGCCGCCGCATTCTCAATAACCTGGGTAAGGACCGACGTATCCACCAAGTTCATAAGCAACAGTGCCTGAAAAATGGCATAACTGAGCTGCGGAGCCTGTCTCAGCAGCTCCGTGGCCTTCAGCGGGTCCGTCGTAACCAAGCCCTTCATCTGTTCCATGATCTCCAACAACCGCACCGGCGGCAGCGTCGACAGTGTCCGCGAGATCGCATCGGGCGCGTTCAGTCCAGCCGGAATATCCACGCCCTGGGGCAGCGGCGGCAATCCCGCGCTCTGCGGCAACGCCATCGTGGTACCCGGGCCAGCAGCCGCACTCTGCGGCGGCATAGGCATATCGTCCATTCCGTCTGGCGCGTTCCCCTCGTGCGAGAAGTCGACGCGCAGCTTCCGGCCCATGATTTCGTGGTTATCGAGGTTGCGGACTGCCGACGCGGCGGTTTCCTGGTCGGCGTATTCGGCGAAACCGAAGCCCTTTGGACGCCCGGTTTCGCGGTCGTATACCAGGCGGAAGGACAGCACGCGCCCGGCGGAAGAGAAGATCTCGGTTATTTGCTCTTCGGTCAGACCTGCGGGCTGTTAGCTGGATTCTGGAGATGAAGGTATTGGGGGGGCGATGCATGCCGTAGGGGATGTTGCCGACGAAGACGATCTTGCCGGTCGGGGCTCGGTCGGCGGGAGGCATAGTGAGGATTGGAGCGGGAGTCGGCGGGAGCGGGAGTCGGCGGGAGCGAGACAGCCGGCGTAGGGTGTTGTGGGGGCGGGGCGGGGCGGGGTGGGGTGGGAATGGTGGTCGATGGGCTGGCGAGTGGGATCTTCGCCGCTGGAGCTGGTCGTTTGTTTGGCGTGTTACTAAGCTTCCGCCCTGTGGCAGAGCCGCGCTTTCTGTGCCGTGCCAGGGTTAGGGTACGTTGTTTATTGCTATTTGTGTATTTGTTCGGAGCAAGAGAACAGCTCGGCGGACAGTGCTCTGGGGCATCATCCTCAGACAGAGGCTGGCAAACAGTCTGGAAGCTCGGCGCTCTGGAGAAGCTGCTCCCTGTTTTGCAGGATCTCCAGTTCCTCCGCCTCAATCCAATCACCTCCTTCTCTACTCGTGAAACAACCTTCTCCTCCCCATCTTTAGCCAACAGGCTTCTGCATCGGGGGAAACAGCTGCTTCCGTTATTGCGCCCTCTAGTAAATTCTCCGACATGTACTGCTCCCCGAAAACGACCCAATCCGGCAGCCTCCATGACAATATCAACGATAATGAACGAAATCCATTCACCAGCCCACGCACTTCCCTAACCTCTCCTTCCAAAATGCTACTGAAAGCCTATCAAATCATTTAAACTGACGATTCTTCCACCTCTGGATTCACCCTCTCTAAAAGCTGCGTGCATAGACTTTAAGCCACATGTAATTAAGCTAATTTCGTCTACTGGCACATCGTGCTGGAAACTGCCTGTCTAGCGTAGCCTTTGCCACCGACACTCGTTCTGTAAAGTACTCTGTGGGCGTAGGATTGAGAATTGGATACAGTGGATCACTGGCAATATTTTCTAGAGAAGTCACTCGGCTTTACAATGGATATAGTTCCCTTTGTTAGATATGGTAGTACGCTAGAGTATATTTCTAAAATAAAATAAAACATCTGATTCAGATACTGGTTAAGTGAAATACACCCCACAATTGAACTTCACACCCTAAGAACAAGAAGAAGAAGAAGAAGAGGCAACAACACTCTCAATAAACCTCCGAGCCTTCTTATAATCAGCAACGATATCGTCCATCTCCTCACCTATCTCCAAAAACTCCACCTTGGTCCACCTCCGTCGCTCAGGCGTCCGCCCGCCCGCCCGCTTCAGCATCTCGAAATCGGTGTATACCTTGTGTATGGAGACGCCGAGAACATTCTGTCGCTCTACTAGGTCCGTGGCTGATAGCTCGCATCCGGGGGAGTACAGGTGGTCCTGGACTTGGCTGTTGAGCTGCATCAGGCGGTATTGGAGGGTTTCGACGGATTCGAGGAAGGAGGAGAGGGTTAGTTGGTATTGCAGCATTGCTGGTTGGTTTTGTTTTGTTTGATTGGTTGGTTGGTTAGTTGGTTAGTGGTTTTAGGGGGTGAGGATTAGTTGGTTGGTTAAGCTGTGATAGAATAGAATAAAGTGAAGTATAGCTCAGTATTTATATATAAAACCATGGGATCAAGTGGTTAGCTTGATGCTTTTCAAGCCCAGGCAGGGCTTGGGTTTGAAGTTGGTTAAAGTCATGAAAACAGGGAGTCTGTCATCTTATTTTTTTTATTCAAGTTATTGATCAAGTTGGGATACGAAAGCTGAAGCCGTTAGAGACGGTTAAATAACCCCATAACTTGCAGAATACATACACCGTTGGATAAGAGGAATCCCTTCTCCGAGCGGCTTCCCCCCCTCCTGTTTTATCGGCATTAACTACAACTCTCAGGTTGCTCGGTTACTTCTAGAAACAGTGACTGGAGTGAAGCATTCTCAAATCATGAAGTATCACTCGCTGAATTGCAGCGATGTTTAGGCACCTTCTTAAGGAAGCACGCCCATTTGCACGGAAATTTACTAGGAAACTGCGAAACACATGTACGTCTGCGGATGAAACCAAAATCCCCCCACAAGAAAAACTAGAGACCAATTCTATATACCTAGTCTCACGGTTGAGTCTCTCAGTTAAGCCCTTCGGTATCCCCGAAGGTGAGCAGTGCTACTTAAGCGAGGTATCAACTCGTTTCGATGAGTGCAAGGTTTCTACAGGTCCTACAGGGAGTATACTTCAAGGCGAAGTATCGGCGATGGTTCACGGCGACAGCGAGGATTACGAGGAGAATCAAAGTGGTATTAAAGCGATACAGAAGAAGGTAAACGAGAACGTTGCTTAAAGAGAAAAGAGAAGAAGAACGAAACACGAACAACATCCGTCCTTTAAATACCCCGCTTTCTCCTAGCAAACCCGATAACCGATAACAACCGAAATACAATGACATTATACAACAACCCGAAATCCATAACAACGATCGAACCGAAACCTAACCCTGTACCCCATCATTAATCCGTGAAAGTAGCCCCCCGTTTTAAGCGTGAGCTCCTGCGAACCTTAGGAATAACAGTAGTCGTCGTAGAGAGAAATGCATCAAGGGCCGCAGTTTCCTGGAGATATTCCGCAGGTTCCCAAGTGGGATGGGCGTATCCAGTCCACTCGACAAGGTATTGTTGATGTCCACGGTAGGTTCGTTGTTCGAGGATTTTTTCGATAAAGTATTCCTCCTGTTCATTAACAACAACTGGTGCTGGAGGAGGTATAACTTGTCCCGGAAGAGGGTCGTTGGCAGCAGGTTTCAACAAAGAAACGTGAAAAACAGGATGGTATTTGACCGAGGCAGGAAGGTCAACTTCGTAGGCAAAAGGGGATACTATTTTCTTAATAGGATAGGGTCCCATCCACTTCCAGTCCAATTTTCTGGCATTGCGTATCGTCCTGATGTTTTTCATTGAAACGAAAACTTGGTCATCGATTTGGTAGGACGGGGCTGGTGTACGATGCTTATTAGTGGCATTCTCCTGGATATCTTGCGCCGTCCTTATTTGCGTTCGTAAGTGATCGTATAAGTCTTGCATGGTCTGAGCAAAAGAAGCTGCATCGAGACTTTGGGGAGAAGTCTTCGTAGGGATTATAGAGGTATCGAAGCGTGGGTGATAGCCGTAGTTCGCAAAGAAAGGAGAGGTTTTAGTACTGGCTGATTCTTGATTATTAGCAGAGAACTCAGCCATCGGTAACCATTCGCTCCAGTCTTCCTGTTGGTAGGACACATAGGAGCGCAAGTATTGCTCCATGACGGCGTTAAGTCGTTCTGTCTGTCCATCTGTTTCAGGATGAAACGCAGTGGACATTCGAGATTGAACTCCTAGGCGTTGACAAAGCTCCTTCCAGAAGTGGGCCGTGAACTGAGTACCTCGATCCGATGTGACGTATATGGGCAATCCGTGGAGCTTCCAGATATGGTGGAGATATAGATTAGCCACTTCTCTGGAATTAACCGTCGTGTTGCAAGGTATCAGGTGGCGCATTTTTGACAAACGATCTACTACTACCAGGATTGCATCATAACCATTGGATTCTGGGAGACCTGTGACAAAATCCATAGAAACTTTCATGGATAACTGTTTTCATTGGTTCGTCAGATATAGGGATACGAGGTTGTTGTGTTACGTTTCTTTGGGTTTCCGTTACAATGAGTCGGGCTTTGTCATCGAACGAGTTGGATTGTGGTATATGTCGAAGGGTTTCCTCCTGTTGTACTTTTCTTCTTCTTTCTTTAAGAACGTCTTCTATCGTACACTCTTGTATTTTACAATACAAACCTCGGTTATACCTCATAACCTCTCGCTGTCGCCGCTCTCAAGTCCTCTATACTTGAACACTTCGTTGAGCCTGTGGAATCTCGCAAACATTCTCGTCGCTTAGTTTTCTTCAAGAAGACTGCTTATCTCGGGGGATACCCGAGAGCTTGAAGGAAAACCTCGCCCTTGAGATTACGTTGCTTCCATATCCACACCCTCTACCCCGCTTTTTCACGCTATTTATATAACCATCGTCGCCGCCATGAGTAATCCCGCCCCGCCCCTGGACTTTCCCCACTTTTGAAAATTTCCAAGCCGCTAACGCCGATCTCGCCTCTGCTTATGAAATTCGATCCCACTACCAACAATGCGGTCGATAACCTCACCTATGCAGACCTACAGCTTGAGGAAGCCACACAAGAGAGAAATAACATGACGGCAAGCGTTCAACACTTGCCAGTCGCAACTACAAGCGGCTGAAGCAGAAGTCGCCCGCCTCCTTAACGCCGCCTCCACCACCTGCGCCGCTCGCTGCCACCGCCTCCCGCTCATACGCAAGCGAGGCCGCTCCGACAAAATGCCGACCCAGATAAGTTCAATGGGTCCCGCGACAAACTCCCCGGGTTCGTACTACAACTTCGATCAAAACTATCGGTTAACGCCGACCGCTTTCTCCAATAGAACAATATGATATTGTATGCTATCAGCCGCCTCGAAGCGAGCCGCCCTCGAACAGATCCGCCACTCCGTCCTCCCGATGGGACCACTACCTGAACAACGCCGCTGAATTAATCACTGC
Organism: Gyromitra esculenta; assembly: GCA_038503075.1. Taxonomy (NCBI): domain Eukaryota; kingdom Fungi; phylum Ascomycota; class Pezizomycetes; order Pezizales; family Discinaceae; genus Gyromitra; species Gyromitra esculenta. Next base: position 538,401 of record JBCAML010000020.1, on the reverse strand, counting down.
CGGAGACAGCTTTCGCGATCCCGACCCACTAGGAACCGCTCGCCGAGAACTGCACCAGCTCCGACAAGGGAAACGGGATTTTTCCGCTTACCTCGCCGACTTCCAACGGATCATGGGAAGGCTAAATTACGATGAATCCGCAAAGCGACGCCGAGTTCGGAATGTCAGACGAACCGAAAGAAGCTGTGAACCGTCGTCGACTTCCCCACCACCTTCACCTCCCTATGCGCCTTCCTCCTCCGCTTAGATAATCACATCCGAGCGAGAAGAGAGGAAAAGAGAAATACTGTCCGCAATACCATGGGACAGTTCAATGCCCCTGCCGCCGCTCCTGCCGCCTTTGTCCCTGCCTCTTCTTCCTTTTCCCCTGGAGGGCTTGTCCACATGGACCTATCCTTCGGTCGAACCTCTACCTCCCGCCCTGCTCCTGAACAACGCTATGTTCAGATCAACGGGAGAAGGAAACTATCGCCCGAAGAAAAAACATGGAGGCAGACCAATAACCGCTGTCTGTTCTGCGCTGGAGAAGGACACATCTTCTCCAACTGCCCCTCCGCCTCAAAACGTCCTGCCATGAGGGGAGCCGCTATTAACGCCCCCGCCGCTCCTCCTGCTTCCTCCGTTTTTCCACCGCCCCTGCCACCTCGCTTTTCTGCCTTCGATGCAACAGACTCAGTTGAGTCTTTAAACTAGTCCAACCAGAGTCGCCCTGTGACCCTGCTCTGGTTCACTTTTCTCCTTTGTCAGCGTTCTCTATTTCTGGGTTTTCGGTATCAGATGTGTGCGTGGAGGATAATTTGGATGGGGAACATTTTGTAGTCTCTTGTAGCCTTTCCCACCAGAATAAAATTATAAAAACACACGCGCTTCTTGATACCGGAGCCTCAGGGTTCGCTTTCATCGATGAAAACTTTGTGCGTCACCATTCCCTGCCCTTGTCTCCCCTAAAAACCCCTCGCCAATTGGAAGTCATTGACGGCCGAACAATTGCCTCGGGAGATATCACACATCTTTGCCATCTAGAGCTCTCTATCCAACAACACAATGAAAGAGTACCCTTCTTCGTCACCAAACTAGGTCATTACCCCCTAGTACTTGGTATTCCTTGGATAAACCTCCATGATGTTCATCTACAATTTGCCAATAAAAGCATCGAATTTAACTCTAAATTCTGCATCTACCACTTTGCCCCCAAACAACCCATCGTTTCTGCCACCGCTATTCCCCCTCTAGCCAAGCTCAATGCAGCCTTCATCGGTGCTGCTAGTTTCCGCTTTCTTGCCAGGAAGAAGGGTATCCAGGTTTACTCCATGTCTCTCTATGAAATCAATAGAGTTCTTGATAGTAAGACTACTAAGGAAGAATGGAGTCAACGAATACGCGCGGAATACCATGGGTACCTAGACATGTTCGACGAAACCAAAGCTCAAGGACTCCCTCGTCGACCCTACGACCATAAGATCACCCTCCACGAAGGAAAAGAACCACCATTCGGCTCTACGGCATGTCACGAGATGAACTACTGGTCCTAAAGAAGTACATCGAGACAACCTGTAGAAAGGTTTTATACGTGCAAGCTCATCATCTGCCGGCTCCCTGTTCTCTTTGCTGCAAAACCCGACGGTTCACTGCGTCTCTGTGTAGATTACCGAGCGCCTTAATGCCCTTACCGTCAAAGACCGCTACACTTCCCGCTCATCAAGGAAACCTCGACCGCCTCGCTAAAGACGGTACTCTAAGCTAGACGCAAGAGACGGTTTTCACCAAATCCATATTGCCGAAGGGGAAGAGTGGAAAACCGCTTTCCGAACCCGATATGGCCTCTACGAATATATGGTAATGCCATTCGGCCTTACCAACACCCCCGGAACCTTCCAACGCTTCGTCAATGATTTCCTCCGAGAATTCCTGGACCTTTTCTGTACCGCTTATCTCGATGATATTCTCATCTACAGTGATACTCTTGCTGAACACAAAGTACACGTCAGACAAGTCCTCGACGCCCTTAAGGCCAATGATATCCTTCTCAAACCAGAAAAGTGCGAATTCCATGTCCAGTCAATCAAATACCTCGGCCTAATCCTCACCCCTGAAGGAATCAAGATGGATGAGGATAAACTAAAAGCTGTGCGAGAATGGAGCGACCCAAGTGCATCAAAGACGTTCAAGCCTTTCTGGGCTTTGCGAACTTCTACCGAAGGTTTATCTTAGGATTTTCCCGCCTTGCCGCACTCTTACTGCCTTTACTAAGAAAGGCACTATCTTTGAATGGACAGTCGAAGTTCGAACTCGCATTTGAAGCTCTCAAGGAAGCCTTTACTAAAGACCGATACTTATTCACTTTGATCCACGAAAAAGATCTTTGTAGAATCCGATGCTTGAAACCGTCTCGGTGGTGTTCTCTCCCAGCTCGATGATAACGGCATACTCCACCCTGCGCTTTCTTCCAGAAACACTCGCTGCTGAGTGCAACTACGAAATTTACAATAAGGAACTCCTAGCCATTATCCGTTGCTTCGAAGAATGGAGACCTGAACTCGAAGGCTTTGAACTACCCATATCTGTCATTACAGACCATAAGAACTTAGAGTATTTTATGACTACTAAGCAACTTAACCGGAGACAGGTCAGATGGGCAGAATATCTCTCACGCTTCGACTTCGTAATTACATATCGGCCAGGAGTACAGGGAGGAAAGCCAGACACGCTGACTCAGAGATCAGGAGATCTCCCTGAAGAAGGGGATGAAAGACTACAACACCAACACCAGGTAGTCTTGAAGGAAAAGAACCTTGACCCTAAGCTGAGTTTGTTTTCAGGTTCTTTATCAAACGAACCTGCTGGATTGGATGCCTCCCTCAAAATATTAATGAATCAGGGATATAATGCTGACCCGTTCCCACAAAAAATCCTTCTAGCACTTAGAAATGGCGAACGACAATCTAAGGAAATCACATTGGGCGATTGCGTTGAAGTCAACGGATACCTTTCCTATCGGCAAAAACTCTATATCCCCGATCATGATCCTCTCCGCCTCCTTATCCTACAACGACATCATGATGCTCCCTCCGCTGGCCACCCAGGACGAGAAAAAACCTTCGAACTCGTCTCAAGACACTTCTATTGGCCAAAGATGAGGGAATATATTGGACGATATACCCGGAATTGCCATACTTGCCGACGAGTTAAACCAAGCACCCTCGGTACCCATGGCGTTCTGAAACCGCTCCCAATCCCTAATCGCCCCTGGGAAGAGTTGTCAATGGACTTTGTCACTGGCCTCCCAGAATCTAACGGCTTTGATGCTATTATGGTTGTTGTAGACCGACTCTCGAAGATGCGACACCTCATCCCGTGCAATACTACCGTCAATGCCAAACAGACCGCCGAACTGTACCTCCAAAATGTTTGGAAACTTCATGGACACCCATCCTATTTAAGCTCTGATAGGGGAACGCAGTTTACTGCAAAGTTTTGGAAATACCTCTGCTCGAGACTAAATATTGCTGCCCGTATGTCGACTTCCTTTCATCCAGAAACCGACGGCCAAACAGAACGCCTTAATGCCGTAATGGAACAATACCTTCGTTGCTATGTCTCCTATCAACAAGACGACTGGTCAAAATGGTTGCCCATGGCCGAGTTCGCTGCAAATAACCAAGAGTCCGCCAGTACGAAAGCATCACCCTTCTTCGCGAATTACGGCTATCATCCCCGGTTCGATACCTCTGTTATCCCTAATGACCACTCCCCCCAGACCCTTGATGCCAATGATTTCGCTTCCAAAATGGAAGAACTCAGAGATTTCCTGCGAGTACAGATGAAGACTGCCCAAGATGTCTTCGAATCGAGTACAAATCGGCATCGCACTCCCGCTCCCTTGTTCAAGGTTAAGGACGAAGTCTTCATCTCTATGAAGAACATAAGGACAACGAGGAACTCGAGAAAATTAGACTGGAAATGGAGTGGCCCATTCCCGATTAAACGAGTGATTTCAGCGCACGCATATGAGGTAGAGCTACCGACGTCAATGAAGTACCATCCGGTATTTCATGTTTCACTAATCAAGGCGGCTCCTGTCGACCCACTCCCGGGTCAGATTATTCCACCACCACCCCCGGTCCAAGTCAATGACCATGAAGAATATCTTGTCGAGAGCATCCTCGATTCTCGTATTCGCCATGGAAAGCTGCAATATCTGGTTGAATGGACAGGCTATGTCTCACCTACGTAACCAATGATTATCACGCGAGACTGAAGAATGGGACGTCTTTCACCAACAATATCCGAGTAAACCCAAGGAAGGCCTGGTTAGTGTTCGCAGGAGCTCACGGCTATAAGGGAGGGGGTACTTTCATGGATAACTGTTTTCGTTGGTTTGTCAGGTACAGGGGTACGAGGTTGTTGTGTTACGTTGTTGTTCCTTGTGTTTCTTTGGGTTTCCGTTGCAGTGAGTCAAGTCTTTGTCATCGAACGAGTTGGAATGTGCACAGATATGTCGAAGGGATTTCCCCTCTTGTTGTACTTTTTCTTCTCTTTCCTTAAGCAACGTCTTCTATCGTACACTCTTGTATTTTACAATACAAACCTCGGTTATACCTCATAACCTCTCGCTGTCGCCGCTCTCAAGTCCTCTATACTTGAACACTTCGTAGAGCCTGTGGAACTTCGTGAACACTCTCGTCGCTTAGTTTTCTCTTCAAGTAGCACTGCTTATCTCGGGGGATACCTGAGAGCTTGAAGGAAAAACCTCGCCTCGAGAGAAACTTCCTGCCATGGGCGATTAGGGATGGGTAAAGGACGGAGAACACCTTGTGTACGTTGGGTAACCGGCTTAGCCTTTTGGCAGACATGGCAGTTGCGTACATAACGGCCAATCGACTCTCTCATTTTCGGCCAGTAAAATCCTCTACTTATAAGCTCGAAGGTTTTGTCTCGTCCTGGGTGCCCTGCCGCAGGGGTGTCGTGGTGTCTTTTGATAAGTTCCAAGCGAAGGGGGTCAAAGTTTGGCACATAAAGATTTCCTCGGTAATAGAGTTTATCGTTTTCATTCGTGCACTCGCTAAGGGTGATTTCCTTTGACTGTTGTTCCCTGTTCTTCAAGGCTAGAAGTATTTTTTCAGGAAATTTGTCAGCGATATATCCTTCTAGAAAGAGTTTTTCTAGGGGTGCGTCCAGTTCAGCGGCTTCATTTGACAAAGAAGCCGACAACAAACTTATCTTGGGGTCTATATTTTCCTTTTTTAACACCACCTGGCTTTGGTGTGCTAACCGTTCATCTCCTTCCTTGGGGAGATCTCCTGATCTCCTTGTCAAAGCGTCCGGCTTCCCTCCTTGGCTTCCTGGTCTGTACGTAATCACGAAGTCAAAGCGTGATAGGTATTCCGCCCATCTGGCTTGTCGGCGGTTAAGTTGTTTAGTACTCATAAAGTACTCAAGGTTCTTATGGTCGCTTATGACATCAATGGGGTGCTTCGAGCCTTCTAGTTCTGGTCTCCATTCTTCGAACACTCGGATTATAGCCAATAACTCCTTGTCGTAAATCTCATAATTGCACTCGGCTGGGGAGTGTTTTTTCGAGAAGAATGCGACTGGGTGTAGAACTCCAGCGTCATCGTATTGAGATAGCACTCCTCCAGACACGAAGTCGGAGGCGTCGGTTTCCACGATGATTTTCTTGTCAGGGTCGAAGTGAATTAGAATTGGAGCGGTGGTAAAGGCATGTTTCAGGTTTTCGAAGGCAATATCCGCCTCTACAGTCCATTCGAAAGTGATACCTTTTTTTGTTAGGGCCGTAAGAGGGGAGGCTAGTTTAGAGAAACCGAGGATAAAACGACGGTAAAAATTGGCAAAACCTAAAAATGCTTGTACATCTTTAACACTTTTGGGGGTACCCCATTCTCGCACTGCCCTTAGCTTTTCCTCGTCCATTTTTATGCCATCAGGGGTAAGGATGAGGCCTAGATACTTGGTTGTTTGTACCTCGAATTCGCACTTCTCCGGTTTGAGCAAGATGTCGTTGTCTTTGAGTGCCTGGAGTACCTTTCGTACATGGACTTGATGTTCCGCGAAGGTATCACTATAAATTAGGATATCATCAAGGTAAGCTGTGCAGAAAATGTCTAGGTACTCGGTGAGGCAGTCATTAACAAATCGTTGGAAGGTTCCCGGGGCGTTGGTCAAACCGAATGGCATGACTTGATATTCGTATAAGCCGTAGCGGGTGCGAAAGGCTGTCTTCCATTCATCTCCCTCGGCAATGCGTATTTGGTGATACCCGTCACGGAGGTCCAGTTTGGTGTACCATTGTGCTTTCGCAAGTCGGTCTAGGGTTTCACGGATGAGGGGAGAAGTATAGCGGTCTTTGACAGTGATAGCATTTAGACCTCTATAATCAACACATAGTCGGAGGGAGCCGTCTGCTTTCTTTACAAAGAGTACGGGGGAGCCGGCGGGAGAGGAACTGGCACGGATAAAGCCCTTCTCTAGATTGTCTTCGATATATTTCTTTAGAACAATAAGTTCCTCCCTTGACATTCCATAAAGTGGTCCGAATGGTGCATCCTTTCCTTCCATCAACTGTATTCTATGGTCATAGGGGCGACGTGGAGGTAGTCCTTGTGCTTTTGCTTTATCGAACATGTCTAAGAACTCGTGGTATTCAAGGGGGATCCTTGATTTCCATTCTTCCTTGGTTGTTTTATTATCTATGAGTTTGTTTATTTCATAGAGCGACATGGCGTAAGCCTGAGAGGAACGTTTCCGGGTGAGGGTCCTAAAACTGGCGGCACCGATAAAAGATAGGTTTAGTTTAGGAGGTGCGGCAATTGAGGGAACGGAAACAGTGGTAGAACCGGGGGCGCAGTGGGTGGTGCAGAGTTTAGAATTAAACTCAATGCGTTTTTGGGCAAAGTGGAGTTGGACATCATGATAGTTCATCCATGGAATTCCTAGAACGAGGGGGTAATGTCCTAGCTGGGTAACGAAACAGGGGGCTTGTTCCTGGTGTTGTTGGATGGAGAGATGAATATTGGCAATGTGAGTGATGTCTCCTGACGAAACTGGGCGACCATCAATCACTTCTAGTTGTCGGTGATTTTTTAAAGGGGATAGAGGTAGGGAGTGGTGACTCGCAAAGTCTTTGTCTATGAAGGCGAATCCCGAGGCTCCAGTGTCCAATAGTGCATGAGTTTTAATAATTGTATTGTTATGGGAAATGTTACATGAAATAACGAAATGTTCCCCATCCAATTGGTCCTCCACACACATGTCCGACACTGAAAACCCTGAGATAGAAAAAACCGACAAAGGTAAAGAAATGGGAACCAAGGCAGGGCCACTGGTCAGCCTTGGTTGGACTAGTTTAAAGACTCGTTGGAAGAGTCTGCAGATTCTAACGCAAAAAACTGAGGAGGAAGAGGTGGTGGTGGAAGTGAGGAGGCGGCGGGTGTACGGGGAGCTGGTGGGGCGGTGAGGGCCCCTCTCATCGTGGGTTTCTTGGGGGCAGAGGGGCAGTTGGCGTAAGAGTGGTCTGGGGCCGCGCAAAACATGCATTTTCCAGTGGAACGACGCCACTGTTTTTCTTCCTCTGATAGTTTCCTCCTTCCGTTTACCATAGTATATCGTTGGTCTTGAGGGGGGCGAGAGGTGTTGCTAGTACGGCCGAAGGATAGATCCATAGGGGCTAATCCTCCGGGGGTAAAAGAGGAGGCAGGGGTGAAAGCGGGGGCACTGAATTGTCCCATCGTATCTCGGTTATTCCCTCGCTTTTCTGCTTTGCGAGCTCGGATGCGGTTGTCCATTCGGGTAAGAGTGAGGATGGTGTCGTTGAGGTTTGTGGGGACGGCAGGGGCGAACACCATGGCTTCTTTCAATTCCTCGGACATACCGTGTTCGAGGGCGTCCATTTTGGAGTTTTCATCGAAGTTAAGTTGCCCCATGATTCTCTGAAAATCTGCTAGATAGGCCGAAAAATCCCGTTTGCCTTGACGGAGTTGGTGTAGTTCTCGTCGGGCTGTACCGGTGGGGTCGGGATCTCCGAATGCAGTTTCCAGAGCCGTGATTAGTTCTTCGGCGCTAGTCCATGTGGTGAGGCCAGAGGGGAGTACCGTGTGGCGGACTTGCTCCAGGGCTGCTCCTTCTAGTCGATTTATGGTGTAGAGGATCATCGTAGTTTCATTTGCAAAACGATCTCGGTTGACCGTAAGCTTGGAGCGGAGTTGTAAGATAAATCCTGGGAGTTTGGATCGGGACCCATCGAATTTCTCAGGATCTGGCATCCGTTCTGAACGGTGGGACATTGCTGGAGGTGGGGTGGCGCTGAGGTTTGGTGGAGCGGGGGGGGCCTGAATGCTGGCGCGAGCTTCGTTTCTCTCTTGTCGTAGCCGGGCAATTAGGTTGGCCGTTTCCGTGATGTGTTGGTCCTGTTCAGCGGCGTGGCGGAGAGCATTATCAGTTTGAATGCGGGCGGTATTGAGTTTGACCTCACTCTCTCGTTCGCTTTCCTGGAGAACGTCAATTTGGTCTTCCAGGGCTTGGTTGAGGTCCCTAAGCTCATTATAGAGCTCTGCGGGGTCCTCTCGATAGGCTTGGGCAAATGCTTCTCTAGTGGGGAAGCGTTTTGCGGCGACTGCGGCTCCTTCAAAGGAGGAGGCAACGGGGGCGGGAGAGCTCATGACCTTGACTGATCGCACGGGAGGGAGTTGGTGCGTAGGTAATGTTGGTCAAGCCACTCGGGGGTGATCTCGACAAGAGTTTGGGGTTTTCGCGGCGTCAGACAGGGGAAGATTTGTAGGATGGATTGGCGAATCCAACCAAGGGCTTCCATATAGGGGCGTCGAGTAGGAGGTGTAGATGATGAAGCAACGTAATCTCACGGTTGAGTCTCTCAGTTAAGCCCTTCGGTATCCCCGAAGGTGAGCAGTGCTACTTAAGCGAGGTATCAACTCGTTTCGATGAGTGCAAGGTTTCTACAGGTCCTACAGGGAGTATACTTCAAGGCGAAGTATCGGCGATGGTTCACGGCGACAGCGAGGATTCTGAGGGAGAATCAAAGTGGTATTAAAACTGATACAGAAGAAGTGTAACGAGAACGTTGCTTAAAGAGAAAAGAGAAGAGAAATAAAACACGAACAAAATCCATCCTTTAAATACCCCGCTTTTTCCTAGCAAACCCGATAACCGATAACAACCGAAATACAATGACATTATACAACAACCCAAAATCCATAACAACGATCGAACCGAAACCTAACCCTGTACCCCATCTTTAATCCGTGAAACCTAGGTGGTGACAAAAAGCTCATCTGCTCTAATTAGGTGAGACCACAACCTACTTATCACGAGCCGGAGATTCGACAGGCTTACCTATGGTGAGCTGAGTTCGATACTACCTTGGAAGTCCAAGGTTATTCCCATTAAACTGTATCTTAGCCTAGCGTTTTCTACTAAAAACAAGAAAAACACGAATTGAACTCAGTTAGGGGCTACATTATCTAACCTTTTTAACACTGATGGATATATTGTACTATCATAAATAAGAGATCGAATTACGTGGCTAGATCTAGTATAAAAGCGCTATTCAATGTTAAAAGCGCAAACGAACTACATAGCTACACTATGCAAACAAAAACCCATCAGGAATAAATCAATCTAAACCCCCAAAACCGTAAAACTCCAGAACTACGCAAACCAAACTACTGCTCTACCTCACCACCACTCACTGCCTCGCTACCACTCGTTATCTCACTACCACTCACCACTTCATCGCCATCCACTTCACTCCAACCCGCACCCTCAGACTCCAACTCAACCCCCACCTTACTCTCGATCAAAACTTTCGTCTTCTCCGCCAACTGCATAACATTCCAAAACTCCCTCGCAACACCCACCCGACTCTCCCTAGTTTTCCCTAAATTCCCATTAATCAACAGCATCTCAAACTCCCCACGCAGGCTCACCAGCGAGTCTGCAATCGCCGTCTGTCGAGCAATCATCCCCCTGATCGCGGCGCTGTCGACAGATACAGAGCCCGCGTCTCTGTAGAGGGTTTTAAGCTTGCTGTGGAGCGGGTGGAGATCGGTTAAGATGTGCGACATCGCGGTTGGGGTACGCTAGGCAAGGGTTGTGGTTAGGTTAGGTTAGGGTGTGGGGGGTTGGAGGTAGATGTAGATCGGAGGGTGTATTTATAGCAGCACCGATACATAGAATTTATGGTCCTCAGTAGAGCCTAGAGATGGTACCTGGGTATCAGGTAGTATTGAGGTTTGAAGGTGGCCAGTTATCTGCCATGTTGGACCATCGTAGCTTTCGAGTGGTTTATAGCTTTTAGAGTAGTGTTTTCGTCACCCGGGATCACTCGGTGGGTGTTGGGATTTGAGGTAGATTGGTACCCTGCTAAAGGGCAGAAAAGTACATATGTAGATAGCAGGGGGAAACTTGCTTTATATATTTGCTCTCTAGCCAATAGGAGTACGTACTCGTTCTACGGGCTCTCTAGTAACTTGGAAGGGTCTCGGCGATCCCTTCAGCCACGGCCCGAAGTGGGTTAGTAGACCGCGGATACCCGTCTAATAATCGGAGGCCTATAGAAAAGGTGAAACAGAAGGTGTTATATGAGAGTGAATATAATGGGGCTTATTGGAAAGGTATGCTGTTAGTACTATACGATGCGGAGAACATGAAATATACGTTCACTGCTCTTTAGACAGACAGTACTGTAACCTTCTGTCTTAGCTTGACACTAGACTTCAGGTTATATTTCTCTCGAGTCTCTGCTTAATTCTTAGAGATATCAGTAGTTTCTAGAGACCCACAGCTACTAAACGCTGTATCGCTACACAGTTCATGCACGTGGCAGACCCTGTGCGGTTGCACATCTACCTGATATGATCTGAAACAATCGGTCACCAAGCGTCTACCCACAACTCAAGCACTGCTCGAAGAATGACATTAGTTTTAACTTTTGTAGCACCGTAACGTCACACTAAAGCCTCTTCTTTATAGGTATTATAGAGGCTATGCTCAGTAGACTAGTATGAGCCCTCTGTGGTGTAGTTGGTATCACACCCGGCTGTAATTGCTTGCTCACCGGTTGGTCACCAGTTCGACTCTGGTCGGAGGGACTCTTGATATAAAATTTTTTTCGTATTTATTCTGTTGACCGAGTCACTGGCTTTTTGGATTTTTTTCCTCAAAAAGTAGGGATTCTGCGAGTGAGAGCCTGTGCATCAGCTCGGCTCAGAAAAAGTGAGCTTTGGTCGTACAAGGACGAACGATCACCTGAAGACCACGGCTATAGGCGGATCATATCTGGTTTATCTGATCTGCTATAGTACAGAAAAAAAAAAGGGTCTGGTATCAGTAATCTTCCCCAGCCTCAGTGAGGTTATTTCTTCCTTTTTTTCTTTTTTCTAGTGCGAGATACTGGGGTGGAACAAAACAAATAGAATAAGGCAGACATGTGAACAACAGTTGATAACTCTTGTTTCTGGTGTGGGGGGAAGCGCTGTTTCCCCAACAACAAACAATCAGACAATCGGAATCTCCCGGCGGTATGTAAGGAGGGGCATTGATACACATGAGGTTTGACGGGCGCCACATGCACAGGAGAAACGGGCAGAGCTGCCATGTCAGTAAAGGGATCTCGGGCGGGTTTTGTCCATAACGCTGGGGATTTTATCCTACGGGAATGACTTTGGTTCGTTTTTTGGTGGCTGCCAGATTGAGGGCGAGATCTAATTCTCCGTTCAGCCAGACACCATGTGCGATGCTCGGTTCCGCTGTTTTGGGAGACTCGGAAGCTTGGCGTGACATCGTTGGGCTGTAGCTAAGCTGGCCGTCAAAGAGAAAACACTGGACGCGCTTCTGTTCCTCCCTGCCTGCACAACCCCCCTCCCATCGCGTCCCTTTGTGCCCCTCCGTTACATATTCCCTTTTCTTCCCCCATCGCTGTATCCTCAATCCTGCTTCATCGCCGTCCATCCCTCCTTCCTGCTGTTTTCATCGCAGCCCCATCGTCCCGCCAGCTATCGCTTACATTCGTCACATCTAATTACCACCCTCCACCCTCCAAACACCTCCCCTGCCATCCCAGTCTCGCCATGGCACGTCCCAACAACGTTCCCATACAGGAAGACCCCTCCACCGACGACGACGACCTCTGCGCCGCCCCATTACGTACGTCACACGCCTCTCGTCCACACACTTCTTCGTCGGATAAAGAGAATGCATCCGCTAAGACTGCTAAAGGGAAGGGCGTTAGTGGTGGTGGTGGTGGTGGTAGCAGCAGCAATGGCGGTGGTGGTTTAGCAGAGATGGATCCAACACAGGCACTGCACAATAGGGTCCTAGAGGAGGAAGGTGATCGCGATGCCTATGATCCTGACCAGGACCCGGAGGAGCGACGGCAGGTAAAGAAACAGTATCGTGAGCTGTATAGGAATTTCCAAGGTACCTTTTTCTCCCCTTCGTTTTGCTTGCTTTTTTTCAATCGCCTCCTCTCACACCCCCTTCATTGAGCTCTATGGCTGGCCATGTTTCACATCCTCCTCTCATCCCAACTAGCTCAACAAACTAACAAATCACCCCATCAGACAACAAAAACGAATACCTCCAACCCACCTCCACAGGTCTCTACGACACTTTCGTTGCCGCCGAAACCCTCTTCCCAAAAGTCAAACAAACCTCCGATGCAACCCTCGACTCCAAGCTCCTCGTCGCCGCCACAGACCTCGTCCTCAAGAAAGCTTCAAACCTCAGTTATGGCTCCTCTGGCATCGGTATTGACGCTGACGAATTCGTCGGAAAATGCATTGCCTTCATGCGACACGGCCGTCGCAGAGATCGCCACGTTGAGCAGCAGGAGGAGGAAGATGGCCCGACAGACGACGCAATGGACTGGGCATATCTGGGTCGTGAAGCTGCGTTCAAGGGGAATAAACGTCCTGCAACAACAGACTTTCTCCTTGGTCCACTGAGCGTCACGAAGAAGGTGCGTGTGTTCAGAACGAGGCGAGCAGCACTCAAACGCGATAATGCAAATCTAGTACGGCCGGTGGAGGTTACGCAGGATGAAACCACAGAGACAGGGAATGGCAGTGGTACGATGACGGCGCTGGTTAAGGGGATTTACGAACTGCTCAAAGACATTTTCATGAGGTCTCCGAGATACCAGGAGGGTGGGCTGAATTTATTTAAATTTGTGGTTAATCCAGAGAGCTTTGGACAGACGATTGAGAATATCTTCTATCTGAGTTTTTTGGTGAAGGATGGGTTTGTGGCGCTTACCGAGGATGATAATGGGTTACCAGTTCTATGTAGGTTTTCCCTACTTCCAGAGTGGCGATGGGATTAAACTAACTATACTCCCCGCCTACAGTCTGTGCAGACCCTCCTTCGCAGGAAGACCACAAGAAAATGCGCCTCGCACGCAACCAGGTCATTTTCCCAATGACTATGTGGGAATGGCAGGAAATGAAACGTGTCTTTAACATCACAAAGCCAATGATACCGACACGAGAACAACACCGGGAACTTACGAGTTCTACTGGGTGGTACTCATAATGGGGCTTCTGGGGTTCTGATGTGAGGGAGGACTTGAGGGATATATTTGTAATCTTGGGTTGGCTATCTGTTTTTTTTCGTCTTTCGTTTTTCGTTTTGTGGCGTTTGGTATTCTGTAGCCAAACAGATTGGGGAAAAAAGGGATAGGCTCTCGTTCTTTTTTTTCTTCTGTAGAGTTTTTTTCTCTCTTTTTATTAGGTTAGTTTCTTTAGACATACTTTTTTTTTCTCTCTCGAGGAGTGAGGAGTGAGGAGTGCGTTCTTCTTGGTTCCCATTGATTATGGGTATTAGTGTATTCGTATCATTTACGAGGGATCATCATGTATTTGTAGATATTTTTATTTTCTTCTTTATTTACTCTCTTTTTCTTTCTCTCTCTCCTTCTTGGATAATTGATTTTTTTTATGGGGTTTGGTAACGTTTTTTTATATATGTGTGAGGTTGTTTAGTTTCTTGCGAGTAATGAGGGTGAGTGGGAGAGTGGGGGGAATGAGGGAATGAAGGAGTGTACGAAGTAGAGGAGTTGTAGCGATCTAAGGCTGTGATGATCTGTAGTTGTGAACCTTGTGAGGTGGAATACATAGTAATGATCCAAATGTACAATAGTTCTGGAGATGATATTACTATTCTGGTCTGCGACTGATGGAATATCCCATCCGCGCGAAAAGCTCAAAGGTACAGGTACAACGCGAAGAAAGCATGTATTTGTGTGTGCTGGTAGACACGTTTAGCTAGCTAGCCATACATGTGTGCAGATATTATTTTGGAGTGTTTCAAGAGCCGCATTCTAGGCAGCTCTCTCTATCTGTATCTAGACTTGGATGTTTGACCTTGCTCGGGGCAATTTTTGTTGGAATCTTCATTTAGTAGTCCCACGCGAAAATCCTAGTAAAATGGGTTGCCTAAAACCTTGATGTAGTTTAGCTCATATAGGGTTAGGGTTTTTAGTTGATAACTTCTTTTACCTGGAGGTTTGAGATCGAGAGTGTTATTCCAGAATGGCCCATTGAAATAGATACCGTAATCCTACGCAATCATGGCGACGCAAGAACTAAACTAGATACAAACAAATTTTTGAAATGAGTGAGGAGACTTCTCAGGATTCAGTAGGTTTATTAACACTACTTAGTTGGATATCTTACGATTGGGTAAATTCTTATCTACCAATTGATCTTAGGCTGTGTTAAAGATTAAGACCAGATCCCATGACTGAGGCCTTGGGTGGTTATTGGCTGTTATCTGATGCAGAGGAGTTGCTTGAGTGCTCGTGCTCTCACGACGTTTTTAAAACGGGCTACCTCTGCATCCCATATAAAATTAGGTAGGCTCAGGGCAGTTTGTATGATATGCGGACCTAGCCCTTTTTGAGAAAGTCGTAAGAACACGAGTAGTGGGGAAGGCTCCCACATACATACATTCTACCATATATGCGCGCGCATGTCCTGCGATTTGAAGCGGGGGTTTTGTCCACTCAGATTCACAGTTGTTATCGGCATCGAAGATAGCTCAAACAATCGACCTTATCTAGATAGAACGATCAGAGGCTTCATGGAGGCTCTGCAGACTAGATAATTGGCTTATGCGGTGTGAGTAGTGGAAGAAACGGCTCGGCCCAAGCTCACAAGGCCACTAAGACAACATACCCAGTGATATGGCAGCCACATAACCAGTTTTTTCCACTATATAAAGCAAGGGAAAAGACACCACCATCTACTCTTAATTTTCATCTAACTCTAGTTAGACCAGATAGATACAATCTTATCAACTCCCATCATGCCTAGTGATACTAATGAGAAACCGTTTTCGGATGATCCAAATAATAGGATCCTGGGGCGCATATATTTGCGGGTAAATCGGTTCGCATTACATTCAATCAAATCTTCCTACACCGACAAATCTATGGGCACTAAGCATGGCGGTAATGGAGGGACATCCTATTGGTTTGACCTAAATGATGGTGATTATATATATATTTTCTCTTCTCCATCCCAATAAGACGATACTTGCGCGTACTCAGAAGCAGTTTGATCTACAGGTGAAGCCATCACTGTTCGTACCCCTCTTTTCCCGAGGTGTTAAAAAACTGTGCTAAAAACCTAATCCTCCCCTGCGACCTGGAAAAAGGCAGTATACATCTGGGCATACAGTAGCAGAGTAATGGCAATTCAGTTCCGGGTGAACAATGGTCGATTATCTCCTAAATATGGATCAGGGAATGGTGCGCCATTCGTTATGAGACAAAAAATCGATGGGAAAACCCAAGTAGTTGCAGGATTTAAGGGCCAGGGCGGCGTATGGATCAACCAGCTTGACGTTTGTACAAACCGAGGTGACCTACAACCCTCTAAGCGCAGGGTTACTAATACTATCTGATATAATATAGATTATTTGGTCAGAAGGGGTGATCTCTAAGCCTCGATACATGAAAACCACTGAAAGCCGTGGAAAAGTCGACGTTAAACCGGTACCCGTCGAACCCAGCGAAGTTGTCGTGGAAGCCAGAGAAGTGGTAGACCACAAATTCGATGACATGCTCATCCTAGGAGATCCTTCGACCGCAGCCATCAGTCGAATCGTTATTAGGCACTGGTGTGTCATTGATTCCATTAAGGTATTCCCTTCCATATGTACCAGGTTTACACTTTTGTTCGTAAACTATAACTTTAGTAGGTCTATTACGGATCGAACAACACTGAAAGCCCCGTTCACGGTGGAACTGGTGGCCGTGAGGATGAGTTTACTTTAGAAGCTGATGAATTCATTACGAAGATTGAAGGCCGTTCAAGTAGTAGACTAATTGAGCAATTGACCTTCGTGACCAATAAACGTACGTACGTTAACTATAGTCAACCTATTATTTGAAACACCCTATACAGAAAATAAACACGGGTTCTTACATTCGTTTATTAGGCAGATTGGGTCCCTATGGAGAAACAGGGGGTGAGCCTTTTATATGGGATGCTAGTGAGGGAGCTCCCTCCCATCTAGCCCCTTATATGGGGCTACTTTGTTTCAGTGGCAGCTCGTGAGTTTAACCATTAGCCTTTGGGGTTGCTCAAGCAAAACTGAAATATTGGAACTTGATCTTCAGTGATAACGTTCTCGACCAGCTCAAAGCTACTTTCGCTGAGTATCCGCCACCCCGAAATAACGTGGGAAGCGTCATATACGAAGGCGGCACACAAGAGAGCAATAACAACTTTACGTTGGTAAATTCGTCACTATACGAACGAAAGAACGCTACAGCGCCTCTTCTCTCCAAATTCACTCTGTGAGCCTCTCGTTTTTACGTTTCTCTAACAAAATTGTATAGCTAATAAATGGATATTTTTAGCCATCTTATGGCTCCCGTTATTACCCTCTATGTCGGTCAAGAGCGCACCGAGTTCCATGCCTACGAAGACACATTGTGCCAACTTCCATTTTTCCGAGCCGCTCTTCAAGGAAAATTCAAGGAAGCATCAGAGAAAGCGATCAGTATGCCAGAGGACGATCCGAGCAAAGTTTCAACCTTAGTAGAGTTTCTGTACACTGGAAACTATACGTATACATACGAAACCAAGGAAGCAGAATCTCAAGAAGTGTCGAAAGCCCCAGCTGGTGATCTTACTGAAGGGCTTTTCCATATTGGTGTTTACGCAACAGCATCCAAATACGATTGTCAAGAACTTGCTAATATGGCTTTGAAGAGTTTCAACAAGGTGTTGGACGTACTGGACGAGATTGATACCCTTCGGCTCTGGAAGGCCGCATATACCGAAGGCATACGACTTCCAGACCAGAAATCAGATACTGGTCAGGACAGTTATGACGATACGATGATGATATGGGTCAGTTGGCTATTCAAAAATAAACGTAAAGAAATGGAAGCAACAATGATTGAGTACCCAGCCATGTCCTGTGACCTCTTACGCTTAGCGGCTGCTGGTTATTGGGATTAAGAGCCGTTGCCAGTATTTCACACATAAATTGTTGTTGAGATTCTATCTCGCTATTCCGTGAGGGGTTGTATTACAATTCTTTTCAATTTGATTTAGGTGGATATCTCATGAAAAAGTGATCTCGCGAGATGTTTCTAGGTATCAATTAATTTCATTGAAAATCTTAGGGATGAATTACCACTGGAAATACAATCAATGAGTGTGCCTTTTCTAGTCCTCCTATTAAAAAAACCCTCTTTGACACAACAATTAATAGCTATGTAACTGTACTAATAGTTGCCGATATAAAGCCAATCAAACTCAGCCAAAGACCAATCTAGAAATAGGATGCATGTGACCCTTACTTAGCCATCGATTCTAGACCGAGATTGAATGTAGAGAACCTAATAAATAAGTAACCTATGCACGTGATCTAGCGCTGCATAAATCCATCAAGCAATTATAAAACTGAGAGATGTTAAGAAGTTGTCGAGCCACAAAAAAATACTGATACGAGGGCCAGCGATATACGGTAATTCACAAACAGCTTAAAGACTCATTTCTCACTTTCATAAGTACAGTCCCTGTGCAGCAAACACCCTAAGTTCGTTCCTAATAACAATCCTAACTATCAAATATTGCCGAAATAGGAATTACTACAGTCCAATAACTTTTAATAGTACTCCCAAATGATAGGCTGACTAATAGTCCTGGATCCGAAAGCTATGTGAAGCCCAAACAGCACTATCGATATATATGCCTAAGCACTACTAATCAGCAGTGTCTGCCCTATGCAAGACACCAAGGATACCCGTTGTGACTATAGACCGCACATGTAGGTTTATCCTACATTACAGTTGATTGATATCGCAGGAAACCGAAACGTACAACCCTGTCCTGAAAGCCCTGGCACCCCCCTTGTTAACGAGTATCAACCTCAACAAAAATGCCCCCCCCCCCCACGTACGCAGTAGAGACATAGCTGCTCTCGTTGACTATGGTCTTGATTATAAAAATAGTGCTGGTGAGCTGCAGGAGGCAATGCAAAAGAAGCAGAATGTTTTGGATCAAAAAAATTGGATCTAGTAGACAGTATTCTAGAGCGCATTGAGACTGTAATTTCTGCAGAAGGTGGTCACATAAAGTAGTAAAATCTCATTTAGTATATTTTAGTTTCATAGCTATTTAAATCACATTGCCGGGGGTGCCAGGATTTTCCGGGCAGGACTGCATCTACTTCATCAAATAAAACATCATTCGCCACCAGGACTACCTCATTCTAGCTAGCGAGATTTCAGAGGAATTCATGTAGGGTAACTAACAAAACGATTCTTGATTTTGTGCCATTTCAACAGAAAAAAAACCTCATCCTAATAATTGAAAGTTTGCATACGAAAAACTCATTTTTCTTGAGATAAACAGGAAAAAAAAAGTATTATGCTGAGCGAGTGACTTTTCATGACTAACAAATATCCAGAATTTTCGCAAATATTCGTTCAAGCACCATTTTTTGTGCAAAAGTTGGTTAAGTATATAATCTAAAATAGTGCTTATACTCACCTTGTACGTATCCAAGTTTTTTTCACCTTTTATTTCCCCAAACCTAACCCGCTAGGCTCTGAAATAACGAAATAGAACCTAACAGGCTAGGATTGAGAGCAAGGAAAAACACAAATCCAAACCCAAACTCCCCCCCAAGTCCGTTTAATCCCAAATCCCAGTAATAAGACTCCATCAATCACCACTGTCTAAACCTACTTCTTCTATCTCCCTGCCTCCCATGCTTTTCATCTACTATCCGTCCATGTAACACGTCCGCGTTCGGCGGCGGTCTGCTGGGATCGTAGGTTTGTGTTTCGGTGATTGTCTTCACTTCGAAATCCCTCAATGTTTTTATCGCGCCCATCAATTGCTGCTTGTTGATCTGCTCCGACGCATACAGTCCCTCTTTTTCGCAGCGCACTGTGACCATCTCTAACTGGGATAGCGATGGAAAAATACCCGCAGAGGTAGAGAGGTAATCATTGACGAGTTCCGAAGCCCTCTCTTCGACGAAAGTGGCCCACAGGACAAGTGTTCTGAGATTCGGGAGGACCACCCGATCATAACTTGGTGGTGTTGGAGAGTACGGCAATGAGGACGAAGACGAAGACGCTGAGTAGACGGACGATGAACAGGACCTACGTGGCGACCTTATGCTCCTCCTACCAACGCACTCGTCGCTTCTGCGCCCACAGAAAATCAACCCCATCGAAATCCTCCCCCTGTAGAAATCCAGGTACTGCAATCCTGGACTCGCTTTCAACAGCGCTCGTAGCTCTCCACAAGCGCCCTCGTCTACTCCAACTAATCCGTCTACATCAACGACAAAATAGCTCTCCGGCACACTAATCGTCAAATGTGTCAAACTGACCGGTCCTACCTCTACTCCAATGCCTACGCTGGCAGGGCTCAAGCGAGGGTCGTAAGTGCACCCCAAATCATGCCACCAGTCCGTTCGCGTCAACTTTTGCAGTTTTGGACAGTGCTTAAACAGACATCGCATTAGCGACCGCGACGGCGCCTGATGTGAGTTATGGGATTCTCCTGAGAGATCGTAGCATTCGACAGACTGGAGAGAGTGAAGATAGGGTATGAGAGAGAGAAGGGCTGAACGTGCAGTGGTAATGGGTGACTCGTCTTCAAGAGGGTGATCCCACTTGAATTCTTGAATTTCATCCTGGATAAGGTTGCGCTTGAGGGGCCCGATGTCGATCGTGAGGCAGCGTACGAGGGAGGCGAGGTGTGGTGAGCTGTGGGGGGGGGAGGGGGAGGACGAGTGTTAGCGAACTTGTGCCACAAATTGAAACGAAATTGGATGAAACCAAACGATCCGACGAATACTCGGACTACAGCGAAGCTGGGAATTTTGAGAAATCCAAATGTGGACCCATTTTAAATCTTGAGCCTTGAAGCTCTTGCCACCCAACTCCAACTCTACCCCCACTCAACTCCTCACCAAAAAAGAATAGACGAAACATAGTAATAGAAAGCAAACACTGAAATCCAAAAAAACCAAACTTAAACCCAAGACTTACCTCTTCAAAACTCTCAGCTGGCTCTCCCGATAGGCATACGGGTCAAATCTGACTTCGTGGTACAGCCTTGCGACGGCCAGCCTCCAAAACACAGTGTTGACACCTGCAACACGCGCCAGGTCCGCCTGCTCCAGGTACCCGAAAATCTGCTCTAGAATCTCTTCCGGAAGCTTAGAAGTGTTCGCATTCGTCTTCATCGCGTTCGTGAGCATTGCTCGTCTTGGCTTCGGACTCTGCATCTAGCTCGCACAGTGAGGTCGAGGTACGAATAACGAGGAAGGGGTAAAGGGGAGAGGGAGAGCAACATTGTCGAACCGAAACTCTGGTTTTTTTTTTTTCTTGCCCTTTTCCCTTTTGTCCCTCCCTTTTGTCTGATTGTCTCGTTTACTTTATCAGATTATTCCTTACCGCGGACGGAAGCGGAGGCCGGCCTTGGGGGTATGTATGATAGGGATGGTCACGATCGTCGTCACGCTATTCTACTGTGGCACCCTGCATTCTTATTATTGAAGGTGGAGAGCAGACCGATCCCACCACCAGAAGCGAAAAGAAGTGTAGACATCATCGTGCGTGAACCCCTCTCCCTATCCTGGATCCATGCATTCTGCAACAGGAGTTGGATTATTATTTATCTGGTTTGTGTCTGTGTTTTTGTTTTTCCCCCACCCTGCTCTACCCTATTTTCCTACCGATCATGGCAAAGTGCCAACCTTTTCGAGATCTGGCAGAAAGAAAAAGAAAGAAAGAAAAAGCCTGGAGGGGAGAGGGGAGGTGTGAGAGTAACTCAAGGCAGCCTAGAGTACCAGCATTGCGAATACAGGGGCAAGCTCAGCTCGCTACCTCAGTTAAACCGTTACGGGATGCTCGAAATGGGATTCTGTGTCGGTATGCATCGCGTGTTGTTGCTCTCACCACCCCCATCCAGCCAACGGCCATCCAGGACTTCATCTTGCGACACAGCGACAGCCGCTGTCGGCCAAGAGCGATCACCTTCGTCATGTGGATGCTGATATCCGTTACGTTGAGCTGCATCCACCGGGTCTTGTTTCTAAAGTAGCCCCCCCTCCCCCACCCCGATCGAGATATTCATCGGCACACTATATTCCGAGTTTCAGCCAACAATCGGGCAACAAAAACACACAGACACAAAAACACAGCGGGTCAGGGTAAAAATAAGTCTATAAGACGATTCCCGAGAGGTCCAGAGGAGGAAGGAACATCCTCCCTTGCTTCCAGAACACTTGAGATATCGGTAGTTGTTGATCTTTGCCCGTAATGAGATATCGATGCACTACCGGCAAATGGTACTTATCGTCAAAACTCTTCGCGAGATTTGGAATGGCATGTCAATGATCGACGAAAGCGACTCTTGCGAGGGGCATAGCGGTGGCACCCAACAAGCCTCCCCCTCTCGTCAAGGGAATAGCGTTTAACAGGACTCTCCCCTCGGCAGTGCAAGCGAGAAGGGAGAAAAACGGGTATCGTTATGGAGAATTTCGGTATCTTCAACTCATCTGCCGCACTTAAGAACACGCGCACTCAGAAAACTCAGGCACACCTAGTAGCATAGACATGACTGACCGATCAAATAATAGATCGTCCATCTCAAAGTTTCCAAATCATCTGAGCCCATCCACCTCATGAAAATATACATCACATCACCAAATCGACCCTCTCTTCCCGTCAAAAAAAAGGGGAGGTGGGGGAGCAATAGCGACAGCAGTGAAAAAGGAAGCAAAAAATAAAATAAAAAGCAACGGAACCAAAAGCCGAGGGGAAAAAGGGGGGAAAGGGGAGAAAGAAAATGCTGAACATATATTACAGAACCATCCCCTAGCCAACAGATCTCAAAAGATACGACGCATGACAAGTATGGAGATAAGAGATTGGAACAAGCCATGCCATGGTACACGCCAATTTCTACCTATTCTACACCTACGACATCAATCACCCCCCGAATATGCATAGCTATGACCTATCCGAACTTCGCATCCCCGTACGCCTATTTGCACATCTCTTCTCTGTAAACACCTTCCAAGCCCTTACCCGTTTCCATGCAGTTCCTGCCGCCGCCAGAAAAGAGATAATGAGCCGTAGAGCTTGCGATCCTATCCTAGCTCAAAAGATAAAAACTAAAAAAAAAAAGCAGATACGCCGATGATAAGACATGGTGAGAAAGGGAATAAAAAAACAAAACATGGGCCTGTGGGTGACAAAAGTAGAAATAAAAATAAATAACAATTCCCTCATCAGTATAAAATAATATATAAAAAAGGGAATTGCCAGAAAAGAAACCCCGCCCACAATTTATCGCCATCACTACAATTCTTCTTTTTTCTCGCCCCCCCCTTCCCCTTCTGTAACAGCAGGATTAGATGCAGTGGCCGTAGTTTTCACCGCCAAATTGATGGCAATCTTTTTACTTGGCGGACTCCCACTCCCCCCAAAACTCCTTTTCCTGTTCAGCACACCCTGACCAAGCCCCATACCGCCACCACCCGTCGGACTTTTCTTTTTATTCCTCGACAATTTCCCCAGCTCGTCGTCATCCTCCTCCTCTCTTCTCCTTTTCTCCGCTAACCTTTCGGGTGTAGGCGCACCACTTAATGGCTCCTCTGTCGATTTCGGAGTGCTTGGCGAAGGCGATGTAACCGGAGACTGAGGATCAAATAATGATAACTGTTGCTGACCAGGTGTTAATGATGAAGAGGCTGATGTTTCCTCATTTGATGGGTCGGCAGTCTCAGTCGAATCGTCGTTCTTCTTGGTAGCCTCGTCGCCAGCAACATCCATGACGTCATCGTCGGGGTAATCTACTAGTGGTTTCAACAATGGTGATGGGGCTCCGCCATTGACAGGTTTTGTAGGAAGCTCCTTGGGACCGACAATGGTATTATCCTCTTCGTCAGAGGTGTTGAAATACTCTTCCTGTTCCGCATCCATATCCTTTACACCCTGCCATCTTCGTGCACCATTGACTTGGTTCCTGCTTGGCAGAAGACATGCAGTGTAAGCAGGGTTGATCTCCTAGTGAGCAAAGAAACGAAAAAATTAAATAGTCTCTACTAACCGTGACGCTTCTTCCGTAGAATACGCTGTTGGCATAGTGGTATCGTGCATCTGGTCGCTCCTCATGATCAGGATGCTAAATGTGTCAACATATTTGATATCCTTCATCTTATCCCGGTAATTCTCAACCATGTGAAGAATGATCTGCTTGATATTTTCCTAATAACCCTCACCCCTGTCAGCATAACCACCCATCCATGTACCCCACAAAATTCCCCCAATCAGAGCGAGGTAGATAGAATAAAGCTAAAGAGGGCGCAACGAACCCGTTTTATAAACTCAAAAAACTCCAAACATGCAGAATTGAGCAAGTTGTCTCTTGGCATAGTTTCAATCACAATGTTAAGAATTGGCCCAAACAGCTTGTTCTTGATCATATGTCGGATATAAAACTCATCCTGCAGTCCCACGCAAACCCGGAAAAATTTCAATGCTGAAAGTTTAAGATGTTTCTCCGGCGATTCCAGTAGCTGCGCTACTCGTGACGGTAGGTTCTCCACAAGAAGGAAATATTTGCCCCGGAATGCGTGTTGTCGAACAAAGAAGCATAGCGTCTCCACGAGGTGTGAATATAGCGATACTTCCGCTATTGATAAATCCTTCACTATCAATTCCCCAAGATCAAATCCGTCAGCAACTCATCTTTTCAGCGTTTGTGTGCTGCAAAATGCCCACTTATTCCCCCCCAACTTTTGAAAGAGCTCCTTACGTGTTACCCTTTCGCTTAGTTCTGACAGCGGCATAAATAGCTTCTTTGCGGATTCGTCGTAAAAGTTCTTCAAAAAATTCTCAGTTTCATGGTCCGTAGTATGTGTTCTCGCGTGTAGTCTCAATGTGATATCACTAGCCTTTCCAAGTCCCTCAATCTGTGGTCCCGTCGAGGGATCCAGCAGCACCCTTATCGCGTCCGCAATCTGCGCCTTGACTCCCAAATCCTGCTCGCCCAGCAATAACTCGATCAGCGTGTCTGTCAGTGGTTTCTGCTTGTCATTGATCTGCCGGAATATGAACGCGCGCATCATCGCTGAGTCGTGATCGATCATCGCGACAAGGACATCGGTGCCAGCGATCCGGACGGAGGCGTCTTTGTGGAGCAGTGCAAAGTCGATTACGATGAAGAGACCGTTCTGAATAAACTGAGTATAGAGCTGGGTTCGCGCAGGACCTTGTAGATTCTTGGCGATAGAACAACATTGCTGAATGAACAGAACGCCATTCTTCTTTTTTGAAGGTTCCGAGTCTTCTGAGTGAAATATTGCAAAAAGCTCTTTAAGGAATGCCTGGTTACTCTGTAGGTGCTGCAAAATATCGACCTGGTTGAAGAAAATGAGAGAATTAAGTACGGAGAATGTCGGATCGTCAAGGATCCTAGCCAACACAACATCTTTCAAATATTGCAGTCGGTAGGTCCAATGAATCTTCTTCTTGATCTCGGGGTCCTTTATCGGTACTACTTCTTTGAACTTTGATTTGTCTGATAAGAATTGCCGATGATTCGCCTTGTGACTTGGAAAATCAGGATCATCTACACGTAATCCGCGAAAGTTAGCGTAATTACCACACCACATATCTTACGTTCCCCACCTCCCCTTGCCTCCTCCAACTTACATTCCAGAATCCCTACAACCCCTAGTACAACTTCATCCATAACAATATGTTCAATGATCAACGTATCGTTCAATAATATCATCATCTTCATAATATTGCATAGCCGGTGCAGATTATCCAAGCTCTCCAGATCTTCCGCGACCTCAAGCAACGGAATCAGCTTGCCGATATAATCCTCCGCCAAAACGAATTTCCCCAAAGAATCCCTGCCTGGAACCGTTGTGCTCGCTGATCGAATCGTATTTTCAATTTCCGTAAGATTCCCCAGTTCCGGCGGAGGTAACATCACCACGGAATTAATCAAAGACTCGTTTGCGTCGTCTGATAGGATTTCATCTAGGCCTGTAGGTTAGCAGACAGACAACTTTTTAACCAACCAATACCTCTATGTGAGACAACGTGACGAATCGAGTGGGGAATGGGGGGTCTAGAAGAGCAAAACACAGCACTCATATAGCTAGCACCCAGGACATTGACTACGTACCTGCTCCGGATAGGGACAGTAAATGACTTTGAACATGACTGACAAACTCCCTGTTATGCGTCATGTGTAAGCACGGGTCGCTTTACCACTCTGGTGCTTTACAGAACGAGTAGCACAAGAGAGGAAAAACAAGAGCAAGGACAACCTACCATATTGCTGCACAACCTTCAGGTTCCTGGAAACTTAATGCCATGTCCGTACCATGCGGCTCAGTCCACACGATAAGAGTTTCTAGGACAATTATCAGCGACAAGCTTTTTTTTTTTTAAAAAAAAAAAAGCAATCTGACGGGCGCGTTGTCGGTCATGCCCCTCGTTTCCCACCGGCGCCGTAAAGAGGATCTTCTGTAGAGAATATGATAACAAAGATAGACTTACCCTGTTGCTTCTGATATCCATCATCCTTTATTATCTTTGTCTCCAGCAGCATCCTATCCTGCTCCTCCTCCGATTTCACTTGGATATGCGGTTCATCCTACAACACATCGCGCCACACATCAGCCACCTATATCCCGTAATATAGCGAACGACAGCTCAGTCCATACTACAGCAACCCCCCCTAAAGGGTGAGAGAAAGAGAGAAATCCAGCAATTGAGAGATGAAAAACGGAAGCAGGATCAAGTGTTCACCCAACAACCCCATAGACCTTCGCGCCAATAAAAAAAAAGAAAGAGAGGAAGAGAAAGAAGAAGGGAGGATGGGAAAAATAAACCCAAAGAATGAATCCCTTACATTCACAAGCTGTCCCGTGCAGTATCCGGTCCCCCTATCAAACCAATCGTTATTCCTCAACTCATACACCTTAACTCGTCGCGGTGTTGTCGGCGGATTAGGCACGGAGAGTGCCATCATAGTCGGTCGGCGTTGAGCCCAGACGAGGGTGTCTGGACGACGAGGAAGCGCGGCGACTTATCGTAGCCTTTCTCCTCGTCGCCTAAGAGTGACTGAAACCTCCCTGGGATAGAGAGTCTCGGAACGCGGGTGCAAATGCACGTAATGGAGGGGTGGTGGTGTTTGACCTTTCGACGATCGATAACGGGTAACCGTTGGGAGGGGGGTTGGTTGCGTGGGTTTCGTGATGGGTTGACTGGGGGGTGTGGGGGGAAGGAGTGGAATGAGCTATGTGTGCTGCTGTGTACGTGATGTGGTTAGGTTTGGGGGGGGTGATCTCTCTTTCTCTCCTTCTCTTGTGATGTGGTCTCGGTTGGCGCGATGAGGCTCGAACCACCAGTAGTGTTAGCGGGCAGGGACCTGGACGACCAGATTACGGATGTGCCTCGGCGTCTAAGGTTGTTATGATGTTGCTGCGAGCTGCCGACAACGCGCGTTTGGGATTCGCGATGGGACTGGGCTGGCAGACAGGCTCCTTACGGGGGGAGGGTGGGGGGGAGGAAAGCAGGCGCAGGCAGGGGGACGGATGATAGATGAGGGCTGGGTCGTCTCGGGAATGATGGGAGGGGGAGAGTTGATGGATATGGATGATGACGATGTAAGGTAAGGCGAGGTGTGGTGGGTTTGGAATTGATGAATATTCCGGGAGAATGACCTGAGGAGAAAAACGGGCGTATCGTGTGTGGGTAAGTATATGTAAGTATCTGCTGGGTGGGGACGTCTGGATGCTGGTATGGGGCACCGAATAATAATAATAGCGGTGGTGGAGACAGTCCTTTTCTTGACTGCCTGGTTTGGTTTTCTCTTCTCTTCTCTCTTCCCTTTCCTCTCGCTCTCGCTCTCTCGCTCTCACTCTTTCTCTTTCTCTTTCTCTTTCTTCTCGTTGTCTTCCCAGAGCAAGCAAGCAAACCCCTTCCCCTTCCTGCCGATTCCCTGCGTGGCTATGTGGGAGGACCTATGCAGTTAAATTTCCCTTTTCTCCTTCTCCTTCCCTGACCACACTTCTGTCCCAACCCAAATCAAGCTCGCTAACAGAACCCAATGTGCTTTTTCCCTCTTCCTTTCTTTTTCCTCTCCAGTCGGACTTAACGAGATTAAACACAACGATCGATCGTGCCAGCGGGTACAGCGAAGCAAAAACTGGCGATATTCTTTATGTCCTTCTTCTCCTTCTTCACCTCCCTCTTACTTTCTCTATTCTGTTGCTGCAGACCTACCTCTACCACCAACCGCGAGAGCTAGCTTCTTGCGCGCTTGTTGTGGGCAGCTAAGCACTTTCGCGTGGTCGATCGAAACACGGGTGGACCCAAAGCAACGAGAGCACACGAGCAAAGCGGCAGAGCAACAACACCACTACCGGCTGGCTCAGTGCGACACAAACGAGAAAAGCAGGAAGAAGGAAGAAAGAAAAAGGAAAGGTACCCCAATCAGACTGCGACAGCGCGCGATGATAGACGGAGAAATGGAAGAGGGAGAGTCGGAGACGGAGAAGGGAGTGAGCAACCGTGGGAAAAAATAACTAGAAAAGCTGGGGAAAAACCCAGATTCAGCACACAAAAAAAAAGGGCTGTGCCAAAACGATTGCGTGAGGCTGGACCAGGAAGTCGCGTACACAATATTGCACGGTTGTGCGGTAAGCAAGCGTTCGTCGGTGGGAGGCGAGATTCCGCAAGCTGGGTAGAATAGAGCTCGGACTTTGGCGAAAAGGGAGTTCCCAAAAAAACAAAATTAAAAAAAACAAGCTCGGCCACGCAACCAACCAAGAAAAAAAAATTATCCTCCCCCGGTAGAAATAAAAACCACCGCACCCGGCCGCAGCGTTCCAGAAGAAAATCACGGAAGAATAGGTTCTCCACATACATAAGGTAAGAAAAATAAGGAGGGGGGAATAACAGTAGCTTCGGCTCTTGGGAAATTTTCCGACAAAAAGAGCCTCTTACTCCGGATCGTCAGCAGAGCATATGCGTGGAGACAACTATTTCCGATCAACTATTGCAGCCCCAGTGGTGTGCACCTAATAGAAGTCTATGAAACAAGAAAAATCAAGCTTGCTCTGGTAGAGATAACCGGCACTACACTGAGTACCGGTACATACCTCAGGTCGGTAGGTAGAAACTCGAAACAGAGAGTCGAGAACAAATATATTTTGTATTTCCTTTTTTCTCTCCGACTCCCACGCCGAACATTTCCTCCCCGCCGGTAGTCAGCCAGTCAGTCATCTAGAAGCTCCGCCCTCTACGCGACATCATCATATGCAAAGCCCTTTGGCTGTGCATCACACCCTCCACTTCCAGGATATTCCCTGCTCCACAACAGCCAGCCAACCAACCCAATCCGCGGGCTGCAGCTACCATAAACGGGGCTGCATAGGGAAAGGGGGAAGGTTGTCCACACTCCGCACTGACCTCGTAACTGTCAAAACGACCTGCAGCAGACGCAACCCCTAACCCCAGCGGAGAGGCACTCTGCGCTTCCTCTGAAAACATCACGTTTTTTCGTGGATCCCTGGGTGGAAACGGACGGATTTAAAACAGAGTGCGTGTGTTTTAGAGTGGTCGTTTAAGCTTTGAGCCGCAATGGCCGAGGGAAGGGAGGGATGACGACACGCGACAACCACGCGTGTAAGTCGGAAGGGATGGTGTGACGATGATGGGCTAAAATAAGAATGCAGTTTTTTTTAAGATGCTGCAGTCATGAGGTGTCAATTGTTTGCTGATGATGGTTTTTGATGCGCGCAATCTGAATTAGTTTCGACTGAGACTGTGCAAAGCATGTCGTTGTTGTCGTCGTCGTTGTCGTCAAGCTTGATGTTTCCCTTGGCGATCCAAAATATGCGGCCAAGAGAAGATACATCTCGATACTTTGAGACATTTCCAGCCCATAACGGGTGGTTTCCAATAAATGCCTCCAGGGATACACACGGTAACCAATAGGCGAAATAATAAGTTCGCTGGGTAGTACCGATAAATGCACTGCAGAATAGGGCAATTTACTGCCATACGGTAATACAACTTCTTAACCCTTAAGTTAGGCTCTTTCGCTCCACAATATGTGGCTAGCAATTGACTACACCAGAACACATCTACCTACCAGATACACTAGCCATAATTTTATAATATTCACACATTATCACTCGAGTCACATTTTCATTAGCACCCCAAAATTTTCAAAGACCATCAGCTGCAAAGCCGGCTCTCCTACAGTAAACTTAGTGTGATGAGACAGTTTTTAGAGTTATAGTTTTTAGTGCTCATATGTTCAGGGGCACGCTTAAGCATCTTAAACACCAATATTCTTATCCTTAAGAATTACACCTATCGCGCACCTCTTAAGCCGCTCAGCCTGTTCCTGCAATCTGCTCAAGTTTTTTGCACATGCGTTCTCTCTGCTGTAAAGTTTAGTTACCGTGCCTTCTTCGGAGCCGTGTGCGATAACTGCGCATTTATTGCGAAGGATTGAGACTAGGCGTTGAGATAAATGGCTCATAGGGAGAGCAGGCATTTGTTCAAACAGAATGTAACTAAGATCAAAGAGGCTCCGTATCGTATCATCTCCTAGAAATACTCGAAATTAGCTTAGAGTAATACCGAGTGATATTTTGTGACTATGTACGAAACGGTGACAACATCGATATCTTGGAAATCAGGAACATATGGAAAATAAAGCAGGAAAACACACTAGGCAAACTAAAAGTGCCAGTAAGTGTAGGATCAGATTGGTTCACCTGTTGAAGGGGTTTCGGGACACCCCTCACTCTGCCCGCTGTCAAATGTAGTCACGCGCTAGTATTCAAGGTAACATACATGTACATATAAGCTAGGGAGCAGAAAAGCATGATAATAAGGTTTTTGTTTCCTGTAGGCTTTGGTGAATTGTTGGTCATCTATTTGATATCGTAAAAGATAACTGTAGTGATTCGTTCAGTGGTAGGATTATTTGGTATTGATGTTGGATGTTTCGATCAATACATGTAGTCAGGTAACTTTGGTTGCTAAAGTGGTAGGTAGGCCTTTACTAGCGACTGTCTGGGTGTGACTGTTTGATTATAGCGGGGGTCGGGTGCTTGCTTGCTTTCATCAACTAGAAGACGAAGTTTATTGACGGATAATCAGTGCGCCGCTGACTACGTGGGAATTTGCTAGTCTTGTATCTAGCCCCATCCTTATAAGAGAAAACTTTCGGCATACATTGGGGCTGAAATTTGGTCAGCTGGATGTAAAGAGAAGGAAGTATCGTGGTTGCTTGATTCGAGTGATGAACTGTGAGTTAGGGCTACCACTGGCGTATGTTTCGCACTACTTGTTTCCACTAATTCTAGGTACCTATACGGACTCACTACTTATATAATTACATCCCTGGGACGCCTGTTAGTACTGTATTATATTTGCAATTCTCTGTTGTCCATCTATCCCAGAACGTATTTTGACAGCCACCACCCCTCAAACACAGCATTACGGTCGAAAACTAATAACTCAAACACATTTACAAACGCTACTGGATCCAAAATAAACCAATAACCAAAAAACCACCCCCTCAACACCAGGAAGAAAACGAGAAATCAAGCAAGAGAAAGAGAGAAGAAAAACTCCAAAAAGCTACCCAGCAACCTCTACCACCTTCTCTTCAGCAATTTCCCATCCCTAATAGTCCCTACACTCACCCCACCCTCACCCGTAATCCACCCTGGCATCTGTAGGCCATCAAAACCCACACCACTCTCCACCATAGCCCTAACCCCAGCAAACACATGCGTTCCGTCTAATCGGATTGTAACCGATGGCCTAAATTCATCCTCATCCATCTCCACTCCCTCCGGAAACACATTCTCAATCTTAAACTCCACGCTCTCCATCCCATGTCCATCGCCCTCTTTCACACTCCCAAATCTCCCCTCTGCAATCCGTCTCCTCTTCTCCTCCCGCCCCTCCACCACACCCGTCTCTATCTCAACCTCCCTTTTCCCTATCTCCAACGGCCCCGGTTCCACTCCATCAGTATATACACTCCACGCCCCCACCATCCCACCTCCACCGCCCCCACATCCACGGAAATATACCATTGCCTCCAGCGTCTTCGCACTCAGGTTACTCGGCCGTAGCTCAAACCTCGCATGTGGGCGCGACACAGCTGCCGCAATCGAAGCACGCACAACATCGCGCAGATTATCGGGCGAGGCGGCAATATTATGGTATAGATACCCCGGGGCGTCAGTGGGGAATACAACAAAGAAAGTACGCTTTGCCGGGGGTAGCTCAAGCGGAGCTGAAGGTGCATGGAGCTGTAGCCGGAGTAGTGTTAGCGCAAGAGTGGGGTGGCGGGTGATGAAGTAGTGGGCTGTGATCATGGGCCGTAGGAGGGTCTGGAGGGTATGGATGAAGGAGTGAGCGTGGAAGCGTGGGGTTGGAGGCGTGGTGGAGTTGTTGAGTGGGTGAAGGGTTGCTGCAGTCCATTTGTGTGTTGTGGGATGGTCGAGTAGGTCCAGATGATGTTAGCTGGGTTTGCATATATGAGGAAGAGGGGGAAATACAGCGGTAGTCCAGTTCAGCGATTTGGAGGAGGGATAGCCCTGAGCGCCATTCTCGGGAGATTATGCGTTCGGTTATGTCTTTTACTTTCACACCCCGGGAGGTTTTGTATGTTACGTATTCCTCACGGATGGAGTCGAGGGTGAATTCCTCTTCCTCTTCCTCGTTGTCATTTGTTAGGTCTGGCCTGTAGAGTTGCACTTTTGTGGCATCCAGCCAGGCTAACACCAGTTCAAGGAGCGAGTCCTTGGAGAGTCGCGATATTAGGCGGCGAAGAGCAGG
Organism: Gyromitra esculenta; assembly: GCA_038503075.1. Classification (NCBI taxonomy): domain Eukaryota; kingdom Fungi; phylum Ascomycota; class Pezizomycetes; order Pezizales; family Discinaceae; genus Gyromitra; species Gyromitra esculenta. The sequence goes on along the minus strand of JBCAML010000020.1, from coordinate 505,982 downwards.
CGAATGTGGGATAATAAGGGTGTTGGAGAGTGCCGCGACAGAACCAGAGAGGGATTTACGTTTCGGGGGAGCCATTGAGCTGTAGTGGGGGATTTTGGTCGTGGAGGGGGAAGATGGACGTAAACAAAGCTTGTCGCGTGACATGCACGGGCCACAGCCAAGACGCGCTTCTGACACGTGCTAGTACCTTGGATCAATGATTATTTTGCTTAAAAAATTTGCTTGATATAGTTGGAGCGCTTGGTTCATTTAATTTTATTAAAAATATGAGATCTAGAAAGTACATCTCTACCATCTGTAGTTGTCAGAAACAACAACCGAAAAGTTGGACGCGGTGCTACATGCCCATCAAGCTGGGCACGAGAGTAGGGTGAGCCCATGGCAAGTGTTATTCTCCCTATGTCTCAGTGGATTTGGTATGCTTGGCAAGACAAGGAGTTCAATCCCAAAATTCTGTTGGTTGAATTCGTATCTCACAAACAGTGGTACACCTGGTACCACTTAAATACTCGTGGTTGAAAGGCATTTCACCAAAAAACTGTAACCCCTCCTTCTCCGGTTTACCGTCTTTAGGTCTTCTAGTTTACGGCTATACAACCCCCTCCTCTACAGCTGGCGAGTTAGTGGCGGTGCTGCGTCTCAAATCTCCATGATGAGTAGCCCCGAGTTGCCGCCCCCGGTAGTATCGCGGAATCAATCACAATCCTCGAGGAGGTCTATTAGCTCAGTTCGTCAGACTACAGCGGCCCCAACGCCGCCAGTTGAGATAGTAGCTTTAGAGAATCCTAGTGTAGCCAACACTCAACAAACGACCACGGGACCTCCCTCTAATAGTGCTGCAAGTGACGAACATGATGAAAACTCCTAAAGCTGGGACCCTACTTCGAATATGTTAGATATGCTGCAAGGAGCTCGCCGGTGAGTGCACTGGCGATTAGCCTTTTGTTAATCAGGACTAACTGGTGGCCAAATTGAGGCGGTGTAGATCCTAGATCTTGGATTCACTTTGTGTATGAAAAGGGATAAGGTAGATGGCATAGTCCTCGATATTAGGGAAGATGGAACCTGCTTGGCACCCAAGTGCTTTGGTAAAACCAAGCCAATATTTAGATACCTTAAGTCGGCATCCCCCGAAAGTCTGTCGATCGAGGATATAGAAGGTCTTATTCAGCCGGCCTCTACTCTTAAACGGTTTTTGGGGGAGTCAAAACCCCCAGATATTATCGTGTGGCTAGTCCTCGTTTAGGATTTGTCACCAGCTACAGTTGAAGTTTTGGAATCTCCATTCGACCTCAACCCTAAGCTCTTTCTGAGCATCTTGGCACCCAGGTCAACGGCGAGGGGTGTTTAGGGAGGGCGACCTGTTGTATGAAGCTTACGGACCACTTTTCTTAGTCGTGGAAGAGGCAAATCTCTCCGAATCCGTACTTGAGACGTGCCGACTGCGCCAATATATTCCGATCACGCATGTTGGTTAATCCACAAATTAAGCATGCGGCCCACGAGCCATATTTAATAACCGACCTTAGTATAGTAAATGAACGGATGAGTTTTCTCACTAAAACTGATGTTCGCTGTCTAACTAGTATGTGTTTTTTGTTTTTGTTTTTGGAGAGTCTGGTTAGCGGTGATTTACTGAGGGGTACCTAATGTTTCTCTACTTTAAAGGCATATTCCTATTCGATCATCCAGATAGCCTACACAACCACTCATTCCACGACAAGTATGTTGTTTCTGCGCATGATCGTTCGACAGTGAATAGAGCTTTGTCGTTTGGAGAGTTTACCCGTTCCCCCCAGCCGAAGAACGAACCCTTAAATTCGGATCGAAGTACCCGGAACTGGTTTGTCGCTCACCTTGTTAGTGTGATGGATGGAAATGGGAATGAAGACTGCACTCGCGGTAATTCTATGGATGCAAAGGATATTCGAAGCTTTTTCCATCCGACCCTATACCGGATAATCTACGACTGGTGGGATACTCTTCAAGCGGCCAAGAGTTTTCTCGATAAAACCGATTCATATTTGATGAAAAGTGATAAAATCGAAAGCCACTTGGAACTGGTAGAGATATACAGAAATTTGAGGAAGGTACTCCTCGAAGGCAGTGAAGATATTCAAGTGGCGATGAAGACTATCTGCGAAAAAGCATTCGACGGAAGAGCACTAGATGAAGAAATACTTGGTGGATTGAAGAACGAGCCCCAATATCTCTTAGATCGCATCGAAAGCTTGAAAGATCGCATCGAAGTGATTTCTAGTGCTTTCGTGTCGACAATGTCCATCCTAGAAAGCAAAAAAGTTATTTCTGAGGCAGAAAGCATATCTAGACTCACTGAATTGGCCTTTTTCTTCATTCCCTTGAGCTTTGCAACTTCGGTATTCGGCATGCAAATCCAAGTAAACTCTCCGGGCCTTTTCACAACCTTCCATCAAAAACTATAGCTAATCTATCTACTTTAGGTCTGGAGTGAAAACGATAGACCATATATGTGGCCTCTAGTCTCTGGGCTTCTAGTTCTTGGAGCATACGCGTTCCGATACGCTGTCCATCGTGTGCGTTATAGGCGGCTCAATACAAGGACTGAGAATAATAAGCGTATAGACTTCCCGTTAATCAGAGTTCCAGGATTCACAGAGAGGAACTTGCGAATTAGCAGGTTACACCCCGAAGAATCTGTGCCCAATCTACGGTTCTTGATTTGGTTTATTGATTGGTACTTGCTCGAGATCATCTGGGCAGTATTGTCAGTGGTGGTGATAGCAGTGGTTTGGACAAATCCTTCTCCAATTACGGCAAAGATATCGGTTACTGTTATAGTTCCACCTTTATTCTTTGCGCGAGATATTATAGACATTATAGTGGAATTCTTTCAAAGGTTGCGGTTTTTTGAAGTAACTGTAAGATCCGTCCCTTATCCTACATGTGCAACCATATTTCACTAATTTCTGGTGTATTAGCTAATTATGTGGAAAATAGATCAATATATTTCATCTTATGCATGCGTCGGGTGTTCGGTCAAATTCTGTCTAAGACGAATATCTGGATGATTATAATTAAGGAAGGGGCAAGAAATATATGACCAGGTCATTTAAATTCGTCATGTTTTTGACCATCATTAATAAACGATGAACGATAAACGAACAAGGAGTCGTTTAGTACTAAATAGCTTAGTATTCCTAGGAGATAATCAAAATAAAGATTGGGGAGTGGAGGGGGTTAAGCTCTTAACACACCAAGTGATTGCATGTCTGCATACCTGGTAGACTACCCATAATATTTATAGATATTCCTCATCTCGATACCTAGGGCAAGGTTAAATACTCTAAATACTGGCATGACGACCAGCAACACAGCGACCAACATCACAAAAAACCGGGGCGGGTCCAGACGCATCCCCCAAATCTAGTGTGTTATATGCGTCTAGCTGCGTCCATACGTCTAGTATATTGCTGGTATGGTACATTGATACGTCTGTATGGGCCCAGTGCGTTGGTACGCCCAACTGTGCCCGTATGCCCACTGCTTTGTTTCTTTGCCCCCCCCTAATAGTACGCCCAGCACATCTGGAAGAGACTATATGTAGGAACTACCAGGCGCGGATCCGTTCTCTCGTATGTCCAGAAGTAGGATTAAGGTCAGTGCGTCCAGTGCGTCCAGAGCTCTACGCGCAGCCCAACGCAGATACCCATTTTGGTGATGTGGGGCCTTTGGAGTTCTGGTTGCCGTCGACTAGCGTTCGCTCGTTTCATAGATGATCTATAGTGACTCTACTGTTGTTTTTGGAGGTCTGGAGTGGCTCGTAAACTTAAGAATTAGTATAAATTAGAAGACATACGGTGAGTTTCTTACCGTAGTTGCGGTTTTTATACCAGTTTAATCACTAAGAGAGTCTGTATGTCGTCCTATTGACCAGGGAGAAAAAAATATGGGGTTTATGTGTCTCCATACGATCTAAATACCAAGAGGGATAATTTATATTTTGTAGGCGGAGTATTTGTTAGTGTGCATGCATATGAGAGGGGTAAAGCACGCCCAGGATTTGATCAGTAATCTACAAGTTGCTCGGGGATGGCAGGCTAACCTCCGTGCTGCGAGAGCATGGTTAGAATAAATTTCAGATAGCACAATGTGGCGCCAAGTTGATAAAGCCAAAAGTGAGTAAGCAAGAATACGATCTCGTAATAATAGCATAGTCCTAAATACCATTTACACCACATTCTCGGATGGGGCTGACCGAGGCCCTGGTATCATCTGATATCCAATATCCTACCCAAGCCTCCGAGAACAACTATTGGCATCTGTATCGTCGTCTATCGCCTCTGCAGCTGTCACTCTTTATCTCCCTGTCTGCTCCTGTCGCCATCGCCATCCCTCACTCTACTCTCTCTCCATCACCATGTCCCTCTTTCTTTCTGCAACCCTCAACTAGCATGTTTTACTTCAGCAGACACTGTCAACTTTTCCAATCCAATCGAAGCAATCCCCTAGCTTCACCGTACAACAACTGCACCAAGACATGCACGCAAAACCCAAGTTGTAGATCTCTGGAGAAAAGCCCTTGATACGGAATCCAACCAACAACTTACGCATGCGCAGCAAGCGTCTATCGATTCTTGCTCAAAAAGCCGATCTTTATCCCAGCCAAGGCATGCGCATATCGGATCTGATGGCAAAAAAACTTCAGACAAATCAGGCTCGTGACATTTGCACATACTTTCTCGACACATCGACTCTTGGATGTCCACCCCCGTTGATTCCGAAACATTTGTGACACGACTAAACGGCCTTACCGATTCGACCACAAACGCGTATCGCGTAGATTCGATGCGAAGCGCGACTCCATACCAAGATGTGGCGTTATCACGTTTGGAGACTTGCATATGGCGGGCAGACTAGATGGCGAGGATGCGGCACACCTCAGGCTCGGTTCGCTGTTCGGGATTCGCCTAATACAACGTGGGAAGGTGGCAATTATGCATACTGCCGATACTGGGGTGAGGCAAAAACCCACACAAAGAGGTTAAGACGTCCTGGATGAGGGGTCGAGTGCAGATTTTTTATCGCGCCGGGTTGAAAATAGTTCGTCCCGGGAACGGGGATTTATGCAGGTATTTAGACAACCGCCACCTCTCCATGTGCTCGCCTGCCCTTTCTTTCCTCTTGTTTGCCAAAAGCACTTTGAACTTGTAAGCAGGTAGTTAAAAGCAAGAGACACTCGTCCGACGGTCCTCTGTGGCCAGACAATTGAACTCCTCTTGCGCCTGTGTTATAAACTTAGCGAAACGTTTCCTCAAGATAGTTTTGTCGCGGACGCACTAGTTAAGCTTAAGCTCCCATCTCCCACCAAAGCAATGGATCACAAAGACAACCCCGACATGTCTATCCAGGCCAAACCATCAGAGCTCCCGCCGTCAGATATCTCCGATGAACAGGCGGTCCCGGAAGAAAAAGTAGGAAGATTTGCGTATTTCAAGACGCCGAGGTTCTACCTAGTACTATTGATTGGGTAAGATCTTTCCATACCTATGGGTAGAGCATTTTGGGAGGTATGAATAAGCAATGGGAGCTGATCAGAAACGATGGTTTTTTCAGGCAAATACTGGCACTATGTATTACCAGCTCAAACACCTTTTCAAACCTCCTTGGGAACGAAGGGACATCGATACCAGCCTTCCAGACATTCTTCAACTACGTCCTCCTCAACCTTGTATACACATCCTACACAATCTACAAATACGGGTTCAAAGGGTGGTGTAAGCTTCTCTATAAAGATGGGTGGAGATACTTCATCCTCTCCTTCCTCGACGTGGAAGGAAACTACTTTGTCGTCCTCGCTTACCGCTACACCACCATCCTCTCCGCGCAACTAATTAACTTCTGGGCCATTGTCATCGTCGTCATCATTTCCTTCACCTTCCTCCGCGTGCGCTACTCGTGGGCGCAGATTCTGGGCATCCTGATCTGCTGTGGCGGTCTAGGGGTCCTCTTAGCAAGCGATAACATGAATGGTTCCCCTGTTGGCGGCGTCCCAACTCAGGTCAGGGGCGATCTGTTCATGTTGCTTGGCGCGACTTTCTACGGTTTCAGCAACGTTATGGAGGAATTTTTAGTGTCGAAAAAGCCGCTATACGAGGTTATTGGGCAGATTGGGTTCTGGGGAATGCTCATCAACGGTACGCAAGCGGGTATCTTTGACAGAGCGAGCTTTAGAAGCGCGAATTGGAGTAGGAAGGTTGGTGGGTATATGGTTGGGTATACGCTGGCGCTGTTTATCTTCTGTAAGTGAAGTTCCCCCTAGGTGGGTTGATGGCGGATTGCTAATCCTACCACTCGTAAAACAGATACGGTGGTTCCGATCCTGCTCCGCATGGCCTCCGCCGCATTCTTCAACATCTCCCTTCTCACCGCCAACTTCTGGGGTGTCGTTATCGGTGTACGTGTATTTGGCTATACGATTGCGAAACTCTACCCTGTTGCGTTCGTAATGATCATCTTGGGATGCATTATCTACTTCTCTTTCCAGTCGTCGCTCGGAGAAGCCAAGAAGCCGTGGTTGGGAGAGAACCAAGAGCAGGGTGTTGCAGGATTGGGTACCGCGAAAAAGGTGGCCAAGCCTGAGGACGAAGAGAGGGCTTGACTCTTAGGAGGCGATGCTTGAGATTTCTATCCAGCACGTAATTTTGGAAGCACAGAAAGACCCGAGGGATGCGAAGAAAAAATAAATAAGGAGTTTCCTTTACCCAATATTGGGCTGTGTTAATGTATTTATTACTATGAGAGCGAATTTTTGTGTCGTGTGGGTTTCCGAGAGTTTTCTCCACCTATTCGGGAAAGGGTTTTTTTTTGATTAGTTTATGCTCAATATAATATATGATGTCACTTGCGACGGCTCGAAACTGTTAGGTGCCCGAAAATCGCGTGCCCGAAATTTTTTGCTAAGATTGTGGTATGAACTGTTGGGGAAGTAGTTTCCATGACATTTCAGTTAGCTAGCAGGTTTGGAATACGCTGGGTGGTAATTATAACAGCATGTAGGGTTTGTTTGTCGAAGCAATAGGGCTAATCCATATATTAAGCCTCTATATAGATGTCTGAGTGATTGGCCCTACACGAGCTAGCCAATCAGAAGCTAGTCTATAATCACCAACAATCACTCGCAAGCCCCCACCACTACTAGAACCAAAAAAAATAGAACCATTCTATCCACCACTCACCCTTCCGGAACCTTCCACACCAAACCCCAAAATAAAGAACCATCAGACGAGAACACGGCACAGAAATATAATCCAACTTAAACAATCCCTAGCCCTTTCATCCCTCGTCTGCCCCCCTTCAAACAACTGTAAACTCCTTCGTTACCACCACCAAAGGCAACTCCTAAACTATCACCACCAAACTCCATCATCACCCCCCCCCCAAAAAAAAAATGCCAATAAAGCTCCTCACAACATTCGCCTGCGGCCACAGCCACCTCGAAGAAAAACTAACCTCCACCAGCCGCTACAGCGTTCGGACTGCCTCACCGCTGGTGCTAGAATTACGCGCTAGAGAATGTCCCGACTGCGAAAGCATGGAAGAGTACAACAGATATTTTAAAAACCTCAGTATCTCTAGGATCGAACCTGAAGAGTGTGATGATGATGATGATGATGATGATGATGTGGAAAAAGATGAACGGGGCCGCGAGCGGTTTAAGGGTGTATTTGGGCGGCTACGGTGGAGTCGCCGATTGTGTCGTGTGGTCAGGGCGATTGGACGTTGGCGGAGCAGCAGTGGTGGTGGCGGCGATGAGGGCGGCGAGGGCGGCGAAGGTTGTCTGAATGAAAATATGGATTTAGGATCTGGGCGAGAGGAGAATGAGGATCGTGGTGGGCAGCTTTCAGTAGATGAAGGAGGGGAGGGCGGAAGTGATGGAGATGGAGATGAGATGAATGGAGAGGAAAATAAGGATGGGATGGGTGATGCTGAGAGTGATGGAAATGAAGAAAGTGGAGATGAGATGGAGGGTGTGAGGAGGAGTAGTGCTGAGAGAGCGGAGACGAGAAAGACAGAGGTGAGATGGACGGCACGGTGTTTTCGGACGGGTTTCTAGAGAACTGGAAGGAAGAGCTGGGTGACTGGTGGCGAGGCCAGATAGTAAACCGCTTGCTCCGCGCCTAATAACTGGTTTTTAATTTTTTAGTTTCCTTGGGAGAATAGTGTGGTTGAAGCAGGAGTGGGAGGTTCTTGGGATAGGTTTAGTTTTGGAAGAATAATTCCCATATATTTTCTTTGTAGTAACTTTAGGTCTCAGATAGGTGTATGTCCATATCACAAATGTAGGCGTTAGCAGCCAGTTAGCTTGATTCCAAATCTTAACCACGTCTCGTAAAGTATAGACTGACACAAACTAGAAACAAGAACTTCAGTGATCCACCGTTATATAAAATCACCTGGCCAACCTTCCATGAAGCTCACTATCCCACCAAATTAACGCCAATTTCAGATAACCTAATATAATATCCTCAACCTAATCCACCTAGAAAATCCCCAAAACCAGAACAAAGCATATCACTATACGACCATACACCAATGATCGTAAACCAATAACCCCCCCTCCCAACCTCATCTACAACTCTCCAACATCTTCCTCACCACCCCCATCAACGTCTCATTCTCCAACGCACTCGCAACCCTCTCCTTATCGTTCAACTGCTTATTAACCTGATCCCCCGTACTATGCGTCCCCTCTCTAATCCTCACATCCAGCCTAAACCGTGGTGGCAGCGCCTGTTCGAGTCTCACCCTTACTCCCAACCCAATCACCGTAGCAAGTGAACAATGATTAATCGTCGGCGTCAGCTCGACCAGAACCCGGGATGTAAGAGCCGTGGGGTCATCCGTGACTTGTATGTGCGGGAGATTGACCACCGCGAGTTCGCCGAGCGTGAGTGGATGTTCTGGGTCCGAGATGGTAGCAATTAAGTCTGTCGATGTGTCAGGAGGGGTACTAAATCTTCTGTTGGGGGGGGAGAAGGTAAGGGGAAGGGGGGGGGAGGGTACCGTAGATCTCCTGCTCATCGATTTTCTCAACAATCGAGTCATCCTCACTCTCGTCCCCCGAGAACTCGCTGGACTCGGTGGCGAACGGATCTTTGGCGTATGCGGGGGTAAGCCCAGCGAATAATATCGACGGCGAGGATTTCTTCTTCTCCTGCTGCCGGCTCGGGAGGTCTGAGATACTGAGGATCGTAGGGTTTGCGTTCTGGGTTTCCATTGCGTTGTTAGGTGGGAAGTAAGGGACGCGTGGAAGTGGGTTTGAGGTTGGTGGGGTTGAGGTTGCTATACATATCTTGGCACACGTGGTAGCAGTTGGAACGAAGGGGGGTCATGGAATATCACGCGGAGGCCGGAAGGGGGAAGACGCTATTTAGCCGTCAAATTAAGAGAGAGCAGTGACAGCCTGATGAGGCGTCCAGCAGACCGCTATTGGCTAAACCCGACAGACGTACACCAGCTTTGTGATTGGTCAAGGTGGTACAACCCCTTCGTTCCCACATTAACCCCGCTGGTCCACCTATCAGGACAGCGGATAGCTACACGTACTTTTCTTATCGGTTCCGGATCCCAATATTCAACTAAAGTAGTTGTACTCTAAATTCTATCATAAATTTTTGTATGCATTCATATTCAACAAATCCAACAAACTAATATTTACAGAACCCATCACCTAGCATGCATGTCCGTCTGCGAACTACTCTACACCCCCCCTCCCCCAAATTTCCTCCATTTTCTCTCCCCACCTTCTTTCTATCGGTGTTTTGCAACCTCTTATCAATCCATCCTCACCCGCTGCACACACATACACACGCAAGAAAAGGCCAACCATGTACTAACCAGCCAGGGAAGTAAAAATAAAGGTAAAAAAACAAAAAAGACCCAACCCTCTCATCAAACCAAGAAATACTAAAACGCCACACCCAATGAATGAAACCCCCTCCCCCGTAGGAGCCACAAAGTAGAAACACGATAAAGTACCAAAACAGAACAGAGCTTAACAAACCCCCCCCCCTACACCGAGAGAAAAAAAGATAAACAAAATAGGTTTTTACGTTCTAGTTGGTTAAGTAGCCCTACGCAAGATTTAACAAGAAGAATAAAAAAGACAACGACAGGGGGTATGTTTTACTCCAAAGGCCTATAAAAAAAAACATAGAAAAGGTGATCCAGCAAGTAACATAGGGGTATACTCCAACAAAAAAAAAAGATAATCTAAATAATAAAAACCTTACATCTTCGAGAGGTCGGCGTGCCTCAGTTCTTCGAAAAGTCTCTACACTTCACGCTGACAACCTCCTCACGTTTACTGCTCATAATGAACGCACTGAGTTTGCCGCCGCGAATACAATCCGAATCGATGCCCTTGGTGTAAGGTCTAATATCCAATCCCTCCGCTGCATAATGTCCGTATCTGCACCAATTAGCTTCCTTGTCCATGAATTTCCTTCTGCTTCTTCCGTGGATGCACTTACATGACAGTAGTATGCTCCCCGTCCTTCCCTATAGCCTTTTCATCCCGATTCCACAGATCCGCCCAGTGTCTCCCGTCCTTTCCAGAAGTCGGTAAATGGCAATGATGGTCAAGCGTCCTCATATTCATGATCGCATTCGGATCCTGATCCTCCAATCGCACGCCGTGGACCAAGCCAGCATGTACAACCTCCACCGTGCCGATCTTGGCCACATTCTTCATCCTGAGAACTAGCGGGCAGGAGTCGAGCCACGCCGCCTGCTTACGCGAGAGCTTACGGGCCAGCTTCTGGTCAGTGCGAAGCTGCGAGGTCTTGGGTGATAAACCAGGGCCGACATCTGTGGGGTCTGTATCATCCATCTCCATATTATCCTCCTCGTCCGCGTTATAAACGTGGGGTGCTTTCACAGCTTTAGGTTTTTTCGGTGCCTTGGGTTTGCTGTGCTTCTTCTTGTCCTTCTTTTTCTTCTGTAGCTGGTGGTAGTGGAGTAGGATGCGGTCTTCGTGGTTACCGCGTACGCAGCTAGCGCCGTAGTTCCGTGCTAGGTCGACTACCTTGAGTGAGTCGGGTCCTTTACTGATCATGTCGCCGGCGAAAATGAGGTAGTCTGTATCAGCGTTATACTTAACCTTTGAGAGTAGCGAGACCACTATTTCCATCGTCAGTTCTTGTTTCCTTCCTTTAGGTAGCTCTTAAATAGAAAGAAAAAAAACACCCACATTCGTGATACATTCCGTGAATATCCCCAATCACAATAACCCTCTCGTTGCCCTGCCCCCCATTCTTAACCCCCTTCCCGTTAGGTACCTTTTCCGTTGGCACGTCTTCAACAAGCTTATATCCCAGCCTCTCTGCAAGTGCCTTATCCGCGCCAAAGTCAAGCACTCTATGCGGGGTGCAGGAGGTGCCTTCTAGATCGCCTTCCACGCCGAATTGGAACTCTGCGCGACTGACCCGGTTCGCATCGGATGTAGTGATGCTGTAGATGAAGTACAAGGTGAACAGCGAGAGGAGGATACGCCAGGCCCTGGTGCAACGCGATGTGGCGGGCCTGGGCGTGGTGTTTGGTAACGGGAGGGGATGTTTGCCATCAGTATAGGGGGGAGGTGGAACGTCGTCCTGAGTTGAAGGAGCTGGCGGTGGAACGTCGTCTTGGGTTGAAGAGATTGGTAGAGGAAGGTTGTCCTGAGGTAGTGGTCCCGACATATTTGACAGTTGGATCCCTAGAGATATCCTGGAGCGGGTTGTTGAGAGATGGGGTTTGTTTTTCGTCGACTTGGGGGGGGAGGGGATTGTCTTCCTTCGCTTAGGATAGAGGTTGAGCTAGAGTTACTCTATTCTCTTGCGCCGCTAGATTAGCGAGAGTGCCAGAAAACAAAGGAGGACTTTCTTAAAACAAAACGGAGGACATAGGGAAGGAAATAGAGAGAACGGACTGCGGGGAAAACAGTGGCCAAGAAATGAAACAAGGGAGGGTCGCAGTAAAAGCAGATTGGCTCCCCCTCACTTACCCAGCTTGCTCCAAATCCGGGGAATTAATGCGCTGGAGGAATTTCGAGGGAGGAGAGAAGGAGAGAGAGCGCTCGGGAAGGAAGTCCGTTCAATGGCGCTGCACGTGAAGCGTCCCCTTATTGTATTGCTGGTATGTGATGTATCATGCCCCGATTCGCGTAGCCGAGTAATCAGTCGCTAGGAGACAGGGTTGGGTATATGTGGGAACAGGCTCGCCGCTTGCTGTACCGTTCGTCAGGCAGTCAGGCGAACAGAGGCAGAGAAAGTGCTTCCTTTGCTCCTCGGCTGGCTGGCTGGCTGGCTGGCTTCTGGATTCTCGCGGGCGCACCGCTTCGTCTTATGTGCTGTCTAAGGCGTGCGAGAGCGAGGTCCCTGCGCTAGGGGAAGGGGTCGACGGCACCCCGAGCCCTAGTGTGGATCTGCTAACAGGGCTGGCCAGTGTCTTGGTAGCCACGATGGTCCTCATCTCCAGCTCCCAGAGAAGCAGGGGCCATGCTCAATTTGGCCTGGGTGCCCCATGAAGGCAAACGGTTCGATACCGGTAGTAATTTCTCGGCGAATAGCGGTGCACGAACATGGCACGCCCGTCGTAGTAATACCACATGGTCCATCACTTAATTGCTGCCTGCTGAATCATGCTGATTCTATCCGAGGTTTTCTCGGTTGGCAGAGGATCGGACCTAGGGTAACTCAATATCGAATTTTCACATACAGTGCTGCTAGTGGAAAAGTCTCCGGATCTTCTTGCCAAGCCCTTGAATACGACAACTAATCGACTCCGGGGACATCAGCAACCTCGGGGCCACTTGATCCATCCTAGATGCGCAACCAGGAAAGTGAAAGAACAAAAAATAACAAAAAATAACTCCGTATACATGTCATAGGCTTCGTAATGCGAATTGTGGGGGCTCCGGAAGCGCGGAGAGCGGGCTGCGAATACGGTGTGTGGTACGATATTTATTGCTCTATGATGGACAAGCTTTTTCTACAGGGTGTCCGGATATGCGAGGGCATGGCTCGGAAATACAAGCAGTTAGGCGGGTGAGAGATAATGCCCTCCGCGATATCGGTATCGAAACATTGCATAAACTAAATTAGAAACGGTTTATTGGACATCAGCCATACCAGCCATACCAGCACTTTCACAAGCCAGCAACCCCCCAAGCCCCCCCTTCTCATATAATCCTGCACTTGTCGTCTCCCCTAAGCCTCAAAACCAGACCTCCCATGTTTCAACTGCACCTCCCTCAATCGCTGGAGTTGAAATTGTTCCCTGGTGCAAATAACCCGATGCATCCGTCCTGCCTGCTAAGGATTTCAAACCGGCCCAAGGACTCGCAACTCTTTCCTACTCTAGAGCAAACATTCTTAGCTTCTAACCAGTCGGCAGAGAGTGTGGAGTCTACGTGTTCACCCCAGGTCGGGTGCCGGCATTGCCCAGATGCGATCCGGTAGGGCAAGGTCTACAATCAAGCCTTCTGGCACCGCCCACGGATCCACGGAATCCTGCGGTTACGCGGATAACTTTAGCAGCAGTGCCTTACCTGGACAGAGGTACATATAAGGACGAACGTCTAGCTGTGGTGACTCAATGGTGAGAACCTTGGTGGGAACTCTAGGGTGAAGGTCCTGCCTATTACCAGATGGGCAATTGCGAGGCATAGAGAGACATTCTAACAGAAAAAGGGGTAAGAAAAAACAATCTCATGGACTGCACTGCGGTCATTTCCACTATCAGTATCCCAGAACAAAAAAAACCCCAAATCTTTTATTTACTCCCCTGACATGTGAATTTGAAATCCATACAAAAAAAAATAATTGGTCCCAGTTTCCCCCCCAAATTCCACGGGATTAGCCGCGCCGTCCTATATGCAATTGCATGACACAAAACGTTTGAAATAACGTGACGTCTAAAAAAGATCTGCCACCAACAAACCAATAAAAAGACCAATATAGGAGACAATCTGTCTATATACAAAACACAAAAAAGGCGTCGTCATTGGTATCATAATACATTCCACCGCTCACCTAACCCTCCAGGTTCCCACCACTCACAGGGCCTCAGTGTGAGTTTTCCGGAGGAACCATCTCGATGCGGGGTGGGGATTGAGATCTTGCCGCATGATCGGACATTTCGGCGTCGTCAGCATCGCTAGAATCACCGTCGAAATCACCATCTTTGCAGGCCCAGGCATCGACGTCTGCATTAAAGGCGTACGTCAGCAAAAATGCACGTTTCATAAAATAAGCATAATATCGTATCTGCACCGAGTAAGAGAAAAGTAAAAGTAAAAATAAGAATAAGAATAAGGATGGTGCCGGATCAAAGCTTATCCGTAGGGAAGAGATATGTCACTCCTCGACTCCGATTCGAAGGCTTAATATCACTGACAAAGAAGGGGGTGGAAGTGAGAGTTGGCCCACGTTTCAGAGTTCCTCTGCTCCACCATCTATTCATAACCTTTAATCTTATGGGGACCAACAGCACAATAATAACTGGAAACACCGGTGCTCCTGGCGTGAACGTTATCACGAAGATCCCGACTGTCACGATGATCTGTAGCAGCGTGTACATGTGGATTCCCGTGTATCCCTTCACCCCCGGCGGCAGTTCTGGGAGCTCGCTCGACGGACTTCATACCACAGCACAGTCAGCACCGCACACAAGATTCACCCCCAAAACTTTAAACACCCGAAGGAAGTCGTACGTCAGCATGTGAAAAAACCGAAATAGAATCGGATTAACGCTTAAGCTCTGCTCCCCCATATACAAGAACAATCCAGCAAGCACGCTCGTCGGCGTGAGCCCCAGCACATGCATCAACGGCGGACTCACGAACGCTAGAATCCCAACCGCGTGCAGAAGGTGACTCCAGCGCTGCTCGTGGACGGTTGTTATTTTCTTAACGCTGCCGTCGGCCGGGTCCGTTACCTCCTCTTCGTGCAGCAAACTCTCGCTATGCAGCGGTGCTTGTGGGAGGAGGCCGTTGGCCGGCGGTATACCTAGGATACCACACAGCCCTGTTGTGAGGCCGAGGAGAAATACGTCCCAGGCGTATCCACCGGGCTTGCGGACGTTGTAGCGTGATAGCGTTGCGCAGATGGTTGAGACTTCGACGTCGAAGAAGAAGAGTGTTGTTATGATAAGGCCTGGAATCATGGCGGCGCAGATCCAAGAAGCGGGGAGGGTCCAGAATTCAACGAGGAAGTGGGTTCGTTCTGGAGATGTTGGACGGAATGATGCTGTGGTTTGTTAGTATGGAGGTTTGAGGGCGGGAGCTAACTACTACGTACTGGAGACATGTAGTCGTTGTTGATCGAGGGTTTTGAGTTCGCCGATTTGGGGTATGCCGATGAAGATGATGATGGAAATCGCGGCGGCGTATTCGGAGAGCCCCATACGCACGTATTTGTGAAAGATGGGAGCCCATTTGTTAGCTGTGGAGAGGGTCACGGCGACGAGGAAGGTGCCAATGCAGCCGAGGACGGAGTAGAGGAAAGAGGCAAGGGAGGTGTTTGCGTGGGATCTTTGAAGTTCTTGAACACTGGTGAGAAGGAGAGGGTGTTAGCACTTTTGACATACCCTGAAGTTGAGAATGAACATCAAGAGTGGTTTCTGCAGTGCTTTAACCAACTATTTAAGTATGCCCGGAGTTGAATTCGCTGGAGTATAAGGAAATTTTTGCTTACGCTTTGTGGAAATAGATAATTGAGTTTAGTAGCGAGAATATCTCCGTCGAGAAGGTCGTCACGTACTCCATTGTCCAATCATGGGCGTTGAAGACCGCGAGGAGCCAGTGCATCCAGGTCGAGTGAATGCAAGCCCAGGCCATGAAAGAGAGGTAATCAATCTATTCATAGTTGAATTATTAGTAACTTTGATGGCCAGACGCACTGAAAATATAGCGAGGAAAGATATACGTGGAAGCTATCATGACATAAAGTATATATTCTTTCCGAGAGAATACAGAATGGACCCGTTACACCTAATATAGTGAGAGGTTGACCCGAAAACCTGATTCACACTCCATAACTTATTAGCCTTGGTATCCTCTATACGAACACAAACAATCCGGTGGATTATGCTCACAGCGCAAATATAACACCACACAACCCAGTCGAAAACACCACCTCAATGGTCCCATAGTTCTTCCCCGTCAATACATATAGATCGCTCGCGAACGTAATCCCCGGAAGTAGGTTCGTGAAAAACACAAACACCGCCGACGCAAGGATCAGTTGGTTGAAAAACCAGTCCGTACGGTACACTTTCGATCTTCCAGCGAGATCCGACTTCAACAATCGAAACGGAGCCAGTGCACCATTGCCGCAAAACAACGCCCTTATTCCACCTCCCCGAACTATTTTGCCGGGACCCGCCATCATAGGGCTTCCCTTTTCGGGATCCGATTCCGCTGGATTGGTATCAGCGGGAGAAGAAACTGTGGTACTTGAACCCATTGTAGATGGGGATGGTGTCGGTAATAAAGTCTTGCTGGAGGAGTTGCTGTTCGACATGGGAAGTTGGGGTGGTTTGCCTTCTCTACTCAAACCCTCATGGTTCGTTGATATTCTTTTTATCTGTTTCTTTATGTATCTACCTGGGATATTTTCTTGCTTATTTGCGGATTCCTTTTTTCCCGGGAAATCCTGACGTTGAAAAAAAAGAAAATAACCACAGCCTCGACGCGTAACGCGAAAATCAGGGCCTGGTTGAAATGACGACCAAGCAAAGACCGATATCCGTGAACCACTCGATCCTTCTCCAATCTTGGTTCAGATCCCTATCGGAGAGGGAAAGGGCTCAAGATCTCGTGCCTGCTTTGTCCGCCTTGCTATACATACCGGAGAGCGAAAGGAAAAAAAAGAAAAGCAGAAGCTTCAAACTTTATATACTTGACCAATGTACTACATAACGGCAGCTCAATCTGTTCAAAAAAAAAAAACTGCGAGAACGTGGCAAACCCCTGTAAACCCTGGCGGAGCATTTGCGCCTATCCGTATCCCTTCCTATTACGGCAAGTGGTAGGGCTTGGCAAGGCAGAATCCTAACATTCCACCGTTTGTGTGAGCCGTGATGATGCTTGGCGATGGGGAAAAGAGATATCAATCAGGTCGACTGCAAGCGAAGAAGAAGAAAAAGAGTAAAGTTTTAACTAGGGGGATGGAGTACCTGGATGTTTATGTACTGTAATTACTGTCCTTCACACCGGCAATGCAGAGGGTGATATTCTCGCAGGTAACCTGCCAATTAGGTTACTGCGTTTGCAATCGCAGAGAATGATCCACCTGCAGCCCATTTACAGAGACGTCGTGTAAGGCTAGATAGAGTACATAAATCCGCGAATTAGGTTAATTTGTTCCGCGTGTGAGTCGCTTGAGCACTTTTATATTCGCTTAGAAAACGTGCTGGGTTTATTGATGATCATGAGCTACTATATATGTTTTTGGTACTACTGGCTTTAGAAAAAAAAAACAGTATGGTACATGCTGATAAGCTTCTTTGTGTTTCCTTTTGATAAGATAAGTTTTTGCGTTGCTACTTCGGTCCCTGGTCTATTAGACTCTTCTGGCTTCAATCTGTCACCACCTGGATCCATGGGGCTCTCCAAGTTTTCTTAAATACCTGACGGGGATATCGGAATTCCAGCCTTTCAATAAGATTACTCATACTTCTAATACATAAAAGAGCACAGCACAGGGAGATTCCTAGTCAATCCGTCCGTCTTCACTGCCTAACTTGGAATCAAATGCTGATGGATATAAACACAAATTGTAAGTCTCTCGCCCCCTCGTGTCTCATGTGGGCGTCGATCGAACCTTTTTTTTGGTCTATATCTCCACCAGGTGGTCAGTTTGACGAGTTGGAAAACCCTTTACCTAATTTCTTAGCCTCGATGTTGGCAAGGGTATATGTACATGTAGATGTAGACTTCACTTTCGTCACGGAGATACCCGGTTCTTCATTCCAAAAATCCCTCTTGGGGTGCAACAGGTGCTGTGAGAATCTCCTCCCAAGTCTTGGAGAATCTCTTCCATTAGTAAATGTTGTAAATGGTATTCGATTTACCGTAAAGGGCGTCGGAAATGCCAATGAGCCAACTAATACGAAGCACAGGAGTTTCTGCCACTAGTCGATTAAGGTATTCTCGAATCGTTTTAATAGAACTTGCTGTCCGCTCAGCAACGATCAAGTTACATGTATGTAGACGTGCCACAGTTCCTTAGTTGTCTTAATATTATATCTAGTTATATCCTAGCTTGAATTTTGTCTGTACGATATCTGCGGATAAAACCAGCTTACGCCTTTTGCCCCGACCACGCATCCCTCGGAAGGAAGAAGGAAAGTGCTTTAACCGGATCAAGATCCAGAATTCGCTCCGAACCAACAGTATTCGTGCTGCTACGCATCTGGCGTCTGGTACGCTTTCTTGGCGTGGGGTGTTTTGTTGATTTATTTCGTCATTGTCGAAGGTAATAAGAAAGTCGCTCAAGTGTTCCGTAGACAGGGTGCATTCTGAGACATGGCGGTAAATCTAGGCAGCCTTGAGCTTAGTGCTAAGATTACGTGTACTTCTGCTAGGAGGTTTCTGTCGTTATCTCTAAGCAAGTCTTCTGAAGAATAGGTTTGTTGTCATTGACTTATCGAATCATAACCTTGGATGTAACTGTTCTGGTCAAGGCTTCCAGTAGCGCTGATAAGGAAACACCAATCAAGAAATCAGCAAAGGGGGAAAAGTGGAGACATCGCTATACTTACCTTAGGAGAGAGTAGTGACAGGACCTCTAAATCTGGTATCTGTCTCTTCGGTGCCACAGCCGAACCGAAAGCGGCAGCAATATCGCTAAAATCGCCTTAGTAGATTCTTAGAGCACACAGCTGCCGACTGATTTTAACGAGTTTGCTGAGTATAGAAGCAGTAGAAAGGACAATTGCTGTTAGTTAGGATATAATCTAATTCGAGACTCCTATCTCTATCGTAAAAGCACTAAATTAGACTATGTTAATCATATAGATTGCCAGCAGAGATGAGGAAAATGCCCGAGTTTCTGATCTTAAAGATACCGATAACGTCATCTACAAGCTTGGTTGCCCTGAAGGGTTGGGGCTGCAAAAGTCAAGCGGGGGTTTATTAGCTCTTCAATTTAGCCAATGAACCAGGAGTTCATTTCAGGGCGTAGTGTCACGTTAGCAATAGTACCGAGAAGTATTGATAGGACATGTAGAATAATGACGTCATCGGATTTGTAACAAGCCACTTTTGTCTTGCTGTTAATGGCTTGGCATCGAGTGATGGTTCATGTCCAACTGTTGTTGAGAAATGTATTAGTCATTACCGTGTAAAGTATGATTTCAGGGCTGGGACAACACTATTGAAATTTATGACCAAGCATAGAAGAGGAAAAGGAGGGAATATATGCTTAATATAAAACACTGGCTAGAATATGTTGATGGAATAGGTGAGCAGTGGTCCTGTCAGTGTCCGTTTTAGCAACACCCGAGAACAATATACGCAGTTATGGTTTCTGGTCCGTCTAGAATATTTCGAAGAAGTGTGAAGAATACCGCACGAAAGCGTGTATTCGGACGACACTAAATGACGATGCATGCAGAAGTGATCTGATGGAAGCATTGGTTTTTCTGAAAGAATGCCTGAACACGATCGAGGGCGTAGAGATTGAAATAAATCGGAGTGAACAACGCCGGCTTATGGTATGTTTTTTCTACTAGATTTCGTAAACTTATATCCAGATACATCATAGAAATAGACTGGTTGGAGGAAGCTTAAGTGTTGTGAGTAAACTAATAGTAAAGGCAGTCATTAACCACGATTAAATATACTTGTTGAGTTCAAGCCTAGACTATTACAGTACGAGACTGGTATCTGAAGGGTTGAGGTTGAGAGATTGTAGCTGTTGTAGGTTTTCCTGTAATAATTGGCTGTAGAGTAGAGCTAAATACTCGCGAGTGACAACTGGATCAGTAGAGGGTATTGCGGATAAAGTTCATGAAGCTGACCTGGAGATGATTGTGATGGTATGAACGATTTTACAGTAGGTTGGAGATCGAAAATATAAATAATTGATGATGGTTAACGATCAGTTAGAGCAGTTGTCGGACATCTTAGTCGAGTAAGAATTTCATATCCAACATTGTGCTGGCTTAAGGAACGAGAATCTCAGTTCACTATGATTAGCTCTGTTTAGTGCTGATCTGTGTAGACCACCGTTAGCAATGTCATAAATTAGAGTTTGGTAAAGGGTTATATGTGATCAACATATAATATAATGACTTAGCAGGGAATTCCTTTGGCAAAACCGCCAAGGCTTGTATTCAATTCGAGCGATAAGGGGTAATATTCCCGACCTGCTTCGTACAGGTATAGCAACATCGGCGAACAAAAACAACCTTCCATCGCAGGCAAAATAGAATCGTGTGTTGCTGTTATCTCCAACTTCAAGATAAAATACTCCTGTGCCTTTGTTTAGAATAAGAGTTTGAGATCTCCTATAGTTTACTAAAAAGATAAATCGGTACCGAATAAATCGATAGGATTACAGGTATGGTTCAATGATTCATCTTTCTTCTAGTGGTAGGTAATGCTGTGGAGGAAGCGAAAC
Organism: Gyromitra esculenta; assembly: GCA_038503075.1. Taxonomy (NCBI): domain Eukaryota; kingdom Fungi; phylum Ascomycota; class Pezizomycetes; order Pezizales; family Discinaceae; genus Gyromitra; species Gyromitra esculenta. Next base: position 485,334 of record JBCAML010000020.1, on the reverse strand, counting down.
GGAATACCGGGCTGGGCTAGAAGCAATGTCACCGAATCTCGCCATCTTTTTCTCGAAATGGTTTGTGGGCGATAGTTGTTTTTATAGCTCGAATGGTTTGTATTTTTCGTAATCTTTATTTAGTTTACGAGTGGGCTTAATAATGGTGCATGTGCAGCATGGCTCGGGGTGACCTGGGTAGAGACTTTTCGGTACCATAGTGTATTCGAGTATCCTACGCAATATAAAGTGTTAGTAGCCTAATTTCGATAAAAAATTCTGAATCTAAGCTGCTACTCAATCCGGATACTTGTTGAATGAAAAAAGATCAATGTCTGTGTTCAGTAATACGCAAATCTCCATCTTTACAATCACCAAATAGCGATAAGAAAGTCATCCGTTCACCAGATCCCAGTGTTATAATGTGGTTCGGTAAAAACATTGATTAGGCAGGTATGTAACGCAAAGCCACAAGTAGGGATTTTGGTGTGCTGGTGATGACCATTCTAGGAGCATCCTGTGAGGGAAAATTTGAACCTGTATAAATATATTGAAGCTTTTGTATTAGCAGATAGAGTTTGCAATAGATGAGGTTCATATCATGGCCTATTATACGAAAAAATATACGATGTCTGTTGGTCAAATGGTATGGTATCCGCGATTCAACTGCTTCGGGCATAGGATTTTTTTATTAGTGTGTAAGCTAAATTAAGTAGGGAGAGGAAAGATACGCATATAGTTCGTGCTGGTGTTTAGTGCTCAGCTTTAGAGTGAAATTATTCACCAGCACGAGTGACAATCTTTAAAATAACAGAGTAATTGATGAGCATTCTTCATAACCTTGGTGAGGTTCTAATAGGTAATACTGTGAATTAGCGCTGGGTACGACGATACTGCGGCGGGATAAAGTTGATTCTTAATGCTATTTATTGCATACTTGATTTCCCTCTAGATACTTGAAAGATGTTGATGATTCCTAGTTTGTGACATCTATGTTGATATGTTCGCCAATTTGATGAAAGGAACTGGCTCAGGTATCTAGCGGTTTCGATTTCGATTCAATGAGAGCATGTTTGTTGTGTTTATAAGACCTAGGATAAAATTGTTGGGCTTGTATGTTATAGCTAAGGGGGGACGAATCCTTATGGGCTACTCTCTTAATTTATTCAGGAGTGTAATGATCGAATGGTTTAAGATGTTTTCCCGTGGGTTGTAAATGTTGCCTAGTTTAACCTGTTATTTGAGTTAGTGTGTTTCATTAAAAAGGTTGGCAACACTTACCGTTAGTATTGAGAGTGTCAATAAGTGTTCCATACTCTAGGGACTGAGATTCTTTAAATCGGATTGCCCTGTCTCAGTATGGCTGAGCTGATGATAAATTTGATGTTTCTGGGGTGTGGTTTGTAGGTGTTGTTGGATTGAGCAAATAGCTGGATGTTCCACTAAACTAGAGTAGCCTAGCGCTTTCTTGGCGTCTTGGCGCTTAGATGCGGCTCTAAAAGTTTTCCGACGTCAAAGCTTTTCGCAGATCTTCATTGCCCATCAACTTCCCACATATACCCCCCACCGTGAGATAAAGATGGTCAAGAAAGCAGTGTAAGTCTTCGATTTGGCTCTTTTTCTCAGATTGCAATTCCTGAATTGATCTCTGACTCTTTGCTAGTGATAAGCGCATTCCCGACCTGATACGGAACGGTGTCCAGGTGGGTTCTCCCTTTCGACCGCTTGCAATCGCAGTAGCTAACACCTAGTACAGGAGAAGAAGCGCTCTTTCTTCGTGGTTGTCGGCGATAGAGGGAAGGATGTGATTTTGAATCTACACTATATCCTCGGTAGTGCCGACCCCAAGCAGAACAAATCCGTCCTCTGGGCCTACAAGCACAAGCTTCTCGGATTCACCAGGTTCGTTCCCCCGAGCACACGTCAATTAATCTCCTTGTGTTCACAGATCTAACCTCTGTCTCAAATGCAGTCACCGCAAAAAGCGCGAGGCCAAGATCAAAAAGGAAGTCAAGCGTGGTATTCGTGAAGCCAACACCGAAGACCCATTCGAGCTGTTTATCTCCCTCACCAACATCCGTTATGTCTACTACAAGGAAACCGAGAAGATTTTGGGAAACACCTACGGAATGTGTATCTTACAAGATTTCGAGGCCTTGACACCAAATCTACTAGCTCGGACAATCGAGACCGTGGAAGGTGGTGGTTTGGTAATCCTGCTTCTCAAGACTATGAGCTCGCTGAAGCAGCTGTACACTATGACTATGGTATTTCCCTAGCGAGAAAGTAATTGGGCAAATTCTGATATCATAAATAGGATGTACACTCCCGTTACCGTACCGAAGCCCATGGCGATGTTGTCGCCCGTTTCAATGAGCGTTTCATCCTTTCACTCGGCGACTGTGCTTCCTGTCTCGTCGTTGACGATGAACTCAACGTTCTGCCGATCTCCGGTGGCAAGGGTGTCACTGCCCTTCCTCCAATCTCTGAAGACTCTTTTCGCACTCCACAGCAGGCCGAACTTGGAGAGCTTAAGGAGTCCCTTGCCGATGTACAACCTGCAGGTTCCCTCGTTGAAATCACAAAGACTGTCGACCAGGCGAAAGCAGTCATGACTTTCATTGATGCGATTGCAGAAAAGACACTACGGAGCACAGTCACATTGACGGCTGGACGTGGGCGCGGGAAATCTGCTGCCCTTGGTGTTGCAATCGCTGCAGCAGTTGCGCACGGGTATTCTAATATCTTCATTACATCACCATCGCCAGAGAACTTGAAGACATTATTTGAGTTCATCTTCAAGGGATTTGACGCATTAGGGTACAGCGACCATCTCGACTACGACATCATTCAGTCGACGAACCCAGCTTTCAATAAGGCGATTGTTAAGGTAAACATCCACAGACAGCACAGGCAGACAATCCAATACATTCAACCTCAAGACGCACATGTTCTCGGACAGGCAGAACTGGTAGTCATTGATGAAGCCGCTGCCATCCCTCTCCCGCTAGTGAAGAAGCTCATGGGACCGTACTTGGTCTTCATGGCATCCACCATCAGCGGGTATGAAGGCACCGGACGCTCACTCTCCCTCAAACTGATCCAGCAGCTCCGTGACCAATCTCGTGGGGCCTCCAAGTTCACTGACGGAGAAACTACTGACCGCTCCGGTAAGGTCTCAAAATCTGGCCCGATCGGTGGTCGTACCCTTCGTGAAGCAACCCTCTCAGAGCCAATCCGATATGCGCCAAATGATCCCGTAGAAGCTTGGCTCAATGGACTCCTCTGCCTCGATGCCACGCTCCCCACCAACAAGCCCACACTCACTGGCACCCCCGACCCCACAAAATGCAACCTTTTCTATGTTAATCGTGATACCCTTTTCAGCTACCACCCAGTTTCAGAGCGGTTCCTGCAGCGCATGATGGCTCTTTACGTTGCCTCACACTACAAGAACTCCCCGAACGACCTACAACTCATGAGTGATGCTCCAGCACACCAACTATACGTGCTTCTCCCCCCGGTCGAGGAAGGGAGCCGCCACATCCCCGACCCCCTTGTTGTTATCCAAGTCGCACTCGAAGGCCAGATCAGCCGCGAGTCTGTCCAACAGTCTCTCGCCCGCGGCAAGCGCGAAGGCGGCGATCTGATTCCTTGGCTCGTGGCACAACAATTCCAAGACGAAGACTTCGCGGGTCTGAGCGGCGCCCGAGTAGTCCGCATTGCGACAAACCCAGACTATACAGGCATGGGTTACGGCGCACGGGCGTTAGAGCTGCTAACCGATTTCTATGAAGGTAAATTTGCACCTCTTGATGAAGAGGCATCGTATATCGACGAAGAGCTCGTGCGCGTAACGGACGCCGAAATCGAGAACGCGGATCTGAAGACGGAGGCGATCCGGGTGCGTGATCGTGAAAGTCTACCTCCGCTACTATTGCGGATGAGCGAACGCCGTCCCGATAACCTCGACTACGTTGGTGTCAGTTTCGGTCTGACGGACCGTCTACATAAGTTCTGGGCAAAGAAGGCGCGGTTTGCACCCGTGTACCTGCGACAGACAGCGACAGAGCTGACAGGCGAGCATACGTGCGTCATGATCAAGACCTTACAGGGTAAAGAGGGTGCATGGCTAGCTGCGTTCGCGAAAGACTTTCATCGTCGCTTGATGAGTCTGCTGTCATACGAGTTCCGCAAATTCCCAGCGATACTCGCGTTAACGATCTTCGAGTCTGCAACTGCAGGCGCACGAGCCGCCGGCGCGGAGGTAGCGCCGTTGACAAAGAATGGGTTGGATGAGCTGCTAAGTCCATTCGATCTTAAGCGGCTCGAGAGCTACGCGGATAACATGCTAGATTACCACGTCATCCTCGATATGATCCCGCTCGTCGCGCAGTTGTTTTTCTCCGGCAAAATCAAGGCTGGGGTGAACCTGAGTTCCATCCAACATGCAATCCTGCTCGCGATCGGATTGCAGCGGAAGACGCTGGAGGATGTGGAGCGGGAGCTGAATCTACCGCCTGCACAGGTGCTTGCTATGTTCCAGAAGATTTTGAGGAAGGTAGCGACACATTTTAGGGGGCTGTTGGCGATGGCGATCAGTGAGACTCTGCCGAGCGAGCAGAGGGGTGCGGTGGTAGACGGAGATGAGGAGATGAGACCGGTGGAGCAAACGTTACAGGATGATTTGGAGGAGGGAGGGGCGGAGGTCATGGAGGACTTGAAGGCTAAAGAGAAGAAGAGAGAGATCATTAATGGGTTGGATTTGTCGAAGTTAGTTGTTTCTCCTGAACCAGCTGTTAAATAGCGTCTACCTGTCACGTGGATGAATCAAATGCTAATGATATTTTTATGAAGGTATGAGATCCCTTCTGCAGACACTGCAGATTGGGAGAGTGCAGAGAAACAAGTTAAAGGAAAGAAAAGCACTATAGTAAGTGTTAAGACGGTGAAGGAGAAAAAGAGGAAAGCGGGGGAGTCAGCGGCGGAAATTTATGAACAAGAGATGGGCGGGAATAAGAAAAAGAGCAAGAAGAGCAAGGGGAAGAAATAGGTGGAGAAATAGAGAAGTTGATTAACCACTGTATTCTATCTTTTTGCGTCCCATTTTTTTTTGGATGTATAGCCCAAATAAAAGTACTGTAAATTTCCGTGAAGGATGTCAATGATTGGTAATGATATATTTTGCATATTTCGACAGTGGGTTGTGAAGATTTGGTAAATCCCGTACGCCCATTTTCTATTGCCCCTGACCAAAGGGAGATCCACCTGTAGATTTGATTGACTGCAAGTAAGCCCCATTGGACAGCTTTTCACATTATGGCTGATCTTAGCATGTCTTGGCAACGGTCGATTTCGAAGAAAACCTTTCCATCAGCGGTTCTCAACCAACGACCGTGCATAGACTTGCCGCAGCACAATTATTACCCAACCCCTCACCTTCTAACCACATTGGTAGATTCCCTCTTTTAATAGTAGTACTACACATCCTCCGTGTAGGTATCCCAAAATGCTTCCCTTTGCCCGCAATTCCCTCTGCTCGCTCTCAACACGCCACTCATGTTTCACCGCGCGATCTCACGTCCCATCACTCGGCCCCTGTCGAGCTCTATCCACAATCGAAGGATACGAGTTCATTCCGCGGAAAGAGTTCCCGTTCCCCTCAAACCTCATCACGTCGTATTTTCTGGGGCACCATAAATTGGGGCTGTCGAAGATGAAGCAAATGGTCTCGTCTGTCGAGCTGATCATCGAGTGTCGCGACTACCGGGTTCCGCTGTCGTCAAGGAATCCGTTGTTTGAGGAGACACTGCAGGGTAGGGAAAGGGTCATTGTGTACACCAAACGCGACTTGGCGGCGGATGTGCTGGATTTTAGGGTTGGTTGGTTTTAGCTCCCGTTTTGATTTTGATTTTTCTCGAAGGGCTACTTTAGGGGTGATAGGAGTCTTGCTGGGTAGGGGGCTTTTGAACAAATGCTCACGCTCTCCTCTCACTAGGGGATGGCTCCACAACGCCACTTGATATATTTAGTAGTATATAGTTCGCCAGGCTAACTCTGTTGTTCCAGACACAAGAAACAATCCGAAAATGGCACAGGCCGCACAAAGTACTATTCTCAGACTGCAAAGACAAAAGAGATGTCCAGAAGATCATTGACTATGCACGAAGTAAAGCGACCCTACAAATATATAAAACTAGAGCTGACACGCATCCAGATACCGCAAGACAAGCAGATCATATGACTGGCTCCCGAATGCTAGTGGTTGGCATGCCCAATGTCGGTAAATCCTCTCTGTTAAATGCAATGCGCAAGGTTGGCACAGGAAGCAATGTAAAAGCTGCGGTTACCGGGGGCCAACCGGGCGTCACGAGGAAAATCGCCACTGGGGTTAAAGTCTCCGAAGATCCATTGGTTTATCTGATAGATTCCCCTGGTAGACATCATTGCCCCTTATTTTCATTTCAGGATTGACATACCGTCCAGGGGTGTTCGTGCCGTACATGCCCAACGCACAAACCATGCTCTCTCTCGCCCTCGTTGGTTGCGTCGACTCCTCTCTCCTCCCTACTGTTACCGTTGCAGATTTTCTCCTCTTTCATCTCAACTTAGTAGACCCACGCATCTATGGCGTCTACCATCCACCAACAAATGACATCATACAACTCCTCGACGCAACTGCCAAAGCTACTGGACGATTGAAGAAGGGTGGAATTCCTGAGCTAGAGGGTACAGCAAATTGGTTAATAAATCGGTATAGAAACGGCGTGATGGGTCGGTTCATATTAGATGATGTTAGCGAGAAAGCTTATGAAAGATGGTTGGAGGAGGAAGGTAATCAGGGAGAGAGTTTCAGTGCTGCAAGGCGAAGGGTTAAATCTGAGCGGAAGGAAGCTAAAATGAAGAAGAGGGCAGAAAGCGAGATGGAGTAGCAAAATTATAAGCACCCCAGATTTTGCTATCATCGTTACATATCTCTCAGCTGTTGCTTCCAGTGATCTCTTGCTTCTTATTGTAATAATTTTAGCACGATCTCCGGGATTGGTATCTGGGTCTTAGAGACTCAGGAAGTAAAAATTGCACTTTGTCGGTCTTTTTGTGGCCACATGTAGTTTAGGCATGAGCGAGGACCTATATATAGTCCTGCCGTCCCTCGCAAGCTTAAGGCAAATCGCTCGAGTGATAACTTGTGACTACTTATCGCACTAAAACTGCATCACGAAGTCTCCAACCCAAAATAGTAACAAGAACACGTAGCTAAATACTCAGGTTCCGCTATCGCCTGCATCCGTTTTCTCACCGGGATAGTCCCAACCCCAGCCCCAGCACACTTTTTAAAACTACATGTACCTCTCGGGGGAAGGGATTGTAGTCGCCCACTTATAACGAAAACAGACACTTTCAAACTCTTTCCAAAAAAAAAACAATAGTGACTAGCTACAAACTCTCGGCCTCTCAAAAATGTAGGCACTAATAACTAGGTAAAAAGAAATCGGATTCTAAATTCTAGAGCAACTTGTTTCATGATCATCCCAGCACCAAAGAATTTCTGATAACAAAGCCAGGTTTACTAGACCTCTTTGGCGTTCGTGCTTCTAGGTTCGGATAATATAGTTCTATGTTCGTTAGTTATTGGTCTCAAAATGAATTAATAATAGTATGCACCATAGTGTATTGGTGGAGAACGTATAACTTAAGAGACAGATATGGCAATAGAAGGTGTGAATACCATCAAGTAAGACCGATTGGGCTATAGGTTTAAATCCAAATCTATGAGTAACCAATCGCATAGAACCGTATTTTTATCTTTCCTATTTTAATTCCGTCAGGAGTGAACTGTTGAAATAACTCATAGGTGAATGCTTACTCATTATATATCCAGTTGAGAGTGCTGGACAAGCCTCCACTATCAAAAGATAAAAACGAGACGATAGATGTCTCGACGCCGTGCTGTGTTTCACGAGATCCTCCGACCTAAGGGAAGGGAAAAAAAATTGTCAAAATGACAAATAGAAACAAGAAGTCCTACTATTAAACTCACCTCACGAAACCCTCCCTTCTTTAGTAACTTCCACACGTCTCCCTCTCCGAGTCCATCTCTGTTGCCTCCGCCTCACCCCTTAGACACTCTCTAGTCTTCGGTCGAGGTAGAGGCGGAACATATCCAGGCATAGCGTACCCTCCCTTAACAGAAACCCTAGCAAAGACAGCACTCGGATCATCCACCGGGTTCACGACCACAAAATTACGAAGACTGTAGCTAAGATCTTCCGGTGCCGAGTCTAGATTAAACAAGGTCCCTCCGCCACCTTCGTTCGAAGGGCTAGCAGGACTGTTGGCTAGCGTTGCTGTGCTTTGCACAAACTCGAATCTAGACAGCGACATATCGGCAACTGCATGCTCGGCAACAAGGTCGATGGTCTTTATCGATCTATCTTTATATGTAGTATAATCTCGCTCTAGGCTTCGCTGGCTTGCCCAATTGTCTGCATAACGCTGTAGAAACTGTGGACTTGCGGCACTGGGGTTTGGAGTTTCTGTGGCGGGGGGCTGATGATCGTGGTCTTGGGTCCTGAGAGCGATGTTGATCTCGGATTGAGCATTCTGATCATGAACCTGAGGGGTCTCGGCCGCTGTGCATGTATTTTGGGACACAGGTTGAGGGGACATTCTAAAAGACTGGCAGGAAGTTTAGAAGAGTAGAATAGAAGAAAATGGTAGTGTTTCGATGCGAAGATATCTTGGGAAACAAACTCACTGATATTGGAGTGCAGCCCTTGATAGTGATTGTTTTGAAGACAGAGGCTTGGGATATTTATACGTAGTGTTCTCTGACTCTTAACTCGTATGTGAGGGTTTCTGGGGTTTCTAATATCTGAAACCAGATAAGCCCTGTTCTTGTGTTACCCGGGGGGGCAGGTCACAAGCACTCAGGGGAATTCAAACTATGAGATGGATTTGGTCGATTGGAGGATCAGGCAAAAGTTCGACTGTCTAAATGGTCAGGAGAGTGTCTGCATGCAGACAGTGTTTCCGAGTACATATATATGGTCCGCCTAGATCGCTACCCATGAAATAGTATTATAGTGGATATCACTTCAATTATTGAATAAGCTATAGTCTGCGGCAAAAGTTAATATCTGGAATGGGCTCTCGGGATACTTGGCTCTCCGCATATGCAGTAGTATCCGGGGTTAACCACCTGTACATGTTCTGCACGCGCCGATAGCATGCATATGTTGAAGCAAAGCAAGGCTGAAGACAAAGAAATAGTTTAGGCTCATTGTTTTTTTCTGGCCGTAATAAAGCCACCCTTCCAGGAAATGAGCCTCGACCGGCAACGGCGTTATAATTACGTGATGAGCCTAGAGATGTTACCAGATGAGTTGGCCTGGGAGATGGTTTTCTCAAGACCAGATCTTGATCCCCGCCAATACCGGGGGCACCAGGGTAATACCAAGATTCTTCCAGCTCCCAGCTCAAATTTAACACATTTCGCTTCCTACTGGTTATGCTGTTTTTTAGCGATCCCTTCCCCTTTCCCCGGTAGCCCAGATACCTTCAACAGCATCAGCTGTATTATCAATACCCAAACTCCGTAGCTGACTCTAGGCTTCTCTAGGGCGGAAAAGCGTCCAAAAGAGACATTAGCACGGATGCAGACTTTTAGAAGCACATTGATATCATAAGGGGATCTTATGCCGATTATCATGTTCACTCACAGCACATCCGCTTACAAGGCTCAATTTGTATCGGGTCTACGGTAAGTTTAATCTTCCCGCTGTTTTGGTTTTCCCGCTGTGACCAGGGTTCGCTTCCCAAGTTCACCGCGGGACTGAAATTAGCACAACGTTAGTTTTCCCACAAACGTAGAACCGCCATGGGTGGTGTCAAATACATGTAGTCATCTCATGCATAACATTTCCCTTGAAGGGCTAACGGTAATTAAGCCAGAAATTAAGTTAAACTGGGTGCTCGGTTGTTATATTCAGGCGTGCCTCGACATCTAGAATAGCTGCCAGTAAATGAATTTTGAGAGCAAAAAGGACTATGGTCACTCGTGGGAGGGTCCGTATGAGATAGCAAAGGACCAGACAGCGAGGTGCGACTGGATGAGATACGACATCACATCGCAAGGGGCGACAGCAGTGCTGTCCCAAGGAGCTGGGTGGTACAGGTTGACGCGTGCTGCATCCGAGGCAGCTGTGCGACCCACAAGCCCAGGAACCAGAGGACCGGTTCTGCTACGAGTCAGCAAGCGCTACATATGCAGCTTCAACCCTCGGGATCGGAGAATTCTGGGTTTCCAGTATGCTAATCGCTACCCAGTCAGTGCCATCTCATCCAGACATGGCAAGGTCTCGCAGAACACCCAAGATCTAGAGCGGTCCCGCTAGGACCGTTATTCATATCTAACAAGAAAAAGATACGTAGCCTGTCAAGATGAGGGGCAAAAGGGCGCATGCTATGGCCGTGACGTGAAATACACCAGATACGATATTCTAAGACAACAGCGCAGGCAGTTATCCAACCTGACTAATTAACTTACCCCAGCGTCCTTCTCTCATCCACCACATGTTAGGGCACATGGGGATCCTGAGATCCCGCGCGCTGAGCACGAGATGGCCTGACCAAGATTTAAACCACTGCCATAAGTTTATCCCGCTTGTTTTACCTGCAATGCAGGGGACTCCATCAAAAACTATCCGCTGTCAATGCATATGGATAAAACGAGAAAATATTTCCAAGACAACATCCAAACCCTTCCACACACCCAAAGTACATGTACGTCTATGAGTATCCGCCCCCCGGCGAGTGGTAGCGGAGTAAATCTAACCTCGAAATAGTAACAGAATGAAACAAGGTTATAATAAGTCTAGCTCGCTCACTCGGTTTCCCTGAAAGTCTGTATGTTATCCCTTTATAATGTCTCACCTTGGATGGGGGATGTCCTTGGCTGTTGACAGTCCATTTTTCTGGCAGGACAAATATCTCGCTCGAATGAGGAGTGTCTGTGGTAGTCGAGGGTATTCGAAAGCACTGCAGGAAAAGCGCGGGCATGGGAGAGGTTTTCTCGGGTGAGCTGAATTGTATTCCGCGAGGCGAACATACCCCGGAACTCAAGCCTAGAGTGGCAGCTACATACACGTAGCTAACAATGCAGCGTGTGTTTGAAACTAACAATGCAGCGCGTGTTTTAACCTAAGACCTGCCCCACCAACATCAACTTCCTAATAACTACATGTACCTATGCATGCGCTTTATTCCCCAGCATCCAGAGTACATCTGTTAACTAGCCGTAGGCCGATAGACCCACCTACCGACACTTTGCTAGGTACGTACTCGGGGCAGCCATGAAGAGCCTGAGCATGCAAGTGCGAGTTGACCAATCAATCCGCCGATGTGCTAGGTTCGGGCGAATCAAAAATCTTTACCAGTGAAAGTTATATCCAGGTTCTTCACGCCCCAATTACATTCGCGACCCAAGACGAATCGCGAATGTAAAGGAATCTGTTGGCTGAACCCCTTCATCTCCCTGCAGCTGGTCATCGATAACTTGCACTCACTTGCACTCACTTCCTGACCCGCCCCGTTTCGATCAAGCTGCAATTGATGGTAATAGGGGCGCTTAGGGGAGAAAGGAGATCTATTGGAAGATCACTTAGGCCTTGGCTTACATATCGCCCACACCCAGCCTCGCCAAAAAATTCACCTCCAAGCCTACCCGACACCTTGGTTCACTCCTCCTGCAACCATGGACCGGAATCGAACCACCCTTCAACCATTGGCGACAACTGATACTATCAATCGATTGGCTGGCATATAGGATGCGCTGCAGCGAGAGCTGATGTCATAATCGATGAGGTACCTAGGCCTGCTCGGCGCACCCGAGGGGCTGGTGTAATACGCCTAGGCTGGGCTAGAATTTCTTCGTGTTCCCGACCCTCAAGCTTTCATTGGGGCATTTTGGTACTTGGCTATCTACACGAGACTATATGATGCATAACTATACATCATCCGCGACAATTTGGTACTTGTCTTTCTATAAATTGCCTATACAATGCACAGTTATAAGCCATACGAGATAACTGGGTGCATACTTAATTTTGTTAGTGGACTTCCTCACACAAGCACTGTAGTATTTGATGAAATTCGCTCCAGTGCCAGAGGCTGGAACATGCTTGAGACATGTTAATTTTCTATGATTTTCCGCCAAAAGCCTCCTAACGGCTCCGCAGACCGTAAAGTACTAACGCATTGAATGCATGTCTTAGAGAACAAATTTCGTCAAATACAACGACGGCACCTACACCTTCAAGTCAACCTCGAGCTAACCCGAGCCTACTCGAACTTAGCCCGACTGTTTTACTACGCCAGACCCTCGAGGACTGGACACGAGAGGCAGGTTTATTGCATACCCAATGGGCGACAAATCGCAAACAAAAAAAGCCCAACTCAACAGCTCATTAGTCCGTTCTTCGCTACGCATGAGGGTCGATGCCCAAGACATCCTCTCACTGGTACAACTTTCGTCAGGGCCGCGACTCTCGCTTCCCGATGCACATGTACGTAGGCACTCTAGCTGTCGAGACTACCGGCGCCTATCTCGGACACTCGACCATGATCTCGGTATTTGTTGGTGCGCAGTCGGTACGCATTGTTTGAGCTCACCCGACCGGTTAAAGTGCTGGCTATAGCGTCCTAATTAACCAGGATAGATGGATGCAGGTGGCTGCTCAACCGTTGCTTAGCGGCTCTCGGACCCAATTTAGCCTAACCTAGTACGTCCTATCTGGGCGATCATTGATACCGTACATAATACATACATGTATTTGGTGAAATTCGTCCCGGGACTAGTAGGTGAAACACGCGGAGGACGATATGTCGGTTTTCCGTGATTTCCTGCTAAAAATCTCCCTACGGCATCATAAACGTAGAGTATTAACAGATTATATGCATGTCTTACTTGCTAGCGCCGGGACGAATTTCACCATATACTACGATACTGGGGGGAAACTATCACGCAATCGCTCGTTCGGAGAAGGCTACCTTAATGCTACATGTACTCAAACAGGCCCCCAAACGAATATCTCAAGAGGGGGAATGCTGAGTCTCGGGAATTGGTCGAAAATGGAACTGTAGTAGTTGTACTTATTCAAATATTTATTTTTTTATGCACGCGTAGTATTGTCGGGTGTCAAAAATAACCGGAATTCGATATAGTAACCAATAGATCACGATGCGACACGATTCCTCAGCCCCTCTTTAAGTGCTTGCTATGGCAAAAGAATGGTTCATGAGATATCCATACATGTTGGAGATTTATTCTACTTTTTTTATCTTAGTTTTATAACTACATTTGTAGTTGTATAGTTGTGTCGTGATCAATGTATTCGTTGCTACGCCACACTCCGGTTATTTCTGGCCCCCAACAATACGATGGAGGGCGGAGGGCGGAGGGCGGAAAGTAGAAGAACTTGCGCCATCTCCTTGTGGATGTTAGCTTGGTATTGTCTACATGTACCCTTGGATAGCTTGCGCAAGCTTAAGGTCTAGATCTTACATCTATAGAGTTTCTCAAAACATACCCAACTCCGCAGCAATTTATCATTCTAGAAGTGGAAAGGGGATAGTGTAAGCCCGCTACAGATCAAATTTTCTGGAGCAAAATGTGATGTAGGTACTTGTGTTATGATAGAGCGAGTAATAACAGGTTTTGCCATAGTCTCGCCGCTCAAACCAAAGTTACCCGTCGTGATGCCAGATATCAGAATGCACATCCTATCTATCCATGACGTTCTAGCCAAGTTTGGTTCTTGGGTATCGAGATAGAATTTTCTGCAATTATCATAGCTAGCCGGCAGTTTTTAACTTGTTAGCTCTAACTTTTTAGCTCTAAATCGAATGAGTATTTGGTCAACACACAGTCCTAGAAAATAATTCGGTAGGGGATCAAATCCCCGTTTCTTATCTCTTTCACTATTTCACTGCAATACACGTATATATCGAAGAGGGTGTCTTATCACTGGGCCACAAAGTCTTTGATAAAACACATTATTATACCTTCTATGTCTTTAACCTCCTTCCTTTATAGCAGTTTTTAAGATCTATGCCTATCTTAAATCAGCCTAGTACCTATAATAATCACCGTCTCTAACACGGCAATACTCCTCAAAAGTTAATATAAGAGCGCAAGCGTCTAAGAGTTAGAATGAATAGCTTTGTTCATAACATTTATATAAGTTCTCTATATTTTCGTCGTAGATGGCAACATCTCTGTTCAACTGCGGTGATAGAGTGTGGAAGCCTTGATGCTACCCCGAACCTAAATACTTGAACTCTATGTGTTGAAGCCGCTCTAAAACTATGACGCAAGAGATGTACGAGATCCTCTGTCTAATTCATTAGCTAGAAACTAAAACATTAGTGGACCATCCGTTCCCTATCACATCATACGACAAGGAAAATGCGAGTGAGATTTCATGGTCTAGAAACAACGATACTTATTCCACCATAACCCAAAAAGCAGTAACTGGAAGAAGAATTTATTAAGATTTAATTCTTGAGATTATTTCAAACCCGAGGAGTACAAAAGCTCTATCGTTCTTCAGAAATGAGATGCTAATCACATCCTATCACTCGTTTTATCACCTCCCCTCGGCCCATTCCCTGGCTCCTATGCCCCTTGCCCCCCCTTGAGACATGCACAAATGACACTCGAGTTTTTAGTCCTCGCACGTACGCGTTCACTCTAAGCTAGGCACGGTGTATAACACATACTCACATTATCACTCGCAATTAAATCATGAAATATCACTCGATAATTAATACAAGTGTGTAATAAATATAGAGTTCGCCACCACCCCACATGTCTCCTTCCAGGTATTTCGTACAAGAACACGCGGGATGGTGATATGCTTTCCAATATCGCACACAAACCTATCTTAAAGCTCCGACAATCAGTCAAGCAATTGCCTGCATATGCCACGCTCCGCCTCTAAATTTACAGCAAGTTTATGTGAGCTGGGGATTCTGGTTTATCCTCCCGAGTTGCATCGCTAACCTTCTCGTTACCAAGGAGGACAAGCTGGCGAGTAGACGTAGCCTCCTGGGTTAGAAAGGTGGATGATGTAAGACCAGATAGCGGATGGTGATACGAATGTGTCATATCGTCTTACTACCAAGCATTGGTTACCAACATGGCATTGTATACATAGAGTACACAAGATGAGATGAACAATGATAAGAAAGGTCTTGATATTACTCCGCTAGCGAGACGGCCGTCGGGTGTCGGAATATTCTTACACGGCTGTACACGTGGCTACTGGATTGTGATAACAAGTGGGTGGATAGTAGTTTCATGTATGGCATGCGAAACCGTAGACATAGAGTGTGCAAACCCTCAACACACCCTTCTGGAAAAATAAATACGCGACTGTCTACTCGTTATGCAATTGGGTATTCGATGGTACAGGGATTCTAATGAAGGGGACGCCCATTGAGCGAGCAAGACTCAAGCGGTGATATATAGCACCGCCACTTCGTTGATCAAGCCATTTATGGAAGTTTTCGAACCTTCTATGCCGCCTGTCACCATATTCCCCATATTTTGATTGGTTCAAACTCTTGTATCATTGAATACCCGATTGCATCACGAGTACACACTCTGTGTCTACTTCGCACACCATAACTATAAACTTGCATGTGATTTCATATCGTCCTATAAAACTAAGCTAGAGCAAAAAACCGATTGTTTTTCTCCACCTATCGTTTGACGGAAAACGGAATAAAAAAGCAAAGTAGCGTTTCCGAAAACTAAAAACCCAAAGCGAGCAGCAGAGTATTAAAAATCCAGTTGAAAAGCCTCCATCCACCATTCCATGAATGTGAACAGCAGTAAAAAGATTGATTCCGGGTCGGAAATAAATATAAGCAGGCGAATTCACAGTAAAAACTCAAATACGAAAAAAGCACTAATCAACAAAAGAAAAAGAAAAAAGCCAATTCAATCCCACTACTCCCATTCCGGTAATTACCGATAATGAATGATTGTGCACTTCATCCAACCAACTTTTTGTACTCTGATTAATCCTTTTTCACTCACCACTGTACTGTACCCATAAAGTTCACCCGTACAGCGGTAAATTGAAATCCCATATCCAAATAATCCTTAACCCGTCCATGATCTCGGCACTACATACTGGCATTTCAGTATTTAGTTATCGCTAGTAGCGTTCAAGATTCTCAGGATACTGCACCAACCGTTAGCTCAAGTTCGGTTATTAGGGGGAAGAAAAAACATACGCCAAGAACAAGTTGATGATATCCAAATACAGCGAAATCGCCGCTGCAATTTCCTCATCCGCATGCACTTTTCTCAGAATCAACTGTGTATCGACCAAGATATACGCACTGAACAGCAACGCCGCCACACCAGAGTACGCCAGTTCAACCCATCCGTTATGCGGGAAAAACATCGCCACGAACCCGAACAGGATGAGGAACCAGAGAGTACCATAGAGGTAGCTGTACCACGATGAAAAATCGTACTTGGTCTGGAAAGCGAAGAGGGTCAGTCCCGCGAAGAGAGCTCCTGTGATGATCACAGCTTCGAGGACGATCCGGGAGTCGTAGAAAGAGGTGACAACGGCGATGGTGTATGCCTCAACGAGGGTAAAACCAGAAAGGAAGATGAGGTTCGTCGGGTAAGACTTTCGTTTCCAGAAGGTAGCCAATAGCAAACCGAAGGAGCCGAATATTGCTACAAAGAGCATCCACGTGTTGGACTGAATCCATGTCTTGAAGGATTCATTGAAAAAAGAGATGGAGGAGAAGATAGCGGTGGCAACGAGCTGGACGGTGAGGATAGAGTAGACTTTGCGAACAAAGGCGTGGCGGATGTCGATGGTGGCCTCTGCGACAGAGGTAGAGTACTTGAAATCATCTGGGACCTGTGGAGGTTAGTTACGTACAGTTTAATGTAGACTCTGGGGGGAGCTCACGTTATCTTCGCTAGTACGGGGAGAGCCGAGGAGTGGGGAGGAGTCACCTCCGTAGACGGGAGGTGGGTGTGGGTAACGCGAAGGATCGTGTTGCCCATAGGTTGGCTGCTGAGGTTGAGGTCCGCGTAGATCGGCCATGGTGTTTGCTTGCTGAAGAGTTGCGAAGACTGTGAGGGAGTGAAGGGGAGATGGGGGGAGATGAGCTGGGGTTGTGGTTGAGAGGATGAGAGAAGGCGCCAGTGGCAATGACGTTAGCGATGGACCGCCTGGAGTAATTACGAGGCGCCAACGGTTGCGCCATCTACGATTAGCCATAGGGCTAGGGCTGATACGAAAGGAGGGTAACTTGAGTTCCCAACGTCGCCCCTTCTTTTTGCTAGCGAAATGATAGTCTCGCGACAGCAACGATAGTTTAGAAATTGATAGATGTTCTTGGATTTCAAAACTATATTATTCTTTGATGAATATTCTATAGAACCTTCGGGTGCTGGTTTACCAGATACTACCTATACACCTTTCATCATCTAATCTGGATTCAGCCACATTCAAGGCTGACTAGAGGTCCATCAAAGCCGGGTAACTCTGAGTTACGCACCAACGCACAACAGCACACACACAACCTCCCACAGACCACACAGCCCACATCACCTTATCACTACTCCAGCAAATTTTAACAACGACCACATCTGCCATCGGCAGCCGCTTTTCACCCCTTACTCCAACTGCAGATCATCAAGTTCTGCTCTCCAGTCCCTACCGAACTCAGTACACCCCAAATTAGCTTACCACCCACGATGACTGGTGATGCCCCACCCCCACCCCCAGCCGCAGACCCACCCCCACCCTCGCAACCATGGTCCGCGAACCACAACATCGCCATGACTTGCCCTGATTGCCGAGAAACTCCTGCAAACCTAGTTGAGGAGTTCTCTAGCGGTGACATGGTCTGTGGAGACTGTGGGCTAGTGCTTGGCGATCGAATCGTCGATACACGGTCTGAATGGCGAACTTTTTCCAACGACGACCAAGGCGGTGATGATCCTTCTCGTGTCGGTGATGCTGCCAATCCCTTCCTCAACGGGGCCCAACTTGAAACTACTATCGCGTACGTCCCAGGAGGCGCTGGACGCGAGTTGCATCGTGCGCAGAACAAGAGCACTCATGATAAGAGCACGAAAGGATTGTTGGCTGCGTATAAGGAGATTGGCGCGTTTTGTGATAGTATCAATATCCAGAAGGTTGTGAGCGATGCGGCGAAACAGTTGTTCAAGATTGTGGATGATAATAAAGCGTTTAAAGGGAAGCCGCAGGAAGCGATCATTGCGGGGTGCATCTTCATTGCGTGCAGGCAGTGTAGCGTGCCGAGGACATTCAGGGAGATATTTGCGTTGACGAAGGTACCCAAGAAGGAGATTGGGAGGGTGTTCAAAGCGCTCGAGAAGTTTTTTGCCGCCCAGGATTCGAAGAAAATGGAAGCCCTCACGAAATCCGGCGGTGTAGTCGACGACTCGCAGCAATACAAAACTACCTCCTCGACTAAAGCTCATGACCTCATGATCCGCTTCTGCAATAATCTCAACTTGGGCCAAAATTGCACAATTATCAGTCAAGAGCTAGCCAGTCGCGCGGCCAATCTGGGAACCCTCGCTGGACGGTCTCCGATTTCCAGTGCAGCTGCCTGTATTTATATGGTCAGTTATTTGATGAAGCAGGGGAAGACAGCAAAGGAGATTTCGATGGTTGCTGGTGTTAGTGATGGGACTATCAGAAACGCCTATAAGCATTTATATAATGACCGTGAGAAATTGATTGATCCAAAATGGATTGAGAATGGAAAGGGAGATGTAAAGCTGTTGCCTCAGTCGTGAGCGGCCGAGCGGTGGGGATGGTACGTTGGGGTGCTTGATCGGATACGGTGAGTATGTGGTGATTTGGGAGCACGGAGGATGGGGTATCGGTTAGCGAGGCATGTGTTAGCGGGAACATTATACCATTACGTGTGGGAATGCGGGATGCTTTTCGCTTGGCTTGGCTTGGCCTGTTTTGGCTTTATTTGATGCGGTTTGTCAAATGACCCCGTTCCTATGCTTTTTTCCCCATCTGTTTCTTCATTTTCACTTTTTTTCAGGCTCTCAGGAGTTTTTCGTAAATTGATGATAGACGACGATAGGGTATCGACTTTTCAAATCTCTTTGCTGGCGTTGATGAACTTGACGGAGGTCTTTTTTTCCAAGCTTACCGTGCTAAATTGGGATCGGCCTAATTGTTAGCTTTTTTTCTTTTCTTTTCTTTGACCGTTTGCCTATCTCTACTGTATTGAGATAGTTGACGGATTAGTATCAATGAAGGTTAGTATCGATACTTACGTTAGAATTGTTTTATTTCTTGTTTACGGCATGAATTACAGGTTATTGTTAGGGCAGAGAACAATGAGTCAATGCGGAGACTTGTAAAGACGGGACTGATTGACTTGTAGGCAACTGGGTTTCACTTACTTGATGTGCGAACTAGGATGAACCAGAAACTTTCTCTATCTCGGATCTGTGCCCATTAATCTCACGGCACGTGCCTAGGGGGGTTTTTTTTTCATTGGTGGGATATGAGTTGCATCTTATGTCATACTCGTACATGCTCTCGAAATACAACTTGCATATACATAACACAAAGGCGCGGGTTCGGAGGTTCGGCGGCACGGCTCGTTATGTTTAATCACACCCAGCTAGCGTGCATTCTGAGAATGTGAACGCTAAATCATTGAATGTCACTCGGTTTTTCATCCGTTCCACCTGTTAAATATACTCGATGACGGCAATTAATCATCGAATAACCGGGCCATATCGCGCTCTACATATCTTTTAGACCGTCAGGCCAGATGAAAGTCCAGTGCACTAACTGTAAATGGAAGTCATGATTTGGGGAACTGTGTGGATGACAGGTTTGAGCCCGGATTATCTTGCTTATCAAAACTATCACTTAAGCCTTGTCATGACTAGTGGGTTGGATAATTTTATGGTTGGCTATATCATGACTTCCTTATCCAATTAGTGCACTGAATTTTGATCTAGCCTGACAGTCTAAGAGGTACCGCTAAAATTTTTACCTCCACAATCCAGAGCCATCTGTGGATGCTCTTACTGCTTCTAGTGTATATATCTATAAGTGTATATCTTACATTACATGTAGGTATTTGGGATATTCTCCCACCCCGGGAATGCGGGGTCTGCACGGCATCTCGGGGTTCGCTTCGTGGAAACTGAAGGTGTGGGATCGAGAGAAGTCCATGACTCTTCCCTAGAAAAGCGCCACAACTCAGAGTTTTCCTGTTATTTCGGTGCCATTATGCACCGGGTCGGAGTTAAAATCACCTTTCCCCAGTGAATCAGAGCTGAAGAATCAGGGAGATCGACGAGATCGTAAGGCATATTTTTAATCCTCGGCTCGATATAGCCTTTTTCTTCCTTGCAATCCTTTAAACTTCCCACCTACCCTTACCGTGGTTTAGTGCCTGCAGGTTGGCTGACGACCGAAAGGCTTACAAAAGCGACGCGTGGAGGGTGCTAGGAAGCTTGTGTGCTACTATGTGCGTCAGTAGGGCTTAGTGCGGACAAGCGAGCTAGGTAGCCACCAAGAAAAATGGATGCGGCTTAAAATCGGTTAAGTTTGAAAGCCCTAAAACAAACCAGACACGTGCCAAGGCTTGTTTTTGCTTTTACCAACACCACTCCGAGAGTTCCAAACTTAGCAACAAGGTTGAACCACTTACAGTACCGTATTAACTCGAGTAAGCGGACTTCACGCTAAGACGTTGGAATTGCCTCCATAGGCAAAGCGCCCAAAAACTCCGCCTCAGCTTTGACCCCGCTTGGCCAGTAGAGGAAATTCCAACGTCTTAGCGTGAAGTCCGCTTGCTCGAGTTAATGCGGTAGGCGTTATTTGCCTGATCCGTCAGGCGAATCCGACTATCGTCATCGCCATCATCGCCATCGCTATCGTCTGATGCACTATTTGGTCAACCAGTCCTAATGTGATTCAATTCCCTCCTCGTTTAACGATTTGTGTTCAATAATCGTCGACGTCATTCCTCCTGTTCGCCTGCTAGATGTGCATAAATTTAAGTTCCGGGCCCTGGTGTCAGATCGATTGAATCGCCATGACAGCCCGGTAATTCTTCCTCGCCCTAAGAGCTACCAGCCACTGCGGAAATTCGGAGAAAATTTATAAGAATTAAATGTCTTGAAATTAAGCGCCCTTCGTTTGGACACTCTAATTAGAACGTTTTCTATTCAGAGTACAAATCTAGAACGAGATGGTTAGTCACAATCAGGCAGCCACTAGAAGCTGGAAGACTCTAACCTTGAAGCTGGCTCTAAGCTAGCGAAGCGCTGCTCGGGTGAATTAATAAAATCTCTCTACCATTAAGACTTTACTTGCTTCGTTATCGATACATTCGCTATCAGGTAGGTAAACCGTCCTAGATGTTTTTTGTTTTTGGTTGCTTCTAAGTTAAGAACCTGACTAATCAAGGGACAGAACAGTATTCCTGCGCTTAAACGCTTCTTAAAATCCTTGATAAGACATATGCATGTGACTTTAAAAACAACCTCGGAGAGACAGTTCCACTTTACTTTATTTCATTTTCTCCTTCCCCCACATTTGAAAATGCCCTCAGCTGATACCCATGATATGCACTTACTACTTGCCACAAGTGCAACGGCTCACGACCAATCGATTCATGATTTCAAATCGTCGCATTTTGTAGTTTGTTCTTCAGCGCCGTGCTCTGGTCCAATTACATCGTATCAAGAACATATCAAGACCATGTCCGGTTTGGGGAGTCTCTTACTGCGGTGAAACGAGGTTTATTGCTGGAACCTCCAAGTAAAATGACCTGAAGAGGACGCGTTACAAGCTGCCTGACTATTGTTATACCTATAATTGGTTGGAGCGGTTGTATGTTGATGGAGGTGGGTAGCTGGAAAACTATCAGCAGTCGTTTCATCTTTGCAGAGCGATATACATGTATCATCTATATCCATGAGCTAATGTGTAGCTCTATAGCTATGACACGTAACTACAATTCCTCTGCACCTCTGTGCCTTGCTTGAGAGACGTTCGATGTTAATTCAGCCTCGACCATACGCGGCACACCAATTGCGTATATCATCTAAGTTCAATTTCAGGGTCAATTATTAAACAAGGCTGCCACTTCTGTATCACTTAGCATACAGCACATCTAGCGACAATAACTGTTCCTAGCTCAGCGATCCTACGAAGAAGAAAATATATTTGTTGTAGAATACACTAGCCTACCCCTCATCGAAACCTAGGGATGAATCTATAATCATCTGTTACAGTGAAAATTTCTGCGCCAGAGATTCAAATTGGTCGGCTGTCGCCAAGTTAACAGCCGACATGAACTTTAGGGCGTAACGATGCATATGGCTAACTCTGACATGCCGTATTTTTGTGTGTTGCGCTTGACATTGCACTTGCAATGCTTCTACATCTTCGTCCGGATGATTGTGAGTCAAGAGAAAAGGCACAATGATAGGTGCGTGTAGCTATTCTATTATTCAAGGATCGAGCGGGACGTTCAAGCCCGTTAGAATTTGGCCTATAAGCTTTCGCCTCTATTGTGGTTCGGGGGCTTCCGACCGTTACGCGGGTAACAATTACAGTTCCTCTACCAAGATTTCTTTCTCAAGTTCCTAGCGCTTCGCGAACATCAGCAGGGATATGATTAAACAAGGCAATGATGGCCGTATGGATGGGCTCGTGGCTGGCCAGCGTACCGTACACCCTGGTCTCTTTCTAGAAAGTCACCTATAGATCTCGAACACCATCATGATAGACAGCCTTGATCTACGTGTTAGCCTTACAAAGATACTAACCTGGTCTTCTACGTTTCTTGCGATAAAATCCACCACTATTGGTTATCAGGTCCAAAAACATCCATGGAAATAAGTCGAGAGTGGAAGGCTTGTATGCGCCTTTTTTTGTTTGGCAGAGCCTTTTGTCAAGAGCCATCGCATCAAGTGCAATTACCGATAAATTCACTACCATAAAAACTATAAAGCCGTTGAAGATAGACGGTGTGGATTGAAATTTCCAGCACATGCAAAATACCAACTTAAAGACCTCAACTTAAAGACCTTCGAGTGCAAGCAATTCTACCCTTTCTTTTACTATCTATTATACTTTAAGCTCGACAAACTAGAATCTCCTCCTCACCCTAACGGAAAATTCGACTTAAACATTTGATATCGAACCGAGTGTCGCTGTTGCCGTCTATACAGAATAGCAATGACTTCGCAGGAACTCGATTACTCTACTAGTTCGGCCACCAGCTTCCCGTCAACTACGAAACCCTTCGGCGAGATGAACCCTCAGTTACCACATCCTTGTGTAGACAGATGTCAGTGCCAAAGGGAACTGGAGAGAGATCCTTTTGGCAGGCAAATTCCTACGAATGTGACCTTCACCAACCCTGGATCAACACAAGCAGGGACAGCTAGGAACGACTATCTCAATCCTACCAACTTGATAAACACAGGCGAATCTCTATTCCGTGAAAGTCCGCTGCTAGAAGATCTCAACTATAACCTTCGCATATTTGCTACTGTAGACCCGGTAGAAGATCCTAATGCCCTTCTCGCTAGAATCGCCATCGCGGAAGGCCGAGTCACACCAGGTTACGTTCCGCGACTTCCTCCGCCGAGAAGAATCGCAAAGAATAAACAGGAGGGTGGCCAGAGAGTCAGAAAGTCGGTGAGAGGCGACAAGGTCCTACGGGGTAAGTTTGATGCTTCAAACGTTTAGATGAGGCTGTCTGTTATGTGGTTTTGACTAACGCTGTATTTTTCGATCAGAAGGTACCGAGGCCTTTAATCGTGCTTTTACAAACCTAGCTCTGGCCCCAAACCGGAAAACCTGTAAGTTATCTGATATAATCTACCACATGTAATTTTTTGAGTTCCGTACCGTATTAGTACCCAGTGATTGTGGCTAATAGTAGCACTTACGCATAGTATAAATAGATATCACGCGCAAAGGCTAGAGTTGGTAAAGCACCATCGATAAATGGTGGACAAAGGTTGTCATTGGGAATTGATAGGCTTTTAATTTTATTCGCTTCCATAATACCGTATAAACTCGGGAATAACGAACGGGGCCGGGCTGGGACTCCGGGAGAGTACTGTATGACTTCTGATCGAGGGGATGAGACGGGTCTCTGTTTGCTGGTCAAACTTGCGGCTCAACACCTTCCTAACTAGTGAGGATGTGATATCTCCCTGTTGCCTTAGCCCGGTCGTGTTCGTTATTTCCGAGTTTTATATGGTAGATAAATGTTTTTGTTTTTAAATTACGTATATTGCTTAAAATCTTTTCATGGCAAATTTGTTGGATAGTTTACCCTTAGTATTTTCTTAAACATCATAAGGCCCTTTTGTTGAGTCTAAAGCATATATCACATGCAGTTACGATGGATTTCCGTAGCCTTTTCCCCGTTTAATAAAATGGACTAAACTTTCAGAGACCTATATGATTATAGAGTATAAGTGTGCGTGGTGAACACAAAATATCACTCGTGACCCTGGAGTTAGGGGAATTAGTCATCATTTATATGCTGCTTACGGCGCTTCGCGGACGGATGGCGAACACGACCCAATAACAAGTAGGGGTTTAGTCTTGACAGGACTATTGAGAGGGTACGTGATTATAGAAAGGGTGGTGATTTTTATACTGTGAAAAGGGCCCATAATACGGACTATCGAGAGGGTACAGGACACGACTATAAGAAGGGTACAGAAATTCAATACCTTCACAATAACCAGCTCATCAAGCCTGACCCCTGTTCATAATTAATCCGTGTTCGCCGCCCGCCCGTACTAGGCTATAGCTATATATATTTTTCCACAGCAGCTTGCTTTAGTTACATGTAGTTGTACCTGTGGAGGTTCTTCGAAGACTAGCAACTCTGCTATCGAGGTTCAGGAATCGCTCCTGCCATAAATTTGATAAACAAAAAGCTAGAGC
The DNA here is from genome assembly GCA_038503075.1 of Gyromitra esculenta. NCBI lineage: Eukaryota > Fungi > Ascomycota > Pezizomycetes > Pezizales > Discinaceae > Gyromitra > Gyromitra esculenta. The sequence goes on along the minus strand of JBCAML010000020.1, from coordinate 460,315 downwards.
ACATTCATATTCTGCCAGTGTAGGTAGAGTACTCTAGGGCGCTAATGTGCGCAGCGAAGCTCCAGTCATTATACTTATCCCTTAGACCGTCTGGTGGTTTCGGGTCTAAATAGGCTTCATTTTCTAAACCAGCATAGTTCAACAACAATATAAATATAAATTCCGATTTTTTTTTTTCGCATGCTATTAAACATATAAAAATATCATATTTTAAGCTCTTGTGTCTAAATAGGTAAACCTGACACAAAAAGTAACATGTACCCACTCCCACTGTACGATATACTAGGCATAAAAAAACCCTGATCATATATAAAAGATGTGCATAAGTCTGTGCCCAGCCTGAACACAGGTCGCGTTTTGCCTAGTTGGATGTGTAATTCATTAAAAATCTCAAAATGAGTGAGTGGTTGTGAATCAGATTTCTAGTTGCTATCTTTGTGTGACACTGTGTATTCTCCATCCTGACACCAAAAATTGACCGATTTTTCTATTTTAACTTTGCACCTGCAGAACAGAACAAATTAATAACCGGTAAGGTAGAAGATAAAGTGATTTAACTCACTAAATTTACATGTAACAAGTTCTCCATAATAAAATCTAACTGGTTGATTTTTGATAGCCTCTTGAACCGTTGACTTGGACCCGAATTCTCTTGGCTTGGCATATTTTAGTGGCTTTATTTAAGAGCCACTCTGTCAAGCTATAGTTTTTATTACAAAATTCCCCCTTTTTATGGAATACTCTATATATTCTGTTCTTTTTCATGAATATAACAAGATAGGCCGGTAATTGACCATGGTGGTTGGTGGCTGCAAGGTAACCAATCGAAGTCAAAAATCAGAAAAACCGGGCCCGATGACGGTCTAAGGGATGACGCCAGATCTCTGATGACGATACCCCTTATGTCAATAGCCACTAGCGCTGAGCTACTAAAATAGTTGATAATGTTTATAAGTGTCTAGTCAAATCGCTCTGCGCACACATGCATAAAGGGCTGCACCATCTACATGTAGTACTGCTAGTGTGGGGGAGGAAGGGGGGCTTTCTAAATATATACCGTGTTGCATGGGACCGCGAGAATTTGGTGTCGTGAGAATCGATTGGCTAGATCTATTTGAAACGCTGAAATTTGTGTGGAGATCCTTGCAACTCCGGATTCACGCGACCCCGTGGGACACGATGCCCTTAAATCGCTATTAGAGACTTTACGCAAATACTTAGATCCAGCTCCGATTTCTAGCAATTTAATTGGTGCAGATCAGCTTCTGGTTGGTCAAAAACAGGGCTGGCTCAAAAGCGCAAAGTCTCTGCTCGTGTCGCCGAGTTGCTATTGCTTTCCCCTTTATAGGAGTATATCCGCCCACCAAAAACTACCCAGCGAGATCGTTAGATATGAGAGGCTAATTCTTGGAAAGTTTCCTACTTACATGTACGTAAGAATCCAGATCTATTTCCCAGATCGGGAAAGCAATAGCAACTCGGCGACATGAGTAGGTATTGTGGGAAGTAAAGATAAGGATGTCAAAATATACCTAATTAAGCCTAGCTCGTTTTCGCGGTTCTCCTAAACCATTTCCCCAGAGTTTGGTTCGAGACAACACGTACGTACACCAACACGTTGGGCTTAAAACATTTGGCCTCTTCGGGGAATTTTTTGCTGAGCCTCTTTTCTAGAACCAGAGATCCGGCGCCTTCGAGTCCGTTGCCCTAGCTCTAGTGATCCCATATGTTGATCGCCCTAGAGAAGTCGAAACTGACGTCATTGGCGTCGGAGGAAAGAGACCTGCACTCTATGTATATATTTACGGGGAGTGTATCTACATCAATCCCAGGGTTTTGTTCACGCTATAACTTCGGTTGCATGTGATATTCTTGTACCTAGATAAAACAATGAAACAATGATTTAACAAAAAAAAAAAAAAACCTACATCAATCCTACTCGCTAAAAAAAAAGGTCTTACCTTAAGGTATGTACAATGTGAGTAAATTGTAGGTGAAAACCGCATTAATTAATGAATCCCGTAACTGCTAGTATCTAACTACACATTACAATTACCACCAAAAGGGAATAAATAAAACAAGCATCCTCATTACAGCCTGTAGTTCTTTTTTTTTTCTTTTTTTTCCCTTTCGGTTGATTGGGCCTATTAGCATGAATACACGTAGTTAAATTGTGTGATGGATGGCTCACTGGTGAGGGGCTTTTTTCGGCGAGGGTTCTGTGGTTGTCACGTACCGATCCGGTAACCTGAGGTATGTACGACTACATATATTTCCTGTTTAGCGAGCAGAGAGCTCTGATAGTAAATTTATTGAGAACAATATACGTATATCCCATTGGGGGCCAGTTGCCACGACTAGTGTTATTGAGGCTGCGCTGGAAGGCGAGTTTCACGACAGCGCCTTAGCGATAAAACCAGTTCCAGAGCCTTTTTAGTCCCCGGATCGCTTGCCCATGTCAATGCAGTAAGGGCAGATAGGTAGATGGTCCAAAGGCTCAAAGGCACCTCACCTCACCTAGAGTACACAAATAGTTTCGCGCCTTTGACGCCTGGGGGTACCTGTATGTATTACGTCTCTCACGGGGTGGGTGGCGGCGAATCCTATCTAATGGCGAACAGGGAGAGGGGGGAGTCCAGTTACATCTCTAACCCATATATGGGGTTCACAAGTTTTTTTTTTTTCCACAAAACGTTAGAAATTTCAGATTCCCTGGTTAGTTACCTCTCCAGTCTATTGGTTATCAAAGGTGTTTATTCTCGGGGCTATGCAAACCTCCATTCTTGAATTTCGCCGTTGGGTTGTTTTTCCCTTTCGCGTGTTTTCTTGGAAGAAAAATTACCATTGTTGGTTTAGTTTTACTGTAGTGTTTGGCCCCCCCGTGAGTGACTGTAGATGATTCAAAACCAGCCACTCCAGCCTTACACCCCACCCCTGCAGCTGCGCCAAGACTTACCCGCCAACGTGATTGGGAGAACGTTTGCGCCTTCGTATCCCAGACTCATTGTTTCGAGGCCTTCACGTATTATCTATCTCTACGAGAGATTTTCGCTACTGGAGGTAAGTAAATATGTATGTAGGCACTTTGGACACAATTGCGGTGAGAGAGAGAGAGAGAGAAATGGAGCCTTAATTGATTGACAGCTATCAGAAATTTATAATCCTGTTGAATCATAGATTGATAGGAGCGGCAGTTTTTATCTCCTCAGTTCAAGTAAAGGTAAAGGTGATGTGGATAATCGAGTGTGTGTTTAATCGTATTTGGTGCTCAGGCGAGATGGATGTCTATGGGGAGAAGTTGTGTGGCTATCACACGCGCGGCATTTACGGCTAATGTAGTATGGGGTTCGTTTGGTCGGGCAACCTTGGCTATCATCTTCTGCTTCTACTATTCGCAAGCCTTCTACTGTTCGTAAGCCTTCTACTGTTTGGGGGCTACAAGTTCCTTTCGACCTGTAACTGCCAGGTTGTTCATCTTATTAAGATGGTGAGATATATACAGGCAAGCTTGGCTGGTGATTTTTGCGCCATAGGTTCAGCTGTACCGAGAAATACCAGAAAGGCCATACATATCCTGCATATATCCAGATGAAGGCCACATAATAGAAAGCTACTGGACAGCCTCGGAGCCAGGCCTAACCCGTTCGGTTAGGTCCGGCAACGAGAGCTACATGTATTGCTTTACCTACAGACAGGGATTGATCGCCAAGACTACCGAGTACCAACCCATGATCCACGAACTAGCATATCTATCTCCAAGATGCGCCTTGAGAGCTGTTTAGCCACCTTTCTATTACTCTAGTTAATCATAAGGCTTTGTTCAATGCGCCTGATATGGACTGGCTTTTCACAACCACGAGGCATATTTGCCTCACGGCCTATCTAAGACTAGCATCGTAGGAAGATAGATGGCCGTGGTGATGGTTATTGGGTCTTTGGCGCATAGACTACCTGCAAGACGTAGTGAGCTGAGGCGTGCACGTGGGAGCGAACTAATAATTGCCTGAGAACTGAACGGTACCAATCGCCCTACGTCATCCTACGGGAATATCATGATCAAGTTACACTCGTTCTCTCCATCAGCTATAGATGTAGATACCTGCCTATCGATCACCTCTGTGAACTGTTATCGGTGTTTTTTTTCTTTCTTTCTTTCTTTTCAAGTTCGTATAGTGCAGTGCAGTGCAGGAGCTTTGTTCCAAAAGATACGAGATCTGGCAAGTAGACAGACGCATGCCAATTAGTAACATGAGTGTAGCGGTACTTTGAACGTTTGTTGACCGCCTTCGCTAGGAACCCATGTGCCTACTATATTGGGCCGGCCAATCCCAGATCATAGTTACCTAGCTCTCTCTGGCGGCAGCTTTTTCCGCACGTGGCCGTGGCCATAGACAGGTACCCTAGAGATTCTCAACATTGAAGTAAAGGTCTGTGGGTAAAAAGGGAAATGATGACAAGACCCGATCAAACCCCTCTCCCCCGACGAGTAGAAGCCCCCCCTCCAGTGCCAAGCTTTATTAGAAGACTGCAAAAAAAAAAAATATGACGAGGGGAGAGAGAGAAAGAAAGAGAGAAAGTCTCGGACCAAAAGGTCCATGTTATGCGCATTGTGCAACGAGGTCTGGCCCGCATGTGCGTAAGATCGTTACGCGCAAATACGCCCTGGACCGAGAGCCAGCTAATGTGACCTAGATCACCGCCGTATGCGCGCATTCAAGCCCGCATTTTGTGGACTTTGGTTCACAGCCAGTTAACACGGAAAACGCATTCGCTGGTGCCGCATATAGCTTTCCAGTGATGGGCACCTGCGGCTTATCCGGTGTTGGTTCGTCATATTTGCTTGAATGATCAGACTACTCGTATTCTCACGACGTTTTTAAAACGGGCTAGGTCCGCATATCATACAAATTGCCCTGAACTTAACCATATTTTACATGGGATGCAGAGGTAGCCCGTTTTAAAAACGTCATGAGAATACGAGTACAACTTTCGTGGGAGTGGGGGGAGAGCAGGGTACAAGAAGCTCCTGGCGCAAAGTTCTGGCATAGAGCGGCCGGACGAGCATACGAGCATTGAGTTTCATCGGGAAGAATCAGATCTGTTGGTTTTAATTCGCTGCCAGACATTAGTGAGGTCGGCGAGTTCGAGGAGATCGGGTTCCTGTCCTCCTACAGCGGATTACTGGATCTCCACCTGACCAAAAAGGCCGAGAAGCGAACGAATAAAATCCAGTAGGAAATAAGGCGCGCGAACACTCTTTCTTTCTCTGGGGGGGGGATCTGTGTGGCGGTTGGGAGCTCTGTCACTTGTGATGCCGAATCTGCATGTCTCACCAAAAGAGTTGACGGAGACACCACTGTATCGCTGGATGCGCAGAGCACGGACTGCACCAGCAACGTTTTCCCCTGGTCGATCAAAGTAGGCACACACAGTCAATTGCATGTCCCTCTGCCACCTCACCATGTCTCCCGGTGCGCGAACCATCAGCTCTCACCCGGAGAATCCCGCTGTGCGCAATCGGTGCGACTTGAAACTAGGCAGACAATCGCCTGAGCTGCAGCCGTAGTCCCCAAGTTTCCCCGGAATGCGCACCTGCCCTCCCCTCGGGCACACCACAGCCTTGCGTAGGATTAGGCACAGCACTGGTGCACGCACGTCGACTGCGCACAACCGACAGCCTGCGGCAGGCTTGTAGCCTTAATTCCGCTGAAGAGGCAGCCAGGACATGCAGACGATGCCGCCCCCCGAAATGCGGGCCATTTGCCCGTGATGAGTTGATCTCCTGCTCCCAGGGCATACATGTATCGTTCATATAAATACCGTCCTCCAGTGCCCGGAAATCAGAGATAAAACCCGTGCTGTGTCCCTCTGCCAGACAGCGCAAGTCCTGTTCCTCAAGGGACGCCATAGCCACTGTTCTCTCTCCAAGCCCCTCCTCAGTCCATATCCCTACAAGCCACAGCTCCTCTTTATCAGCACACTGGATTTCCTCCAGCACTCGCCAATATCCTCAAAAAACACACATACACGCACACGCACACACGCACACACGCACACCCAGTCGCCATGTCGTCCCAAGCGCCTATAGACGAGTTGGCTATTATCCACACGCCACAGCCCATAGGGCAGCAGCCTCGACAAGCCTGTATGGCCCAGTGGGCGCGCAAGCAAAGTGTCGAACAAGACTATAAGTTGCATAAGCGAAGATCTAAAAAGAGAGCTGATCTTGTTGCCAGGCAGGCTGTCACACACATGGCTCTAGCCCGGTTCACAAACATGCAACCCAGCCCTTCCCGCGATTCGGATGCAACCGTTCGGGAGGAACCCAGGGGCACACCACTGTTTGGCGCCGGATCTCCGCCCGAGGACCTGGATTACAGCCTTCGCACCTTCGCAACCGCAAACCCTGTAGATGATCCGAACGTGCTCTTCGCGAGGATCGCGGTCAGGGAGGGCGTGGAGCCAGGCTACATCACTCCCCTCCCCCAGCGACAGACAGTCCTCGACAGCGAGAAAGCAAACGCAGGCTCGCAGAGGGAGGCCTGTGGGGGAGAGTAAGGAAGGAGGGTTAGGGCTTCGTGGGGGCCCAAGTAAGTCCACCCGCTCACTGCTCCTCTATAATTCGTGACCCTGATGCTGGCGCCAACCAGAAAATCCCACGAATCATACGGCGCGCCGAGACTTTAGTCTCGATACTCGACTGCTATTTCCGATGCAAGGGCTGGTTTGGTACGTCTGATTTGACGAGCGAATTGGTATTAAACGAACCACCTGTCCCGATTAGGACCAGCTACTAACAGCGAGGAAAATAGGATACATCAGGGCTTGCCAATGCAATGGCGCTGTAGCCCAGACTTAAGCGAAGAGATTGCTGGTGCGTACCGCTCTGTGCGAACCATGCAAACCACTCCCGGGTCTATTTAAAACCCCGACTAACGTTCGGCAATTCTCGCAGAAAACAAGCCTGGGCGGTCATCTACCCTACAATTTAGCCACTACACAATTATTGGTTCCTCCCAAAACGATTAGCTCCCGCGTTGCATCTGTCATCGGATGAAACCAAGCGCGGCATCGGAAAATCGCTTTTCCGACTCAGTGCCGTTGCCTAGACAACGAGCCGCAAGCAAGCAAGCAACACAACAACGACCAGAGCTGCCAACAGCCATCCCACTATCTCCGTAATAAACACCTTCCCCCGCACCTGTCATCCCACCGAGACTCTATTCTAATCTGGCGGCCCACAGAACTCCTTCACCCCTACTATATTGAATTTGTCGCATTGCTTTTACCCACAAGCTAAGAGAAGCTTCTTCTGCTGCACAACATGAGCCGGCTTCCCCTGAGGCTCGCGGTACTAATTGGTATTTATCATTCTCATAACAGATCCCCCCAAAGACCTACCTACCCATCATAGCTAACCTCATCCAAAAAAAATCTTTTAGTACTGTTCTTTTCATTCCTCCTCTTCTTTTCCGGGTGGATTCTCCAGCAGCGATCACTGAATGCCATGCAAGAAGCCATAAACCCCGGTTTCGCAAAGCAGAAAAAAAAAACCGCAGCTCCGAAACCGTCAGTGTCGGCAGAACCCGGATTCCACCTGCTGCAGCATCAAGCCGATGGCGCAATACCTGGATCTCTTAGCAGAGGTGTTGGCGGTACGAAGGGGAGGAAGGCTGCATACGTTCAATACGTCACTGAAAAACACCAACTGTGCAACTCCATCATGATCCTGGCGGAACTTGACAGATTGGGGACTGTGGCGGATAAGGTGCTGCTCTACCCACACTCCTGGGTGGTGGATGAAAGGGGGACTTGGAACCGGCTGCTGAAGGTTGCGGAGCAACGGTATGGGGTTATTGTTAGAGCTGTTGATCCTCTAGTCGAAGGTTTGTTGCTTCCCCCCCACTCCGTCCTCATCCCGTAAGACTCAAGAAGCGAATTGCTAACCGGGATAACAGCAGAGGGTGCTCCGGCTATATCGTTACTCCACCTCTTCGCCGAAACAAAGTATGCCCGCGTCCTGCACCTCGATTCCTCGGGAATGGTACTACGCAGCCTCGACGAGCTACTATTCACCGCTCCGCCCTCCCCCGTCTCTGGCATAAGGGCCTATTGGCGCTCACAGGAGCAGCAGGCGGAAGCGCCTCTTTCTGACCACCTCCTCCTGATCGAGCCCTCGCAGCAAGAACTAGAGCGGGTGACGAGCTTCCTTGAAAAGCACGCCGACGCATCCCCGACGCAGCTCGTGAACAGTCTATATGCCGCCCACGCGCTCATCCTGCCACAGCACCCCTACGACACGCTGATCTCGGAGTTCCGCAGCGACACCCACGAGCGGTATATTCTGGGCGGGGGGAGAGACGGCTGGGATCCAGCAGCGATACGCGACGAGAGCTACTATGTACATTTCGGAGACGTGGAGACTCCGATGCCGTGGCATATGTTGCCGCGGGAGATAGAGGAGCGGATAAGGCCGAAGAGGCCCGACGACGGGAAGGTTTGGAAGGCGCTGTATAACCGCTGGGCGGGACAGAGAATGGATGTTTGTGGGCTGGATTTGGAGCCCGTGCCGGTGGGGTTCCGGTGAGCATAACGACGTGGTAAGCATTGGATGGAGTTTGGTTTTATAAATTGGATGGTGAAGCTTTTTGAGCGGGTGTGTTGTGGGGGGGGTGGGGGTTTTTCATTTGCTTGTGAGCAGCGTTGGCGTTTTTCTTTCTGTATCTGTTTTTATTTATTTCTGGTGGAGTGTTTATTATTCCTGACGAGTTGTCCATAGCCATATGTTCTTTATGAGTACACGTATACCTAACTGAAATCTCAAATACTTGCTCTACATATCGCGTATATTCGCCCCTTTTACCAGAGAGAAAGTTACCTACTACACAAATGAGTGACCGAACCTAATATACACGAGCCACAGCAAGCCCCAATAGTATATACAAACTGACTAATGCTTTCCAATTGATATACCACCACCACCACCATCTGCCTAAAGAAAAAAAAAAAAAAAATCTTTCTGCCTCACATCCCCCTCCCCTCCCCCTTTCCTTTCACACCATCCCTCCCCTCCCCCCTAAAAAAAACCATAATAAGAGGCAGAAACTACTATATAATATCTTGTACAAACCGAGCATACCAACCAACCAAACTCCCAACTCCATGTTTTTTCTAGTCACCACCATTCAGCTACATACATACATACATACATACATGCATGTAGGCGACCCAACACCCAAGCCACGTCACGTGTTCCGGGTAGTCCCCAGAAAAACACCAAGTGTAATTTTTCAGGTGCGATGTTTGTAGCACACGTAGGTGGGTTGGTGGGTTGGTGGGTTGGTGGGATAAATACTACTGGGATACAAGTATAGTATTGAACCTATGAATTGAACATGTGGAAACTAAAGCTGTTGGTTCATTGCGACCCCACGATACGACACGGCACTCTGTTATTACTATCGCTGCTAACGCTCAGTGATGGATGGGGTATGGGGATGGGGTATTCGATGATATGGCGTGCTGTGTTCTATGGGGGTTTGTTGGTTAGTACATGTAGGTTCTGCCTACATTCTTGCGTGGAAGTTGGAGTTCTCGTGGTCGCGTTCGACGATCCCCCCCACTTCTTTCTTGCGAGCGCTTGGTTTGCTTGGTTGGATCCTTGAGGCCGGGCGGGGTTGTTTATTCGTTGGGGCATATGCATAGCCAACACCTCTGCAGTACCTGCTGGAAGATGTATTTATACCGCTTGGTCTTGGATCTATCATATGCATTAATTCCATACGATCTCGTTTTCTCGTCCCCCCTACCCCCTACCCCCCTACCTACTAGACAGCTCGGCTCATTCATTCATCCCCGACACTCGCCGCGCCGCTTCCCCAGAGGTATTGATCGAGTGATATTTTGTGTCTGGAATTATCCGCCGGCTGTTTAATTCGGCTGAGAATATCACGCTTTTTTCATTAACGAGGCTCATCCTCCATTGGTCTTCGGATGTTAACCTACTGGTACTTTCAGGGAAGATAGTTTCTGCTTTACTATGTATGGACATGGAGTTTAGTTCATGCATGTGTAAGTAAGCTCTGTTTAAGAAGTCTAGGAGTGGTTATATATAGGAATCTGCAGCACCATAGATAGCTACATGCAGCTTGCCAGAGAGGGGGGGGCTATTTTCAACACGACGTTAACTTGAATTCTACTTAGGTAGATATGGCAAGGCGCCTAACAAAGTCTCACAGCACGCCTGACAGACAGCTTTATATCATGAACTATCACTCGATGCTTATCCTCTCACTCGCGTCTTATCCAAGCACCCACGCTCTAAAAAAATACAAAAAATAAAAAAAGGACCAAAACAAAAGGTAATGGACAAGATGCAACAACGAGACGCAGTAGATGGAATACTCAAATATACACAAAAACCCAAGTCCTCATTGCCCCTCCCCATTACCCCTCCCTTGTCGGGAGAGTAGGACCAAACTTTACCTCCCCACACCCCCATCACCCACTTTATAAACACCACAAACGTACCCCCCCCTCACGACCCCCAGATCCCAAGCCATTCTCAAGCTATCCTTCACAAGCGAAACCTTACTCCCGTCCACCTCGTGCCACGTAATCGGCACCTCCACCACCGGGATCTTCTTATACCCCGCCAGCAGCAAAATCTCAATATCGAATATCCACCCCTCGGTATGCATATACGGGAATATCGCGCGAATCGCCGGTCTCGACAGTAGTTTAAACCCGCACTGCGTATCGCGGATATGGCGAATGCCGAATGTGCGGATGAGGGTGTGGAACGAATGCATGAGTAAATTCCTCACGAACGAGCGCTTCACTACCGCGTCTGTCGTGACCATGTGTGCTCTGCTGCCAACGGCGATGCCGTATCCCTCTGCTTCAACTCTCTTCAATTCCGCCATTAGTCCCTCCAGGTCCGCAAACTTGCTTGCGCCGTCCGCGTCGGCGAAGACCGCGTATCGGCCGCTGACGTGGCGCATACCGTGGGTTACTGCGCCGCCTTTGCCGCGGTTGGCGGAGAGGACGCAGACGCGGATTTGGTCTTCTGCAATGTCGCTGTGGGTGCGCATGCGTGTGCAAGCCCATTCCAAGGCGACTGTGGCGGTGCCGTCGGTGGAGCCGTCGTCGACGAGGAGGATTTCCCAACCACCGGCTTGCTTGGAGAGGTAGTCGACGGCTTCGGCGAGCATGATGGGGAGACGGGCGCGCTCGTTGTAGGCAGGGACTACGACAGAGACGAGAACGGCTGGCTTCGAGGTGGGATTGAAGACATCGGGGAGTCTGCGGGCGGGGGATATGGCGCCAGAGGAGAGGACGGTTTTGTACAGCTTTTCATCCTCGGTTTCGGGGCGCGGAGTCTGTGCGACGAGGAGGATGAGGAGGTAGGTCTGTGGTTGGGAAGGTCAGCCGGTGGGCTAGCTAGAGGAGGCGGATGACGCGGACAACTCACAGCAAAAACACCAATTATCGCAACGCCCAGCAGACCGGTCAGTATAACACTCGCGGGGGCCTGCTGCAGAGCCTGAAGAGCGACGAGGGGAAGCGCCGCAGGGAGGTCTAAGGGGGGAGGAGCGGATTCGCCCATTGCGGGCGAAAGGGGGGATCCGAGAGCTTCGCCGTCGTGTTGTAGGCTTGAAGGGAATGATGAAAACAGAGATAAATTAGAGAGTGTATAGGGGTCAGTGAAATGACGAGATAAGAACTGGAGAGAGTGAGGGGGCGCTGTGGAGGAGTATTGTATATCGTGGAGCAGATAGGGAGAGGAGAGGTGTTAACTTGGCCGCTGAAGGGTGCCGGAGCCGCAGGTCTTGGCAGCGGAAGCTGCCCGATAATTACCCGGCATCGCTGCCGAGCGTCCGACGGGGCAAGCGGTACGGAGAAAAGCAGCCCGAGGCAACAGACCCAGCAGCTTGAAGCGGAATATTCGGATGCTATTGAAGTTTCCAATATCTAACTGCTTGATGTGTCTCTATATGCGTGCTCAAGCTGCCTAGAAAATCTCATCCCCGAAATAGCACCACGACTGCACAGCTGTGCCATCAGCGTTCTATTCTTGCCTACAGCTACATGTACTTACAAAGGGCTTTGCACCAGCCAAGCAGCGGCACATACACATAGGCACCAGCCTCACTGACATCGCTCTCTCTCCCTATTCGTGTCTACCTGAACCAGCAGTACTGGCCAATGAGAAGCCCCGGCAGCGTTCGTTAGCGCGAAGAAGCGGTCGCACAAGACGTTGGAATTGCCTTTCTCGGTGGCACAGCGACAGTTTCCTGGGGAAAGGCAATCTTGACGTCGTGTGTGACTGTCCACTGTGCAAGTTAATGTGGTGATCAGCAGCCTGCAATGCGTGCTAGACAAAGGATTTGTTGGTATTACTGTCACTCTTATTTTCGCACCGTGATAGATTTGTTTCCGTGGGAACACTGTTGAATCATGAAATATCACTCGGATACCTATCACCCTCGAGGCCGAATTGAGTTTAGCGCATTTTGGTCAATGATCTGTTTGATTTGCTGAAGTGCACCCAAACGCCAATTGCATCGCGATGCCCAGCTGCTGCGCACATGGAGCGAGGGTTTGGACTGTCTCAGGTACTTCGATGCTGCCAGTGCTTATTTGGCCGAGCAAGTTAATCACGCTTCAGTGGGGTCACTACATTAAGACGCCAGAGGGTTTTGTTTGAACTCAGTTCTCAATTTATTACGTTTTTCCAAGCAAAGAACTCCGCAGAATTACTGATTAACCTCTTGCTGCACACGGTATATATCGTTTAGACCCTTCGTAGCTTCCCCATTGTGCCCCTCAGAGAAACATAGCCGTTCTCTCTTCCGGCCCCCCAATTCCCTTCGTCCCCTTTGCACCTTTCACCGGCACGCCGTGCTTCTTCACATACTTCTTCACATCGCCATCCATCATCTTCCCGACCACCAGCCACACCAACGCACAAACCCACGCCATGATCGTGTCGAACCACCAACACCCCCTCGGACTGCCCCCCCAGCTCGCCGCCCTCATCGCCTCCCCCAGCAAGCTCGTCACGACCAAACTCTGCCCCTTCTCCAGCCGGCTGATACACACCTGCGCGACCACGTCCGGCGTCTGCCCTTCATCGCTCCCCTCCAGGATCTTCGTCAGCTCCGGCTTCGTCAGCTGCTCGATCTCGAACCCGGGCGAATAGATCGTTCCCGGAAAGCAGCAGTGCACATCGATATCGTACAGCAGACACTCCTGCCGCAGCCCGTCCGCCAGCGCCCGGATCGCAGCCTTGGCCGGCGAATACGCGTTGTACCCGGCGATGGCATAGAACGCCATCACCGTGCTCGTAAACACAATGTGTCTCTGCGGCCTCCCTGCTGGCTGCGCACTCGCAGTCATGATGTTGATCGCCGCGTGCGCCGTGTGCATCGCCGAGAAATAGTTCGTCTGCACCTGCCCCTCCAGCACCTCCGGATCCATGTCCTTGAAGTAGCCCGGGATCGCCGCTCCCGCGCACATCCACACGATGTCGGGGACCCCGCCCCACGCTGTGATCTCGTCCAGCGCGCGCCGGCACTCGGCGCTGGTCGTCAGGTCGGCGCTGATGGCGATGAACCGCTGGGAGTCGGGTCGCGGCGCGGCTGCGGATATCGCGGTTAGGGCGGTTGCTAGTTTCTTGGTGTCGCGTGCGATGATGGCCACGTTGGCGCCTTTTTGGGCGAGGTTTTTGGCGACGGATAGGCCCATTCCTTGCGAGCCGCCTGTGACCACGACTAGCTGCGGGGGTGTTAGCTGTGGTTTGAGAGGGGCACTTGGAACTCGCCCGGGGGAGGGGAGAGAACTCACGCGTCCGTCTACGGGCAGCTTGTTGGTGCCCCAGAACATGTTGAAGACGGTGGCAGGGACAGTAAGGGCGACGGCGGCAGTGGCGAGGAGGGCAAGGGGCGTGGACGGAATTGAGGCTGCGAGCGAGAACGACATTGGGGACGTGGCGATGTATCGCAGCCGTGCTGATGGCCGACGTGTCGCAGTTGTGTGTAACGGGTGCTGCCGTGCGGTCACGTGAGGGAGACCCAATCCTCCAGAGCGGAATCCGAGAGAAGTGGACACCAAATGCGTGTGTAGTGGCATACGCCTGGCATGAGTGTTCTCAAGATAAGTATCCTATTCTATTGAAGATACCATCCAAGCGCGTGCCAGTGTCGCAGCTCGTGGCTAATCTTGGAAAGGGGGTATCTGTTGTATATAATTACATGTCCTATCGCAGGCTGCCTAAAGCCATGGTGCTTTGGGACTTGGATTTGTTTCGACTTACCGGAACCGGCTATTACAGTCTGATGTGTATAGTCGGGCTCTTGTGAGGCATTAGCACATCGAGTGACATTCGATGATTGTATTGCGAAGGACTGGATAGGATCACCCTGAAGGAATATCTAGTTGTAAAAATGCTCACCAGTCCCGTATTTACATGTAGCTCATTATTTGAAGTGTCCCACGTACTAAACTGGCCTTACTTATCCCGTAGTTTGAGGACCTCACTATATTTTGAGTGATTTGGTGTACGACGAAAAAACCCCTCGACTTTTTTTTTTATAATCGTAAACTTATTCCTCATGCTTCGCTAGATCTTCGCGAATACCTGCCGAATGGCTTTATTCCCCTCTAATTTCCTGCACCACATCTCTGACTCTATTCCCATTCATCTTTTCCCACCCCTCTAAAGCCATAACAAACGTGCCTCTACCCGCGGTAATCGCTCTTAAGTGCTTCAAATACCCCACCATTTCCTTCAGCGGCACCCTTGCTCTAACCGTCCTTTTTCGACTCCCATCATCCCTCATCCCGGCCATACTCGCTTTCACCCCAGGTGCGTACACTTTCGACAGATCGATCTCCGAATCCTCGTTAGCCTCAACGTCCAACCCGCCGAGTTCCATTACATGGCCGCCCCGGGCGCCAGAAATATCCCCAACAACTTGACCGATATGCTTTTCGTCGCAGGTAACGACAACGTCCATCACCGGTTCCATGAGCATGGTTTCTCCGCTCGCTGCCTCGCGTAGGGCAGCGGTGGTAGCAACACGTGCAGCAGACGAAAATGCTGCGAGTGTGCTCTCTTGCCCAAAGATGTCTTGTGCTAAATCAACCTTAATCTGGACACGAGTGTTGCGGACAGGAAAGCCTAGGGTAGGACCACGCCCCAGCGCCGCGGATGTGCCACTGACAAGTGCGTCGTGGAGAGCCGCCTCATCCATCCACTTTGGCATCTTTGCTTCGGTTACTTCACCGGTTTCTTCGTTTGTGACAGGCGTGGACACAAAAGTCACATCCACGATGTTGCCGTCCACATTTGTTTCTCCCGGCATTATGGTGTCAATAGCTTCGACGGAAGCTTCACAAGCTGCTGCGGCACGTTTGCCGGATATTTCTTTATCAAAGACCTTGCGGACATATTCGGATGCAGGTCCAGGCGGGATGGTCTCGCGGTAGGAGATTAAAATTCGTCCCATTTCCGCTTTTGCCTTCAGGTCTTTGACGAGACGATCACCCGCAATCTCAAGGTGCAGTTCGCCCATACCCGAGATGAGGGTCTGACCAGAGTCCTCATCGATAGAGATATGCAGACTCGGATCTTCACGTAGGAGCATTTCGAGGGCTTCTTCAAGCGGTTTCTGCTCGCTGAGAGAGAGTGGTTCAATTGATGCAAAGAAAACCGGCGGAGGAACTTCGATAGGGCGGAGCTGCAGAGTCTCTGTTGATAAAACGACAGGGCTGTGTTTGCCGTGTTTATGATGCTTTTGTTTGTGAGCGCCAGCTGTCTCGGAGACTAGAGTGTCGCCGGTTCTGGCGTGTTTAAGGCCTATTATAACGCCAATGTGACCGGTGGGTATGGCGGCGATATCGACAGCCTCATCCGCATACATCCTGACAAGTCTATGTACTCGTTCCTTCTCGCCGAGATTCGTATTGTAGAGGTGAGCAGCTCGGTTTAGAGTTCCGGAGTAGACGCGAACATAGACCATTGCTCCACGTTTTGGGTCATTAACCACCTTGAAGGCCAGGGCACATACTTTGTTGTCTGTGACTTCGAGGATGCCTTTGTGTTTTCCGTGGTTGTAGGAAACTTCGGTTGGAGGCCTGTCAAGAGGTGAAGGCAAAAAATCCACAACGGCATCGAGAAGAGGCTGTACGCCAACATTCCGGAAGCTTGCGCCACAGAGAACGGGGATAATTCGGCCGTCGCCTTTGAGGGTTAATTTTCGAAGCGATTTTTTAATATCTATTGCGGGGATGAGATGATGGTCCCCCAGCTCTAGAAAAACCTCGACCAGATCTTCGTCATGCTCAGATAATAGCTCCACAAGGGCTGTTCGGGCTGTTAAAGCTTCAGTATGGAGATCAGGTCTGTTCTGCTTTAACCAAGAGTAGTCGTGTAAGTCGATCTTTTGCCCATCGTCCCCGAGTGCCCACATGAAAACCCTCTGTTCCACTACATCCACAATACCATGAAATACGTCTTCGCCGCCCTTTCCATCACTTTCATAAATTGGCAGCTGGCACACAGCTGGCCATCCATTCAATTTCGCAGCTATCTCCTTCACCGTGGGCCCAAAACGTGCGCCAATTCTGTCTAGTTTGTTGATGAAGACAATTCGTGGTATGCTATATCTTTCCGCCTGTCTCCATACCTTTTCTGTCTGCGCTTCGACTCCTGCGACACCGTCTAAGATAGTCACTGCACCGTCAAGCACACGGATCGACCGCTCAACTTCGAATGTGAAGTCTGCGTGACCAGGAGTGTCGATCAAATTGATGGTATGTGGAGCTGAGCCAGGTGCAGATGGAGTCCAAGAAAAAGTTATGGCTGCTGAAGTAATGGTTATCCCTCGGGCACGTTCGGCGGGAAGAAAGTCCATTACGGTTGACCCTTCGTCGACATCTATATTCGCGATATTTAATTAGAAACTGCAGTTCCAATTAAGAGGCCCGATCAATTGAGCATCAGTAGAGATGTTACCTCCAATTCGGCGTGTAAAGCCGCTGTAGTAGAGCATTCGCTCAGTAGTAGTCGTTTTTCCCTGTCCACAAATTAGCTTCTATCCCACCAAGAGTTGCAATTGGCTGTTCCCACTCAAACTTCGACTCTATATGGGTTCCATAAAAAGACTTACGGCATCGATATGGGCGATAATTCCAATATTTCTAGTGTGAGCCAATGGCACAGTAGCATTGATGTCTGTTCCAACTGCGGTAGAGTAAAACTTTCTGGGAATATGACGTAATGGTAATTTCGACATCCCAATGGCTGGAGGAGCCTTTGCGCGGGCAAGACATCTCCAGCAGACGGCTGCTGCCGAGCGATTGATTGGAAATATCATTCAAAGAGACTGGCTTTCGCTGGAGGGGTTGAGTCCGTTTAAACCATCCTCGCCTTTGAGCCGCATCACGTTGCGCCGTAATAGTGCCGGGTAACTAGTAGTTCACGATGACCTGTGGGGTGTGCTGAATATTGATAAAAGGCAAAAGGTTTAGTAATAGTTAACGAGTAACAAATATGGTTTTTCTATCTTTTTGGCAATTTTGGTTCCAAGTTTAGTCGACGTCACGGTTGAGTTGCATATACGCAATACATTTAGCTGCAATACTCATTCTGAGTTTTTAGTTGGAGATATTATTTCAGGAAAATCCACATGTAATGTGACAGGATCTTAGAACAGGTTTATGTCTGGAATAATGAATTGTATTGGCTTTTTACGATAAAATAGTATCTTGAGAATTTAATGACCGACCAAGTATCAAGATGGTCTAATGACCCTCAAAAAAAAACTTGAAGCTGCAATCTGCGTACTCAAATCTAGGGTTATAGACCACCTCTCTCCCCCGGGTTATCTGCGAGGTTCGAATTTAAACTTCCTTTAGGGGTGTAACTAAGTAATTTCCCCGCACGAAAAGCATTCAGTGGTTATAAATTAAACACTCTCTTTGTACCACGTAAATCGAGTGATAATTTATGATTAACGGTGAGGACGTTCACCAGTTAGAACCTAGTCATTAGAGCGATTACAAGAATATAGATCATAAACGAGCCAAGAAAAAGGCATTCGCAAAGAAATGAACTTTTCTCGAAGAGAAATTCAAATGAAAAAAAAGCTGAAGACCGGAAACGGGGCTGATCAGGAAACGGAATCAACATGCAGACCTAAGATAAATGGGGATTAACAACGACTTAATCTCCGATAAGGTATTCTACCTCGAGCTTAATTCTTACCCCTTCCACCTGCCCAAACCATCAGCCTCAGAAAATCTCATCCTCCCATAAACTAGCCATTCATCCTCCGCCAAACGTATCCTCACTGACATAGGTAACGTACAACCACCCATCATCATCCTTCTGCTCTGCAAACACCGCCCCAAGTTCTGCGCTCGTTGGCATCGAGGACCCATTGATAAACAAAAACAATGCCTCTGTACTGCTGCTTAGCTTCAACCGAAACCGGATCATGTGTAGTAAATCTGCCATCCTAAGATATGGAGGTAATGCGAAGATCCGATGTGGCATGGACGGCATGCGTTTTTCTATTCTCTCGCATACAATCTATGGTACGTTTACGATTTGCGGATAGTTTCCAAAGCTAGAAGGTGGTATGTTGTGGGATATACGTACCGGAACGCTGCCAGGCCTTTTCTTCTCTAGTAGCTCACGAACTGCATCTTGGCGCTCTTGAAAAGTGTACGAACTAATAAAATATAGGCACAGGACAGCGGGTAAACAGGATGGTTGGTATGAGGGAGATACAGAATGATATTGATAATGAACTAAACTACTCCCGCAACCCATACTTAAGGAAAAACATTATCAGTACTGTTGCCTCAGTACTATAATCCCCCGCACACTATTCTATCCAACTCGGGATAACATTCTATCCAAGTCGGTGCAACAAACTACCTGTATCGGGTTGCTATGTAACCGATCACGTAATGCACACGTAAGTCCTACTTTAATACGAACTTCTATAGTCGTCGCGATCGCTCAATTTAGGGGCACTGAGGTGTAAGCTGTTGATAACGCTGCTCAGAACCATGTCACTGGCCATGGGATAAAAATAAATTTGTGGAAAACAACTATAGTAGTGAAACGATGAAATGGTAAAGAAATAGCGGATGGCTGTGTGTGGATAACATCAGACTGAAGAGAGTGAATGTAAATAGAAAAGTAGAATTTTGATTATGAATCGCATGGCTAAGGATCTGTTTCTTCCTCACGCCATTGGTCTGCCCGATATTACTGGTAGTTATATTCTCGGAAGAACATTATATGGTGCTAGGGCTACTTTCTATTGGTTGTAAGGGGATGAAAATAAATTTAGCAGTTTAAATTGCGAGCAACTAAGAGGCAAGATTAGAAAGGGTTTTCCTGGTGAACGGTGGTGGTATATTTACCATAGTGGGAAGAATCAAACTTTAGAAGCTCATCCAACAGCTGAATCGCTATACGAGGGTGTGCATCCGGCACGTTTTTGTGCTCTGTTTGTGAGGAATATTTTGAGCGATTTCTGTCTGCCTATATCTTTTCCCGAAATCCATTTCTATTGATTGCACTATTCACCTTCCTTAGCAGATCTACCCACTGCAGCACCAACCAGGCGACATGGTACTTGTAGGTTAGCATATCTCGCATATCTCACCCTAAACCAGTTACAGGGCAGGGAGCTTTTACTGTTCGAGAAGATACTTTCAACTAGTCTGAAATTACCACCAAAAATTATCACTAAACACACAAGTCATTCCCCCAGTACCAACGGACCCCGCTGCACCGACAAGTGTTATAGCGAATAACCATCCTATTTCAATCGTAAGCTTGCTCTTTACTAATAAATCCTTTATCGAGGTACTACCTAGGATGTAAGATTTGTGCACTACCACTTAGGGATCAATACGGCATCGCCTCTTACTTAACCTACCAACGTTAAAGAATCTGCACTGTCTACTCTATATATCCTACAGGAGGCTCACCTTCCAAAATCGCCACAGTTAGTATCCTGAGCCAACTGGGCGCGAGATCGAATGCTGAAGTAAGTCTTAGCTACGGAGCGAGCGTATAGCTCCCGCGTATACTAATTAGATTACGTAGGGGTTTGGCGCCAGGATGGCCATTACCACATCTTATTTGAGATAGAGAAATACCCTTTGAGGGCGAGCCCTATCGTATGTACTCTTTAAATACAAACTACAGTTCAATCTCCCTATAAGGGTTCACTCCGGACCAAAATTTGTACCCTTACAGAGCAGATACCCTTATAAACTAGCCGTCTGATACCCGTAAATAGAAATTAGGGCCACCAAGCATACCCTTATAAGGTGATTAAGCTGTAGCTTTATCTAAAACTAAACTTAATAGTGCTGAGTGTGGTAAAAAAAAAATGTTTTGGCCTATAGAGACTCTCTACCTAGGGACGACTCTCTACCTAAATTCACAGCTGTAGGCAGAGTTGGATCGTATCTCAAGAGCACATACAGTATTTTTGAAGGCCTCCTGGACCACCTCAAACTAGTGCTTCACTCCTACCGATTCTGAGAACTCTTTTACGAGCACCTCTCTAGCTTCAACTTTGCAATTATGACGAGATAGTAGCTGTAGGCCACCGCAGTGTATTCCACGGGGTAAAAAGGGTCGGAGGCATGAGGTACCTCAAGGCTTCAGATCTTAAAAAGAGCTTTTTCACAACAGCAATAAATTGCCCGTTTTGATGCTGTCCCTTGAATATTCGGGTTTATGAATCTTTCTGTTTCTATAAAGTATCTTATGCTATACTTCATAGCAGCTACTTCAAATAAATACCACGGTTGGCAAAATACCGATTCCTTCAATTCTTACCAGCTATCACGTCACACACTTCCCCATTCGCAACTCAGGAACCCACCGGGGATAACCTGTCAAACTTCTAAGGTTGGCACACGAACACCCTATTCAGTTTATCGAACAAAGATGAAAAAGCCATGTCTTGAGAAGTAGTTTGTTGTTGGTTAATATGTTATATCTTTAATAGTCCCTATACTTAGAACACCTATCAATATTACTAGTAGCCTACAAAGAAAAACTGTTTTGAGTAGCGTACCCAGGCAATCTATAAATTACAGCAGGTGTGTGCATTTTCAGGTTGGCGGGCTGTTCGCGAAATCTTAGAGTCCGTGGCTAGACTAGAGTGGAGTCGATAAACAGAATCATTCGATGATGATATCGATCGATAAGAATAGCTAGCAATCTTTAGTGCTTGTCCTACATATTAAAGATATTTGTACCCACAAGTTTTTCAAGCTTTGATATGTGTGCAGATGTTTTTAGTAGCATTCTCCAACGAAACCCTTAGTTCATTGACCCCACCAACTCGTCAATAGAGTAATAGCACTGACACCCGATTTCCTTGAATACCTAGGCATATCCGTCAAGCGGATGATCTGGCCCAACAAACCCATGGGCTTAGATATGTGTATTACCTCTCCGTCTTTCTAGATCTATTCTCGTACGGGTAAAAGGATCGAGATACTCGAGAAAATATTCCAGCTTCCGATGTCTTAATCCTGCATTCCACCGAACCCATTCAATCCCATCCCTCTCCGCCATTACAAGCTGTAGGATACTACAACCTTCGCCAGCACAGAAATCCCCCCACCTTCCATAACTAGCAAATGTTGCATACTCCACAACTGTTTGCAGAGGATCGCGTACAGCAGTTGCATCCTGATCTGACACAATCTATGCACTGACACTGAGATCGCCAGGTTCGTTACTCCGTTCATTCGATATGCAGATACCTCCATAATTATCCCACAAAGGATAGTTTTCTGTGGGCCGTGGATTGTCCGTAGCAGAAGCACTTCGAAAACCATTTCCGTGCATATCTGGCTAGATGTGACTTTGTTTAGTAGCCACCACGCCTAGGCCCAGGTTACCAACCCTTCGGCTCTGCGCTCTTGTGCTATCGCTTGCTTCAGTGTTATTAATGCTGAAAGAGGTCGCGTTAGGCCCACAGAGAACCGCTGGTTGCTGTGAATTGCGACAATTAGAAGTAGCCCCAGGTTCCCCTTTTTGTGGTACAGAAAAGCATAACGAGTTAGCCACATCTCAGACTGTAGACGGTCTCGTTTCGCCATCCAATTTCTTGAGGTATGGTTCTAGAAAGTTGGGGGTGTCGGTGGTAGAGTTGAGAAGCAGACATTGTTCGGGGACTATGAGGCCAGGCTCAGAAACACTTGTGACATCGAGCACAAGTATATCTCCTGTGAGTTGCGAGTAGCTAGGAGGATCTCTTGCTCCGGCATGGGGAGCTGGGATGCTGGACGAACGAACGATCCTACGAGACATACAAGCTTCTTTGATGATTTAGAGCCGTAATGTATTGAGCTAGGGAGCACAGCAATATGGTTGCGAGTGTCGACGTTTTACCGTGAAGCCCTTGTAGGACACCACGAGGATTCAGATGTTAGGAGTCGGGGGGTTTGCTAAATGACATGCAGCAATGGAAGTAGGTAATTAGCTCATGATGATTAAAAACAGTGATGTGGGATTAGTAAGAAAGACGATATGGTATCTCAGTCCAGCTCACGGGTCTTGGGTTCTGACGTTTAAGAACGCTGAGGTGTTTGTCCAAACCAGACCATACCACACTACGGCCAGGTAGTCTCGTCGCCAGACCTAACTTGCTAGCAAAGCCGGGGTCTGCTTTGGTTTGCATAGTGCAGGCTTGCCCTAGGAGCCGTGTTAGTCGAAAATACTAACATGTAGGACATGCGCTCGGACGTACCTGCTACATAGCATACGTGTAGCCACCTCCACACGGAAACCGAAAGTGATCCGCGCCTAGTACGTTGAGAGAACTGGACGCACTGGACGCACTGGAAGAGTTGAGTGAGAGTTGGACTGGTATGGACGCATCACGCCATGCCCCTATCACGCTGTTCTTTTGGAGTTTATGAAACCGTTAATCCTCTGTATCTACTAATTTATATAAGTCCTATGTGCAGCAGGGTCGACCAGCTTGTAAGTGGGCCAACCTACTTACAGATAGGGCCATTTCACACATCAGCTGCCCCACCTACAAAGCGAAGCCAGTATATAGCTAATATTCACGAACTTTGAATACACTGGCACACAAGCGGGCCCGAACCCCTCTTTAGCCCACGATTACCAATTGCCCACCACTTATAACTTTAGTGCACTACATGTAATACCCCCCCTTAAGGTGTATCGTGTGACGATATATTATATCTACAGCCTTAACCTGCTGGTGGTATGTGGCTGCGCACAAGAGTTTAAAGTTCATGGTGGTACGGTGAAAGGAGCGATATTAGCCGTTTAAAGGACTATATATAGTATTATACCTCAGATAGATAGATTAGTTGAATGTATTGAGATCTTGGGAATGGTGCCGTGATGGTGGTGAAATTTCGAGTGTTCGACTGTTGGCTTCGCTTTGCAGATGAGCTGGCTGGTGTGCGAAATGATCCCAGTTGTCAGTTGGCAAAGTTGGTTGACTCATTTGCAAATGAGATTTACACGGATTGGAGCATATACAGAGAACTGGTTCTCCATGAGATTTATACCGCTATCAAATACTCCCATCGTGATGTTTATCGGTGCCTGTACTATGGCTATACGTTCCAGGCTTCATTAGAAATTGGTTTTATCAGGGTATAATCGAGAATTTTATCTCGCTAGTTTCGTCATCGTGGGGGTGCGGCGCAAAATTCGAGATGTTGAGCAATAACGTTGAAAATGATCCACGAGCAATCACTCGGACCGATGGCACACCCCAAAACTCTCTAACCCAAACATGCCAGACAGCGAAAGCGACCCCAAGCCTGCCCCTTAGGAACGCACATTCCCAGAATTCCACACCAGCAAGCCGTTGCTACTGATAAGTGAGTATGCCAGAAAGGGTAGAAAGAACTTACGTGACACTAGAGATCGTAATCCTCCTATGGTGATATCAATAAGGTTGAATCGTAAGCGGCGGAGAATTTTGTTGATAGCTCTGAATAGTTGGTTCAAGTTAGCCAGTCGAATAAATTTTCTTGAGAGGTATAAAGTGCAAGGTATCAAGGCTGGGGAGTGAGGTGCTTGAATGAGGGAAATGGTTCGGGGTAGTACCTCGTGCTTACTACATGAGTTATTCGTGATCTAGTTAGTAGATTAGATAGATCTTGTGCTTTGAAGGCTGAATCTAACCATCGAGTAACATCTTCTGAAGAGGCTCGTGAGTTAACACACGTAGCCATCCGTTGAAAGTGGGGAATATTGCTGGGAGATTGAATTTTTCAATATTGTGGAGGTTTTCAGAATATGAGAGCAGGGACGGTGGATGAAAGACAGCGAATAAACGAGAGGAGAGGATGAGGGGGAGGGGGGTGTGGGTGTGGGTGTGGGTGTGGGTGTGAGGACGACATGAGATTATTCTATGGTGTTGATGGACCCAACGCCGATTATCGCCATAACCCAAGGGTTGGATGAGTAAATGAATTCTACTACTACTACTACTACCCAACGCCGATTAGCGTAATCATCCAAGGAACCGAAACATAAGAGGAATAACTGCTTTGACTGGAACAACTCAACAGAGACACTTATCTTCCATGATAAGCAGGCTCCTAGTGTTACAATGGGGCATGGACTTGTCATTTACTCAGTCAGTCAGTCAGTCAGAGTGTTTAGGTATGTACATGTAACTCGTGGTAATCCTTAAGCTATGGCAACACCCATAACAAACACTAATTCCAAAGGCAGTGGGGATAACAGACATTGAAACTGCCCTGTCTCTATATCGATTTCTTTTACTCCCGCAGGAATATCAGTAAATCTCTTCGTTTGATAAGACTCCCCAATTAATTTCTCAGCCGATGCATCCAACTAACCACATCTACCGTGTAGAGCCGCACGTTGAAACAATACGCCACATTCTCGAAACAGAACTTGATGATACAGTGTGGCGCTCAACGGCTATCAGCCACACTCTTCACCCCACGTTTAATCAAGACCAAATCTCTGAACGCATTTCCGAGTCTAAATCGCCATTTAATAGCAAGGAAATAATTGCAAAAAATCCCAAAACACCATAGAGTACAGGATTCTTATCCATTTCCCTCCACCGTGTTTCCTCTCCACCGAAACATGGACCCTTAAGACCCGTCATCTTTGGCCACGGATGTCTCTCCGTCCCATCTCAACCATCAACCATCCATCGACCTCACCTCCATGCATCATCCATAACTCCACCACCTCCATCTCCACCACCACAACACTTCCTCTCTGCATAAAATACCCCGAATATCAATACAATGGACTACTCCGCCCTCGTCTCCGACGCCGGCGGCTTCGGTGAAGCTAATCCGTTCGCCCAACCCCACACCCCAACAACTCCAACACACCTAGCCTCACCCCCACTCCTCACCGATGACACCACCGAACCACTACAGAGCCCGTTCGCCCCAACATTCTCCCATACACCGAACCGACCCAATGTCGACGACCCCATATTCGGCTCCCCAGTACTACAGCACCACGATGACGACAACGGCGGGTTCCAGAATCCCGGTTTCGCGGAAGAGGGTATTGCGAGTCCGAGAATCCCGTCTACAGTTGAACACCACGATCATGAACATATCGAGGAGGAACGTCGAGATGGAAATGGTGAACATAGACCGGAGATACAAGCTCAGGGGAGCTTCCAAGGAGAACAGCACCAACAGCACCAACAGCAACAGCATCAGCATCAGCAACAAGGGCAACAAGGGCAAGGAACACAGAAGCATAAGCTACAGGCGAGGGTCACTGCTCTTGAGAGAACAGGCAGAAAGGATCCCATACTGAGATTTGACGTACACGTAAATTTCCCTCGCGGACCTCAGAACGGATGGAAGTTTCATGAAATTTCCATTTTTCGACTAGCTCGTTTTACTAAATACATATAAACTAATTTTTCCGCTAGACAAATCTCCCCAAATTCCGCACAACTCAGTTCCGCGATGTCCGCCGTACGCACCCCGAGTTCCAGAAGCTCGCGAACCACCTTCTCTCCTCCAACCCAGATTGCATAGTTCCTGCCGTGCCTCCGCCCTCCACCTCCGCCGGTGTCGGCACCGATGAAGATGAGTCCCGTGTGCGAGCTACTATGCAGCGTTGGCTCAACACCGTTTGCTCCAACGATGTGCTGATCCGTGACGAGGAAATAGTGTTTTTTGTTGAAAGTGACTTTGGGTATTCTCCCGTCGTGAGACGGAAGCAGCCGGCAACAGGAGTGAGGAGACGGGTAATTAAGCAGTTTGCCCCGCCGGCAGATGATACACCTGAACTGGAAAGTGCACGCCCGATTGTGAAGGCGTTTTATTTGGGAACTATGGAGACTGGGCAGAAGGTAGACCGTGTTGTGAAGAGTAGGAGAGGTACGTTCTACGACAGGCATACTGGGGAAACATAAGCCCCCGCTAATATAATTAGGTGTCGGCCTCGCCGAATCTGAACTCGGCATCCGCCTCTTCTCCCTCTCTCGGACCGAGTCCCATCCGGGGATGTCCAACGCCTTCCGCAAACTTGGCAAAACGATACAATCGGTCGGCGACTACCACGCAGCCCAAGCTACCGCCGAAGCCACCACGCTCGGTGATGCCCTAAACTACCACTCTTCGGATGCCTTCATCGTCAAAGAAACCCTAACCAACCGGCAAATCCTCATGCGCGAGCTCGAAGCGGCACGAAAGGACACACGCTCGAGACTTCAAACCGTCGAAGTCCTGAAAGGCAAAGGTGCTCTTAAACGCGATAAGGTCGACGAAGCCCTCACGTCACTCGAAGAAGCCAAAAGCTCCGAACTATCCCTCGAATCTAAGGTCAACCGCGTAACCGGAAACCTTGTCCTCGAAAGACGCAAATGGTTCGCCCGCACCGCCCGCGATATGAGAAACAGCATCCGCGATTACTGTCTCCGCCAAATTGAAGCAGAGCGTCGCACATTAGCTACCCTTGAGTCTGTCCGTCCTGACATCCGCGCCATCGATGCTAGCGGCGGCCTAAGCCGTTTGGGCCGCGACGCACCTCCCGCAAGTCGTAGGGCGAGTCTCAGAGTTAGTCAGGGTCCTGGCGGCGATGCTTGGAGCGGCGTGCAGAGGGTTCCGGGCGTCAATAGACCAGGTGCGCCGGATACGGGGTTGAATGGAGGCGCGGCGGGGAGTCAGGGGATTAAAGAGGAGGAGGAAACGGGGGATGAGGATAGGTTAGATGCTAAGAATGCGGCTAGTCGGCTGGCGGGGAGTACTTTTTAGTTTTAGTTTTTTTATAGGAGAAGGGGTTGGGAGCGTTTGTTTTGGGGGGCTGAGGTCGCATACCATCGGTTGTACTCAAAGTGTGAAAAATGTTTGTTTTTTCTTTTATAGTAGGGTGCTTGTAGTTGGTAATTGAAAATACTCATCTCTACTGCGTGCATGTGAGTAAGCTAGTAATGATATTTTTAATTGGTGCTTACGGACGAGTGACGTTTAGGAATTAGAATAGATACATGTATCGATGCTCATTGAGCTGTTGAAATGTTGATTTGTTGGTACTTGTGTTATTGGTGCCACGATTTGAGATGCTGATGCCCTCATTGGCGTTTGGGGTTGTGTGCTTGTAGGGTAGGGTTGCTTCTACTTGTTAGCATACGAACCAGAAAACATGGGGGGTGTGGCTTTGTATGCTACGGAATCCGTGCCTAATGCCACAGCGTACAAAGCCATACCCCCCATGTTTTCTGGTTCGTATTCCTGCTAACAAGTATCAACACCTACTTGGCTATCGGATGTCGTATCTCTGTAATTGCAAGTACTCCTGGCATTTAACGAAACAGGACCCAACGAAAGAATCACCGCAAAAACAACGATAGCCATGCAAAGTACTAACCCAGCAGCCCGTTCCATGCCATTCCATCCCGCGGAAGCTACAGCCAGCCACCCAAAAAGGCAACATTACTCGCAAGTACATGTATCGCCGAGTAAATACAACAAGGATCACTCCGGTCCGTAATGCGAGATCTAGATTTCGGTAAATCTTGGTGTGGGATAACAGTTGAGTTACGACCAGGGTGCTGCAGAGGAATTCCATGTTTCAAGAAGCGAAATTTTTTTTATTTTTTTTTGATTCTCGGTTTTTTTTTGGGGGGGAAGGGAGTCTGATTGGAGACGAGAATGGATATCATTTTTCTTCGAGATCGACTTTTTATTTCTGATATTGGAGACGGGTTCTCTGGGAAATGGGGAAGCTAGGGATGTATGTTTTGAGGTAGATAGACCCACATGTCGAGAACCACCCATTAGAACACGGCCTTTGCTGCGTATCGTGAGTATTCCAAACACCACCCCCGCTAAATAGTGATACTCTACGGTGTGGTTCTGCGGTCTTGTTTTGCTTTTTTTTCCCTCGGTAAGGCAAAAAGCATCTAGATACATGTATGCATGAATCCCAACTTCGGCGATAAAAAAAAAACAGGGATCGGTGTAACCTCAAAAGCTGGGAGGGGGGATGGTTACATGGGTGGGAGATGTGTGACCGACTCCAGTTTTATTTACTAGGTTTCATTTATTTTTCTCTTGGCATCCACTCCTGGGACCTTGCGATGTACATAGGGGCTCAAGTCTGCGGTCGTAGCTATGGAATACTCACTTATATTATGTACCTTTTCCTTTTCCTTTCCTTTCCTCTCCCTTTTCCCTTTCTTGCTCTTTTCGTTTTTTAATGCCTCGTTTTTTTTTCCTTCTTCGTCCGTGCTGCTGTTGTGTTTCGCGGTAGCGGGTTCACCGTGTGGTTCAGCGGAATACAGCGATGCCATTCGTGCAAGCAGCATCTCCGTATTCCTAGACCGAGAAAACAGTCAAAGCCCCCCAAGGTCCACACCAATTGCCTCCGCAGTTCCCGACGGCAATTCTTCCGCAAATACGCGCGAACTGCGCAGAGACCAGCGAAATACAGTCCTGGTGCCGGAGGGTGTTCAGGCAAGACACTTCTTCGCGTGGGTGGTTCTTCCAATCGCGCAGCCTCCATTGCGCAACCGATGCGCCGGCCCCGCGCTATGCCAAGAATGAGGCTCAATTAAGCCTTTGAACACCGCCTGGCCCCTGTGTGCCTTTTCGTGCGCGTGCCCAGCGTGTGCAGGGTCGCACCCTGCGTGGAATAAAAGGCTGTCGAAATCCCCCCATCATCACCGGCCAAAAGGTGAAAAACAATCAACAGCCAGAACAACCAAAACAGCGATTTTGAGAAGGAGGGGATGAACGACCACCAGACCGCAGGATGGACTAAACTATACGATGCGGCTGGGATGATCCTGCGCAAGACATGCGCATACCCAGCGTCAACGCCACTATCCGCAAACTGTCGCACTGGAACAAAAATCAGCCGGACTCGATGTTGTGCCAGGTAGTACAGCACCGTCTGCCAATAACTACGGTATTCAACGTTGCAGATTAAGGGGGTGACTGAATAAGGGACTGTTGGGCGGTTCGACGACTATGTGTTCGTCCGATGTGTCCATGATGCGCAGTGGCACGCAATCTCCAACCGACCTACCGACCTATCAATCTCAGCTAGGCTAGATGGATACCTCGTTGAAGGCTTTATTGCTCGCTGTTTATGCTCGCTGTTTACAGATGATGCTAGATTGAATTTCCGCTAATTCAACGGAATTCTTCACTGGAGTGGGATAAAAATAGCTGGTGCGCAGAATGACGCGCAGTGCTCATGGCACTGCGCAGAGAGGCCAACGTCTATTTATATCTTACTATAACTACATAACAACGACACTTAATACGTACACCAGCGGCACCAAACATAAATATGGTCATCCAAAGGGACACCACAATCCCTTCATCGACGGTCTGTATATCTATCTTATAACACAGCCCCAACAAATCCCAACCAACTCACACGAAACTACATGAAACAGCCACTACAACGGCACATCTAATGCCAAACAAGCCATCTAGAAAATTAGACGAATTTGATTACATGCAGGACATTTAGGCGTGCATTGAGTCTATACCACGAACACAATACCGAACAATAATATCATTACGAACGTGTACAGGCCATCACGAACGGTTATTATGGCAGTTAGCCAATACTATCCCGTTCTCAGCGGACATTATAAAAGGGCCTTGAATCCCCATTCGATATGTCGGTGTGGTTAGGGACCTATTTTCTGCCAAGCCTCGAACACCTACTACAAATATATCAACTTATTCATCACTGCCAATGGTTTATTTTCCAAACCTCTACGGTGCTTAAGAACTTTCTGAAAAAGAATACCAAGCCACCCCCTTTTGCAGCCGCCGGGCAAATGACGCTAAAGAATATAAAATTACAACTCAGTCCGCTTCAGAACTGGGCTGAAATCCCGGCTCGGGATGATATCCCGTTTCATGAGGGACGAAGCGGGAACATCTTTGCGGGTCTGGAGATATCCCATGCCCTTCCATGCGGGCGGGTCTGGTCGGGAACCCCCTTTTCTTGGGATGTGGGTTAAACTATAATCCTGGGTGGGGTGGGTTCCTTACCTACCAGCGGAAAGACCTGCAAAGTGGGTGGGTCATGGGCGAGTGACTGTCTATGAGTGCAGGTCAATCTGTGCCGAGGTATTTAGGCCCGAAGCAGTGGGGCCCTACTCCTGCTAGGAAAGCCGTCGCACTGCCATATTCGGATAATGGTGGATACACTGCCAAATACAATCCCTATTACTTTAACGCGGCAATATCGGCCCCAATAATTGCCGCTGTTTCCGTGCGGTGTCACAAACGGATGAAGCTAGACCCACGGATTACTTTCGGCAACAACTTTGCCGAATATCAAGATGAAAAATACAGGCATAGTCATTGCAGATCGCACTAAAGGGTTATATGCTTAGGCGAAAATGTTTACAAGCACAACGCGGCAGGATAATTTGCAATAGCTACCCACGGGACAGTCGCAGTTACCGAGACTGGAGTTACGTGATGGTAAAATGCCGGATTTTTACTAGACCATACCAGGTTCCATGATGACACGACAATATTTCTGTGGATTTAGTTATATGCCATTGTTTTGGCTGGGACTGCAGTACCGAAAATTTTTGATATTCCATCTACTTCCGATAACAATCAGCTTTTAGAAGGCTCCTGTCACCGTTTTGGGCCGGGAGCGGAACAGCAGGAGCGTTAGGATGTCTCCGTGGCACTCAGAGTCGTCCCTATCTCGACTGCACAAAATAGTAGTTGAGAACAGAGGTCTTTTTAAGTTTTATCATCCGTGGTGATTGTCACTATTGGTTATCACATCTAGAAAGCATTCGGAGTTACCGAGGATGTGCACCACTTTCAGAAACTATTGCGTCTAAGCTACACGGCAGGTATAGCAACACCGTCTGCTCTATTCCTATATCGATCTTCGGGCTCCAAGTCTCCGCCTGTGTCGGGATACTCGTTGCCTGGGAAACCATAGGCGGGACTATGGATCAACGCTTTTACAGCATATACATCCAGCTGGCCAAAAAGCACTAGATCTAACTCCAGCGGACAAACCTGCTTCGCAGCGCAGTCTCAAGGACAGATGTTTTACGTTTTGTAGTCTATCCAATCTCCTACGGTAGGTCTGACTAGTCCTCGAAGAGTAGACTCCGGAGACTGTGATTTCCCTCCGTGCAGGACCACCAAATCTGCGAAACGGCGAGTGGCTGTAGGCAATTATCGCCTTGCAACGAAGATACTTAATCTCATCCTACTGTGGAATCACTCCGATATTGTATTTGCTCTCGGAATACGGCCCAACTATGCCCCAAGCTAAATCCAACCTGGTATTGAAAAAAGCTATTCAGAGTTTCGCCCTCTACATCAGCCACGTATAATCACATATCTGATGGATGTCAGAACAAAACGAGACTCTGGATGGCTATTTTTCGCTACATTTAGCACTATATTGGGTCCAGCTCTAGACATAACGAGGTCGCATCTCGAGAGTACATATCGTTAAGAGGCCTGAAAGTCCTTTCGAAAGTGCTTCGTCGGATTCGGAGGTAAGAATTTATTTTCCATAAATCGTAGGATTATTGGAAACCCAGTGTCCTCGTAACAGATCCCTCTCTTGGGCTGTCATGAAAACCGACGGAATTTTTTGGGCGTCAGCATGAATTTGAACCGATTACAAACCGTCTAAATAGTAAAAACACACCTCAGCTAGAACCTCAACGATGTACGGAACAAGGCTGTACTACACCCACGCAGTAAGTAACCTTGTTTAGAGAAAGTTGTAGACTCAGCAAGATTACTTGGGTTTCGCGATTGCGCCGTTGGAGACGTGAAATCACAACATCTGAAGGTTTACTTTAATCTTTGGCATATCCCACTTTAACACCTGATAAATATGTATTGCCCCGGGAATTTTGTCCGTGTAGTTCATAAGTATAGCAGCTGCGACCGGGGATCAGAGGAAATGTAGATATATGAGGTAATGTATTTCGTATCTGCATGTGTATCTGTGTTTCACGGAAAAAATGAGCATGATATCTCAATCATGAGCACATGCCTATGGATTACCTGTGGCTATATTAATAGTGATCCTAAACTTCATCGCCTTTACAGTTAGGTTACAAACATTGAATGGTCTAGTTAACTAATTAATCAATTAACACAAATAGATGGCCCTAACCCACAGACTGCGGCAGACTGAATTTTGCTTGGTTTAATCCAATCCAATTTTTTCAGGTTTAAACTTGTCAAACTAGATCTTAGCAAATATATTATCACGCCCTAATCGATGGAACCAGATTCTCACCATTTCGGGGCACAAGTATCCAGGACCACAGCATCCAGAAAAATAGCTGAATCAACGGGGACCAGCAAATTTGAAGCAAAGGAAAAATTCCACGACCTGGATCGTAGTCAGGCTTCAGACCTCAAGCATATGCTAACTTTAGAACTTATGCGTGTGCTTACACTGTGGATACTCAATAAAGGACACCCCAATCAGGGTGTACAACCAAAAAATCACTAAGTCATTTACAACACAACAATGAAAGATAGCTACAAGAATTCCCTCTTCCATGGCTCCTGCCAAATGGAGCATCAGCACATCCCACATTTCGCTCCTACCAAGTCTAGGGCGCATTTACGTTCAGTAGTGTCTCACATACTCCCCAGGCCATTTACTTGGAATCGTATCCCCATCAACACAACGCTTACATTAGCAACTTTCTGAACGTTGCACCTTCTGCACACTGTGTCCTAATCGTCTATATTAGTCACCGAAGAAGCATAGCTGTGTCTACAAGCTTTTTACTACCAGTTTAAACTATTTTATAATTGCTACCAGAAGGTCTACTCTAACTATCCAACAAATGAAATCATGGGTAAATGGGAACACGGCGCAGCTGGAGTTAGTATAGCCCTGAACCTTTACTTTTCGGTAGGTTAGGGGCCTAATTCGCGACTATGTCATATTTTCAAAATCCTCTGGGGAAGCACAACCAAAAACATAAGTGGATGTGGCTGAGTGACTTTGCCACGGAGTGCCGTGCCACTATATAGCGAAGTTACCCCACCATATATTTTATACCCTAAATAACCAAAAATACTTATAATGAATACTACATCAGTCCTTTAATAAACGGCTTATTTTAATTCTCGTTACGCGTCATCCGCGGACATTTATGTCCAACAGCGGAATGGTTTACCATCCTAGCCATAGCTCGGCCTAGGAGCTTGAATGAAACCGACTATCATAGTCGGGACCTACAAAATCCTATTTAAGTCCTGCGACTCACTAAAACCCTCAACTCAACTTAGTAACCGAGGTACTGTGCTTGAACTGCGGAGTGGATTGACCTGCTCCATCGAGCTATCTCATTGTCATAAACTTATAGTCTACATGTAGAATACAGGATTTGAAATCTCACCAAGACTACAATCCCGGATCAGCCACCTCATTGAGGGTGCGGAGCTAGCTAGCTAGGTTAAACGGTTATCATATAGGTAATCCAGCCTACGTAGAATATTCAAACTAATAATATTAGGATGTAGAATGCCATACACTGTAACATCCAAATTTCATTAATCTCCCCGATTCGCAGGTAGGTTAAGGTAAAGCCAAGGTTAGTGAACTTTAATAACAACATTTTATGTGAGTACCGCCATTTTTACAAATTTCACCGGACACTGGAGCCAAATACAGAACAATAACGCGGCACTAAACCGTAGCGATTAACTACATGTTGGCAATAGTCTTCTAGAGTGCTGTTAGGCTCGGAGGCGATTACTATAAGTCGATGAGTGTATGGCCGTCTGGCATCTTTTTGTTTTTAATGCTCAATCCGGTGGAAAAGCTTCGATGACCAACCTTGAGACTGATTTAAAGATGTTTGGAAAAAAATGGAGCTGAGTTGACTTAAACATGAGCCGAGTGATCACCCGAGATGGATTGATACAGTTGTACCGACTGGGTAACAGGATTTCACCTAACCCTGCATCGGGTACCCGCATCGTTGCTCCCAAGACATCTCCACTATCCAAAGCCACCAAAGCCCAGAAAATCGGTCAACAGAACTATTTCTTCAACATCTGCTCCACTCACGATCTCATGCTATATACCAGTTGCCAAAAGGTCAGCCTACAAACTCAATACGCTTTCGAATTTCCCAGGCACCAACTACAAGTATACGACGCGTACGTTTACGTATACGCAGATGCTGAGCGTTTCTAGCCCATTCCAGGAGAACCGTTATCACAAAGCTACGAATCTACATTCAGGCAGTGGATATCGAAAGTTAGAGCTAAGGTAGAATCTTTAATTTCTATGACAGTAAGTTTCAGCTTCGAAATTCAAAGACTCAAAGGCTAAGACCAGTCTTTTCACAAGGAACAGGGAGAAACCAAGCAACTACCGTTCTAGTGACTATCAGCACACCCCCAAACCACGACAATTACAGTTCTTTACAGTTCTTAAGTTACGATCAGGTTTTACCACGTACAAGCGTATGCGGGGCGAAGCTGGGACGGCTAGGGCACCGAAAAACAGTTTTTCGTAGCTCAATGCAGCTCAATCACTATGGCTAAGCATCTTGACCATCCCAACTTCATCCCCATATGTTTGTATCTCAGAGACAAAGGACCCATCAAACCCCACCCCCAAACTTGAGTTTCGACCCCTGTCCAGAACCTCAATCCCCATACTAAACACCCTCCCAGCACTAACAATTCGCATAAGTCTTGTCAGGTCTTCCGCTAGGGAGGTTTCTAAACTGTCATCTCTGGGAGTTAACGTAATCACTAGCATCGAGAACGAACGATAAGGCTAACGATAAGGCTCGAGCCTGGCCTCGCCTACATCGATACCAAATATACTTCTGCCGTTTAGACATCCTAAAATCCCCGTCTCGAAAACGACTCTCATAGCTCCCCGAAATTTCTTCAGAGATGAGTTGATACAATAGCATTCTTAGATCGCGCCAAGTCCCTACAGAGACGCTCTATTTGATTCGATTCAGGTCTTAGTAATCGATGTCCCCTACTCCTTGCCCTTCGTCGCCGTTGTACCTCAAAAACACCTGAAGCCCAGCTCAAGCACTCTTAGTCCAGACAGTGGGGCACAATGCTCAATGGTCAGAGAGTGGTCAGTAGTGAGATAAACAGTCATGCAGTTCGAACGCTATGACATGATTGCTATCTGCTAGACTTTCTATCACAATAATGTCACAGATGGTCCAGTGAAGTATAGGATGGCTAGATAGCAGCTGTTCCAAGATTTTTTTCAATTGAGTGTCTGATTCTTAGATAAGAAGAAGAAGATATTGAAGCTAGCTAGAACAGTTTCCAAATGCCATTGGGGGGGAGGGGAATTTTCTGGTGGGCTTGAGACGGCTGAACGGCTAGCTACAAGATGCAGGACCTACTATTCTAACTAGTAAAAAAAAAACTCTTAGATATCTATCATTCAAGATATTCTAGCACTTAATCCTAGAAACAT
The DNA here is from genome assembly GCA_038503075.1 of Gyromitra esculenta. Classification (NCBI taxonomy): domain Eukaryota; kingdom Fungi; phylum Ascomycota; class Pezizomycetes; order Pezizales; family Discinaceae; genus Gyromitra; species Gyromitra esculenta. The sequence goes on along the minus strand of JBCAML010000020.1, from coordinate 424,305 downwards.
CGTTGAAAATATTGGTGATCAATACTTGCTAAGCACCTCTTGCGCCGCCTGTCTCACTGTAAGACAGTTCCGTTTCCTCCAGCTGTCAAACCAAGTTCAGCCGCATGCGCGCAATTTAGCATCACATGGACTTCCTAGAGTAAATGAATGCAATGCTGTTGAACGCCATTGGAGCGGAATGGTGTACATATACACGTAGGACAGCATATATTTGTATCATATTACCCCTCGGCCAAGCTGCCATGAAGGTACATCCCAACAGAGAAGCACATAAGTACGTAGCTAAGGGGTACATTAGTGAACACAAGCTGGTGCAAAGACGAGCATCGAATGTTGGGGCTCAAATAATCGAGCATCTTAGGCAAAGCCGCACCCTTGGCCATCTCGACTTCAGCCTCGAGAACTACACCACGGTGCTTGCTGTTATTCGACTTACAGAGCTCAATCACCACGATATTCACCGTTAGTCGACTTAATAGTATTCGTTGTTAAATGGGCTGAAACTTGCTGCTTGCTGCTAGTTCATCCCACTGGCATTCTACGCGAACTTCAGCTGGTTGTCATTCAACTACCAGTAATGCAGCTGCTAAATGTCCTGATCTCAGACTTTCAGCCTTACTGAAGATCGGTCAACCTCTGCTCGTTCCTATCATAATTCACCGAGAACGTGTTCAGCCCAGCTGTGCCTGAGGACTCGGTGAACATTTCTTCGATTTTGTGTGTGCGGCCCACGAAATCGCTGTAGGTGAAACACGTGTCGAGCCTAATGTGCGGAATAACGCTCTGTGCAACATTGAACTGCTCCTACATGAGATTCCGCTGTTTAGCAAAGGCTTATTGGCTTAGTAAATGCTTTCAAACCTGTTATTCGGACGATTCTGAAAACAAAAATCTGCAATTTTTGCAGGTGTTTGTTTGTGGCCTTGGCGAGTTCTGCTGATTTGGTTGCCAAGAAATACGCACTAAACCACACCAGAGGATCAGAACCACCGAAAATCCAACCATATGACTTCGTGCGCTACATGTGTAGCGAGAAGCTCGAGAAATGGAAGTCAATTTGATAGAAATATAGCCGTTAGAATTGTCTGCAGACTTCTTAGCACAAACGCAAATCCTCACGTTTCCTTTTCCATCCAGGTCATTATCAATTGGTACTAAACACTAGCTTCTTTAGCTGCTTGATACCCTTTCTGAGTCATCTATTTTCATACAGCAGCTAGAATAAAACACCTACCACTCATCCCACCGATCGTTGTGACCCTACCATTGATAGCAACCTCTTCTACCAGATTCTGATCCACACTCCACAATCCGCCATCCGCAACCGCAACCACGATGAAGTCCAATTCCATCGTACTACTCATCAGCTCCATCCTCCTACTACTCCTCGCTACGTTCCCCTTCTCAACTGCTCGTTATCTCCCTGTCAGCTACGCTAGACATAGACGTTCTTCCCTCCACTGGAAAAGAGGGCCTGAACACGCCTGGGATGCCCATGATACCTCACGTGGCGAGTATATCTGCAATGCCTCAAAGAGCTCACCGTTCAAGTCAGATCTAGACAATGCTGCTGCCAATCTAGGAGGACGAGCTCAGAAAGCTATGTGCACTTGTGATGCCCAGTATGAATGTACTGCTGTGATTAGTCAAGGCTCTGCAAAAGTTGACATTTGCAATATTTGGAACGGAGGCATGCCATGTCGGACCGTTGGCAAAATTATAAGCCGTATTGGGGCCAAGTGTGCTCATCACTTCTGGGGTGATCCAGAGTCGAGGGCAAGCGGGAGGGCAGTGTTTGACTGGGGAGTAATTGTCGTTTCTTAATTTGGGTGCTGTGCATAATACTCTACGAAACGAAAACAGCCCGTAGGACCGGCACACGGTCACTCTGATTGACTAAACGAAAAGCTGGATAGCCTTTCACTATTTTTATCATCCAAGTGTGGCACATACAAAAACGAGAATGCGATTATGGATATCTTTAGCATTGACACCTACTATAGACTACCTTTATTGAGAATAGACCGTTCTTTTGACTCTAAGGGGTACTCATACACGTGCTATTGAGTGATACCTTGTGTGACGTTAAAACTACCATTGGCTTCCTATTAGTCTCGTGCCCAGCCTTGTACCAGCAGATTACTGCAACCACCAGCCAGGCCAGTACGGAACGTTTATGAACCACAGATGTTTGCGGGGACTTCCTGACAACAAAGATACACGATTGCGGAGAAACTGGTGTGCGTGAAATTATAACTATGTAAATCATAACCCTAACCCATATGACCATACCTGTATTTCCTTCCCTCAAACCCTCTAGAAGGCTATAGATCTTGAGTGTACACGTGTTAAATACCTTAGGTACATGTAGCTGTAGTACTGTATAAACTCGGAAACAACGAGCTCGGCCAGGTTGAAGCAACAGGAAGATATCACATCCTCATTGGTTGGAAAGGTGTGAGCCGCAAGTTCAACCAGCAGACAAAGATCTATTCAGTTCTCTCAGACAGTTGTAATATATTGCTCTCCTGCTGTATCAACCCGGTCCCGTCAGTTATTTCCGAGTTCAGACAGTAGTTATGTGGATCCATAAACGCAACCGGTAAAAAAAAATGACCAGAGAACGAATACCGACACAGTGGATCGAACCATATAGGAGTCTCAGGTTATGAGCGTGTTAACTATAACGGATGCTTTACTTGGTCTAAGTATCATTTTTAAGGCGTACAGAAGAAATAACACTTTGCAGACCGACCAAGTTTCTTTTTTCATCGCTAGATACAACAAATAACCTGCGACCACTGAGGACGAATTAATTACTTACTTGTTTAAAAGCAAATTACTAAACAAACCCTGGTATACAAAACCTCCTCAAACCCGAAACAAAAACGGAAGGAAGGTGGGTAAAAGAAATAAACTGAGAAATTCACATCATTATAGAATCTACCCAGTGGGTTGAAGAAGTGGAATACAAAAATAAAAATATACCTGCTTACACTTCAATGAGAAAGAAAGAAAATCAAAAATTTCATACGCATCGTATCATAATTACCCTGTTGGGATAATAGGTTTTCATCATCATCATCATCATCATCATAATCATCGATCTTGCGTTGTCGTCATTCGTGATTCATCCAGTACTGGCACATGATTTTTTCGAAGGGGGGTTTTTTTGCATCGCAGTTGCGCACTATCGCTTACTTCCCATTTCTCGCTCTGCTTCTTGCAACCTACGCCGCCGGAACTCAAGTTCCTCGGGGAAATTTCCACTTAGTGGTGATGTTGGAGCTGTCTCTGGTGCTTTAATCTTGGCTGAGCGTGAGCGTGGAACTTGTTCGCCGTCCGTTTCGTTTACCTATTTCAGGATAACTATCAGCTACCTGCTTATAACTCAATAGAGATTCATAGACGTACCCAAGAAAAAACATCCTTTACAACAAGACTTCTCACTGCCTCAAGCTCCTCCACATCTTCCATAGCGAATTCGCACTCCATGGCATCGTCCCTGCCTTCTGCCTTCCAGCGGTCTTGAAATAAATGCTCTCCTGCGCTGCTAGCACTCCATTCGAGATGCAGTGGCGTTGGTGGTGACGATGATGGTAGCACCCAAAGCACGCCTCCGGAACTACCACTCCCGCGTTGGCGGTCAGGGGAGTACGACGCCATTCCAAGCGCTGTAGCAGCAGCAGAGAGCGAAAGCGAGAGGTCGGTATTATGTGGGATAAGTGCGGGGCGACGACCGCGGGATGCAAGGGCTTGGGAAGATGGCACAGACGGAGGAGAAGAAGATTGCTGTTGCTGAGATATGGTGGCCATTTCGGTAAGTGATGGGTAGTTTGGAGGGGTTATAGTGGGGTTCTGATACGGGTGGCGGTGGTTATAGCTGGGATACTGATGACAGTTTGCAGCGGAGGGGCTCCAAATGTAGATGGGTTCGTGCAGATTTGATGATGTCGTTACAGCCGGCTACGCGCTTGGTCAACAAGAGTCGGTGAAATAACTCTGCGGTTAAGAGAAAAGGGACAAACGCAGTTTGAAAGAAAAATTTATTTTGAATGAGGATGGAACAAGCATGTAAAAGGAAATGGGAAAGCGGAAACTCACGAGACCTGATCATTCAATTCAATATTTTCGATGGAAGCTTTTCAATGAGGATAGAAGGAGCAAAAAGCTTCTGTGGAGATCAACGAGCGACAGCTCTGAACGTCAACAAACATAGATTCCTCATCCTGCCAGGCGCGTTCGGGCGCGTCGCATCTAATTGCTTGGGGGGCCTGTGCGTATCGTCCTATCAAATCTCCGTATACGCACAGTCATCCACCCGAGTGAGACCAAATTGAAAAATACTGTCCGCAAGCTGTATTAGCTGGGTTTAGTGAAGAGATTGAAACCCTTTCGATAGCTTAGGGACTCGAGAGCTGATGGTTCGTTCATCTCGTCAAAAGCTTAGTGTCATGTATCGCTCTTGTCCTGTGCTCGCATGGATGGGAAGATCGTGTTTGCTTTCGAGAGGTTTGCGGGCACGCACATGCATGATCTATGGCCATTAAGTAGGAGGCGATGAGTATGTAGGTGTCTCTCGGATTAGCTCACTCAAAGACTATGGATGTTAATCTTGACGAAGAGCGGGGCAAACATTGTTTTTGGGTTTCTTTTAAGACATGTTTTTAGTGGATGTCATAAACCGCGAGAACCGCTGGGATAATGCTTGACTCACTTTTATGGCAGATGCTTTCCGCCTATTAAGGTAGCGTTTCGAGGTTAGGCGAACAAGGGTACATTTATGTAATCAAACAACCCACCTACAGTTCACCAAGAAACGCTAACTTTGACTTCTAAAATTTCCTAGTTGAAGGATATCCATTCCTGATAGTTGTCCTAGCATCAAATCCCCTGCTCTTTTCCCTTTCCCTTTAGATATCAGGATGTCGATATTTTGAAAAACAGAAGGGGTGGCTGGGTTTACGAGGAGAAGAGAAAGTTTCGGCCCGTTCCTATTATGACGAACGAGGACAGGTGAGAAGAAGGACGAAAGGGATAGATAGGATAAGGATAAGGATAAGGATAAGGATAAGGATAGAAGGAGGTAGGAGTTGTCTAGGGAATTCCCTGAACCTTAAATCAGCTTCATGTGCACGTGTTTTTATTCTAGGCAAAGCATACATGTATGTGTATGTACACCAACGGTTACAGATATACATCACAAGCCTTGTCATTTGATCGAGCGGGGGTTTCTCTTACTGACCAGATAATCCTAACCACCACTTTAACCTTCGCCTCACATAAGGTTTAGCCGCCGCTGCGCGATGCCATTTCCGATTTCAGCCCAAGAAGATGTGGACAGCTCCCACAGCTTTGAGCTTTGAGCTCTGTACAGCTTCCTCGCTACCTAGATCTTCGCTAGCCCTGTTCACCCCAAGAGAGCCTCTACAGTTGGGCATATCTCCATCAGTAAGCATTGGTTTCTGACTACCCTTCAGCAAAATAACCACAGTGCTGACATCAAGCTTCAAAATCCTTCAGCACCAGCTGGTCTTGTCGAAGGCCCATGCTATCCTTTCCAGAGCTGCAATCTCCGCAGATATCCTTAGCATCACTGCTGCTCTTGTCAATACTAGCTTGTATCTTACAAGCAGGAAGGGGGATGCTCTCGATCAAGTTTACTCTACCTGCTAATTCTAAAGATGGTGGCATATGTGAGCTTATGTTGAGTCTCAAATTCTGCCAAAGTATAATTATTCCAGTAGGTATTTGTAAACTCAGGAAAGTCCACAGCCTAGTAACCTCAAAATAGTACTGACTATGAAGCGAAATGCGTTTGAAGGGCGTTTTGCAATTGTCTCACGCCCAGTCCCGTCTACCCGTGTCTAGGTACAATAGAGATGCGAGTGATCATAGTACAGCAGAGTCACTGCCACTGTGAAGTTTGAACCGACGATATCTCAAGCCTAAATTTTACGCCCATGGGTAATATTACCCAATACTAGTCAGCGCCGATTCAGGAGTGAATAAAAGATAAAAGTAATGTCTACGAAGAATTGTTGTGAGTATTTCCATTCTTCTTCTATCCTTGATATCAGGGTGGCAGTGCTAACATGATCATTCAGCATGTACAGGAACAAACCTAGAAAGGCCTCCAGGTTCCAAGCTCCCCTTAGTCATAGCCTTCAATCACAAATCAATAGCTTGTTTTATACGATCGACTATTAAAGCTCCACTTGAGTTAAAGACCTTCGCATTTAGGTATGCTCTATTTCCGCTAATTTGGTTTTTTGTACCCTTAAGGCCCTATTGATAGAAATTTTCCTGGTTCGTCCTGTAGGGTTTTCGTTAAAAGGTACCTTTACGTTTGTTATATCCCCTAAAGCAGATATTTCGACCAGCAATTATTAGTATGCTATGAAAAATTCCTGTTGATTACTCCACTTCTCACGTGCACCCCATCAGGGGCATCTCTGTTATTCCCAATATTAGATTCTACCCATCAGCTTCCCAGCTAATATGTCTTGAGCATGACTAAGGCTCAACAGACTTCTTCAGCATACTTTTCACGAGATATCCTTGGTTGGTCTCTGGAACTTAAAACCATTTACGATTTTTCCTCTCTTCCATTGCAGTATACAGGTTGATGCTGATTCAACTTTAGTTGAACTAGAAAAGGTTTTGGGATACATACCAAATACAGCTTCAACCAAAGATTGTGCCTCAAATGCATCTTATAGTGTCAATTGCTTGATCCGCTGGGTTGTTCCAGTGTGCAGGACCAAGGCCTATTTTTGAGCAACAGGACACCTAAAGCAAGTTTCGTTAAGGCCCATGCCCCTACACGGCCAACACCACCACCCATGCATTTGCTCTCACGCGTCAATATAACATTCTCGACTAATTCCACTCGATGCAGGCCCACGGGGGCGATTGTTGGGTTGTGGATATCTCTAGTTAATAGCAACTCTCTTTATAACTCAAGCACAATCAACCCCTACGCAAAGATTCAAGCTCGCAGGAGCCTCACAAGCAGCTATCCCATTGTGCTCGAGTCGACGAGCTAGAAGCTGCGGTCCGTAACGAGGAAAAAAGTGGTGATCCAGCAGTGACCTACCTTTTGTGCCTCGTATTCCATATTAATGAATGCCAGTAAGCGCTGTGATTCCTATATTTATCCCGAGTTGACAAAAATGCCCTGACTATTAACATCGGCCAGATGGGGTTAAGTCATCACCGTTTGAATCCAATTGTGTGAGATGGTATAGAGGTTATATATATGTCAAACAAGAGATGTCATTGCTGCACCTGCCATTGATGCTGATGTTATACCTCGCCGGATTTTTCTTTTACTAGAATAATCCCGGTTTTTTTCACGGACAATGATGCATGATACGAGGCACTGAAATACTCCGGTAAGTAATTTACCAACCCAGTTTATCTTAGTCAGGGTTAACTGTCCCGGCCGACTCCCACAGACACCTTATAAATCCCACCACGACCACAGCCACTCGGGAATCGTGGCCACAAAAAATGTTCAAGCAACCAATCAGAAGTATATTAAGATACCAGGCTTTGCGAAAACCAGTTTCGATGAAATTATCCTATCTTTAGGAATCCCAGGAATTTCTGTTGATTTAGGGATAACTCGAAAATTAGTTCCCATCACCCCTCTCGACTACTAGATTACTTGCCAGAAATATCAAAGTCTGGTATCGGACCAAATATTTAGATACAAGCACTGTTGTAACACCGATCGATGGATTTTTTTTTGTGCATGTTGAGTTTGCTGAACCTTGCTAATAAATTAGAGCTCAAAACACTCTGGCCGAAACTTTTGTCCTTGCAATTGAGCTATTGTAGTTCTGCGACACGATGCAACTTGATCGATCTACAAGATCAAATCCAAATAGTCTTGCCTAAAAATGAGGAATTTTGCATCGTTGTTCAATGTATGCCAAACTTAGCATGTCAGCATCCCCCCTCACTCAAAACATATACAATATCTTGAGTGGGTTCCTGAGGCCTCAAAAATATACTTTAGCTATCAGATTACAGCATAGGACGCCCTGGCCGACCAACATACCTTCATTCATCCCATTCTTGAAATCTTTCTGTACAGTCAAGATACAAGCCACCACGCCACCGAACCAGTCTTCATGCTTTCTCTCAGAAATTCGGCCACCAGAGAAAGAGCGCCCTGATGAAAATATAAAGAGATGATAGCGGATACACCAAAGATTTAACAAGATGGGTTATGTGGCCCCATAGCACTGACGAGTGCGGGGATCCGGAGGGAGGTGGTTTTCATATCACGTCTCCACATCCCATTCACGGAATGCTAATTTTAACATTATCCGGAGAATCCATAAACTCTAAGTGGAGACCCAGGATCACAATCGAAATATCTCAAATAACCTTAAGCGCTCGCTTGCAGGGTGATCGTTTACGTCTGCTGCTTTCAACATTCGGCTATCGCGGAGTGAAGATCTCTGTGGTACCACCTAATAAGTACTCACTGCTTATCCAACCCTTAACGCGCAACCAAAAAATTCGACATGCTGTTTTTTAAGTGAGTTTTAAATTCCGATGGTTTGTGATTAACGATTCACATACCTTATTACTTATTTGTTTGGTGGTGTTTCGTGTGTGTTACAGCATGTCTGGGCAAGCCAGTGGAACCTCACAAACAGTTCCGTATGTACCCATCCCGATCAGTGCTTCGATTTACACAGAATATCTGCTTACTTCTGATAAGTTCAACAATAACCTCTATTTGTCTCCGCTTACGATAAGCCGTGCCGAGTTTCTTTCGTCCATCCCGCTAATAGAAGACATCGACGATACGGTCAATGTACCCAATTAGAATACAGTTATATTCGAAATACAGCACCTTACGCCACGTTTTCGGATTCTGATATAATCAAACTTCCGGTTTATCTTCTCTCTGAAACCGCAGGTGGCTTATTCAATGTTTAAGTCGGTGGCTACATGCGAACGTCCCCCAGTTGACTTGTCATCTCGGTTCTTTTCGGCCCCAGCAAAATATATTTGATATCGACTCTCGAGATATTCAGTTAATTCATTTCACTGTGCTAAGTCTATCCCCCATTAAATATAAATCCTTCATAATTCTGTTTTATAATATCTTGCGTTCATCACTAATATAAACAACCAATATAAACGAAGAAACCATATTGCCGATACCTAAAGGTCACTTAATTTATAATACGCAAACTACTACTCAGTTTTCAATATATTCAAAAATAAATACGCTTGAGCTCGATACGGCGATAATTACTCCCGATTCGATGCATTCAACCTAGTATTCTCATTATCATTGACATCGTTGTGTTGATCACAATTCTTGTCATTGCGTCATCCCACAGATCATGGACCGAAGCTGTCAGATATCTCACGAGATCAACCTCAATTATACGCTCCAATGTTAGCCTATATTAGCTTTAGTATTAGAATAAACTTGAGTTGAAGTCATACTGGTTGTGGTCCTTTTCCTAAAAGATATGCGCGCAGTTCGAACACTCAAAGGATTTCCAAGACCTAGAGATTGAAATTTCTCGACACGTATTGCCATTAGCATTCCTTTGATCCCGTGCTAAGATACCCAGAAAAATCACTCAAGTTGTAGGTCTCAAGGATGGTGGATGGGTATACTTTTGTTTGCTAGTCTTGTATGGCTCATCCCATAAATTTGCTACGTGGAAATTTGCATTTATAGGAAGATGGTTTCGATGGTTTGCATGTGATAATCGTGATTACATGTGCGGGACTGCTTGGGACAGGAATAAAAATACCTGAGCAGAGGCTTCGTTGAGAAGATAAACAACAACTACAGGCAACGTTTTCTCTGGGCACTCAAAACCATCACCCAGACAGACACAACGTTGATGGAGCCCGATCATATATCTATTAGATCTAAATCACCTATATAATGGCTAATTTATGTAATAAAAATACCAGTCCCTTGGTCGTACTCAAAAAAACTATCTGCGACACTAAAAACGTCTCTTCGAAATGGACGAATCCCTCGAAATATCTCTAATACTTTATTGACAATTTACAATTTACACTTCCTTTACCGCGGCCGATTGATGCAGGCGAGAAAGACCGAGAAATATTTAGAGAGAAAGAGTCCCGAAGCAGGGTGTACCTACCATAACTAAATCTTGTCAATTGTACAGACTGTCAGGACCTCTAGAAACAGAGAAAAAAACACTAGGCTCGAGACCTAGAGCTCCAAAGCAAACACCTTTCACCTCCTCTTTCCTTTAGCGATGATAGAATTAGAAGTTTAGCCATGTTTTAGTATTTCTAATCGTATCTCTATATTGCAATATTTGGTGATACCAACGTCCCTGATATATGCGCAGTGTAGCAATAGTCATCTATAGCTACATGTAGTAGAGGCTCACAATCCTGCGCACTCATGCCAGTACATAGTATATCTTTCACTACAACTTCTACCTTTTCTAGATATTGATCCTCGTAGCACTATACCGATACCTTCAGAATATGCCCACACGAAATTTTTTTTTTTTTTCACTGTGGCAAAACCCAAATTGAAGCTTGATAGGGGCTTGAGCTCCCTTTCCGCAATCTACCTCACTTCTGACGTCTTCCCGGCCAGTTGCTTAGGGGTGTAGTATCTCAGCAGTATAAACTGGCATAGCCAAAGATATTCCTTAGACGAGGTTTCAGAACCAAACTCGAATGTGATGGGTCTGCATTGCATATGTACTCTAAGGGTATTAACGCCCCCCTCTTCTTCATAACCATCTGTCCCGTAACGATTTACGCCGAGAAGCAGATTTCTTCCTCGAATGTCATGGAAACTCCCGGGTTTCACAACATAAATTAAAAACCCAATCAGAGCTTGCTTCTCAGCAGCTCGATATCCACTTCATGCAAGCTTGCGACGGGTGACGCGCTGGTATGTAATATTTAGGCACGAACTCTCACCGCATTTCCAGGGCGCCAGCTAGTACCAAATCCTCTTCAATGTGGTAATTCTTACATTTGGCGCCTGAAACCTTCTTGACGTGGTGGTAATGTCCTTCTAATCCGGCGCTTTTTTGAGGGGTAATGAAATGCCTAAGGTTGGTTGTAACCCCACACATTCCGTAATTTTTTGTTTCAACATCTTCAGCCCCACTAATTTAAAAACAAATACATCCACATTTCGCTAACATCATATTTTAAATGGTTCGAAACACTGCTCTCATCACTATCGACGAAAAGCAATACCAGCTGCTGGTAATTGCAACGACTTCACACCAGCTTCGCACTGTAAAATGTCTCGCCTAACTCCGGATCCATTATGAGATCGATCATGCGCTCTTGCAGTTTACTCTGGAATCTTAGTGCACCACCTGTCTCCAAAAAAACCGGTATAGCCAAATTTAGAATATACGTTAAGAGCACAGGCAATCCGAATCGATCAACACTGAGCAGGTTTTGCTACAGGCAAATCCATTTACTGGATAAATCTTTCAGCACTTCTGTGCATATCAAACCCTCGAAATTTTAGCTAAACGGCGCAGGAACTTTACGTCGCAGCTCCCTTACAATAGGGTTGCGTCACAATGATGAACTGCTTATAATACGTGTCAAACTGTAATATCATCCCCCTTCTATTCATGTATGTAGGTTTAGAATTTTAGCAACCATCCTATTTCGAGTGACTTTTCATGATTAGTAATTTGGAACCAGATATTTTATCAAGGATATGTGTTCCAGGACTACCAACCTTAGGCTGAGGCTGGGAGAAAATGTAAAAGCACTGGATATGCTTGGCCTTGAGTCGAGCTTATCTATGTTCTCAAGACCAGAGAGTTTATGCATTAGTGTCCTTCAACCGCCTAGACCTAGCAGGCTGATAGGAGAATTACGGTTTTGTGGCATTACCGCCGACAATATAACACGCTAGGGCTTTAGTATCGAGAGCACATCTTTAACATAACTGGCTTGCTCTCTCCGAAAATCGGTTATTACTCGAGTGTGCTTTTCACATCCCCGCTCTATTTGGTTTATAGAAACTCAGGAACGGGTAATAGCGGGGTTTTTACGAGGATGAACTACGGTACCTTGCCAAAGACCTTCCTAGATGGGTCAGTGGTTTGTGGTCCGTTAAGAGCTATAGTGCACACCTATCCGTATGCCTGACAGTTAGGCAAAACTGAACTAAAGAAGAACAAACAAAACCCAAATAGGGGCCGCCGGGCTATGAGTGAGTAGAGGCACATGCTATTACTCTTTAGCTATCGTCGAAATAAGTATGGAGCTCATGTCAAACCCTAGATATCTTGTTTGAGGTTGCCGTCACATTAGCTAATCAGGTCCACTCTAGGCAGCAGTCCAAATAGTATCAAAATAGATAACTAAAACGAAGCAGGAGACTATCAACTGAATGATCAAAGCTCGTGTTCTTTCTATTACTTATTGATCTCCACACACACTCATTGCGGCTCTTTTGCCGCAATGTTGCCGCCCAGCCCTCGCTTAGCATCACCTCTGGTAAACGGACATAAATTTCTCGATTTAGTAGTGTGCGCACATGTAACAGTGCGCAATAAGCATGAATGACGTCCATGCAGTCCCTAGCGAGCGATTCCAGCTGTTTATGTCTCGGCTCGATCCGCGCACCCACATTACTTGGTACAGTCGTTCATGTGGTGGCGGTGAATCCTCCAATGGTGAACAGAGGGTTTGAGCCTCTATTTGGTAGCGATGGACATAGGTCCCACAGAATCACTTCATTTCTCGATTTTGTTTCACGCATGATACAGCCTCTGGTAGAAAAACAAGGGTCAGCGAATGCCCATGCAGCCAATACCGTAGCCAAAATCTTTCCGATAGACCCGGAAGGCCAATAAAAGCTTGAAGGCTGTACCTCTGTCCCACAAGTTTAAGGCTTTGGTATTGGCTTACTCACAATTCAGCGAATTAGCTTTAAACTAATGGTTTTGCGCTATGTAGCTATTTCTAGGTGTCGAGACACAGAGTCGACGAAAATTTATTGGAATGGACCAAGCAAATGGTTTTTGGGGAGTTGTATTACTGTGGAGAGGCTCAAGGCACAAGAACATCTTTGCTATTATAAGAAAAGAACTAGCAGCCTAGAGGAACACAATAGGTTTGCCAGCCATCTCTTCGTAAATGAGCAGAGGGAAACAATCTCCTGACCTATGAATCATTTTATCTCTCCTCACTTTCTCCTGATAATTGCTCTTTATGGTACGTCTATCTCCGCGAGTATCATTTGCGCGGTCCATTCCCCTAGTTTTTACTTGATCCTTTGTTTTTTGGAGCACTGCTCGTGACTGGTGGTGGAGACCATAAAAACTTGTTTTTTATATCAGTTGTGTTTCCGACGCTATCAAGATCGACGCGATGACCCACCTGTATTGACAAAGATCATAACAAGAAACCGATATCTATCCTCTTAGTGCTTTGTGAATCACTCCAGAGTGTGATGACTCCCTTGAACACTCTTGAGCTACCCGGTTTAGGTTTTAGGCTTCTAGAGTAGGGTTTAGGGTTTGCGGATCCCCTGGACGAAAGCCCCCAAGCAACTTCATTGAAATATTTGTTATCGGTAGCTCCGGTGCAAGACTGAGACTTTTCTCTTAGGGAGGGTTTCAGATGATGTAAACCCAACCCCATGGATGCAACGTGAGACTTGGGATTCGGGGCTGTTATTGGCTCTCCAGAGTTTTCGAGGAAGATTCTAGCAGTTGAATTGACCGCAGAGCTAGAGCCTTGTCGGTAGGCCCTGGTTTCTCGATCTTTTTTTGCCGTACGCTATACCAGCGGATCGTGCGCCTTATTCAGGCCTTTACATCCTTGATTATAAGGTACATGTATGTACTTGTTTAGTCTAGACTGGGGTAACTCTCGGCTTCTGTTTTGCTTGATATTAGTTAAATAATAGTCATGTGGACATATCTCTAAAGTGGTAGCCGCCGGATCCCGTTGTATCCTGGCCCGGTGGCCAAACCAAACTCGCCCGATGAGGTATGTCGAAGCGCCACCACGAAGGCAGATCTAACATCAAGAGCTGGAGTACGCGTCGATATCAACTCATCAGTCAGAGCCTGGTGGCAATTTTTTGGTCAGAGCAATCTGCTCGCGCCGGGCAAGAAGTTTGGGGAGATCCCTGAGGGGTACCGATTGGCTAGAAGACTTCGAAGTTAGTTCTAGATGTCCTATTTGCCACAGGGATTCCCCTTGTTTTTCCAAACTTCTTGCCAGACGTGAGTCTTTGCGCACTCATTCACCTCGGTAGAGGAAGCCTTGCTTCTCCCAGAAAAGTTAATTCAAGTTTGTCATAGAGTTTGATTGATTCTCGTGTGTCCAGAGCCCCAAGTTCGAACTCGTGTTGAGTGGCATTGCATGTTCTGAGAAGCCTACTATAGATTTTAGGATTGATTGGCCTATATCCGCGGCTCTTGGGTGTAAAGTAGTTGTGTCCAGTGTCCACGTGTATAAAATCCGGTTTCAAACTTAATTTCAATCACATTCACGGTGCTGAATCTAGGTTCGGGTACTTTGTACGTCGTATAGTTGAAACTAAGATCGGCCATAATTATTTGCCGTACAGAAAAATAATGAAAGTGTAAGAATTGATAACAGCTGTAGTTAGCCATCCCTCGGGAAATAGAGATAATTTAATTTTTTTGTTAAACCACTGTTTCATTGCTTTATCCAGGTGCAAGAATACCCTCGGGCGGAAATAGAGAAGCAAACCAATTATACATGTATATATAACAACGTAGCAGATGCGAGTACCCGTTGGTGGATGATGTGGATCATTCAATAACATTACACAAGTTCAATACGTAGAAAACTACATGTACACGTATATGCATAGAGAGGGTGGCAGGAATATCTAACTGAGAAAAATAATTATTCCTATGCTCCCGCTGCAGCTGCTTATATAACTGCCCCCCTTATAACTCTTAATTTTATATAATACCGTGTACGGGTATCCAAAGCCCATTTATGCATATATACTTGTAAGACAAACGTGGGGGTTGTCCCCCCACGCGCAGTCCCATCAGCAAATTAGAGTTCAAATAAGGTTTTCCTAGCAAAATATGTGCGCAGACAAGCATACGAAGTTTGGAACTTCTTCTGCAAATGCGTACGTGGAATCGCTAAACTATTGAGAACCCCAAATACCTGCATTTAAGCGGAGATCGTCATCGAGCTGCGTCCAATTTTAAATTACAGCGTATGGCAGTAAATATCGAGAAACCGGGGTCTACTGACAGGGTTCTGTGGCCAATCTAACTGCTAGAATCTTCCTCGAAAACTCTGGAGAGCCAATAACAGCCCCGAACCCAAAGTCTCACGTTTCTCGGTCCTTTTGCCGTACGCTGTATGTATCTGGTGCCATGGTACCAGGGGGATTGAGCCATGGTTCCGGGTAGCACATAATATGTTGGGTACACGTACTATTTTGTCAGCCTTGTTTGCTGCTCATGGGGTTGCTTTATAGCTTCCATCAGCGTTAGGGTTTTCGAGATAATCTAGAGGATATCTGCATCGTCGATCTGGTTTTAGTGCCCAGAAGTCTTTCAACTTGTGAACTCTTCAATTGCAATTGTAGATAGGTTGGCCCTGTACCGAGAACGGCCCTGTAGCGAGCACCAATCAAAACGAGTTTATACTTACGCACTTGTAACCCAAAGATTAACTCTGTATTTTGATTTCACTCCAAGAGCAGCCCATACTGACCTAGTAGAAGATAACTATAACTGTCACTAACTTATGCTGCAGATGCTGTACTTGATGATATCTTTTGTGGGTAATCGCTAGGTTCGTTGCAACTACATGCAGCCGCAAACCACATAACGATTCTCATATTTTAATTGGTGCTCGCTTTAGGGCCGTTCTCGGTACAGGGCCAGCCTGTCTATGTATATATGGGCAATGTTTGGGGTCTCAAGTGAGCTACATGTACATGCATCTCTACTGATCTTCCACAGAAACCAAAAATTCTAAAAGATTCACTGACAATATATATAATTTTGAGTTTTTTATCATACGCGGGTACACACTAAATCTAGAGGTATGTGTATCTCTGAACACAGTGTTTGGATCAGGGTAAATACATATATACATGCAGTTCTGCGCTTAATACTGAGGCGTACGTACATGTACATGCATATGCACTGACGAAGAAATTCTAATAAGGGGTACATGTACTTTAGATCGACTCCAATGCCTGAGCTCTGCTACTTTTACTCGGCTTTCATTTTAGTGCCTCGATTATATATATCCACGGCCGCAGAAAGTATAGCAAATCGAGAATTCGAAAGGGGCCAATTGGCAGATATTAGATTTCACCTCAAACCAGCGATCGTTGTAGTTATTGAATTCTTTCGAACGCAACTCGATTAACCTCGCGGCGAGCCAACCCTGTAGTGAAATATCTAAGATTAAACGTAGAGTACTGTTGCACACCGTTTTTGATGTTTAATGACAGCCTCAAAATTTATATGAAGCGCCTGATGCCCCAAGAGCGGCAAGGATAGTCGTTTTGTACCTTCTTCGGCTCATGGCGATGTAACTCCCGGGATCCCATTGCCTTAAAACACCAACTGTAGCATATACTCCATGCAAACAGGCAAGCCTTACCATTTGGAGGTTGCAGGCTAATAAAGCAATCGCATTTAGAAGATCCTCCACATAATCCGCAAACGGCAGTTTTGATGTTCAGATCGGCCCTCTAGACCGCGTCTAGATTTAAATGTAAATCGAACGAGTGATCCGCCATGGCTTGAGTGAATAGGCTCGCTCCAGATTTTACAGTTAAAACTCCATAGCCCATGCAGGTGGTCGTGGGTAACCGAAATGTTAGAGGAGCTTTCGTTCGCCTCGCTGTAATTGCACCTCGGCCTTGAGGTAATAGCTACCAGGTTTCTTGTTTGATTATAGGTTGTAAACTTATTAGAGCCCATAGTATCCCTCCTGGCAAAACTGCCCCGTAGCCAGCCTTTCCAATAAGGGATGAACGTAGTGGTGAGGGGGTAATGCGCCTGTAGGGCGCCAGTGTTTGTAAGATGAGCACATCTCGTGCAACTTTGTACAGGATACAGACCTGGGCGGTTTTAGAACATCAGCAAGATACCAGAAAGCGTGGTTAAGGGTGTCGAAAAATATACTGGATTCCTGTTTCCGTGAAGCTCCGCGGATGAATATGAATTGGCCTCCTATTTTCCAGGAGGGACTAAAACGGCTCAGAGGCTGTAGCCGATACCTATAGCAACCGTGGAGTTCGAATTTTGGTGTCATTGAAAACCAAGCCCATTGTGGGAAGTGTTGCAAATAAAACCTGAGTGTTGTGCTTATGACCCTTTGTTCTTCGAAACATTGGCTCCGGGGTTGTCTCGAAGCACTGGTAGGCTCAAACCGTCACACGCAAAAAACCCTACATCCCACAGCTTTCAAGGTGAAATTCTAGTTTACTCAAAACTTAAGATAAGGCTTTCGAAATTAAAAGCCTGAGTTTTTAATTTCTTCCGCGATTCAGCGAAATATATTCGCGTTAAACAGAGAAACAACGCATAATCAATAGCGAGATCTTTCTGAGCGCTGTTCCGAGCCGTTCGGAGATATAGCCGGTGTGAAGCCGTGATCCTGGGAACACATACTCAGTGTTGTGTTCCTCCTGACTATCTTAATGTTACCGATAAGTCATGAGGCGAACACAAGTTAAACGTTGCATACTGGCCCCGGCCCCTGTTTTCCTAACAAGGCCTAAGTTCCCCTGACAGTGAATCTGAGGTGGAGTCCCCCGCGGGATGCAAAATACGGGGGTAATTGTTTTCTTCTGATGGAGCTTTCGGACACCCTCAACATTAAAATAAGAATTTTTTTTTCTTTGTAGAGTTGTAGCTTCGAAGCCTGTGGGGGTTAACGTTGCGATTTCGAATTTCAAATAGCAAGATCGTATAGAGCCAACCCGTACTTGTGGCTCTATTAAAGCCAGCAGAGGGAAGAAAAAATAAATAAGTTTTGGTTCCGTAATTCTGAAGTGTCTTGTAGCGCTGAATAGTATACATGTATGCTGTAGGTGGCCTCCTCACCGCACCCCCCCCATGCGTATCGACAAGGTGACGTTGGATAATTCTTTGCTTTACAGTCTTTTCTGGCCAGGACTGGCTGCACCACCCACCGCCAGAATCTAAAAATAAAATAACTCAAAAATTTCGGGGGGGGGAGGCAGGGCAAGCTGTTTGCGAAAACCCACAGCCTTTTGGCAAACCATAAATTGAAGGCGTCAACGTGCGCGTGGATGGAAGGCTATATAGATAACAAGGTCTCAATTTTAGCACCCAACGGTTTACAACAGAATGATATACTAGTGCACACATATTTGCTCAGGTGCCCGGTGCTGTTCTTGTTTAGTTAGCCTTTGTTAGATATTTTTTAATCAACTAGTTATACACTTGCCGTGAAGGTAGCAATTGGCTCTGCGCCCTTTGTTCAGTTGCATGAAACTCATATGACCATGCAGCATATTAGACCCGAGGGGAAGGAATAAAACTAGCGCTGGGTTGTGCCTTGCGTCCGCTTCGTTGGCCATAGGTAACCTTCTTTTGTCCCATGCATGAAAAGAGCCGAAGTCCAATCGTACACAATACGATGCTGTTTCGGGCACGAATTCTCAGGCAGGCTTATATATTCCCTGGATTTGAGATTAATTTGCGAATATCAAGATATTAATGATTTTTTCGGCTCGAGCGTATTGCAGGAGGTATCCCTTAGACCGCCAGGCCTGATTAAAATTTGGAGCACTAACCGGATATGGAATACATGATATGTTCAACTCAGAAATCAAAGGCTTCTACATGAGCTTATCTGATCGCTTGCGAAGCCTAGATATGCTAACTCTACCCATTCTTGGTGTAGAACATATCATGCCTTCTATATCCGGTTGGTGCTCCAAATTTTAATCGGGCCTGACGGTCTAAGGGATATCTTACATGTATGTCAGGCTGCCGTGATTTCGGGGTGCGGGATGATAAAGCTGTAAGGATTGGGTAAGCTCAAGACCAATCTAATAACCGGGTGGTAGAGGCACACCGCGGGATTATTCATAAGGATATCTCGATCTAAGAGACGAAGGAAATTAGGCTGTCGGCCATGTTTACGAGTATATCTGATCGCCTAGTCTGACAGTAATTACTGGAGATGCGCGATATTATGCTTTTTATTTTATTTTGTAGCTGGACCGCATCTATATGTGGACGTCGTTTTTTGTTTTCGGTATCGATATTGATTGACACTTCTCAGAGATGTGCTAAGCTCAATCATGGGCAGTGCTGCACTGATTCATATCACCTTTTCCGATTTTATCCACTGTCTCATTGGTCGATCTTTGTTAACGGAGAATCCGGAAGGATCTGATCAGGTATATATGTGCTGCCTTTGTTCCCAGGGCCAATTGGTTCATCTGGCGCAATACTTGACCGATCGCTACTAAAATACTTTTGCGCGTCCGATGTTCTAGGTCTTATAGGGTGTACATAGCTGTTAATTAGCGATTTCCTGGAGGGGGACTAAAATCTCAACAGACGATAAATCCGAAGAATGCGCATGAATACACACACGCGCAGCAGGCTATGGGTGGTACATGGTGGAGATATATGTTTTGTGGAGGGTGAGCGATTATCAAATTGGGGAATATGTAGAATGGGCAGGAAAAGAGCAAATTAACATTGCGCATGCGAGTATTTCTCTATACCTTGCTGAGTAAATAAATATTTGTAAAATTGTAGTAGATATACATAGTAAAAATTCAGTAGGTAGGCATGCTATGTGTAGCTATAGCCTACATGTAACTGTGGCACAATTTACATGTAGTTTTACAGGGGTGGCATGAAGTGGGGTCTGTATACCGATGTAAGTTAGCTATCTTACATATGGGGGTGGACAGGTTGCACAAGTGCGAAGTGTGTTGAGTATTATTGCATTTAAGTAGTGCGCACACCATCCATCCATCTTCGCACCGTTGCAAGAGGAGCAAGGTGAACAGAGGTAAAAATCAGAGCCCTCGTCGCCTTGTGCGAACCCCGCTGCCTTATTTCTGCCGTAATTTCAGCCTCAATCTCGGAGTCCTTAAATCCAGACTTGTCGGTCTTTGAAAGTGGTCATTCACACCAACTCGAGCCCCTTTGCATATGCTTGCACTTGGGATTTTTCATGCAATCACTTTTCACAAAATCCGTGAAAGCTGGATAAACAATCGGACCTCGTGCAGAACACAGTTATAGTATACTATTTCATACTTAGGGGAATCGGTTGAATATCGAACCCTTCTTGATTCTTCCAACAAAATTTAGTGCTTTCTACGTGCGAGGCGAAACCAACGCACCATTTTTTAATCCCAAAAGTCATCTCCCCTAAACCAGCCAGTCAGCGGACTCCAACTTCATAAATCGACCCCCCAAAACATCCCGAAAATAAAAATAAAAATTACCCTACCTTCAAGAGCTCCACGAACCTAAGTTCCTCCTTTCTTACTACGATCAAAGTACCATCATAGCCGAGATTTTCAAACATATCCGCATATTCGTGCTAGATGACCATGGGAGTGGACCGAACAAATGAGGCATCTGGCTCTCGTGTGGATATACATTCCCAGATCGAGAGTATCCGTAAAGAGGCATCTCGCAGGCAAAGGTGAGTTGTACCTTTGACTTTGCTCCATAACTTTGCTCCATAAACTTGTTGACTCAGTGTGTTTGCCTAGACTTCAAACCGATCCAACGACAACTGCCCAGGGCGATAGAGCTTATCCAGCATCGTCCCCCGTAGATCGCCCACCTTACGCGCAATGGTCTGTCAGGGATGCTACGAAGGGTCTTGGAACTAGCTCATCCACCTGGTCTAGAGACGGGGGTGAACATACCGGAAGTCCAGGCGTTCAGGAGATAGAACAGAAAACGTCAGGCATAACTTTGGCTCACGATACAGATATCAAGATGCACGATGCCGGTCAAATGGAAGCTGGCCGTTCGCCTCGGAACGGTCGCAAGCGTACCGGAGATCCTGCGATCGAAACTGGGTTTGCAGCCCAGAGCCGTGAAAGCCATGTATCCCAATCTCCGAAGAGGACTAGGGCTGCTATTAAGAGAGTTGAAATGACCGGTCGTGGAGGACTTGCGGGTATGATGCTTTCTAACTCCTGAAGTGATTGAAATGAATCTTATTTTATTTTATAGCTCCAGGCAGAGCACGGAAGAACCACCAAACGCCGATAATGGATCCAGAGTTTGATCGGTCACGTTTCGATTTCGAACACGCTGGCGAGAACGATGATGGTGGAGTCTCAAGAGTGACGCCACAACGTCGTTTGTATGATCCAGCAAGAGACCACCCTGCGGCTTTCAAGACAGAGGAGGACTCGTCCAAGAGGCTCGAGGATATCCCACCTGCAGTCCGTTCTACGCAAAACGTTCGTGCTAAGAGAGAACAGAAAAAGAAAGCGCAAGCCCCGGGTTCCCGATTGTATGATCATAGAAACCAACAAGCAAATGCTCCGCAGCAACAGCAACCGATGGCCAAAGGCAGTCGGGAGGGTGGTAGGATAATGATTTTAAATAACGTAACTCAGCAACCACAACATCATGCACAGCAGGGACAAGCCGGTCCCGTCTCTGACGAGGAGGATGAAACCCCACGTATGGTTGGTCAACCAGAGACGAGGCCTATTAGCCCCGAGCAGCTCATAGCCGAAGTTAAGGGGATCTACGCTGGGCTTGTCATGGTCGAAGCCAAATGCTGTGAGGTAGACGCGAAACAAGCCGCGGCAGCTCAAGATACGGAGGGGAAACAGCCTCGTCTCAATAACGAGCAATGGCAAGCACTTATAGCTTTACATCGGACGCTCCTACATGAGCATCACGACTTCTTTCTGGCGTCCCAGCATCCCAGTGCAAGTCCTTCCCTTCGGAAGCTAGCACTCAAATACGCCATGCCAGCGAGAATGTGGCGTCACGGGATCCATAGTTTCTTGGAATTGCTTCGCCACCGCTTACCGTATTCACTAGAGCATATGTTGACGTTTATATATCTCGCATATAGCATGATGGCGCTACGTAAGCCTACCCTCAATACCCCCCTTCCTACTCCAATATCAAAACCTTCGGTTCAAACCTGTGCTTAACTTGTACGGCCGTGCTACCGTGCGCAGCACATATACTGGTAGGTTCGTAATTTACAATCGGGAAGCTGATAATTGTATCAATAGTCTACGAAACAGTCCCTGCTTTCGAAGATACATGGATAGAGTGTCTCGGCGATCTCGGTCGTTACCGGATGGCCATCGAAGATGATGATATTCGCGACCGTGATGTGTGGGCAAATGTGGCTCGTTTCTGGTATTCCAAAGCTGCCGATAAAACCCCGTATGTTGGACGCCTCCACCATCATTTAGCGATCTTAGCTCGACCCAACGTTCTACAGCAATTATTTTACTATTGCAAAAGCCTTGGTGTGAGCCAGCCGTTCTCCTCTGCAAGGGAGAGCATTCTTACGCTCTTCGATCCCATTTTCGCTCCCGATAGTATCTCGCAAAAAGCATTGCCAGTTGATACTGGGTTTATCCAACTTCACGGAATAAACTTCACACATATTGATTTAGAAAAATTTGATGAGGCACTTGACAATTTCTTGGATATTCTCGATAGCCATATAGGGGACCCGAAGTCAAAGTGGAAGGTTGGTTGTCTCCAAGTCAACTTTAGGCGTTTTCATTCTGAATGCAGGCATTGATGGAAGTTCATGACAATAGGTACCAGGAGGCTACGTGGCGGTTTGCAATATCATTGGTCTCTACCAATATGGTGCCAAGGACAGCCTCCTCCGCCAAGCATGGCGTCAAGGTCGGAGACATGTTGTCGAGGAAGAGATGGAAGATACCCCAGGAGCTGCATCATTTGGAGAAGGTGGTAACATCGCCGAGTTTGATGGTCTTCTACCCCCGATTCCTAACGAAGCCACTTCTGAACACGTCACGTCCCTGCTGCAACCCGTCTCAGAACTGGGAAGCAAGGCTAAAACGGCAACGCCCCAGGCTACTGACGCGGGTGCTGACCAAACACCTTGTGATGGCTTGTCGGCCCAGGAAATTTCGCTAAATTATTCGAAGAGACTGGCTTACGATATCTTAAAGATTACTTTGGAGAGGATTGGAGATGCCAATATCTTGCCACACGTACACATATGGCTCGTATTCATGATGCATATCAAGGCTTCAGAGCCGGCAACGAGGTTGCTAGAAATCGAGTTCCCTTGGGACGCTCTAGTAGCGATGCTCAACTTCTTGATCAAGAGTTTCGATGGCAATAGGTTCGAAGGTGAAACATTTCCGGTTCCGGAGAAAGGTGTTGGTAGGCCACTGCCAGAAGACTACACACTTCGTGGACTTGATTGGTCGCGGCTATACTTCCCGGAACGATGGTTTGAGGATGCACAAGTGGACGACGAAGAGAGATCGATGGAACTACCATCAATGGCTAATATTAGGGTTGAAAGAATACTCTGGCTGGCTACAAGAATCGCGGCTGTAAGCTACCCGAAGTCCCCAACCCTGTGATTAGAAATAACTAACGGATACTATAGTCTGGTGATCATTTAGTCTTTCAGAAAAGAAACTTTGCTATCCATCCGTCACTACTACAGAGAATGGATGAGTCTAAAATAATTTCTGCAAATGCACAATTTAGTTCAAGAATGGCCTCGGTACAGGATGACTCTGATGTTGAAATGACAACTGCGAATGAAGGGAATACATCGGAGGAGGAGGATTATGTTTTGGTTGATCAATCTGAG
This sequence comes from Gyromitra esculenta, assembly GCA_038503075.1. Lineage (NCBI taxonomy): Eukaryota > Fungi > Ascomycota > Pezizomycetes > Pezizales > Discinaceae > Gyromitra > Gyromitra esculenta. Next base: position 400,458 of record JBCAML010000020.1, on the reverse strand, counting down.
GAAGTTCGTCGACTTAAGCAACAGGAACGACAACTGAGGTCTCAACTGAGGGCTGGTGTGACCGCGGATGTGGCTGAAAAGGTTAAAGAATTCATTGCCAAAGGCCCCGAAGCGTTAAAAGCTCAGTACACAGTAGGTTTCAAGCGGTCATTCAATATACAGTTCTAAAAAAAAATGACTCCTGACTTCGTGGCTTTCATTAGGTACTTGTGGTCGATACAAATTTACTCTTAAGTCACCCGGAAACCTTTAGACTTATAGTGTCTACGAGGAACTGGAGCGTTGTGATACCGAATTGCGGTATGTTTCGACGTTATATGTTGGGGTGAATAACCCACTAACTTTTTAGTGATAACGGAGCTACTGGGATTGACGAATAACCCTGGGAACGTGGGTGATGCTGCAAAGGCAGCAATCATTGCCATCAACGATGCAGTGAGCGAAAAGAGGGATATCAAAGTGGTGACAGCGAAGGGCAACAACGTCACGAACATTGGGTTTTATCGGGAGAGACTGGAGAGACACGGGGAAGATGAACTGCGTAATATCGATGACATCATCATCCAGACCACGAAGCAGCAGGGAGTGGCACGCAGGCAACTGTTAGGCAATGCTAGTGACGCGGAACCGGCTGTACTTATTACAGAAGACGTCAACATGAGGGTGAAAGCGAACGCCCGTGGCGTGACAGCAATAGCCGCTTCGGTTGTCGGGCGCAGCCTATCCCCTCGGGGGAACATGGGTCAAGAGGCCTTAGGAGGCTCCCCTAGGGATATCTCGGCACGGAGTAAGAGAAAATCGGTCGGGGCTCCTCTGACAACCCTAAAGCAACGGTATCCGGACTGGCGGGAAGAGGACATTGCCTTCGCGTTGTCAGAGTCGAATGGGGATGTGGACGGGGCTATTGCGCAAATGAAGATCGGCGGACAAAAGAAGCGCCAGTACAAGAGAGGAAAGCTTGATACTAACGCTGGTGTTGATGTCAATGCCCAATCCAATTCTCCAGCAAGCTAACCTCTAATTAACCCCGAACGCACTCTTAACAGAGGGGGCATATCTTCGGCACTACCAGGCCATCGGCTACCTATTGCTTTGTGAGGGTGGGGTGTTTCGTCATTCCCCTAGAAGATTGATTTTTATTTCTCAACTCTCTACGGTCTTTCTTTTTGTCCCGATAAAGCAAGTAGGAGGAAAATTGTACTTGGAATACCGAAGGTGGGTGATAGGTGGATGGTTATTTGGTTGTGGCTGTGTGCGGGTGGAATTAAAGAGCGACCAATTGGATATATGCGCCACCAGGACGTGCAGCCATACTTCGACTTTTTTTTAAAAATATTTCTTTGTGTGGTTCGTCCGTTTGTTTTGCTACTCAGACTGCTATTCATTTTCGGTCACACACCTGATCGGGGTCACTCATCCTTGGCAAATATTCGGTGAGGATTTTTTTTTAACCCCCTCTGTTGGACTAGACGGGATCGGTATATTTCTGTGTCCTTACACCCACCGGAGATGTTTTGGATTCAGAATATTCTTGGCTTTATATTTCCTTTGTATCACTTTATTTTCCTCTTTGGATCGTCGCTAGAAGCGGTTTGGAATCTAGTAGATTATTTTGTATACAACTAGTTAACAAGGATTTCCTTAATCGAAGAATATCTATGCTATAGATGGTATCAGTGATGAGCGGCATGAAATGAATATTCCGTAGTATTACCTAAGATTTCCATCGTTAATTTCTTTACGGGAACTAACACTTTATGGTCCGTCTAGGCATCCATTCTGCCGGCAAAACTACATTTCTAGCAATACACGTGGCCCAAGCCTTTGTCTGGTCCTGCATCCGGTTAACTTCGAGATTACATATATATATCCAACACAAGTATATGTCTAACATAGCATGGGTAAATCAAGCTATGGGTGGGAAGGCGCGTAAGAGCCTTGCTCAGATTTGTTTTTCGTTCGCCCTGTTTTTGCTTTCGCGTCGCAGCCGAATGTTGTGATACGTATACGCGACAAGCTTGATAATCTATCCCACCCTCGTATTTTTCTCGCCCAGCACTATTAATTTTTCGTCTGATCTTTGCGAACATATGGCTAACTGAATTACAGTAGAGTGTGGAGTGAATATCTAAGGCGTATTTCTAGATTACTGGATGAGAAGAGCAGGTGCAGTAAACCTAATCCGAGCACACATCAGGCTTAGATTGGAATTCAACAACACCCTCCTTTATCTCGGAAATTCCCCGTGGCTGTTTTCTCCTATTTTTACGACACGTAACTTCCTAGGAGATTTCCGACCGAGGACGAGGCTTCAAATTCAAAGTTTCCGGTGCTGTGTATCCGGATTCCTCTATGATTAGGGTTTTGGTGGCACATAGCATTATTCTCATGGTTGATAGTGATATCACATAACAGCCACATATGACTAATGTGGCTTATAAAAGTGGCGGCGGCCGAAATGACGGCAGGCTGAACAGTAGGTAATTAGACAGCACCAGCCTAGGGCTTACTGGACCATGGTCTATGGTATATGGATCAACCTCTCTGGAAAAATGGGCTTTGCACAAAACTTCTGGAAATGTTTGGAATTTTTCCCAACTTACTTCTACAAAACTGCGCTTCTGGATATATTTGACCCTATTGTTAAGGTTATTATACGGTGGGTCGATGGAATTTATACGATCTAGAAGACAGTATTTTATCGAGAAATATGACCTCTTTACTACTTGCAAGGATCTTCGTGATCCTGCAATTCTTGTGTGCAGGTTGAACTATATTTTGGTGGCATACAGTAATAGAGACTTTGCGCTTTTGAGCCAGCCCTGGTTTTTGACCAACCGGAAGCCGATCTGCACCAGTTAAATTTCTAGAAATCGGAGCTGGATCTATTTGCGCAAAGTCTCTAATAAGGAGCCTCGGCGGGGTGAACTGAGCCTTGAATATATGTCAAAGGTATGGAAGGACCGAGCGGTGAGAAATCGTGTTATCGGCATGGATTTACAGAAGCCGATCTGTTAAAGCGGTTTACATATCCAGGCCGCAGCTTTGCTACTCAACCGACATTAGATCGAGATGCGAAAAGCCAACCTTGCTCCGAACTTACGTTTTTTTATCGACCATTAACCCGGTAAATTCACTTTGCTGCTCTATCTACCTATAAGTGCATAATAGAATTGAGTAAATTCTTAGATGCTCGGACTTATCATATACCGCCTTCCTACGATTCGATTGGCGATGGCATTAGTATCACATTTTTATGGCCCTACGGTCCCTAGAGGCTCGCAAGGTTTACCCTGACCAATTACTGGGGACGAAGTAAGGATTGGAATTTCAGGGCCACCCAGTTAGCTAAGGGAGCCTATGGGCGACACTTTAAATACGGAGTGGGGCGTGCAGAGAAGAAGAACTGTTCGTGGGATAAGAAAGTACCCCACTGCATCTTAGAGACCATCGCGATACACGTCTCTCGATTGTCAGCCTTTGGCAATATTACACCATTTAGCTTCTACTTGTTTCATACTCTTGAGAAACCTCACCAATAATTTGGGAAAAATTGGCATGATGTCTCGCCTGATACTCACATTCGTAATGTGAGTCCGAGCACTGCGCACTTCCATCTTCTCCTTTGTGGGGAGATTGTCCGATTATGTTGATTATTATCTCATGAGCGCCAGCACTTTGAGCTTGGCAAATGAGTTTTTGGCATCTCAAGATCCTCTTGCCGCCTTACCATCAACCCAGTTTCGAATATCTAGGTTGGCACCTATCAGTTGGTATATCACCTACGCTATCTAAGAACCGCATAAGCCTGTGTGTTGTTGTTCATCTCGGTCTCGGTGGGTTCGCTCGATCCAACTAATACAAAAATATCTCAAAAATTCAACGCTACTGCTGCCTGGATTATCAATCCATCGTTGTCACATACGATTATGAGTACAACATTTCGGCTAGATTATTAAAGGGTCATTGATTAGTCTTCTGAGGTCTCTGCTGACTCTTCGGCTGGCAGGGCAGTCCATGACGATGTTAGACCACTAAATCACCTGATACACTGGAAGTCACACATAATTAATATCTGATAAGTTAGGTCTGGTGACGAGACCAGGCTAGGGAAATTCCTTGCAAAGTCCTTTCATCGTATCGGAGCCTAAAAAGCCATCAAGTAAGGATAGTATGCCTACTATCTTGGCAGGGGTGTACTCATATTAAAAACTGTGCCACAAAAAGCAGAAAGCCTAGTACTGTGTGAATACGAGACCGCAAGGCTCGGGCTTTACTTTTCCCACCGCTGACTCTAAAAATGGGAATGGGGGCTGATAAAATTAACTAGTATAGGCGGGACAGTTCATGGTGCCGCGTGGCTGGGCGTGGCAGATCATGATTCGTCAGGCCGTGAAAATCATACATTATCACTCGAATTTTTTGGTGTTTCTCAGAAAACCTCATTATTGGGTCATGAAATATCACTGAAGAGCGAGGTATCTCGATTTTAGATTGAATTAACTTGTTTATAACATACAAGTGTCATTTGAGCTATGAGGGTACCCAAATTCTCTTGGAACAATCTCTTTCGGATTAGAACTGGGCTGAAGTTTTTGTTCCTGGATAATCAAAAATAGAAGTCTCTAAATCCTATGCCTATAGCTCTGGCGGGGTTTCTTGGCCGATTCGGTTTAATTACTAGCTTCGTAAAAGAAGAGGTTGAAGTACGAGACGAGTAGACTTTGGAGAAATGCTTGATTTTACGTGGTGAATTTAGTAAATTAATATCAGCCTTAGAATGGTTTTTAAAGTCTAGTCTTTTTCCGGCTAATTATACTATTAGCTATCTTCCTCTTCTTTCTAAGGGTTATGGCACTAGGAATCTCGAAATGGCACTAGGACATCTTTTAGCGATACTTTATAGTGTAACTGGTAGGATGCATATGGTACGAGAAAGTGGGGTGAATATATCTGCTACCGTATTTACGCTACGGATCTAGCATTTCTTCAGCATTTCTTCAGAATGCCGCACATATGCTATACCAGTTGCATCCCCTTTCTTAGTACTGTATGATCGATATAAAACAGTAGACCTAAGAACATTCAGAGCTACTGATCACGTGGCTTCTGATCTCGCTACGTATCTAGAGTACTTTCTATAAGGTTTTCGCTCTTGCACATATATAGTTTTCTGTGAATTCTGGAGATATTCTACGACTGTGCGGAAGAGAAATATAGGGCTCGAAAGTATTTTAGGTGTTAGATATATGTTAAAATAGTTACGTATGTCCTTCAGAGTTCGATTAGATTTGGATATGCTACACTAGATTACGTAGTCTGTACGCAGACGAAACAAAGCTAAAGAGAGTGACGTTAATTACGAGTTTAGTTTTATGCCGAGGGGTATCGTGGCTGATTTGAGTCCTAGAAAACCAGTTTAAGCTTTTTCGGGTGATAGCACTAAGGGTTTATTTCACTATTTCGAGCTCAGGACCAAGAAACTTGTGCAGAGTGCTCTTGCAGAAAGCTTTAAGGGACCGGCTTAAATATGCCAGCAATATCTATTTGCCCATAGTCTTTTACTTCTCTCAGGGTTTCGGCCCGGGTCCCTAGCTGTAGCTCCTGAATGTCGATAAGAAATTCTATTCGTTTTGATTGTCCGGAGTGATATACTCTCCCCGAGGATACCAGGAAGTGTATTTCAACTAGTCGCCGAGATGCAATGGACAATTATAACGTTATCGTAAAGATCCTGATAATAGAAAGTTGGAGGCTAATCTTCGATAACTTGTGATAATATAACCTATGATACTGATATCGGCGAAAAATTCAGCCTTCTATTTGGGGAACGGATATGTTATCCATCAGAAATCTTAGGACCTAGTACTAAAAGTATCTAGTCAGGTTAGTGCCTTAACAGGCCAGCTTTCGAGTGTTGGTTCCCATAGGAGACTGTATTGCCCATACTTTGGGTGGGTATCCCGTTTGAATTTTCAACATGAGGATGTATCATGCTGAAGAAATCTAGATAGCTTGAGCATGACACAAACAATAAAATTATCAGTGAAGACGTCTGAGCATAATGGCAACACCTGACTACATTCGTTTTGTTATTATTCCTCGGAGTGGTGATTTGAGCTGCTTAAAAAAGGATAGATCACCACTGAAGCAACGCGAAATATTCGAATTCGACGTTGATTTCCTCCGTATGAAGTGTATGGTAAGTTCGTGACTAGTATTATCCGATATATTGCGAAGATTGGTGGTTGCAGCCCTAACCCTGCGTGTATCTGTTTCCCATCGTTCATTGCAGGTATGTATTATTCTAACCGTGGAATACATATCTTAGTTATTTAGGGTATTGGCTAAGTGTATTTTATTTTATTTGACCAGAAAATAAGGAACTCTGATAGAAGATGTAAGAATGTTGATTCCGTGCGGAGAACTAGGTATATATAGGTGTATTTTCTAGTTTTTTCTCCATGCACCCTCAAGACCAACGAGGGAACGAAGATTTCTAAAGAATATCAGTACTCGTTTTAATTTCCTAGGGCGAGAAGATTGAGTCGTCTAAGCTGAGACCTTCAGAGTATAACGAGATAATAAAGAATCTGCGAACGAACCATATTCGAAAAAAAGGCATCGATCCCAAGATGATGTTTCTTTATATACATGTACCTACTGTAGTTGACTCCTCTTGCTTAAACATACTATGTTCTCCTTGGTTTACCTGTACATAACAATAACGGGGTCCCCCCGGTTTCTCGCCGACTACAGCCTCTCAATTTTGTCTTTAGTGTCGAGATCAGCAGTAACACAGCAATTCCAAGATTCTCTTCTAACTGCAAACGAAACGCCGTTCAGCCTCCGAAGGATTTCTCTCTGGTTGTAGATATCCTAAGAATTATTTTAGCCTCAATCGCAATGCCTTCATATAGCAATGTTCATCTATCACTAATTCTCGCACCTAAATTCATGCCGCGCACTGACAAAAAATTGAGCATGGCTTCGCCCTTAGCAGTATTGTGCAGTGCTGGTTGTTGTTGACGCCGCTTCCTAACATAATATCGAACACGCCCACATGTGCGTGCATGCTGCACAACGTGTCGAAAAGGTGCTATGTCTCGCTAGTTTTCCCTCACAGCTGTAGAAATTCTAGAGTACCTAAAATGCGTTAGTAACTATAGCACATTTGTGACTAATTTGATGCGGTGTGTTGGGAGATTCTTGAAATCTTCGTGAGGGGTTTGGATAAGAATTTATGGGCATCCCACACGGTCCGAGCTTGGATCCACTATCACGTTGTCAACAGGGGTCGATATGTGAAAGTAGTCACGACAATAGGTAGATGCGGGGTCTTGATGAAGGGGCTGGATTTTAAAGAGTGAGTTTGGCAGAAAGCTAAAGAAACGTGATGTTGGTTTACGACGTTCAGGGTGCTGGGCGAGATTGTGTAACCGTGCCACTAGCTGCGGCCGGGTTACACGGGCTACAAGAGTTGCGATTATGTGCCGTAGCACTAGGATTCTAGCCCATGGCCGAATTTGGGCTGCTGTTTGTATTTTATGCATAAGTTTGGCTAATTTGGGACTGCTTTTGGTGTGATACGAGTGATTTATGGTGAATCACGGGAACCTTTAATTGATGAAGGGAATCCAAAATTTCTCGACATGTCTCAAGGGCAACGTTTATGCTCTCAGACCGTGGCCCAACTTTAACCAGGTTGAGTTTGGTATGGTATTAGCTATAATAGAAAAGGAAAGACTAATGGGAATTTGACCATTTAGAGACTTGCTCTCAGTATAAGTTACGATTAGAGAGCTGAGCTATTATGTATATTTATATATCTGGCTCAAACTTAGGATTGATAAAGATTTTATTAATATTAACCTTACTTCATTCTTTTTCACCTTTCCCCTCCTCATATATGAGGCAAACAGAGGACAGCTAGCATGGCATAATTCATGAACAGTGTATTACTCTTGCTCTCGCTATGTATGTAGTTGACCCTAATATTTTCTACCATTACTAATACGTATCCTCAAATTGATTTGACCTATTTAACAGTGGTATTAGACTATAAAGATGATAATTCTAACTCTATTAACTTGCTTAACCTGCCCATCCCACCTTAGAAAGGAAAAAAAATAATTACTAGTAACACTACCTAAGAAATAATTTCGGACCCTTTACAAGCATCTGTGGAGTTCACACCTAAGAATGGATTCATGATGGATTCACTATTATGAGTCTGATACATCCTGAAGATACACATTCGGCCCATAGCGTTGACAACAACCACAAGACTCTTCGAACAACTCTAAACTCCTGATTTCAGGAGGTTCGTGTCCCCCAATCTCTCGAATTATTCCCTCCCGAGACGATAGAATTGAAATGACACGTTTATTCTTCCCAAACTCAAAGGCCCATCCCAGTGGTGTCTCTTCCGCAAACCCATTCTGAGCCTGCACATCCGCTCCATTTTCTAGTAGCAATTCAACCATCCAGACCGCTTTTTCGCTCGGATTCTGAGCTGCCCAGTGCAGTGCGCTGATTCCGCATTCGTTCAGCGCATTTACGTCTGCTCCTCTTTCCAGAAGAAGCCTGATAATGTCCACAAAACCCGAGCGAGCTGCAAAGTGTAACGGCGTCCACCCAGTATCGTCGCGCGCATCGACATCAGCGCGCCGATCAAGCAATAGCCGTACAACTCCTTCGTGTCCTGCTTCGGATGCATAGTGTAGCGGTGTACCCTCGTTTCTAACTGACGTGTCGACATCGAAGCCCACCTCAAGCAGATATTTCACCATGCTAATGTCACCTACAGACGCCGCCAAGGTGAGTGCCAGCTTTCCATCAACGAAAGAATTTTTGGACCACCAGGGCTTCATGCTAGAGACAAACTCGGAAGAGAGGAGTAGTTTGTTCAATAGTAGCGTGATGACCTCGTCATTGCAGTTTTTACTGGCCTGGTAGAGGACGTCATCGATGGTTGGATCTGCCCCCATTTCTAGCAATAAACGAGCAACGGCTTCATTCCCCCTAAAACTGACTGCTATCAGCAGCGGTGTGCATCCGCCCCGATCTAGAATATTCATGTCTGCGCCATTTTCTAGCAGTAGTCGTGCGATGCTTTCACGCCCCAGCGCCGCAGCTACGTGAAGCGCCGCACTTTGACCAGCGTTTCTGATATCTACATCGATAGCATAACGCTCAGATACTAGGGGTGAGAGCAGCAGGTGGACAAGTGGTTCGTGGTTTTCTAAAGTCGCCCAGATGAGAGCTGGGCTTGGAGGGCTGCCTTTAGGCTGGACGGCGATTTTGTTACGGAGCGGGGTGAAGAAAGATTTTAGGTGGCGGTTAGATGAGAGGAGTGAAATAAGCTGCTGTAAGGTAAGGTATTCGGCGACCATGAGCAAGAGCTCAGGAGGAAGGGAGAGAAACGACATAGCAGTGATGACAGCTGAGGACTGGTAAAGGCACAGACTTTAATGAAACTTTAGGGGACGGATAAACAACCTGAAGCTATAGAAAAGAAAGAAAGCTGGCCTTGTAAAATTACCAAAGTTATGAAATGGGAGTGTGATGCTGGTTCCGTGAGAGTGTAGCCTCGTGTTCGTTGCGTTACCCGGCGCACGGGATTGCACATCCGAATGCATGCAATATCACTCGCTCAGTTATCGAGAGATATGTTTATCACATAAATATGTTACAAACCTCGGGCGTAAGTTAATCGCAAGGCTATGTGTGATGAAAGCATAGCTACTTGATATACTCGGTAAAGCCCTTCTGAATGAAGAGGTCAAGAAAGCACTTTGCACCTAGCTTAATATAACGATAGCGTCAACCAAGCAATGATAATCCGCTGCGTAAGGCTAAGGGAAACACTTTCGAGTAGGTATCTAAACGAAATCCGAAAAGCGGATGCGTATAAGAAAGTCCCTATGCTGGTGGATGTCACTTGATTTACTAGGACCATAATGTGTACTCACTGAGAGCTTTCTGGCCGTAGTGTACACATATATATGTAGCTATGTCTATTGTAAAGCTGCTTCAATATATATATATAACTCGCCACTTAGGATTGCTTATGGATTATAGAGGAAAAGCCTGGGGCTCTGTAGAGGTTTAGGGGGGATAGGCCTATGTTGCTGGCGGTAGCCTACTCTCTAATCGTTCTCAATGAACTTCGCCTGCATTAAAGAAGCGAGGGAGAGGAAGCCAGATGGTAAAAGCTCAAGGAGAGCGTACTATAATATCCATGCAGTGATAAAGTTCCTGGAGGAGATTACCGTTTCATCGTTGCTTCATGTCAGGTTTCGGATTTCCTATTTTTATGAGTAGTATGACTTCATCCTATCCTACTCTGTATCATCGTTACTCATTTCGCTGACCATCATTAATTTAAAAACTTATTAAAGAAATTAGGGAGCAAAGATTTCTCCCTTTAATGGAATCATTTGATATACTACTCAAGATTAGCTGTCGTTTTGGAGAAATATCGTGCATGGTACTCAAATCATTTGGTAGTCTTTTTATTGCGAGTAACTGTGAGGCCATCTGGGATGTGAAAAGCCTGCGCCTTCTCTTGATCTGGGGAGGGGTCTTTGAGGTTTTAGGAGAGTTTAATCCGATTTTTTTTCTTTTTTCCTTTTCCTTGGATACAAGGCTATATGTACTTGTTAGCAGGCATACGAACCAGAAAACATGGGGTGTGTGGCTTTGTGTGCTGCGACATTAGGCACGGGTTCCGTAGCATAGAAAGCCATACACCCCGTGTTTTCCGGTTCGTGTGCTTGCTAACAAATAACCAGTGTGCGCTAACCGAATTGGGTACAAGGATTGCCTTTGGCCGAGTATGTAGGCAGGTTTTGCAGCGAAGTGCGCAGGCTGTGGGGCAGCTACCACGGTGATGGCAGGGAAGTGACAGGGAAAATACAGAACTAGAAAAGCTCGGGGAAAATGCAGACTATTTTTTACATTAAATTAGTGCAATGAAGAGTTCATACTATAGAAGAAATAAACAAAGCTAGGAGCATGTAAACAAACACTTTGAGTGGTTGACCGGACCTCATTCATGGCACCAGTGGATACATCCGGTATGGTGACCTTGTTTCCCTTCCAAAGTGTGCAACCTCCCCAAAACCTCACTCAAAATTTATTTTTCATCAACCAGATCGATCATCCCTGCTTTAGTACGCACTCCGCTGCAAAACCTCCCTAGTGGTTTGTGCTACATATCTCTCTCGCTTCAGCCTGGTATATTTGTGCAAACGTTGAGCCGTGAGGAGGTTTTAGTTCGAGACAAATCGTGTTCTACCTCTGCCGAGTAAATTAAATTGGCCTTTTGAGAAGATCCAGTCCCGCGTCGTAATCACCTACTTTTTGTGCCGGGTAACGATTCTGCTCGCCTTCATCGATGAAGCTAACAGCTAGCGAGTAACATCAATATAAAGATCTAGAACTGAGATAAATACTAGATGTACTGCTATGCTTTTCTCACCCGCTTCTAGGGACATGTCGCAAATGCAGACATCTGGTTCTTCTTCGCTTCCCATTCCTTTAATTTTCTGTGTGTTTTGCTCACTGCTACTCTAAATCAATACTCACCTTGACTCGGCTAGCCCAACCTGTATATATGTACATACATCCAGCGATGGCTCTTAATGTGCAATAAAGCTATAGTAGATATGGGGCTAAGGGTCTACCGAGTGTGGCGAGCATTGGGTGAATATTATTAGCCTCGCAGCCGGAGGTAAGACATTCTTCTACTTGGCTATTGTTTGTGAAAGTAAAATTTTATATTCTATAACATACAATCTTAGTCAACCCTGTGGGCTTAGGTTGGTCGAAAGCTCTAACTTGGACTAGACAGTTTAAGGGTTGAGCCCTATCCAATTCAGCCCGTTTACAGTCTACCTAGGGCTCGACCCGTTGTGGATAGGTAAGCCAGGTAACGCGAGCACCCTTTACTGTACCGGTTGTCGTATTCCACAGGTCTTGATGCCTGAACACACTTTGCAAAGCGTGGTGTAATCGATATATATCCTGTTGCTTGTACTTCCCGCTGTGCTTCTACAGCTTTAAGGAAGTCTTTGGTGGGATTGATACCCGAGCTTTCATGTTTAGCGGTTCTTCTTTTGCAGTTTTGCCAAAGGCTCAGGCTTTGTCCTTTTAGTTAACGTTAGACTAGTAGCTTCGACCGGTGGAAAGATGCAGACGTGGAATCAATCATTCTTATTAACAAAGGGACTAAGCCTCTCTCTCCTAGAAAGGATTGGGCTATAAAGCAGAGAGCTTTAATTATGTTCATGTACCCGAAAATACGGTTACTAGCAGCATTTTATCCACGATACTCTCTGTCTAGCTTGTTATGACGGGCAGTCCCTCGTTCATTTCTTTTTGATGCCTCTTGTCTTTCACTATACATGTAGGTAGTGCCATGCAGTTTCATTCAGGTATCTAGGGAGCGCGAGCCGAGGGATGGGACGTGAATTGGGTGCGTGTAGTTGTGATTGAGCTCCCAGGAATTATCTTGAGGGGCGTGTAAGTGTAGGTCCCAGAAGTCGTTTCTCTGGCTAGTTTACAGTCTTAGTCTCACACCTGTCATGTCACATTAAGATACTCTACATTATCAAATTTCCCTCAAAATGCTCATAAAGCACTCAATTTTATATTTAGAATACTGGGTTTTTGATACACAGCTCTCCGGTGAGATATTTGGAGTTTAACGATGGGCCAGGGTTATAAAATATCGTAAGCTATTGGGTGCCTTTCTGCGTCCCGAAAATGACGGGTCACAACGGGAATGAAAATCACCAGTCACGTCAAACAATCGTTACCCCTCAGTTCGGCTCTACGAAGATCTTCGATCATTCTACCTAGACAAGGGCTGCCTGCATTGCATATCGGTTTGATACCGAGCTCCTGCTGCACGTACTCGTGGTCCAGGATATGAACCTGAAAACGTGGTTGGTGAATTTGTATGGCAAAATATCCGTGCACCACTCCGTCGCATACAAAGCCACACACCCCATGTTTTCAGGTTCATACCCTGGATCACGAGTACTTTAGTTTGGCGACCCAGTGAGATCAGCAATCGGCCAAATCTTTAGCGGGGCGAACCGTCGCTGGTTCGGGATAGCGTCGGCCAAATATTTCCTCGGCGCCAAGCAGCCTGAGAGTATATATACCCCTCTTCCTCCACCCCTCTCTTCTCTCACCAGCTCTCTTTGCCTTTTGGTAAGTCAACCCCTAAACGCAGCAACAACTGCCTTCCTTTCCCATCACCACTTTCCTCTTCAGTATTACCCTTCTTATCTATTTACTAACAATCCTTCAAAAATACAGGCTTAGATCAAGTGTAGTATCTGTTCTTTTCAGTGTATGTTTTCCCCTTATTCTCTCTCCACTTGTAGTTGCTAATTTATCAATAGTTAATCTCTGAAACGGTTCTATGGAACCATTTATTGATTATACTTATTTTTATAACTAGGGGCTGGGGCTCCGTGCTTGCACGTCCTCGGTTCCACTGTGTCACCGGTATTGCACTGCCTCCGGTTGACGCGAACCTTTTCATTATTCTTCTGGCCGTTGGCGAGGGAGTGAAGAAAATGGGGTTGATCAATGCTGCTGGTCGTTGGCCTGCTGCACGACCAGTTTCCTAGTTTTATCTGTATCTTAAATCTGCTCCAGACTTTTATTGTAAAAGCGAAACCTCTTGCTGCTGTGCCTACCTTAGCCATGATTGATGTTATCTTTGTACTGGGATTTCGTGCATCTTCCCGACTCCGAGGCTGCAAAGGTTAGAGCACGATTGAAGTTGGCTACTCATATCGCCAGATGACTGAAGTCTGACTATGGATACTGAACGCGAAAATGGGTCCCAAACACTGGTGAAATCCCCACAGGAAGCTCGATTCTTTAATTGCCACAGGATATAGAAAATTATAATAATTAAGGTATATTGTCTAAAGTGTGCTGAAGTTGCTGCCGCTCTTAAATGGCATGATAATTCCGACCTTAGTCAGAATTTAGTCATCCAGCATTATAAATCTGGCGACATGAGTACCGTATTTTGTGCAGTTGCGAGATTGTGCAATGGCGAGAACTAACCAAATAAGGTCTGGGTGAGGGGGGCTCCGGTGTGAGGGTGGGTGGTGGGTTAGGGAAGTGTCGTCATAATTATCTCAAATAAAATTTAATTCACACCAGAGCAGTCATGCATAATGTTTGCTATAGCTATCATCACAACAATAAAATCAAAAACGCCTGTGCCTTCTAAACTCGAGTTCTAGGGGCCTTTACTTTAGGAGAGTGAAAACACATGGCTCAAGCTCTTACATGGATTGATAGAGAACCCAGAGAAGGAGGATCCCGAACACAAAAACGATTTCTGAGGCATATAGCATTATTTTTGCAGTATTAGATAGCATTATTGCTCTGAATAATTAGTGAATTAACATCTAAAGGCTAGTTAAATCCCTAACCCACCACCCACCCTCACATCCCGGAGCCCCCCTCGCCCAGACTTTATTTGGTTAGTTCTCGCCATTGCACAATCTCGCAACTGCACAAAATACGGTAGATCTCGTCACGTTTGACTTGGAGCATCAAATGGCCAATCCCATAGGCAGAGTACGCTTACTCGCGTGAGGGGTGAAGTGTTGTGACACCCTGGGAAGGGAGAACAACGCCGTGACGTAGCGAAATATTGCGAGACACTGTGGTCGCTCAGATCCGTGACACCCTAGTAAGCCCCAATACTTCACCCCTGGCCCGAGTAAATAGGTAGTCTCTACCACGTATCGTAAAAACTCAGTCATAACGAACTGGCTTGGACTGAGACAACAAGAAATACCTCTAGCCTTAATGGTTAGAACCCGGGGTTTGAGTTGAACATATCTGTTTATTTACTAGCCAGCACTGAGCCTCAAGCAGTCGCACCAACTACGCTACTCGTTCTATCATGTTGTCTCAGTCCAAGCCAGTTCGTTATGACTAAGTTTTTACGGTACTCGTGATCCAGGGTAAGAACCTGAAAACATCGAGTGGCTTTGTATGCTATGGAGTGGTGCACGGATATTTCACCATACAAATTCACCACCCATGTTTTCAGGTTTTTACCCTGGATCACGAGTACTCTACCACCCAGAATAAGGTCTGCGCGCAGAACCATTGGCGCAAAGTCTCGCGGGTACCCCATCCAAGGCTTGGCGTCAAGTAGTTGTTGGGTCTTTGTGTCTTTCGTAACTCGACAGGGTAACCGGTGGCAGACCAGGCAATGCGCCTGACACATTGTATTTTGACAAGTGTCTAACATGGCATTAAAGTAGAGCGGCGGGAGCAGGCTAGCTGACAGTTGGAAATTCAGGGTCAGGGCTACTTCCAGCACTCTACAGTTTCAGCGTAGTTAGCATCATCCGATTAGATCTTTTTGCCAAATACAACAGTACATGTACTTTTAAATCCTTCGAAAGTACACGTAATTTTTGTTACTGGCGCTGAGATACATGTAAGGCTCGATGTATCGCGCGTTCAGACCTACTCTTGAATGATAGTAGATATCCCGATCGAATATGCCGAGTCTACTGGACATTTCAAAGACTGAGAATTATTCTGTGCTTATCTCGAAATATCCCAATTAGGCTAAGCTAGTTTCTGTAGTTTGCCTCGCCAAGCCATTAGAACCGTAGAGCGTCTTGTGCTGACTAAAAGTCTTGGCACGAGACTAGGGTATAATCTTATCCTTCTTACTACACAGCCTTTCGGTTTTTGTTTTTTATAGGGGGGGGAATTGCTTTCACCTTAATCGTGCCCCAAAATTTTACCCGAAGTTCACCTGTCTCCATTCCGCCGGACACTAATTTCTATATATATATATTCCGACCTACCCTCACGTTAGCGAAATAATACCATCTAGATCTACGACCTACCACAATACATGTAGGTTTGGCATTTGCCAAATGTTGCCCCCTCCTTTTCCACGCAGTACAACGGTTTCCATCCGAGAATCAAGGCTAGGGCTCGTGTAAAGTATTTAAATCTCCCCCCTTTCCCCCACCTCTAAGTAGTTTCCTCGATTGCGGTAGGTAGTTATTCCCTTTTTTTTTTTTTTTTTGCAAGGCCCGTTCAGGATATCGTGGAAGTACGTACGCGTTGGTCGGAGCTAAATTATGTATACCTTTTATGTCCTTTCTTACTCTTGAAAAATACCAAACTGCCGCTTTAGAGCAGCTTTTTTGAGAAGTGTACATGAAATCATCATTTATGTAGAAAGGGTGTGTGGCTCGTGGTGCGTTTCCCGTTGAGACCTCTACTCGCTAGGAGTGGTTGGTTCGGGCGTAATGATACTCGTCTAAAACTGTCCCTCACGTGCACGGGCAGCTCTTATTTCTATTTATTCCACATTAGCGATACAACCTGCCTCTACACTTCCACATCACTCATTAGCTATAGGGGAAAGGGGGGGATGGGGGGTTTAGAGAGGAGGAGGAGGGTTTACGGGTCTTGACCACGAAATATCACTCGGATGTAATATAGGCACATAGGCAAGACGCGTTGGCGAATACCTACAGCGTGACATCGTTAGCGCTATGGGAACTCGATTTCAGTCTGTGTTTCTACGGTGTCGATATTAACTTCTGCTGGTTATGGGGTAGTGGTTGGTGGACATGCAGCTGTATCGTTCGACGTTGAAATCAACTGCTCAGCTCACGGAGAGTGTATTCTCTGCCGGCAGTGGTTGATTTAGGAATTCTAATGATTGGAGTTGAGATTATTAGTGTAAAAGGCTAGGAACTCGCTATCTAGCGTGTGTAGTCTGCTTACGTGTGTTAATAGGCGTGGAGGGATTTTCTGTCGTATTGGTAGTGGTGGCCTAGACTACAACCTCAACGCACCCATTACAAGGATTGGTTTCTGGATTTACTCGGCTAATGGAGTAACTCTCGTGTAAGAGTATATAGAGACAGCAATTGACATTATTGAATCACTAGAAGGTATCAACTACATGTACGGGGATGGCTATAGCAAGGCCCAAATTTATTAATTTTGTTCATTGCTCCATCTTTGTGTTCATAGACAAGGACAACACGAAATGACGACTAATTTGAATTTGGAAATAACTGAATATGACTACGCAAAACGATTGGTAATAAGGACCAAAAATAGCTATTACACCAGCGCAGTGAGACTGTGTCCCACAGATATGATGGTGTTTGCTCTTGCCGAGAAACTTGAAAGAGAGGGTTACCATAACCCTTTTAGGGAGTTAACTGCTGAGGTAGCCTTAATATAAGTGTCAGAGCTCTAAGGTATAGTTCGTATCACAAAGGTGCTGTTGCTACTTATAGCTCAAGGCAAATAAGATAATAACAGAACCAGATACCCAAACAAGTAGCGGTAGTGATCGAATAACCATTATTGCTCCTTTTGTGGAAGATGACTCGCTCGAGTAAACATTGCGATATCTACCGTAGGCGGCGATATTATTAAAACAGGTCTAGTGGCTTAGGAGAAAAATTGTGATGTTGAAATAGCGGCGAGAGGAGTATGAAACAGTGTATAATATGGAGATTCTATGGAGAGATAAACTGTATAAGAAAGACCCTACTTTAAAATAATGGCTGAAAGCAGTAGATAAATTAATTGATGGAGTGTCTTGATCCGAAAAGATGAGATTGGCGCCATTTTTGACTTAATATGGTGTTCTAATGTTTTTTGTAATGTGATCGTGATCGTGAAAGAGTAGTTTCGATTCCAATATGTTGTCACCGATTTCTGAATGAATTCCAAACAAACTGAGAGTTTATCAGGGGGTGAAGAATGGATTGGCGCAACCTGTAGGGATTCTGGATTAGCTACAAATAAGAATAGGATGAGAATGCTAAGGGAGATATGAAGCGCGGTGAAAGACAAAACAAAAATGTTTTGTTGAACATATTCTCTCAGTAAAGTTGTTCGCCAGTAAGTAGTGATTGGTGGAGTATTTCGCATACACCTCTTCAGCGTCCAGGTAATCTCTGAACCTTTTCTTAGCGTTTAAGGGTGGTTGGATCCTCAAAGAACTAGAATAAATGAGTGGAAAGTATAGATGAATCACATAGACCCTAGCAGCCGATACTCGCCAATGAGCATCGCCTTCATTGGCTTGACCGATACCACTAGATCACAGCTTAGCCAGGAACCTAAATACCAATCAGCTACGAGCCACAAAGTAGCTAGGAATCAATACAAGGTACGAAAACATCGCATAACGGATACAACGCTCAGTGAGCATCTCAACAAACCAATGCCTCAATTACGTATTAGTCGTCAGAACAGGGACGCTACATCAACGCTTTTGAGTGTCTATCCGCTTCCCGACTTTTGAATATCCTTCCCTCCCCTGAGATTCCTTTAAATACTAAGCTTATAATTCCTCGGCTGTGCCCCGGATGGAGGTTCTTAGTCCATGTCAGAAGGACATATTTCCAGCGATAAAGTGTAGTCTATGAACCAATCTTCTTCATTAGTGGATTTTCTCTTGTTATTAAATGACTAGGCTTGGTATTGCCAAACTGTGGAATAGGACCCGAGGTATAGGTATACGGTGTCCCTGGACTATCTGTGCTTAATAATCAGTGTCGATAAAACCAGTTTCTGTATAATAGAGCTGTTGCGAGGGTGTTGAAGTTGTGTTTGAGTATTCGCTGTTTCAGTGTTTGGTAACGAATAATATGTACCCATTGTACTAGAATTGTTTATATGCTGCACGTAATTGGAGATGAAGTTGTATATGTCAGCTAGCTTCAACCGGGTGCGGGGTATGCAAGAATATCCCGGGGCTACCACCCCTTAACCGTATCAGTATCTTACATTAAACGCATTGGCTTCCTCTTAATGCTGTGCTGCGAAAGACTGAAATCCCCAGCACATCACCTAGCAAACCAACAGTGATTAGCTCAGACATTAAGTATTAATGAGCGATGAATCTATATTTGTAATGGCGCCTTTGGTACTTGCTTTTCCAAATGTACTAATCAGCTGGTTAGTTGTTATCTGAGTACCAAGTACCGAAGCCGCTGAATATGCCAAATGCATATTTTAGATGACAATTCTAGTTGTGACTAGTATCATATCGTCTTGTAGAGGGCAGAAGGCTCTGCGGTCGTATAACTCTGGCTCAAAGTATATCATTTCTTTCGTATTGTTGATGTTTCCTAATGCAGCTTTAAGGTGTGCTGTATTGCATTGATTACTGTTGGGACGTCCTTTAAATTTTAGCCATCGATGGCAAATATTTAGTAGTGCTGTGCGTTAAACCTTAGATAGACCAGGAACGAGATGGGGTGGGGGAAGCATACCCTTTATTTGCATGTCCCAATTCGGAAGACGACGTTCTGGGGTTGGTTTTGAATGGTTAAATCGGCTGTAGTGTAGTTAATGCCGCTACCCTCTAAGTATAATAGGTGTTTAGATACGGATGGCGTACCGTACCGTTTTCGCTTTATTTGAGGGACATTAAGTATTTGTGCTGTATCTTGATGCAAGTTAGATTGAAGCAAATGAAAAGGATGGGATTGATTGGTAGTTTATCCAACGGATAGGTCGATGTCAGTGGGTGGTATACTGCTCTCTTCTCTGCCACTGTTGCAGCTTTGTGTCTCAGCGAATGTAAAAAGTGATATCGAACGATACTTGTGAGTGATCGTAGCTAGGATTGAAGTTGTATCGGTGGTTATAGTACTGGTTTTGGTAGACGGCGTTAATGGGGGCTTTGAGTTTTCGATATTCGAATGTGCATAGCAATGGCTTGTAGTTTTGTTTAAATATAAAGTATGGATCTCCTATAAAGTGGATATAAGCTTAGGCAGCATGTAGAGAAGAAACATTATCAGAAGGAGCGAGGGGGGTTATACCAGCGGAGAGTAATTACCGAAAACGACGTTGTGAGATGCTGTTTGTTTGGTGGGAAGTTAGTCAATGATATTGGCCTGTTTAGTGTTGTCATTAGGAATATATGACGACTTAGTTCTGCGAGTGGAAACGGGACGACTGAACGGTAGCATTGATACTGTAGTGACAATAACTACGTTCTATTTCAGTTGTGAATAGTGCTCAGTGCCAGTAATGTCTCGCGAAGTGGAACTATCTGTGAAGTGAGTCTCTTGGCACAGTTTGAATAGAAATGAAGGGGGATTGTGGAATGGAGATGGTTGATTGGAGACAGTGGTAGAATGCACTGTCAGGTATGGGATGGATGGATGGATGGATGGACGGATGCCTGACGCTGAGCTGAATGCTGCATCAGGATGTAACGTACGCAGCTAGCCGAGAATGTGAGTTGGCGTGTCGAGGCGGAGAAAGAAAGAGATATTGCAGGAGAAGGAGCAGAAGCAAAAGCAGGGGAAGAAGCTGATGGATGGATTTTAAATGGAAGAGAAATCCGGCGAACGGAGACAGTTTCGTGACGGTCTCGGGCCCAGCAGTAGGGGAGCCTGGCTGCGTACGTTGGGAATATTACCTGGAGTATTGCAGGAGAGTAAACTCTGTGCTTCTTCTGTGAGATTTATTTGATTTACTCTCCTATTTATTCTCTTCTCTTCTCTTCTCTGCTGTTCACGCCGCTCTCTCTCTAATTGCAGACTCCCAATTAAGCCAGTCTGGTGCAATTAAACCAATCTGGACGACACGCAGTAACTAACCCGGTAACCAACTCCCCTCCATCGCTCCCCTGTTTGTTTCGCCGATCCGCCTGTCAACCAGCCTTGACGACCGCCCACCATCCCTCCCCCACGCCCTCCCACACCCTCCCCCGACACGCCGCACCGCAGGAAGCTCCCCACCTGCAATCCCCCCGCCCCGGAGCCCCACCATCCCCGTCGCGACCCGCGGCCTCGTGTTTCTCCGCGCGTGCCACCGCCCACCCCTTCCTCCACCCCGGGGAAGCCGCTTTTCTCCCCCCATCTTTTCTCCAGTTCCATGGATAACCGCCGTCAATCCTCCGGCGGCGGCACCCCCGCCAACCCAACCTACAGCGGCGGGCCCTCCGGAAACCTCGCTTCCCTCGACTGGGTCGTCGGGCTCCGGTACCCTCCCTCCCCCCCCTTTGCGTTTTCAACGCTAACATTACACAGTGTCCGCGTTCTAACCATCATCGACGATACCTACGAGGGCATAATCTTCTCCTACGACCCCCTCACGTCCACTCTTGCGCTCATGCAGCCCGCCCTCCCGAACCCCGACTACCGCATCCTCAAGGTCAGCTTCCTGAAGGAAGTCACCGTCCTCGGCAACGCGCCAAAACGCGCCGGCCAGCCCTTCACCAACGCTGAGCCCAAGATCGCTCCCGTGAGCTTAGCCACGCTACAGGCGCGCGAGAAGGACGTAGGACGGGGCGAATCCGAAAGAGTCGCTAGTAAAGGCGTGGGCGTTAGTAGAGAAGGGCAGGAGATTTTCGATGCCTTGGCCAGATTGTAGGTATTCCCCCACCGAGGCTATCTGGAGGGAGGGGGGAGGGTGCTGACTGGTTTAGAATGCCTTGTCGATGGCACGAAAAACAGATCGTTGTCCTGGGGAACGTCATTATTGATGATCCGTATACTCCGGAACGTGTTCGCTCGCAGGATAAACCGGCGCTTAATAGAGTTAAGAAAGTTGTATGTCTCACCTCCCCTCCTCCTTGGTGCGCCGCTGACACACACCAACCAGCTCGAGGGCGAACGAAGAAAACTCGAGACCGCAAAAAGATCCGCTACCCCCATCTCGACCGAACGAAAAGGTGGCTAGGAAATTTAAAAAAAAGGCTGAAGGAAAAAAAATTAAAAATTCATTGGCTGATCTATACCGGGATAGGGGCTCGTGGGGCGTTTATCGGTTAGAAAGGTAATCTTTTTTTTTGTTTTCTTTTTTTCTCTTTTATGGTATCATTTGGGGGGGGGGGGTTAGCATGAGCGGTGGTATGGTACGCGTGGGGTGAGGTGGGTGGGTTTTATGTGGAAAAGTTGGGGTTTGATTTTTGCGTTTGTTTAGTGAAGAGAGGGAGGGGACTTGGGGGGGGCTAGCGGTCTAAGGGGCGGTATATGTCAATTGATACGTACGTGCTTCTAAGAGTCTTTGCTCGATGTGAGTGTGGATGTGGAGTTGTTGTGGGAGTGTTGCTCGCAGGGTTTGGGGGTGGGATGTTGAAGGTGGGTGGAGTGATGTGAAGTATATTTGGTTCTTGACACTGAGTTCTATTCATCTAAGGTGAATATGATATATCTTGAACTAAGACTATAGTAGATCGTTGAGCAGGATCCCAAACGGTGCAGTGTAAATAAGTGCCTGTGATCTGCAGGGCGTAAAAATCGAGTGATAGTCCATGGTGCAGTAGCGATGAGATGCAAACCTGTGAGTAGAGGAAACCTTGGTTGTGGGTATGGCTACATCTTGATGCCGTAGCATTACATCGAGTTAGTGTTTTGGACTTCGTGTTTGCTGCGCGTGTTGTAGTTCTACTTAGGGTTTGTGGATCCTGAGCCATATGAAGGGATCCAGTGCCGCATAAAATAGCTGACGGAAGTGAACATCCTCACCCCCAATTATTATTCAGTCGTGGGCCGAGTACGTGTACTACTCTGTACCCACCGGCTTGCACTACCATCTACCACGCCTCAGCACAACCGAAGTCACAGAAAAACACGAGTAATAAAACGAGACCCAAGCCAGCTTAACCAATGACGGCACTTGGTCCGCACGTCATATCCTCAAATAGGTTCGCTGGTGGAAGCTTGTTCCGACCCAATTATATAGTGAAACTGTATATATCTCTTTCATATAGGTATTTAGAAATTTGAAAGGGGCTTTAGAGTATAGAGTTTTATAAATTGGTGTTTGGTGTAATGGGTTTTGCTGCAATATGGTGCTACACAGTCGCTCCAGGTATAGTTGGATGAGCTGTCCACCATTCCCTCGTCATACTGTTATCACCGCTGTAGCACCCAAGCAGAAGTTAATCCTACATGTGCTTATATACTCAACCCAACTAGCACCAGACGAATAGAGATATAAACAAACGAAAACCCAGGCCCCATCACCCACCATGACTCGACAGTTACCCGGCCCTCTCGACCGGGTAACGCCCTCCAGCCCCACTTCCACCCCTCCAACACCAAACCCACACATCTCTGCCAATCCCTTCCCCAAATCCCCCCAAACCCCACTAAAATGGCAACAATCTCCAACACGATCAGCACCCCCCTCCCCACCGATCCCTCGAGCACCATGCTCCTTCTCGCCGCAACGGACCATAACATCCCCGTCCTTGAATCCCTCCTCAAAACCACCTCCGCCAACGTCCTCGACCCCGAAACCCAACAAACCGCGCTCCACGTCGCAATCGCTTCCTGCACCCCCTCAGATACAAAAAAAGAACTAAAAGCAGCCGAAGAAACCGTAAAACTCCTGCTCCAGAACGGCGCAATATGGAACGACCTCGACGCCAGCGGCGAAACCCCCGGCTGCGTAGCCGACCGTCTGGGTCTCACCAGCCTCTACGAGATCATGGTTGAAGCTGGTGTCCGCGCCGAAATGCTAATCTCGCGCTTAGACGCGTATGAAGAGCTTAGCGGCGGCGAAGAGGAGAGTATGGATCTTGAACTCGACACTGCAGAGGTTGCAGAAACGGAGAGTGCGCCGCTGACAGACGCTACCTCGGTTGACGAGGAGCCTGAGAAGGATGTTAATTCGGCGGATTACCTCGCGTCGGCTCTGACATATCATGATGATAAACTACTCGATGGTGACAGTAATGGGGTTATGATGGAGTGGGAGCGCGGCATTATGGAGCGTACCGTTGAGGTGCTGCTGCCAGGTAAACATGAGGGGAAGACGGTGTTGAATATTGGTTTCGGAATGGGGATTGTGGATACATTCTTCCAGTCTCGGAAACCGGCGCATCATGTCATTGTTGAGCCCCACCCAGACGTGCTGAAGCGGATGAAGGAGCAGGGCTGGGATAAGAAACCGGGTGTGGAAATATTGGAAGGTAGATGGCAGGATGTACACCCCCCCCTCCCCCCTGAAAAGTATTGTTGGAATGAGCGGATGTAGAGTGGCTCATCGGGTTGTAGGTCTTACCAACGCTCGTGGAACGAAATCTTGTGTTTGACGCAATCTATTTCGACACCTTTGCAGAACCGTACACAGCCCTCCGCTTCTTCTTCTCAGAATACGTGATTGCGCTACTAGGGCCTTCAGACTCCTCAGTTGGTGGTGGGAGTAGATTCAGTTTCTTCCATGGGCTTGGCGCGGATCGTCGTATCTCGTATGACGTGTATACACGCGTGGTTGAGATGGACCTGTTTGAAGCGGGCCTGGATACGAAATGGGAAATTGTGCCGCTGAAAGGACGGGACGTAGAGGAGGAGGAAGAGGGACTGGAAGATATGAAGGAAGGTGGGAAGGTGTGGGAAGGGGTTAGAAGGAGGTATTGGGTGTTGGGGGAGTATAAATTGCCGGTTTGCCAGTTCTTAGGGTAGAAGGCTGGGTGTGGGGGTTGTATGGATAGTCGACGCGCTGTGCGCGATCTTTTCTTTTCTCAAACTATTGACTCTGGGTAAGCTTGTGTTGATTAGGGGGGTACACGACGGATTTATGTATTTTTGTACGAACATGTGGTAGACTGTTGATTAGCGGCTTAGGCTTGTTGGGTAGTAGTATACATTAGGTAGCAGTTTTATACTGGCTGTAATCGTGGTTAATATACCATTTGCTAGTGAGCTTTTGTGTTTGGGGTAGGGTTTGGGGAGTTATATATCGACGGTCTGTTGGATGTTTGCTGGTTGGATGTGTTTGTTTCTGTGGTGGAGTGCCAAGACCGAGTGATGTAACATGATTTTAAATTATGTTGTGCAAACAACCTCATCCTCCACCCGCCCCACCAATACCACCAACAACCATCAACAAAATTCAATACTCATATTTTGGTCAACTGATATTAAAACTCCAAACAAAATCATAAGGCTTATTCGTCCCATTATCCTTTTAATAGAACCGCTAACCCATTCAGACCTCTAGAATCTACTCAACAGCAACTTCGCTTTCGCGCGTACATAGAACAACGAGCTCATTCTCATTTACTCATCGAGCTTTCCTCTATTACAACTCCAGCTACACAATTTATTCATATCAATCGATTAAGCAGTATCAATTTATCTCCCCTCCAAGTCCAAAATTCAGATGCTAATGGTATTCAACACCGTTTAGATGCGGCTACAATCGTTCGCATCTACTCGTTTTCTGGTGGATGATAGGTTTTTGCAAGTTCATTTCTATCCGTCAGTTGATAGTACTCTACCGTCTACTTTGGACGCAGATCCGGAAATTCAAATGGTTCACGATGGAATAGCCTAACTGGAGAAGGGCCCTTTGTGGTGAGATCTGAGGATGAGAATGGCGGACCTGTTAACAAAGAACATATGTAATAGGCTCGGACGAAGAGATAGATCTAGAAATAAGCTAGGAGAAGTTTCTTTCAGGGAGGTCGCGGGCACGATGAACATTTGTGGAGTGGATACTGGAAAGGTAGAACACATGAATAAAAGAGACAAAGGGTGGACTTCTCCTGGCCGAACGGTTAGGACATCAAGAGATGGCGAGACCATAGACCAAAAGCGCATTCAGCCGTCCAGAGAAATCTATACGGAGTAAACGAAATATGAGTCATGGAGTAACAGGAAGCGTTAAAATTTGATTGAGATAGGCTGTCAAGAGTTCTACACCACGAGTCATTATATATCCTGGCTAAAGGATATGGCTCCCGTCATGGAGACGCATAAGTATTTAATCAAATCGCGAGTGGTAGTGTTAACAGTGGTCTTCTAGTTTTCCATTTCGTATAATGAGTTATCATGGTTATGCGGAGGAAATTATTGAAAAGATACTGATCCTGAGCTAGGAACTATTCGCACGGGATATGTACATGGAGGTTCGCACACGAAATGCCCACACGCACTAAAAGCTGCGGCCGTGATCGTGCGGGTGTCCAAATACGGAGACAAATTTCTACCGACCGATACGCAGATAGATCGTTCCATACGACATTCGACAAACGAAAGCCGCCTGTATACTATGCCCCGCACCCACACTTATCTCTCTTCTCCAACAAACACCACTATTCCAGAATCCATTATCGGCATTCACCTCTTTACCATAGTGCTGTATAGAGCTATACGGCATACTGCCTCGATTACAGAGGCTCTATCCCTTAATGTCATTCTACCAGAGGGACTATCGATGGAGCGATCGGAACTGGGAGAACTATTAGGCTTATAGGTAACTAACAGTGTGTGCTTAGGTTCGTTTACATCTACCGGAGAGGCCATTTAATCTTGCATCATCGCTGTCCACTGCATCTATAGGTCCTCTGAAGGGTAGGAGACATATATGAGGGATGTAAGACAGCAAGGGTAACATGTGTTCCCTGGTGTTCCCGGTGCAGTCTTTGGGCATCTAGGCACTGCGACAACATGGACTACCAGTTATTCCTAAAGATATTTTTACGGAGTCATTACGACTAGGTTGTTCAACTAGGAGCTTCCTATCCCTAGCCCCATTTGACCCATGTTAATAGTCATAGATCTCGAAAGCAAGGAGGGAATGCGTTTTCTGGGAAGAAGTTGGCATCCCGAAAATCGCACGCTCTATCATCCAATAAGAAACCAACTCGCTTTGATAACATGACAGATAGTGTTAACTAGAGCAACCGTTAGGGCAGAGAGATACCCAGATATATCATTTAGAGCTCTGGATACAACCGAGGAATCTAAAATCCTCATCTGGGTCACTAGTCATTCGATACGAGGTTGAATTTGAGAGTTATTCGATAGGGCTAATAATACGCTCTAACACTTATTCAAGCTATGTTCCATCTCTTAACTAGACACATGACATATAAAGATGACATTATAGTTTTGAAACATAGGAAACCAAGATATCTATTCGCGTACTTCGTCTTAATCAGCCAACCACAACCTAAAAGAAGGACGTTTACTATGGAGGCAAGGATATAGTTGCATGAAGACATTCAATCCCTTTTCTAGAATCGCATGGTATACAATACATTACTTCTCGATCTAATGTCACCGATTTCATCTCTAGGAACCACGATTACCACCTTCGCATTTTCAGTTTGACGGCAGATGCCCGAATAGATCCATTGATATCTAATCGGAGGTAGGATTAGCATATAAGAGGCATTAGACGCTAGAGACGTGTTTAGTAAAGAAAGTGTTCTTAAATTTCATGAGTGACTGACAATTGAGGCAGGACTTATGTACGCGGGTATTACGGAGTCGCCTTGTATCAAAATCGCGGCAGCCTTAGCAGTAAGCCATCAGAAAAGATACTACAACACTACCCGTATTCTTAAGCTGATACGGTCATACGGCCACCGCGAAAAAAATTGAGAAAAAAAATTACTGTAGCTTCAGAACCGGATTAGCTAACGTAGAGATTTCTAGAATCATCGGCCTATCGAAGACATTTCAAATCTTCACGAAACCTATTTTATTTACTAGCATCTCCCACCAACTCTGCAAGGTTGCATTACCAGCCTGAACTTTCCTCGAGGCCTAGTTCCTGCTTTTTAGCAGCTTCTGGTTATTCCTTTAGGCGAACTACCTACCCCGTTAAAACGCCAAGATTGAAGCCAATCGTTGCAGTATCTCCACAATGACCGTCGATTTGCATTTAATCCATTCGGATGGGGCTTTCCTTAGGTGCGTGAAACATTGTAATGAGAAAAAATGTCGCTCAGCGACTATTATTCCAAATCTCCCGTATCGTGGGAATTTTCAGCATACTCGTGAAAAAGAGTAGAGCAAAAAGGATACTAATTAACGCAGACCGTAGGCGTCATAAACGTGTCAGAAATGCATCAATCTATATTCACAGACGCTTTTCAGCATCAACATAGAAATCGGATTCTATTCAGTAACTACACGAAAACTAGCTTCTAGACTAGAATATCATTTTAGAGTGCTACGGCGCATCCTACAGTAAATATTTCTAACCTTTGGACAAACTATTGCGCGAAACCGTGAGAAGCAAACAATTGGATCTACGAGAGTCATGGCTAACGCAATTTTAGCACACCTCTCAATTACGGGCGTTTTTCCTAGTGAAATATCGTGTGCGGATGTTGGGTATATTTGCTAAAGATTGATTAGATAATAGCTAAAGTCTAATATAAATGAATTATTTGACGAGGTAAATTTAACCTGATAAAACTTAAATCACTATCGTCTCTCATCGATTTGTACAGATACTAGATTTCCAAGCTTTATATGAGTTGGAGATGAGTTCGATAGCGGCGAAGGTCTCGAAGCATTATCCCATTCAGTTACAGAGCCGGGGCGAACTAGATACTCTTCCTGAAGAAGATCTAAAGTACAAAATTTCGTCGTTCTGCAGGATGCTGCAGTAGCTATATTATTGTGGAAGTTCAAGTGGGGCTTTGTGTCAAATTAAAACTCAATTCTCCACCGCACACAACAGAAAGGAGTCGCCATCAAGGCGAATGCATGGCTAGTGAGCTTTTTATCTTACTAGAATATAAGATCTTTGAGATACTATCTAATTTCTGAAGATCTCGAGGAGTTTACTGGATGAAATATCGGAATCCAGTCCTGGAGGTACGTTCCTTTCTCTATACTCCAACGATATCCGAGACCTCAGTTTAAAGTTTCAGACGACGAGAACGAGGATGAGAATAATTTGCAGGGTTGGTATATATCAAAGATGAATGATTTAATGATGGTATTAAGTTGATGTGGTCTGTGATGACATGGATGTGCGTTCGAGAGTGGTACTTTTTTTAAGCTAAGGGAGTTTTTCGATAGGCATGGATTCTAATATCGAGGGATAATATTGAAACGAGATGGAGGAGAAGCATATGGATTGAGATGTTATTCGGCTTCAAGACGACTGATTTAAAATTACTACATGTACTTATATTTAATATAGTCTATACCTGTGCCTTGAAGAACATACCATTTAAACCACATGTACCTCTGCTATATTTAAATAATCTAGTAAGTTAGTTCTAACGACAAGAGTGATTTTCCATGTCTTGAATTCTGAATTGCTGACCTGAGGTTGACGCGTCCGCCCAAACAAAGGTAATTCATTCGCTCACTGAATCGCCGAGAGAAGTCGGAGTCACTGTGGGGTAAACAACACTTTAGATACCGAGGCTAAAGGATAGTGGAGAATGGAAAGGCTACACGATGCTAAAGCAGACTAAGGATGTGGGAGAGATCTTGGTGTTTCTTTTCCTATTCGTTCCGACGTTGCCTCATCCCGAGCCGCTCGGTATTTATATCCGGTGATATATTCTCTCAATAGAACTCCAACTTTCGGATGCACAACTTAAACTCCTCATCATTTGTGACTCTCAGAACCTGGGTGTTTAACTAGATGACACGTATCTAAGGGAAGAAGTTGATGGAGGAAGTCTATGGCAGGTCTTGTGGCCAAGTGCAGGCGCCAAGAAAGCATAAAAGCCTGTCGACCGTATTTGGTTAGAACAGGTACCGTCTGCGAGACAAAAGTTTTCTTTTGTTGTCACTTGGCAATTCCGGGACACATCCCAGGATTTGGTCGGGGGATGCACATGTGAGGCTTGGGGTAGACAAATTGCAGACTGTCATGGTAAACTGCAAGTAAAAAAGTAATCGACGGCAGTTCTATCCACCTGCGACGTCGAATCAAGATTTGGACATTGTCTTGACGCGAGAGGTCCGTGAAGAAGAAAGACTGTGCTGTGCTATGCGGGCGCAACTTACAGTAGAGTCACCTATCCGCGGACTCTTTTTTGACCAATAAGTGCGCTGTCATCTATCGATGTAAGTAGCGCACCAACCACATTCGTCATCGCCGCTCGCCTCTCCTTCCCTGCACTTTTTTTTGAGTGCTATGCCTTCTCTGTGATCCCGTCATCGACGCACATAAAGCCCGCCCTCCATCTCCGCTTGCTTCTGCGACCACCACCTGAAAATCTTCTCTGATTCAATTTTTTCTTCTTTCTTTGCTTCCTTTTCCCGTTGCCACAGTCCCCCCCACTTGCCTGCTCTGACACAGATAAATATTTCATCAATTCCTTCTGCTTGATATCTTCAATTACATAGGAGATTCATCTCAAGCTCTATCCGCAAGGGAAAGTTGCCCGCATGCGATTTGTTCCTACCGTATTCACTTCACAGGTATGTTCAATCAGTTTTACGCTAGCTACATCCGCTTGCCCCTCCCCCTCATAAAAAACTTTTTTCCCTCTCCCTCAGGGCTCCTCCATTTTGCTGTTTTCCTCCATCCCTTTGCCGTTGCTTCTCCCCTCCTATTAAATCCGTCTTTTCGGTTGTTGGGTTCCTTGCTTTCTGCTCTGCTTGTAGACTGTCGTTTACGTTTCCCATTTTTCTCTATTTAAATGCCACTTTTGCATTGATCGAATTGAATTGAATTGCGTGCTGATACCGTATTGGTTCGTTGAAGGATTATCTCTCAGGTATGCAGGGCGAAAAAAAACCCTCCCACCCCACATAGAAGCCCCCCACAGTCTCCCCGCATTATTGGGAGCCTCATAACTTCTGTGCCTGTCATTATTGTCTATAGCGGGCTAACGTTATCGTTATTCGTTACCTTGCAGATCACATCTGGAAGAACAGCGGATATTAAAAACACTCCCTTTGCATTGATACACATCGCTTCACCTTTAAATCTACACTCCTCCCCCGCTATCCCATTACATCACTGGTTAGGATTCATCCTTTTTTAATATCCGAAGATATTACAAAACTCCAATGCTCGCTCGTCAAATCTTTGCGAAGGGCTTCAATGCTACTACTCGCTTCAATGGGTTGGGGGGGATCAGGGGACTTGCAACTGTCACCGGCAGCTCAGGGAGGCAGATGCCGCAGCCGGCAAGGGAGAAGAGCACACCTGTGAGCCACGACAGGGCTACCTTCACTATTAAGGTAATTTTTGTCTATCCAAATGGGCTTCTGGGTGTTCAATTGGCTCGCTGGAGATCAACTACTCTTTCACAGTGCAATTGGTTCACTACAGAACCATGGACTTATCACCATCTAATTTTCGTTTAACGCCCGCTAACACATTTTAGAATGGCCCTATCTTTCACGGGAAATCGTTCGGTGCTCGCTCTAACATCTCCGGTGAAGCCGTATTCTCAACCGCCCTTGTTGGTTACCCCGAAGCTCTTACGGATCCCTCATACCGTGGACAAATTCTAGTGTTCACGCAACCCCTCATCGGTAACTACGGTGTTCCATCGTCTTCCCGTGACAACGATGGCCTCCTCAAATACTTCGAGTCGCCACATCTTCAAGCAATTGGAATTGTTGTCGCGGATGTTGCTGAGAAATACTCCCACTGGACCGCGGTCGAGAGTCTCGGAAATTGGTGTGCGAGGGAGGGGGTTCCTGCAATTACGGGCGTTGACACAAGGGCAATTGTGACTTATCTCCGAGAACAGGGAAGTTCTTTGGCTAGGATCACGATTGGAGAGGAGTATGATGCGGATCAGGATGAGGCTTTCGTCGACCCTGAACAGATCAACTTAGTCGAGAAAGTTAGCACTAAGGCACCATTCCACGTGGCTTCCTCATCTGGTGATTGCCATGTTGCTGTCATCGACTGTGGTGTCAAGGAGAATATCCTCCGCTCTCTCGTCTCTCGTGGAAGCAGTGTTACTTGCTTCCCGTGGGATTACCCCATCCACAAGGTCGCGCACCATTTTGATGGTGTGTTTATCAGTAATGGACCCGGTGACCCAACCCATTGCACCAAGACCGTCTACCATCTCCGAAAATTGATGGAGACCTACACTGGTCCGATTATGGGAATCTGTCTGGGACATCAACTGTTGGCTCTTGCTGCCGGAGCAAAGACTATCAAGTTGAAGTACGGAAACAGGGCTCACAACATCCCGGCGCTTGATTTGACTACTGGAAGGTGTCACATCACGAGCCAGAACCACGGGTATGCAGTTGATATGAGCACTCTCGATAAGAAGGACTGGAAAGAGTATTTCGTTAACCTGAATGATGGTTCTAACGAAGGTAAGTTTAGTTTCTCTATCTCCTGGTTGAAGTAATGAACTAACAAGAACAGGAATGATCCATACCTCCCGCCCCATAATGTCGACTCAGTTCCACCCTGAGGCCAAGGGTGGTCCTCTCGACTCTTCTTTCCTCTTCGATGCCTACTTGGATCAAGTTGCCGCGTTCAAGACCGAGCAGTCTGCGTCTGCCCCCGGTAGGGTGGGAAGGCCTAGTCCGCTACTTGTCGATATCTTGAGCAAGCAGCGCGTGGATGTTGCACCAGGGCATGTGACGAGGGAGATTGAAAGGAGGGCAGAAATCGCGAAGGGGGCTGCTGCAACTAATACTACCGCGGCTACTGCTGCTTAAACAGTGATGAGAATTGATAGGGAGGTGTTAACAATGGGTCTTTTTTTTCATTCATTCTTTTTTACTGCGTTTAAGGTTGAGATTCCTTTGTAGGCGATGTTAGCCCCCTTTTTTTTGAAATGTTGTTTTAGTTTCGTGTATAGCAATGAAAAAAAAACGGTATTGGTATTGGAATTGATTAGCTTCAACTGTCGCTTTTCCGAGGCCATTGAGGGGGCTGTAGTGATTCTATTGTTGTGGGTGCAGGTGAATCATCCAGAGGGTTAGGTGTGGGTGGATACAATTTTAAGTTTCGACGAGCACCCCACCAAACAGCAAGCACCATCCAGCAACACCACATCAACAGCATTCATCGACAACATCAATCGACAACATCAATCACCCACATACATCATATTCATCATCCTAGCTGTATCGCTCGATTTTCGAATCGAAAATTATGTTCGCACAGCTATTAGCCGCTTTCTCTCAGCGACTTCCTTTTATCAATTCCAATTCCAAAAATCAATCCAATCACAGGGTATTCAACCACCACTAGAAAGCAACGACTCTATCACTTTAAGTTAGTCATGGAGATTATATTAATCACCATTCAAACATCTTAAGGGATATTCAAGATAAGATCCAGAGAAAGGAAATCCCATTTCCGCTGCTCAAAGCCAGCTGTAGGTTCTTTCTAACGTTGTTGATGTTGCTGATATGTATAACAGGCCTAGATCTTATTTAACGGGTACGCAAAGCACCTCGCTCGCACGAACTGATCGCTACGGGTGCGGTGTATTTGACAGAACCTAACTATTATGTTACGAATTAAAATGGAAGATTCATAGAGTATTTATGGAGGAGTATCTAAAAGATAACTAAAATACATTGGCATTAGTACCGAGATGCGTTTGAGCATAGTTTTTATTATGCCGGCAATGGGCGTAGAGATGGGGGGTGGGGGTTTTCCTGCTGGTGAGTGGTTATCTTCTGTTTTTGATGAATTGGTTTTAATGACGAGGTACTAATATAATAGGCCATTGATTTTGCTTTGAACAAGACTCCCCTCTGTAGTATTATATACGGGATTGATATAGCTCTCTAGACAGCGCTAACACCAGGGGCATATTTAGGTTCGACTTGAAGAGGATTACACTACTTTTTGGGCTATTCGGTCTGGTGTGCTGGGTAGGTAATAAAAGTGCCCGCCGGACGAAGGAGCCAGAATTCAAGTACAGGTCCCTTAAATAAAATAGTGCTGTGTAAAGGGCTGCGGTTGCTAACTTAGGATTTTAACAGTGACATTGAAGAGATTCAAAACTTAGCGATCACCTGGATGAGGGATATTAAGGATGTCTTTATCCGCAGCTTGCGATTTTACCGTTATACTTGAAATCTCACCACATGGGCATTGATTTCACTTCATTCAGAGTTTATCTACTACTGAAACAAATCCCTTCCAGCGGAAATGCACTCCTTTGTTCGGGAGTTAGTTTATGATTTAGAAGAGTTCTTAAAGGCTAACGTATTTACAGGGTATTCAATAATCATTAAATTGGTGACTATCAAGTAAGATCTACCAGATTTCACGCCCTCTCATGAGCTGGTCACCACGCTAGTCTCCTCTTTTAAGAAATCTAATATATACTTATTAGTACATATTCAATACCGATTACCGCAAATTCTTTCATACACCGGTCGGTCCATTACAAGTTATCAAAACAGATTCTATACACCGGCGACGCGATGGATATACCATTCACCATCTACCAACAATCGCTGACACCGCATCCACGCGTAATTGTCTCAGTATAGACAGTCATTAGGAACTCCCCCAAGAGACCTCGCTGGAGTTTGATATCACACTGATATTTAGCGACTAGTATTGAACGAGATTTGATCACAACGAATACTATTTAAGTCCCCGACATCCACCAATAACACTTTTTCTTTAACAGATCTACGACCTCTCTAGAGAGGATAATCAAGAAGGAGGTATTCGTTTTTAGCAGGGATCGTATCTACTTATACCTACTGGTGTCTGAACTTATTTAACATAAGGGACAAAATGTGAATCTTTCATAGGTAGGGTGGTTCCAGAAGACTGATCTCACTAATACCCCCTTAGGTACATTGGCACTACCTTAAATACTTTAACCCAATCATCGCAAAACACAAAATTTACCACGGATAACTTCATCAGCCGGCAATCAACTTCTGACAACACTAACTGGGATTCTGAATGCAGTGCTAATTAAGTGCATATATAGCAGATAATCATCCGACGTATACAATATATCGCTCTCACCACCTTATTCAAAGGCGACAATATACCTAGGCTTAGAATAAATTCTCGTCTGATAACCACCAGAGTTACCCCATAGCAACAAAACCTGGAACAGAATTACATTCTCAGGCCTTTGATAATTTTTACTCTAGTTCACGACCTCTTAAAAAAAAGATATCGTTGACAGGGAACTCATTACTTCGTCTTCGTTCCCGGTAGTGTAATTGAAGCATCAAGACGTTATGGTTGACAGGCATCCGCTTCACGCTATGATCTATTGAGATTACTCATAGTTTTGATTGCGTTACTACTGACCAGCAAAACAGGATTCTCCTCAACAGGAGTCGTCACTTGTTTGTAGAAACGCTAATATTGAACACAGGAAAAACTTAATTCAACACCAAAGAATTCGATTCGAATGCTTCTAACATCGCACCCTCGCCGGGATCTCTATCTATATTATCAATCAAGACCTTTGAAAATCAAGTTCATTGGTAGGTCCGGGTGTGCAGGAAATTCCGCGGCTTCTCGATCTGATGGTCTCAATAACTATCGGAAGCGTAATGTCGGAGTCATTTTCTGACTTGGGTATTTGCCAGCGTATTCAAAATTTGCGAGTAGCTGTCGCACTGACGGGGTTCGAATTGGCGCATTAAGTCTAATCCGTCGCTTACCCCGTGACTTTGCATTGCTACCTGGATTCAAAAAATTCCATTCAAGAACTTGGATTGGGTGGATTTTAATTGAGAAGCTACTTACAACCTCACAAAGTGATCATGCATACGACATGGTAGAGTAATTGGAACCGAATGAAACATTTAAGAATACAGTAATGCACCCGCGGTAGATGTATTAACTTCCCGATCGATATATACGAACTGTTAGAAGAATCTATTACTCGACTAAACGCTCTGAAGGTAAATATTCTAGATTTATCAATAAACAATATCATGAGCTAAGGTTGACGGTCATAGAGTTCGAAAACTGATTCCAAGATGTCGGGATGACAGACCGAAACATTGGCCATAGGAGAAATGAACGAGTAACTGAAAACTATTCAATAGCAGAAACACTTCGCCTGTTTCGGGGATGGAAGAACAGGTAACATATTTTTTATCAAGGAACTTAAGCCAACCAATAATAGCAGATCAAATTCAATATATCACCAACATGAATTATCTTTACGGAAACCTCCGACATGGGCTCTCCGAATCAATATCGTTACTTGTGGCTAATATATTGAACAGCTCGCTTCCATCATTAGTAGCGATTCAACTCCTCAAAGCTCTTCAAACACGGCTAGTGGGTTATTAATGCCAAAGAAGATATCTATTTCCCATTCCGAGAGCCGAAATCGATGTCAAAGCATTCCTCTTAAGCTAATGCGTTGTTGAGAGTTTATTTAGGCTAGTAATAAATAGTACCCTCCCATTATGACCCAAAATTCGACTCTCGAAGTACTTCGAGCACAGCTAGTGAGGTGTCAAGGCTATAGATGATGAGATTCATTTACCTTTCCGGAAGTTGAAAACGAACTGAGTGAATTCCTCCAGAGCTAATACGTCGTTAGTGATTTATTTAGGCTAGTAACTTACTGGTAGGGCAGAAGCTATGCGGAATCAGGGCGAAAAAACTACCCCCACACCCGAAACGAGTACTCAATATGGCAAGCCAGAATATTAACAACGGTGCAGAGTTCTAGGAAATGATAGGATATTAAACGATTTTACGTATACCAAATGTTAAAATTATCGCAGCTGGATGCAAAGCCATTCGAGGGAATGCAACATTGGGTTTCGACCGAAATATTATTACCACTCCAAGCACAGTTTTAATCTTGGTTCAATGGTCCCATTGTTATTCATTAGCTTTTGGTCACTTTAGGTCACTCTACTTATGCAGAGGTCAGGTTTATTGCTGAACAAGACGGAAATAAGATATTTAAACCGATAACCTTGCCAGAAACCTTTATGCTATTGACACATTTACTTTCTTCTTTTTCTTTGAAAAACAGGGAACCGGGTGAAGATATCGAAAGCGTCGTGGTGAAAAATCTTTTGGCATTCGGTGGCGGGGAAGAGGTATGATGGGCGGATACGATGTATCTGGGCCTCAGACGGAGATTTATACAGGCAGGGTTGATACTGAACGAGACAATATTACAAACTTTCTTCATCTTTGAATTACGGGTCTCGGTTCGGCCCTCTTCGTGTTGTGGTTTTGGTGAAAAGATCATTGGCCTGTGCTGGGACAAACGCGGGTGTGCCGAAAGATGCCCTGCATGGTACTTGCCTGCCTACCAGGAGAAGAACCCGGAAACAGGTGGTGTGTGGCTTTGATGCCAATAGCATCGGACATGGTTCCGCAGCATACAAAGCCACACCTCCGTGTTTCTGGGTTCTTCTCCTGGAGGACAAGTGTGGGCTGAGCCGCCACACCGGATATACCTGCCCTAACAGCAATCCTCTGTTCTTTTCCCTGCACCAAGCTGGAATTCTCACCAAAGACTCTGCGGAGATCCTTGACAGTAGCACGACTTGTCCACAATGAATTGAACCTGTCTCTGCGAACTGCGGGCCCCGAGAAAAGAACACCAGCTCCCGCATGGACTCCCCCGGATTCGCTGAGCCGCATGGCTGCAGAAAACGGCATTCCTCGTGTCACGCCCGATGTGGCTAGTGCGTCTTGACGCAACACAACTCCGTCACGTCGAGACGCTTTCTCCCAGCCTTGTCTCTTCCCCTTCAATTCCGCTCCTTCTTTTCCATCACATCCACATCCACATCCACCATCCACCACTGCTTCATCAGCAACCGCTACGCTCTCTGCAATTACAGCACGCTCCATCTAGGCAGCATCTCAGTAGGAGCCTCCTTTACAATCCCGCTACCAGTCACACCCCCCAATTCGCGCGCTCGACCATGCTCGACCCAACAACACTCTCCACGCTCAAGGTGACCGAGCTCAAAGCCGAGCTGAAGAAGCGAGGTCTCCCTGTCGGTGGATTGAAGCAAGCGCTTGTCGACCGGTTGGCGGATGACATTATTAAAGAGCAGGAGAAACTGAACGCGCCCGAGGAATCCGCACCGGTAGAGGAGGAAGAGGAGGAAGAGGAAGAGGAAGAGGAGGAAGATGCGCAGCAAACCAATGGACACGTGGTGGTGGAAACTCCAGAGGCACATGTAGTTCAGGAAGAGCGCGCGAAAACAGCAACACCTGAAGTGGTGCAGGAGGCGGAAGTGCAAGCGCGAGAGCTAGAGGTAGAGACTGAACAGGTAAGGGAGCCAAGTCCGGGACCGCGGTTGGCTGAAGAGCCTCCGCTGCCCCAGGCTGAGACAGCGCAGAAAGAGCCGCAACAGGAGTTTGTGCAACAAGCGCGAGACACCCCTCCTGTGGAGGATGTCGAAGAGGTGGAAGCAACCGTGGAAGCAGCGGAACCCGAACAACAGGATGTGCAACCGGTGCAAGAGGAGCACAAGGAGTCCCCAGTGGAGAACAAGGAACCAGAGCTCCCGGCAGAGACGGAGGAAATGCAAATTGACACAGCTGCACAAAAGACCCCCGAAGAAGCTACTCCAGCATCCACAGAGCCAACAGAACCCGAGGAATCTGCTGTTGAAGAAGATACAGCTATGTCTGAAGCGCCGGTTCCAGCTGGGGCTGCAGTTCCAATTGAAGCTCCCAGGTCCCCACCTCCAACTGAAACCAAGTCTGCTATTGCTGTTGCCGAGGAAATCACAACCGCAATCACATCCCAGACCGATCTGGTGGCACCCCCGGATGTCTCAGAGCCAATGGACACGCGCGAAGACTCTACAGATCTCCGCAAGCGCAAACGCCGCTCCGACAGCCCACCCCCACCCACTAACATCGAGGATACCACAGCAGCCCCAGTACCGCCAGAAGAAATCCCAGCGCCCGCACCAGAAGAGGAAGAAGAAAATAATGTATCTAAAAGACCCCGCCAGGCCTCCCCACCACCAAAACCCAGACAAAGAGATGCACGATTCAAAGGCCTGTTTAACAACGGCGATACCCTTCCCTCCGCCGAGCCTGACCTTGCCGATGACGCAGCCAAAAGAGACGGCAAAGCGAATGGTGACGACGACGACGAACCCCCCGTCAAGCCCTCCCTTCACCCAGCCACTCGCGCACTCTACATCCGCAACCTCGTCCGCCCCATCAACGAGCCATTGCTCCGTCAACACCTAACCACCCTCGCAGCAGGCCCATCCGGCGGTGTCGAGCAAATCGAATCCTTCTTCGTCGACGCCATCAAATCGCACGCACTAATCATCTTTGCGACCCTCACCGCGGCAACTAGAGTCCGCGTCGGCGTCCACGGCAAAGTGTGGCCCAACGAAAGGACCCGAAAACCACTCTGGGTCGATTTCGTACCCGAGGAGAAAGTGCAGGGGTGGGTTGATATTGAGAAGAAAGGCGGGCGCTGGGAAGTCCGCTTCGAGAAAGATGACTCGGTCGACGGCGGGATCCGTGCCGAACTGGAAGAAGTCGGTTCTAGTGGGGTCGCTCGGGGTGGCCGTGGTGGCCGCGGAGTGGAGTTATTGGGTGCCCCGACTGGACCTAGAGGTGATCGAGAGAGGAAGAATAGTGGTTTGTCCCCCTTAGCTTTTGTGGGTCAATAAGAACTAATAGTAATTTATAGTGCTCGCAGTTCAAAAATCAGCACCTATCTCGGTACCGCCTGGCGGTGATGTTATAACGGGTCGACAGCCCCGTGTCGTGGAACTGGATGAATTGTTCAAGAGCACTCGGACGAAACCGAAACTGTATTATATGCCCGTCTCGGAAGAGATTGCGAGGGAGCGGTTGGCGGGACAGAGGAGGGATTCGAGGGGGAGACACTGATTGACAGGAGGATGGCGAATTTGAATGTATTTTTGGGTGTTTTCGCTTCGATGGATAGGTTGATCCAGATTTTTTTTACTTTGTGCTTGGGAGGGTTTTTTTTCTTTTTTTTTCTTTTTTTTTTTTGATAGGGAGAACCGGTAATCAGTTTACATCTGTTAGGTGGTAGGGTGGTTCTAAATTGAAAAAACATTGAGTGATAGATGGATTTCTTTTAAGGACTGCTGGGGCAGATTTTAACAGCAAAAAAACAACAGCAAACCATGGGGGTTAATGGCATAAATGGGATTGTATTTTTTTCTTTTAGTTTTTTTTCTTTCTATAGAATAGTATTTTTTTTTACTTTATAACTATCACTCGGAATTATGTACCGGACGTAATATTCTACAACGCACCCAATTCCTTCAGTCTTGCGATCAAACCGTCGACATTCTCCACCTTCCCGCCGCCTTTTCGGGGGGCCGGTTCTACGGGGGTTAGTAGCTTGTATTAGGATGTAGGGAGAGAGGGACGTACCAACGACCTGCACAGTCTCTAGTCTCTTTTTGAACTCGATATTATAGTCGCTCAACTTCTTCTTCTCGAGTGGTTTTTTCTTCGCCTTCATGATATTCGACAATGATGCATACCGTCTATCTCTCATCAGCCCAGTCCCCTCTATCCTCCACGGCTATCCTAGGGAATCGTACGGTTCATTCAGCCTCAAATCCGTCGTGATAACCATCGGCAACGCAGCCTCCACCACTTCCTCCCCCCCATCAACCTCCTTCGTAACCCTAACCTTCCCGTTTTCCAGCAACTCAACCTTACTCGCCTGGGTAGCCTGGCTCCACCCGAGCAGCCCCGCCAGCATCTGTCCTGTCTGTCCTGCGTCGTCATCGATGCTCTGCTTCCCCAATATAACCAGATTACGGTCCTCGGCGCCCACCACCTCGCGCAGCAGCTTCGCAACCGACAGTGGCTCGAGGTCGACGTCGACGCCGGTATCGACCAGCAGGCTGCGGTCTGCACCCATCGCCATGGCGGTGCGCAGGGTGTCTGCGGCTTTGGCGGGACCGGCGGAGAAGGCGAGGATGTCCGGGACGGTCTTGGCGCTGTGTTTCTCGCGCAGACGGATCGATTCTTCGAGCGAGAGCTCGTCGAATGGGTTCATGGACATTTTTACGCCCGCGGTTTCGACGGCGGTTTGTGCTGCGTTGACGCGAGGTTTGACCTGGGCGTGTGTGTGTTAGTGGGATTGAGCTGTAGATGGTGGCAGAAGGGGAGGGGGAGGTACGGCATAGTCGATTACGCGCTTGACGGGGACGAGGATGCGGAGGGTTGTCATTGTAGGGAGTGGTGAGGACGAGGGTGAGGGCTGGTGATGGTGGTGGCGGTGGTGATATTAGAGGTGGGTTGGGTTGTGGGTTGCGGTGGCTCGGTTTCGGTTGTTCTTTGTCACGTGCGACACCCCACCTTTTTGATGCCGGTTGGCTTGGGGAGTTTGGTTTGTTACCAACAGCATGCACACATCATTGGTGTTTGTAAAGGGACATGAACGAAGTATTTGGCTGCGATTTGGCGGAATTGCTGAGGTACAGCACAAAGGATGTCGCATTGCGGACTACATGCAGTACGGGATCAAACATATTATGTACGGTCCTTCAAGAGACGTTGTCCTATTCCTGCATTCTTTGAGGATGTAGTAGCAATTATATCTACTGTATTCCACCAGTCTCTAGGACAACAATCCTACCCTGAGCACTACAGGTATAAAGCAAAGCCAGCCCAGCCATTGACCGCCTGTAAGAACACCAGAAAAAGCCATGTCTTCTACTACCATGCCTTCCACTACCATGCTTTCACAAACATCTATTACCTAACACCGGGAAAGTGTTATTAAAAAACTCCGATACAACTGTTGCAGTATTCCTCACAGTATACTACCAATCAGTAACCGCTTGATAATTAAAATCTCCAACAATGCTACTACCACCATAACCAGATCCAAATCTCTATTATATTCATCAATACCAAAGCACAGAGTTTTTCATGTAGTGCTATTGTATACAGCTTCAGAACGATCGCGATACACATTCAAAAAAACGGATCATATAGATCTCTCCTTTCTACACTCCGTCTTGAACTTTTGTCGCTTGAAGACGTTAACATTAGAATTTCAGTAAACACAATCATAGATTATGGCCATGGAAGCAGCGCTACAAATCGGAACTGAGAATGCATTACCGCAAGTGATAGATCTACGGCAAATCTATGCCTCTATTTTATTTAGGTGGTTCAAGTGCTCTCTTTACTTTTCTTCTTCCACCGAGTAGTGCACCCAGCTGCCCCATGGCTGGTGTTAGATCTCTCTGCTGATCACTCTCATCCGGATCCACATCCTCATTTATTCACAGCTACCACAATCCTTCTGGATACAGATACAGTACCACTTCCCTTCCACCCCGCTTTCTATTGCGTCAGTTTTCATACTACCCCTTCATTAACCCGGCTATCCCTTCATTAACCCAGCCACAGCTACCCCTTCATTAACTAAGCAATTCCTACTCAAAAATTATCGCCCCGTATTGACCCTACATTCTTCACCACCTAGTCACGACTAGTAGACCAAGGCATATCTCCAACCATCTCTAGAACTACCTACAATTGCTAGTCAAGAGGCACTACACCCAAACACCATCTCACACCCAAAAATATTTCTTCAACTTCGCCTCTCTATTAATAAAAACATGTTTTTACCCGCGATGCATGCCTAATTCATTTCACATCGTAACACGCCTACCGTACCCTCACCTCCCAATGCACCCACCCTCAAAAAAACAATAGACCAATCATGACCCGCATATTCACAGAATCCCTACATTAAAGCCCACAGCTAATCGGCCACTAGCATCATAGGGGATCTATCAGCCCTCAGTTTATTCAGATACTACAGTACGTACCATCCACCACCACCGTTAATATGCACCGTGCTAACACGAGCTAGAGTGAGCACTAAAGACAAAAGCCATTCATCCATCATTAAAACATCCATAAGGACTTGATCACCCCGACACATCAATCGCACTTGGTACCATTTGAAACGAATTGAAACGGATAGCGATGATATGGGGATATTTAGTTATGCATGCTGTAATCTCTTCTTTCTGGTGTTTATATTTTGGCGGGTTATGGTGGGTGTAGCCTGTTGGTTTACACGTATAGGTCTGGGAGAGGTATATTGAGGGCTATGAGAGGACATTTATGGAATATTGTTGCTGAAATTATTGGTATTGCGCCCTAATAGTACTTAGGGCTTCGCCCCTGTAGGTCTTTGAGAGCTTTATATTGATTGAGCTCCTGCATATATGCTGCTTGATTTGTTTATATCTTGTTCGGTATTCTAAGTTCAAATAATACTCGATCGTGGTCCAAAACTCCAATATATTGTCCTACTTGGGCTATCGAGTGATGGTGTATGACTGTACCTCCTGGACCTAATTTTTTTTTCATAAATTCATTTACTCTTCAGGTTGGCATGTTTTGTCAAGTATGGATATGTCCTACATGTAGTTACTGTAGATCTGTATGTATGTACCTGGTCGTGAAAATCCGATTGTCAAGTGCACCTAGTCTAAGATAGAGACGAAGTAGTCCTACAGCCCCTACAAGTGGCCCGCTCTGTATAACTACTACCATCAAAATTCCCATGACCTAGCTTGAAAAGATATACGGGTAGATTTGCGTGGAATGCTGATAAAAAGTTCCTATCTCGCCCGAGTATTCTAAACCCTAAACCCTCTTTCGAAAAATCTAACGAAAGCCCACCCATATATAACCCAGAAGCGATAGAGCAGTGGAGGAGATCGCGAGGCAGAGGATACAACGAGGCTTGGCTTACAAACTCAATATTTCGCCACCTAATGGAGATCAATTTGTTAACCAAGCCTATCAAGCCTCGTTATACCCTCTGCCTCGCGATCCCCCCCACTGCTCTAACGATAACAAAAAAAATTTCAATAATCTATCTACCGTTATGAAGTGGTCTGTGCGTGGTGTCATAGCCCTAGCTTACTGCTTAGAAACTATAATTTAGAGGCATAGAATTCTTCTGCTCCAATGGAACACGTGACGCCTTAGTGCCAAGCACTGAAGTCTGGGCGCGAGACAGATGGACTAATCAATGATCATTCTCGTAGGTGGGATTAAGGCGGCAGTTTTGAAGTCATAAACGACAATTTTAGAGCCAGAATTTCGAAATAGAGCACGGAAGACACTTATGGTGGGGGATTTGCTAGCACCATGTAAAAAAGCTTGGGTGGTTTTTACCGAGTGATAGTACATGAAGTTGGTGATGGTGTCTGCTCTTTGGTGGTGCTTACTCTGTTACGTGGAGTGACGCACAGTCTATTACAGCGAGTGGGCTACAAAAGCATTGTGAATTGTGTAACTTTAGGAGCTCTGCTTATGTCGCAGACACGGATAAAACAGTCCCCCCCAAGTCTGTACGCAGCTCAGACACGTCACGATAGATTGATCCTGCTACAGTAAAGGGGTCTTTAGTGTAAGCTGGAGAGTACCCAGTGGAAGGCCTGGATCTATTCAAAGACGCCTAGCTCGATCAGGCTACAGCACAGCAATTGCTCGTCAGATCAGTGTTGTAAAATCCTGTGCCATCATATCAGGCAACCTGCGTAGCAATAATTCGCTGTCTTATGGGTGGCCTTAAGTCCCCCCCAAAAAAATAAAAATACAATATGTAAAAGTTTCAGCATATCCTTCCCCAAAACCCCATAGATCAGTATCTAGTTCTTTGTTGTCGCGATAATTCGGCGTTGGGGAGTAATAGAGTGCATACGCCGACGCTTATAACTCGATCCCTCCTCTCTCTCCATCAC
The DNA here is from genome assembly GCA_038503075.1 of Gyromitra esculenta. Lineage (NCBI taxonomy): Eukaryota > Fungi > Ascomycota > Pezizomycetes > Pezizales > Discinaceae > Gyromitra > Gyromitra esculenta. The sequence goes on along the minus strand of JBCAML010000020.1, from coordinate 356,011 downwards.
CAGGTAATCTTGACGCTGTATGGGAAAATCTATCTACAACCGATTCGTCGTGCTTCCTGATGCAGGCGCTTACATATGTGCAATGCAGCCTATGACTATGATCGCGAGGCAGAATCCGAGCCATATCGGAGCATACACGTCTGTCCATCTGATGGGAGAGAATATTTCCGCTAATATCACCACCAGTGTTAGATTCGTCACTTGATCTTATGAGTTGTTAATATTTACATTTGCTTAGCCGAGTTACTAATGCTGTGTTGGCGATATGAGTAACCACCGGATTGTCCATGGCTGAGCTCGAGGCGGTCTTGAAAAGGACCCGACAAAGCCTGCAGACTCTCTACTCTTCAGATCTACAAGCAAGAGCGAACACGAACGAACACGAATAGTAGCAGCATAACCCAAACCAAAAACTATACAAAACAAAACAACAAAAATGGACCCGGTAAACAGAATATTCGTCCCCCCCGAACTCAACCAGTACAAACTCAACACCGAATTCGGCGAAGACTACCACCGCCACATCACCCCCGCTGCCGACTCAACAGTTACGATAACAAAATGGAAAATGGTCAAGCTCATCGGGCAGGGCGCATTCGGTGTAGTATTTCTCGAGAAAGAGAGAAAAGGAGCATTACGGGCAGTGAAAATGATATACAAGAAAGACATTAAAAATCTGCGCGAGATGCTAGTTTTGACGAAGTTGAAAGCGGTAGGCCTAACAGGCCCTCCACTTTCAATGATATGGGTTTACTACATTTTCTAACTAATGTGTGTGTCGTGCGTATTATAGCATCCTCAGTATTTTGTGCAGTTCTTCGGATGGTTTGAAAACCAGTCGAATATCTACCTCGTTATGGAATACGTGGGGAATGGCGATCTCAAGAACCTTATTGAAGGAGGCGATATCGTCGAAGACAATGCAAAGGATATCACAAAACAGCTCCTGAAGGGTCTTGGGATCATGCATGAAAAAAAGATCTGCCATCGAGATCTCAAACCTCAGGTTCGATCCTTCCCAACCCAACCCGTCCGCTCTAAAGCCATCCACTAAAGAAAACACACACACACATACATGTATATATAGAACATCTTGATATCCTCCCTCTCACCCATGCGAGTTAAAATATCCGACTTCGGCTTCAGTAAACAATTCAGCGATGACACCGCCCTTGTCTCAAAACTAGGAACACGCAACTACCTCGCGCCAGAACTATGGGACTACCGAGCACTGGATCCGTCAGGGTACACGACCGCCGTCGACATCTGGTCGCTAGGCTGTCTAGTCTATGCCATAATGACCGGCGCTCCACCAGACCTCCGCGAGTTCCACGACTACGTGGAGGACCGGATTCGGTTTCCGAAGGAGAAGCTGGTCGAGTGCGACGCGAGCCCCACGGCGATCGAGTTTGTTTCAGAGCTGCTGAGGCCACAGCCTGCTGTACGGCTGACTGCTGAGCTTGCGCTGGAACATCCTTGGTTGAATGTTGAGGACGACGATGACGAGGGGACTAAGGGTGCGGAAGACCCGTCTCGGGCTGTGGCGAGGAATGCTGACCATAGATTCTCGATGCCTGAGTTTTGGGGGAATTTTGTGGTGCGGAGAGCAGAGAGGGAACCGCGGCCGAGTAAAACGTTTTCCCGTTTGTTGAGGGGGATTGCGACCCATCTTGTCTGTAACGCTGCTGCGTGCGAGGAAGGGAGATAATCTTGTTAATAGCTAATGTGTTGGTAGCTTAAATACCAACAAACGACGGACAAAAAAGCGATCATGCCAGAGACAATGATACACTTCTACACTCAGCATAGGTTTGAGGGCGAGCGGACCGATTGGAAAGGTAGCTGATAGTCCTATCCGCCCTACTTCTAGTTACTAATATATAATAGCACTGTTCGCACGCCGTTCCGACGCTTGCCTCTCGTCCATTTACCGCGATCTGAACTGCGAGCATTTCAATATGTCCCACGCATGCGTCCCGTCTCTGACTTCCAACGGATTCGAAACTTGGATGTTCACGCGGTTGATGGCATATCCAGACAGCGAGTCTAAGCGCATCCAGCAGGTTATCTCATCTTGTCCTATCATTGATATTAACTCAGGTTTACAGTTCCCTGGCCCGATTCCATGGCAGAGCTTCCCCAAAACACATGACCAAGCTATTCGTGATAAGCTACAGAAAGTATGGAGGGACTGGCCACAGGATCTCGAAGAATTGATCTGCTAGGGGGAGTTCGGGGAGGTAGAAATACTTGCTATATTACATACGTGGTGTCTGACCGTTGTCACTAAGCAATCAAAGCCAAATGACTCCACAAAACACGACCATCCTCCACTGTTCTGATCGAGCCACCACAATCTCAAGTGGAGGGTTTAGGATTCATCTCGAATCCTCGTGATATGTGAGTAAACTATATCTTGAAATACCACAGTGGCCTAAGTAGTTCAATATTAGCAAATAATAGAAAAACGCCCAGCATATTTATTTCTTATAATTAACTCCATTCAATTCATTTCACCATTTAGAAAGACAATTGGAAACAAAGCCCAGGGATAGCAGAAGTAAAAGTCGCTAAAAATTCCCTGAAAACCCGCTAAATCCTTGATGCGCCCTCCTATCTCTCCCTGATCTTTCCCCCCAATCATTCATTCCGCCGCCGCCGCCGCCTCCCCGCCCAGCTGTTCCCGCTTTTGCCGTCTGCTCGATACCCCAGAACTTCTTTCCTACACCACGAACCTCTTCGATACTCCTTGTCAGGGTCCCAAGTAGTGCGACGAGATGCACATCTGACTGCTCGGACAACTGCTCTTGGCGGAAGCCTTTAGCATCTGCTGGGGTGAGTAGTGGAAGACGTGAGTGTGTCAGTGATTTGAGCGAGCGGAGAAGCTGGTGGTTGGGCTGTGTATCGGGGGGATTTGAGAGATATGTTGTAAGAAGCCGAATGCGAGAGTGCAGCATGCGGATTGCGTTAGCCTTCGCAGTAAGAGTTGCGAGCACTAAAAAATTATATTAGCTTAAATAAATGGGAGCTCCGGGAATAGTTGTTAGTACTTACGTTCGTCGTTTTGCGTCCCAGCACTAACTAGCGCTTCCCCATCCTTTGCTGGAGTTTCATCAGGCTTCTCTTTCCCTTTCCCTTTTGTGTCCTTCTCCTCATCCAGCTTAATTTTCTTCGCGCCATCCTTGGCACTAGCGCTTGCCTCCGCCGTGGTTCCTTCCAATCCTGACAGTTCGGCCGCAGCATTACCAAACCCTCCTTTCGCAACAAAATCCACACCAATCATTTCAGCCTCCCCTGTTTCAATTGTATAGTTCAGCGGGACAAATAACAGCTTCAGAGCCTTGCCAGCTTCTTGTGCATCGGCAGCAGTCGCAGAGTCGTCAGCTTCGTAGATAGATTCGTATATAGCCAGCGGGAGCTTCCCGCCGCCGCCGACGGATGCACTAGGAGATGGGTTAAGACAGAGCAGGATGAGAGATTCGTTGTGGGATAGGAGCTGCTTGTGCAGAGAGACCATCCATGGTGATGGTGCGAAGGTGGGAGACGAGGTGGTAGTGAACCAGCCGAGAAGGTCAAGAGCAGGATGGGTTTCTTTGACTGTAAGTAACAGATACATCAGTAAATTTTACCACTAGATGGAGGAAGGTGGGGTTTCAGGAACTTACAGAGCCTCAGTTTATTTATAAACCATACCTCTTCAACGCTAACCTTTTCATTATCGACAAGGAGCAGAATCTCGTAGGCATGCTCGATTGCAATTTCGCGACCCTCTTGTGTTCCCAAAAGAGCTCCAATTATGGGCCCAGTCCCATTACGAAGGGTATGACGAGTGATGTAGTCGGAGATCGTGAGTAGCGCCAACGGATGTAACGAGATCTGAAGACCGGAGGTGGATGGATGGGAGGAGATAAGGGAGTTGGCTTCCGCTGAAGTAGAAGAGACATCTGGCTTTGTCATTTCGACTGATGAGAGGGGTTGATGTTCTAGTCGTGACAGTGGCGATGGTGGAGCTCCAGAGCTTGGAGCGTGGAGGGGAAACGTGGGGGATGTGGATGTTGAGGCTGAAAGCATGATGAGGCTGAGATGGTTTAGGGTTACCGACTGACTAAGCGAGATCACGACACGGAACCTCACTCAGCTCTTTCGGAAATCGTCATTCGACAGCTATGATATTACCGTGGATTCTAAAGGGCAGGTGTCCCAAATGCTCCATGGTGCTTTGCTCTACCTTCCGAAAAAACAGTGCCGTGATCCAAATAGGCAGCAGCTATTGTCGGTTTTCATTGAATGGAGCGATCATTGACCTTGACCGGCTCAATCATTGGCCCCAGCATCAATGGAGTGCTCACACATTAAAGCCATTGTATGTATGAACGTCCTACGTTTAATTTCTCGATAAGTATAAAACATACCCTTAAATCGTTATATTAAACCTTCGTTCTCTAGAACTCTAAAAGTTTAGGACAATTGATCACAGCATCCTGCTTCACATCCACTTTCTACACTTTCATCAAATTCTGGTGATTCGCTTCCCCTACAATAATGGTGCTAGCAGCTAAAAACGTACGTAAAATCGCGATTTGATAAACATTCTAGTAATCGCTACGCTACGTACACTAACTTCAATCATTTCGTAAAGTACACCCTAGCAGAAGTTCTGGCTCTCTGTTCTGCTATCCAAGTCAACAACTTACCTACACCAACCTCAACTTCCATTCCAGTCTTCGAAGGTCGCTCCGAGGCGCAGCACCCACACATAATAGAGGATCCAACAGAACTTTCAAACTCGCAAATACCTATCGCGTCCACCGCCCCTACTCTTCGCCGCTCCAGACGCCTTCTCGGGCTCGCACCACTCTGCATTTCAGTCATTTCAACACCTACCCATCACCGGGTAGCGAAGCCAACGGTACTTGCAGCCAACAAAGGGTCGTCACGGGTCCATAAACGTATCCAACCCCTCTGCAAATGTAAAGGGAAGGAAATCGCTAATCCTAATCCTCCCACAAAAATACGGTTAGAGCTTATCAATAAGTTCTCATTTACAGATCTCAACTCGATAGCCAACTTACGGATGGGGTTCAGGTACCTTGGGGAGGATGAGGAGGCAGGAGAAGGCAGGAGCACTTTGATCTTGTCTCTTGGAGCAGACATGGAAGCAAAGGAGTTGATGGGGCTAGATAGGATGGAGGTGGATGTTCGATTGGGGTTTGCAAGGGATGTGGATTGAGGGGAGCTATGCTTTTTGATTGAAGGAAGCGAGATTACGTTCTACGTATTTCTTTTTCTGAGACTTCTTTCGGTACGTACGGAAAGAATATACGGGACTAGCTTGGGTCTTCAAACAAATGATGAGCGTTTTCAGTACCTCGCTAGCAGAAAAGATGATATGGGTCTGCTTGTAGGGATTTGCTTTATATAGATATATGTGCTCTAAGGATTTATTTTTTAAATACCAATATAGCATGTTGAGATTTGAGTCGAAAGAGAGGTATCTAATGTGAGGAGTCAACATTACGCTGCAGAGCACGTCCCAGAACCCGAGATTCCTAGCAGATCGTTTGTCAGACAAACGCAAGTACATATCCTCTTCGTTCTTTTTCCCCGCAACCCACTAATGCTTATTTAATTCGCCTATCTGCTAATTCTAACCAATGAGATCCCAATGCTAAAGAAAAGTAGTCACAAAATATCACTCGAAACAAAGTGCTATCAAACATTTACCACCCAGTCCCGGTTAGTCAAACAAAGACCTTATCTTTCTTATCAAGCTATTTAAAACGAAAAGCCCCTTCTGACTCTGTGGAAAGTACTGACGAGTGACTGTTCATGAGTATTCCTCGGCAGTGTCTCAGATAACCTAGAAGACGGGTTGTCATGCTACCTACCTCATCAGTCTGAATACGAAATAACATTAACCAGCCCCTAGCCACAAACATCGATGGTGCTCCTCGACCTCCTGGACGGACTTCTGTTTCTATGTGCGGAATTCCTTAAGGTATCAAATTTAAATAATCTTACTCGAACATACTGCCCGTTAGCTCACTGCTGAAAGCTGGACGGCGGTTCAGGAAACGCCAGAGAAGTCAATTACAGCATTCGTAGTTGAGTAGAGAGCGGATGTAATTATTGACTAGCTGGAATTCATGGACTGTCACCGATCTAGGTGGATAACACAGTTGCAGACCGGAGATGACGATAAGGACGAGCGGAAACCTATGACATTCTGTAGGCTTTACTATGCTATGACTAGGAAAGATATGAAGCTGGTTACAGTTCTATTCGATCAGGGGGCCAAGTTTACTTGCCCATATACACAGGATTGGGATCCGGCGCTAATATACTTCAAAAAGCCATCGGTATGTGCGATTTAGCCACAATGCGGGTTTTGTTGCAAAGAGGGTATAATGTGAATACTCAGGACTGCCAAGGGAATACTTCCTTATCTGTGGCTAAGTCTGTCGCTCGGGATCTTCAAACTGTAGCACTACTAATGGCACACGGTGCGGATAGCAACATTTAGGTAGCGAAAGATACATCGCTTTCCACGTTTCAATACCCGTTAATAACCCAGAACTCGTTGAGATATTCATCCTGCATGGAACAAACATATATGCCAAAGCTGAAAAGACAGGGGATAATACACTCCACCTAGTAGCATAATGTAGACTTTGGGAAACGCTTTCGCTACTCCTCAAACATGGTGTTGTCGACTATTGCCATTCCCGTAATAATAAGGGGCTTTCATCACTTCATATAGCGGTAAAGTTTGTCAATACAAAAACCATATCTGTCCTCTTGGATCATGGAATGTGTATGCATGTCAAGGACTATAAAGGTGTATCACCGATGTCGATTAGGTTGGCGAAGGAGCACGCCGGGAGCAGTAATAAACATCGAACCCTGTTGAGACGCTCGAGAGACATGTCTGTGTTAGGAAGGGCGCACATCTGTAAATAGTACTACCGCTGGTAGGCTTTTTTCGTCTATTGATAGCAACGACACCCTACGTTATCCCTAGAAATCAAATTCTAAACAAATACTAACGTCATTGAACACGTAGAACACATTTCCAAAATCCCGCGCAAAGGGAGCTAACACGTGAGAAACACCTACCGGGAGTCAGCAATTTTCTTGTTAGAGTTTGATTAAAGAGAATTAGGAAGCTATGCAAGGACGTGACGGTTAAAGTTTCGTGGCCAAGGCAATCCTTCCTTTTCTCTTTTGACATCGTAACTCTCAACCTAAAAGTCTGTTTGCTATGTTCCTATGGGGAAGGGTTTGTGCTACAATGGTACTGTCTGCTTCATAGAATATTATTATTATTATTATTATTATTATTATACCTATAATATGAAAATGGTCGACCCTCTATTTTACGAGCCTAAGGGTAGAAACCTACCGAGTGACATATTATGAATAACTACATGTATCTAAACAGATTTCGTCTGCGAACAAATTACCCGGATCTGGCAGCCTTCTTTCCGTCGATTAAGTTTTTACTTTGTTTTTCCAGTCTCAGGTTACTACGCTCAACCACTAAACGCCATTACCACGATAGACTGTCGGGGCATTTAGCTATCACCCAGCTTTATTCAGTCTCATGTGCACGGTCAAGCCGCAAACCTAGTAGTAAAGCACATAGCAATTAAGTGTACCCTAAGTTTGTACTACATGTGCAAGGCTAATGAATAGTACCCCTATTTAGGCGAGATAGGGCATTGGGTTAAACATTAGACATGAGAGAGCTACCTATAGGCCTTCTGTGATCCAATCCTTCTTCTGAAGATATTGAATTTATTCTACTGCTAGTTTTACACTAGAGTGACTGATGGATGCTATCATTTCCATACGATCAACTGATCATCACAGCACAAATTGACCAATCAGCTCTAAATAACCACCCCTATCGCTAGGGTGAGCATATATAAATGTATTGGAACAGTAATGACCATTATATTATCATACTGTATGGAGCTCTTTTTAAAAAGGTAAAGTCATAAATGCGTGAAGTGCAGATAAATGGGTTAGGGTTCAATGCGGAGCCGTACCATACAAGTGTTAACGATCACGTGAGCGTGATACAAACCACCAGAAATTCTTCTCGATGTTCAACATCCCCCACTACTGCCGCCCGCGCAGACTGCGACCGACCACCCCCGGAGGAATTGGGTATCCTGTTGGACCTGATAGTTAAATCTGACAATTACCATGCCTCCTCGAGTGCCGTTACCATCCTCCGGCCTCTCCGGCCTTTTCTCAGGGCTCCGAATAACCCCCGCCTCAACCCGTGCGTAGCCTATCTACTGCTCTATCAAATTGTGTCCCTACTAACCTCTCGCCCGCCAGCCCGTCTCCTCGCTCCCTTCTCGACTACCCCCTCCGCTTCAAACCAAAAAGAAAAGAGAGTCCACCGAGACAGAGTAACCATTGCAAAGTCCGAAAAACGGCGTCTGGCCAATATCAAGCGCCAAGAAGACCTCAAACAAGAGCGACTCTCCACCGCCGCCGACCCATTCGTCGGTCGCCCTACCGCATTCCTTAAAGTCCTCGAAACCGCGCCTCCTGCGCTGCCTCCCGTCGATTGGGCAATAGCCAACAACATCGACCCCACCGTCGGCCATGATGACTCACTACACCTAAACCACTTCCTCACACCCACTGACCTATCGATCGCCATTGAATCATCGAAACGACTGACGGCTCCCGCGAAACCTATCTCTTCCAGCGGTGTCCGAGACACATATATTGAACCCGAAAAGACCGCAAAACACGAGAAAGAGCACCAACATGCAGTCACAGCCATCCAGCGTATCGTCTCTCTAGCCATCGGGTCTAACGCAGATAAGCAGCGCGTGAACACTATACGCTGTATTAACACTTTCGGAAGACATATTACGGAAGACACGCTTCCGCCTGACCCGAATGCGCCAGATAGAGCGTTGTCGAAGAAGACGCCGCGTGCTGGACCAGATACGGGGAGCAGCGAGGTCCAGGCGGCAATCCTGACGGTAAAGATTAGGAATGTCTCAAAAATGCTGGATAGTCATGGGAACAATGATAAGCATAATCAGAGGAATTTATTGCTGCTGGCCCACCGTAGGCAGAAGTTGTTGAAGTATCTGAAGAGGAAGGAGAAAGGGGGGGTGAGGTACAGGAATATTATGGACGCTCTTGGACTGGATGAGGCTGCGGTGCAGAAGGAGTTGTCGATGGCACGGAAATACGTGGAGGTAGAGGAGACTCTATAGATGGAAAATTGTGTCTATGGTTGGGCTCCTGAGGGGGTGGGTTCAACTGTAAGTTCTGCTGGAGGGTGAGTATGGTTTGACGGGTCTTGGAAAGTGTACAGATATCGCTATTTTAAATGAGTAAATAAATTGATCCTCTGGCTTGCTTTCCCATCATTTTCAAAGTGTGGAAGAATATATGTCCAAGAAATCTGGATCTAAACTGAGCTATCAGCCAAGTGAAAGATTAGGGCTCGGTTTTGAGGAATTTTACAATTCAGCTGCCCTTGTTTTACAAGAGTAATTGTTCGAGTATAATCTCTCTGTAGCGAGCTTTTTTAGTGAGACTAAGCAATAGGAAGGTGAGAATAGGATTCCTGGTGTTGATAGGGGCTAATCCGCGTGTACCAAACTATTTTTAGACGAGAACATCTGCTCTATAGAGCCTAGGCCACGGAATTGTTATAATTTGTATACTTATAGAAAGACTGTGCTATGATACTTACAGATTCTGAACTTCTTGTAAATGAACGCGTCACCCCACTCATACTTCAAACTTCAAGAATCGAGCTACTTCTGGAGGTAAAACATGATGTATCTTGTGGTCACACCTGTTCTACCACTTAACGCGTCCCCAAAAATACCAGGACGGAGGAGAAAAAAGATGAGAATATGCATGGAAATCTATCTCAATACGGATTTTCACATAAATATGACTTGCGGTTCTTCTTATTTTCTAAATGTCTGAATCGCATAAATAAGAGGCGCGGGTATCACTCGTTGAAAGTTGACGTTTCCGTTGATGACTAGGTGTGAATTTCTTTGGTTCGAGACTTGCAGCATGTAATACTTTACCAATGAGATAATATCCCTGTCCCTGATAATCTCGCAGTTGTTGACAGACAATCAAGCAGGGTTGTATTTAACATATCACTTTCATTAACAGTCTGAAGAATACACGGTAAGATATCCTAGGTCACACTCGCGGTTAGTTCTCAGACTAGCTGCGGCGAAGGTGGTTGATATCACTGCAGACTATTTCACGTGCGACGATTGGTCCGCGTGTGACGCCATTCCCGTCCGTCCACGACGTCTCTTCAACATTGGAACATCTCCAAAACTTATCAAAATATCGTCATAACCAGCTGGAATGCGGTCAAACTTTTGACAAGCTAAAGTTCTCTTTGGCACGGTGGTCTGAGCAGCTTTCTTCACTCCCGTAGCTAGGCACTAACCCCCTGCCTTGGATAACGGCGATAAGGATATATATCGGGAACACGCGAAGAAGGATAGAGAAGGATAGAGAAGGATGTGTATAGGAAGATTTTGCGGAAATTAATGTAAGGAATATTATTGTCGAAAGAAAGAGGGAACCTTGAGGTGATTTGGTGTCAGAACGAGACAGGAAGACTGAATAAAAGATCTTTTCGATGAGCTACCTAAAGATGATTGATGATTGACCTGCTGATGATTGACGATTGACCTGCTAGGCCTGGCGGCGAGACCATCGCTCGTTAGTTGAAATATCGATATTCGATACGGTTGATATAGCCAAAATGACCGAAGAGAACTCGGGATGCTCAAAAAAAAGTACAATTCCTTTAGGTCGAACGGATCCTATCCTGAATCGAAAAATACACATTAAGATCTCTCCAGTCATCAAATCCGTTGGTCCTCAATATCGCTTGCACCGAGGGAAAATTATGTCATGATAGAGAGCGAAGATTTGACATCAATATGGAATTGGTGATGGATATAGCAAAAGACTTCGACTAAGCATCAAAAGGTTCTTTCCGACAGAGTCAGTCACCGAGCATCTTGAAGTATATTTCCTGCCTCAAAAAATATATCCATTGAAGTCAAGCGCCTTTATCGACCCTATTCTGGTGTTTTTAGCAGTCACATGTTAATTTTCGAGGCCACTAGAAAACATATCCAAAACATATTCAGGAGAAAGCTATCGCGACTTTCGTTTACCAATGTAATGCGTACGGAACGGTCTAAAACTATGGTGTCGCCAAAAACTCGAAAGCCTGATCCCCTTCAAAGAAAAGGAAATCTCAGCCTATATATCCGTTCTAATGCTGGCTCGGCAAATCATCTTGTATCTCGCCATATTTTTACCGTAAACCCCGTTCCAGAGTACGTCTTAATTGCACGCCATAAACTAAGGTTAAAGTTAGACAAGAGAGAAACGCAGAGAAATTTAACAATCCTTCGTTCTGGGTAGCAAAAGAGCTACGAGATTGGCTTTAAATACTTGTTAGTGTCGCAACCTTCGCAAGAGACCGCCCCAGATTGCGAGGATGCATTCCAAAATTATGTATTGTCAATACACATCAGTTAGGAACCAGACAGCTGACACTAAAATCCTGCTACCCGAGGATAGAATACTCTATATCATTAGCGGAGACTCTTTAAAGGGAACAGCAGACAGGACTAAAATCTAAGACGCTACTCTAATTACCTCTTGGATGACTTTGAAGAAGGAAGAGCGCATTCTCGAAGCGGTCGGGGGTCCAGGGTGTCAAAAAGTGAGCGTTCGCATAGCAAATCGATAATGTGTGCTTTGTGTAGTTTCTACTTGTCTAAAAGAAAAGTTTTTCAAGCCCCTCCCGACTACTTGAGGGTGTTACCTGCCAGCAACCATTGCCTTCAGAGCAAGGCTGAGAATGTGGACTATGCTGGGAAAGGGGGTGGATGAGTTCCTGTGTGGCTGCTCGGAGAATCCATATCTTCCTCATGAAGATCAATCGGCCTGCTCGCACCTGATCTCGCCTCGTGCCGGAACGGTCGATAGCCTCGAGGAACCTGTCGAGCCGATATCTCATGCGGCTGTGTTCTGAATTTCGGACACCAACTAGATGTCATTCTTTGCAACCAATAGTGGGATGGCTCGCTGATATTTTTGTTGAGCAAAGAATAAGACTACCTAATTTCCGCCCTCCGTTGAGTCTCGCGAGATTATTATGGTAGGCATACAGAGTCCCGGTAGTTACAGGGTTGAAAAGCAGCCTTATCCCTGGTCAAGTAATACGTATATGAGACCTAGACAAATGGTCACCTATTCGCGTCACCAAGACTCTGAGGTCTGGTCACACGCCTGCAAACTTCTCTAAGCCGTCAATTTCAACGCCACAACGAGCAATTGATATCTTGTACATCACAGCATTGACAAGTGCACCTTTTTATGAGATAAGAATTGGTTTCCATCTCTAATAGCTACGGTATTCCCATGCTAATTATATTAATGTACATTTTAGAGACGATTTAACCCATCTAGCTAGGAATGTGAAGCTATGGAATTCAAACCCCGCCTAAAAAAATACCGTACAATTTTAATTTTTCAGAGGTTAGTCCAAGCTTGGTTTCTTGGGGTTTCAGTGTTATCCAGCTAGATATCACACGGTGCTCTACATCCTAGAACAAAGGCTCTCGGAGGATGGAAATGGAAATAACCAGAAATAAGAGGAGCTTTCATTTCTGCGAATGACAAGGGATTAGCGGTTGGAAAGACATCGCAACACACATTCTGTCATCGTTGATTTTCTCTGATCAGCTGAGTTAGTCGCTCGAGCCGAGAAATCACTCTAACGTTGCGACTTGCGTCGCAAAAGATAGGAGGGAAAGAAGACCGTCCATGACCTACACCCTCGCTTGTCCGCCCCATGCAAAGCGTCAGATGTATTTTTCCAGGAATGTGCTAGGCACAGTCGCTCAGTGAGTGGCAATAAAGACGAACAGAAATTGGTTACCCGCGAAACGAGGGTAGGTAGAAGCTTCTAGCTGTGTGCTGGTCAAAACACTCATTCACCAACACACAATTTTCGCTATCCGTACCTCATACTGTTCCCGGTACCGGCCAGGTGAGCAAGTCAGCCCCTTATGTGAGCGTCTAAAAATTGCCCAATCATTCATACTCCCTGGCCATGGGTGTGGAGAATTGGAATATGTGGGGAAAAACTATACTCGGAGAAGAAAGTTCCTTCTGTTAGAGCGACTATCTACTTTACCTATCAGAGTCTATCTAGAGCTAGTCATGGTGACTTTCTACACCTTGTCAATATCCTGGTTGTAGCGTGTCTTATCATCACTTACAAAAGGCACTATTTTTATGAGCCTCTTGTCCCGTTCGATACCAACATATCTATTCCGCGACTGATCGGCCAACCCGTCACTAAACCCAAGAAAATCCGATCTGAGTTGGAGTTGGTCATCCACCGGCGATCGTCAGAGGCTGATGACGATATCCTTCCCTCCTTCCCGACACAGATTTCGCAATTTTTAGGAATCACAGGGCCCACGACTCGAAACAAGATACCTACACTTAAAATCCAAAGAGCGTCTTTTCGGACCGAATGCACCAGCTATCTATACAGTAGGGGTAGGAGTCAATTATGGATAGTAAACTTTTCCCACCTTCGGGATCTCATCAGTCGAAATCTCGACCGTTTCCAAAGAGTCAAAGCTCCTCAACTTGGATATGCATCGAGGTTGAACACGATAATCACCTGCAAGCCCACCAATTCGTGATTCAAAGCAAAGCAACCACTAGGGATGCTTACCTTTTCATGGCCTAGGCTCTGCTATTGGCTCCAGAAATAAAAATAAAAATCGGTTTCAGACGTAGTCATCAATATCTTGCGATACCAGTAGAACGCGCCTACCCCCATCGGCATGCAGCTGACAGGACGGATCCCGAATCCTAGTTAATCTAACCAAAAATGGCGTTGACATGCTTCTGCCACAGGAGCATTTAACCCAAGCTCTTCGAACAAGCTTGTGAGAAAAAGGAATACAGTTTTAGAAAATACCAGACACTACTCTTTGTTCCGAGTGCGCAGTTCATTATTCTCGAGGCACGGGACCATCCCAAGATGTCTTACAAACCCCTCAATATATAGCGCATTCTAGCGATAATCTTAAATAGTGTGCGCGTTGCGCACAATAGTTACTACATTGAGTACTTGCCTTCCAGGAGAAGAACATGAAAATTCCTGAACCCTTGTATTTCCCGGGTTCCTCAGACATAAATTCATACTTTAATTTGTATGGCCAAGTCACTTTGCCTCCGGATTTCCGAAGGTAGTTTAGCTAGAAACAATATACTCGGATCAGAGGTGAAGTATTGGGACACCCTAAAAAGGGAGAATGATACCGTGACGTAGCGAAATATTGCGAAATACAGAGCAACACTGTGGCTGCCTAGATCCGTGACACCCTAGCAAGTCCCAATACTCCACCCCTGACCCGAGTAGGGCAGAGACATTTAGGAGCCCTCCCCCAGCACACCCAACCATTTCGGACAAGTATTCAAACGGTTAGGCGCATGGTGACGGAGGCTTAAAACTATAGAAAAATATCGGTGAGGTAGATGATGTGGGGGTACACCCACCAAGGGCCTCCTCACCCAAAACCAGGTTGACGAGTACGGGGATGCCGAGTTCTGCTGGGTGTTAACTTTGCCTCCCGAAAACTGGTAGAGATTAAACAGTATCTCTGAACTAGCCCAGGCCCACGTGGAAGCGCGTGTTGATAGGATCAAGAATTAGTAAACCATAAGGTCCAATCACCCTAGTAGTAAATTCGGATCAATCTGGAGGTGTATACGACATACATTTAGCTCAAATGAATGAGTGTTAGGGTTGTAATATTGACTTTGATACTTGACCTTAATGCCAATTCCAATGCTGTTCATTGCTACCTAATTCTATAAGTTTTAGGTGCGAAATCGTCTACTAATAGCTAACTGGCTGATATATCCTGCCTAGTCCATTGCAACTCTACTATTATGCACCCAACGTTAACTTCAAGCCAATTAATAATCAAAAACGTCACCCAGCTACATGTACCAACATTCACGGACCCATAAATGAAGGCAGAAATCGATGGTAGAGCAGGTACCTTTGGATCGCTAAACCGGCAGAAAAAATTGTAAAAGCACATACAACGGAAAACTCGGATAAATCCCCTAACATGGAACGTATTCAACGCCACGAAGACGCTAGCATTCCACCTCATTAACAAGATTCCAGCCCTCCCCGCAGATCCCATTGAGGTACATACTAATCGATTAAAAGGCCCAACGTCAAGTTTAGGTATTGTTAACGTTCGCACCATATACAGCCTCTACTGTATGTGATACCATTGCACCCTATTGAATCAATGAAATCGTCATTAATCCAGAAGCAGAAACGCTAAATATCAATTTATGCAGGTGAAATTGCTTATTTACATGTAGCCAGAAGCTACTACAAATGCCAAAACGCCGGAGCAAGCAGAACTCGGGAGATAATTGGATTAGCAAAATTAACCCTGAGCGATTTTTTGCTCTCTCGCTAGTACTTATTATCCCTTAGACACATAAATGGAGGACCGGAAATGTCCGTACAGTATCCTTCTATCACTGGTTGACTATTCCATAGTTCCCACGCGAAGCTGGTGCTTCATATTACAATCCCAAAGCACAAGGCAGCAGGCGCACCACCCATCTGAGACTCTAGTGTCTTCGAGGAAATTTCTAGGCAGACAATAAATTTCTAAATTAGGTTGGTCCCACGGTTCCCCGATGCATCCTACGGTAACCCAGCCTGGAATGCGACCAGTTAGATCGTAGCCGTCCAATCAGCAGTGAATCTGTAGGGCCCCAACCAGCAGAGAAATCTTCGCTTTGTATTGTGGTATGCCCCTGAATTGAAAAAATCCGCCTTACTCGAGTGATTCCCCATGATTTGACTACGTGAACTTGCCACATGACCAAAGCGCCAACAGGATTATCCCTCCCTGCCAGGGCCCCTCAACCACAATCATTCCCATTACGCTTTCCACGGGAAAAGATAGCTTCTAGTTGTTATTAACTGATCATGGTGGTGGAGCTGGCCGGTAGTTGGACGGCTACACGATCTCGCGAAATTTGTTGGTTACTTACTTTTTCAGGGGATTAAGAAATGGAATCTCCTGGCTCTTCCCTCTTCCCCGGAGCGACAAGCTATCTTGCTGAGATAACCAGTTCGCGATTCCACGCACGCAGCTGACTGCAGCTTCGCATTTAACAAGGCTTTGGCTAGGATGGGCTTGACACATTCATCAGTGTTAGCAGGACCCCGTTAACCACACGTGCTATGGGCCTTAGAACAGAGGCTTGGATCTATTCCAAAGGAGGCATGCTGGATAGGGAGTGTCTATACCCGGTTTAAGATGATCTGGAGCATTAAGCAAGTGGCAAGGGTGAAATAAATATGTCTCCAGGGTTGATCACATAGGCTCGTTTAGAAATATCACATAACATCTACAGCATTGTTCTTGTATTGACGATAATTTTTAGAATAGAGCCAGGCTTTTATTTTGGAGATATACAGTATATTGCTAGATCAGGGCGGCTGGTAGCCTGTAAGGTTCATGGAGATATGCGTATGCCTGCGGCCACGGCCAAACAAGAAGCATCTTTGTTTGTAACCTCTAATTGGCGGTTAACTATATGGGCTATCTTTACGGCTCTGCAAAAGCTGACACAAGCACCGTATGTACCAAACCTTAGCTACTTTTGTAGAGGTCATTGGCTATTGGCTTTTAGTAGCGAAACCGTGGGGAGGAAACATAAGCACTCAGGTCGGCCTTCTCAGTATAGGCAGATGCGCACAGTCGATAACTTCAATTTCTCGTATAGGTAGCTTAGCTAGCGATAATTGCGATCAGTAACATATCATCCCTCCGGTTATCGCAGGTTTCGCAGTAAGAGCAAGGAGGTAATTAGGAAGCGAGGAAGCGACAGATCTAAAGGCGCCTTCGAAGCTTCTTATTTTCAATTGCTCCATACACAGCTAATACATCCGCGAATTATGTAACATGCATGCTAAACTCATCTCCTAAATTTCAGCTTCCACTCCGAGTTTTACAGCAATGCGTCCATCGACCTGCCCTAGTTCCGCCCGAGTAAGAAGCTAGAAAAGGGGTAGGGAGGAAAGTTACGGTGACAACAACGTGTTTCCCGAACTATGAGCAAGAGATTTAGGGGCGTTGTTGTGACAGCTATCAAAGTGAACACAAAGCAAAACAAGATTGATCCCTTGATATGGAAAGCGAGGCTAATCAATTCGAGTTTGATCTCGGGCTTTCGAACGCAGAGACTTAGAAGGTCTTCTGGGCGAAGAGTTGATGGTTCTCTGGGGAATTTAGGCGCAAGTTTCGAAAACTCGGAAGTTTGTGGGCATAGGAAACGCGTCCGCGTTTTGTTGAATGGTTGATTCGAGGGGTTCAAGTACGTGATAAGTATTCGTCTATCCGGAAGAAACCGGAGATTCGAAGAGCTTGACGCGTAGAAGAAAAAACAATAACAAAGAGAACTATGTGTAACCTAGGGTCGACACCGTCAGCTGGCCAGGACAATCTCGGTAGGAAGGTTATGATGCCTGGAAGATAGCTTTAAACTAACCAATGTAATATTCTACGATACTATTTTTTTCACGGAAGTTTCCGCGAGCTCTACTCAGTAATCTGGATTAGGGTGTTAGTAGAGTTAAGTCTGGAGAAAATTGGATCCTGTACGAACCGTTCCTAGTCCGCAAGATATTTCATAAACCATTTGTACCTTCTCACAATAGACCCCATCGAAAAGAGCAGCAACCCGTTGCTTATTACTGAAGACAGTCGTGGTGGTGTTAGCAACAAAAGGGATGAAAATTGAAACCTAGGATAACTTGCATAACCAAATTGTTATATTTCTCAAGGGCTATGTGAAGGTTTTGAGCGAATATTATACAGGTCTCCTCCGTGACAATTTTGCTAGAGCAAAAGTCTTGGAGCATTCCCTTTATGGTGAACTCCTTTATTTCACCGAGTTTTTCGTATACACCAAACTTCAAGAATGTGTCCTCTTGAGGGTTGTTTGTAGCATGATCCTCGAGAAATTGAAGGCTGGAGGAAATTTGATCTAAGAGCAGTTCGTGATTTGTTGAGGTAGGGCTAACAACTCCGAGCTTGAATTTAATGTTACTAATAATTGTCTCCATGGCGTATTATTATTTGTGCAGAGCGTAGGATATACATTGTAGGAGGGATTCTCCTGAGAGTAGGACCACGGCGTATTTAAAGCTTCTATTTTTTCGGTAGGCCTAGCTCTAATCAGGATAGGCTCGAGACGTTGCTCTCGGACCTTCTTTACCCCTCCCGGCGCGGAGTGTCAGGAAGGTTGTCGGGAATAACTCTGGTGCAGCTATCTCTGCCTAGTCCTTTCATCGACAACCAATCTTCGTAGAGCTTGAAAGGAGATTGCTTGCTTCCCAGTGCGAATTCATTTTGAGTATATACCGTCAAGGAACCCGAGTTGAGGTGAAAGTCCTCGAGATCGATATCATGCTGCCAGTTGACACGTGGATTCCAAGTGATAAAGGTCAGACAGTAGTCATCCCTGACACATTATCAGATTAATATGCTAAAACAGGATCAAGTCTTGTGATGCGGCAGATAAGAATGCCTGTGATCGGTTTTCGGGAGGGGAACTGATACGGGGACAAGAACTCAAGCCTGAGCCAAGACCTATCACAACGATCATGCTAGGTCAATGGCGGTAGGTCCAATAGATCCCCTATCGAATGGACCTAGATCGAAGCCCAGACGAGGCTATCGACGAATGGCGTCTTCACGGTGATATTTTCCATTCAGGTTATCATTGAAGTCAACCAAAGCCCCTGAGATCTGGGTGACGGTTAGCGCGCAAAGGAATTGACAAGTCACGGGATTGAGTGACCCCCTGCCATGGTGATGGCCAAGATAAGTGAGTCAAGTCCGGGATTATTGGGAGAGCTACGATCGAGCTTTGGGTTGAGTGTATCCGAAAGGTAGGAAGACAACTAAAAATGTATTGTGAAAGCTTATGAACACAGGTCGAAATAAAAACTGTACTATTACACGCCATTGTTAGTCTAGATACTCCTCGATCCAATAGTAAAGTATTACAGTTAGGGCTACTCACCTTTATTATAGTATGCAAAACAATTTTAGGCAGATATATTAGCCAGATTGAAAGTTTAGAAAAGAAATAGGTTAATAAGAAAATATTGAAGAAAATATGCGATCGTTTCTCGAAGACACGAAATTTGAAAAACACTCTGGCTCGCTCCCTTTATGAACTTGCCATGCTATTAATTTCCCGCCTTCCGAGCCCCTGGTCACTCTGATTTGGCCTCACTGCTATGCATGCCACGCTGAATCCTGGCTTTCTGGTGGTGCGCGATATCTTCCGACATCTTCCGGAATGGATTGCCATAGGGTTAGGGTTAGGGTTGATCGCCCCTCTTTTTATTTCGTATTCTTTAAGTGCTTCGGCGCATTTTGTGTCGGGATCTGATGATAGGAGAGATTTGGAATCGAGACGAACTTCCTGAAGTTTCAGCTTTATCGCCTCAGCTTCATCCCATGCATATGCGTTATGTTCATTTGTCGTCTCGTAGTAGGCCACCAGGAGCCCAAGAGCTGTTGCTAACTCATCTCTGGATTTTCTTAAAAACCCAACACAGTGGACTCGGGAGATGCAAGCCTCGGGAAATTTATGGCCATTTATGAAAGATTGCATCTGACTGTATGATTTAACAGCCTCTGAATGTGATTTGAAACCTTTCGTGATACGCTCGAAAATGGATGGATGGTTTATTGCAATATCTGAGAAAAAACCCGTCGGTAATTATCAGCAACTATCTGTCATGCAGTTAGAAGCTCTAGTCTTGGGTTACTAAAACAGAAAGCTGTCCACTAGCTAGATATGGTGACTGCACTAATGACTCAGCAGTTTAGGCAACTTCCGTGTATGCAGCTACTCGCGCATTGCCTAACGTTGAGCCATTCCAGCACAAGCTGGTAGTGTAGGATAAATAAAATTAAGGATAGAGTTGGACAAACATGAAAAATTGGTTTGACTTGCTAGTGTTGGGGATTTAGATAGACTGTAGCTACAAATTGTTATTTTAGTTCGTTAGCATATAGAACTTTAGTATTTTGTTACATACAGACGAAATAGGGAAGAAGTATATATATTTCCGTACACTGTGTTATCTCCATCATTAATTATCCTTAGGGAGCGAGGAGCAAGGCCTTGCGCTCTATGTGTCTCTTGTTCATGATGATCAAACAGAAGTTGTTGTGTGGCTGTGACAGGTGGAATTTCGTTGACGATCCTTTGAACCAAGCGATCGATTTTTTCGATAGTGTCTAGTTCTTCTAGGTACTTATTTGTTAACATTTCGATTTTTTCCAACTTCTTCCAGTCTGCAATATCGATATTTCCAAGCCCGTTGTCACTGTTGAAACGAAAGAAAACATCCCGGCCGAGACGTTTTTCAAGTTGAGTAGCGATTGTTACGCCGCCGGTAGCAGTGTTCTTCAATATCTTCAACAGACGGAAACAATAAGAGAAGATATTGCAATCCCCTAGTCCTATCGTCTCACGCTTCCCTGCCCCTAAGCTCAGGAAAATTTCAATTTTTCTGCCTGGCCATAGTTGTTTCGCCTCGTCTTCAACCACATTTGATGGATCGTTGAAGTTGGCAAGAGCAGCGTCTAGGAACTCGTAGCCATCGATATGAGATGATTTGAACACCCTGGGGGCAGCAGTGGTTGCACGGACGGCTTCGTGAACTTTTACATTTGGTATTTCGAATCGTGAATTTGGTGCAGGATAGGACCTGAAGAGGATCGGAGCCCCGTGCTCGGTCACGCAATCTGCGGGGAGAGCCGTGACAAACCTATTTATGATTGATTTTACTGTCAGTCACTATGAGTTTTTGAGCCTGGAAACTAAAGAGTTAGACTCACGTTCGGCAGCAATCGCTTTCAGGTGGCTCATAGAGTAGTTCGTCTTCCGGTAGGCTTTGTTCTCTTAAAACCTCTTTGACTGCGTTGATCAAATATGAACTTTTATACCGGAACTTTAGAGGCCAGGGAGCACGCTTCCTCCCGTTTTTAAAAATTAGTTCAGATAGTTTCTTGAAAGCAATGATACACTGTGGAACAGTCATTTTGACCCTCCCAAGCATAATCGCCGCAATGCTAATGATTTTGTTAGCAACAAAATTGATGATAAGTACCACACAGCGTTTATTCACCCTCCCGCAGATGTGCCACCTATCAGGGCAAAATAATCGCATGGTCTTAACTCTTGACCCTCTTTTCCTGTTTTCCGCGCAATTTCTTTCATAATCCGGTCAAGAACATCAAGAGCAGAGAGTACTCTAACTCCCCCTCCGGCTGCCAGTCAAGCAATTGTATTAGAATACTTTAAGTTGAGTATGGATATGGTAATTTTTTATCGTTTGCATACCTAGTGCTAACAGCCACAAGGGTTTTAGGGGTTCGGCCATTTTAGGGCTTTGATTATTCGAGAATTTCGGGAATTTTGCCAGGAGGCTCTCCAGTGCAATATTTTTTTGTTCATCAAGCAGCTCTGGACTCCCTTTTAGATGCAATTCAAGCCTAGCTCTTGCGCGCAGGAAGAGCGTCTATGATCCGAAAGCACAAGAGGCATCTGCCAATGACCGAAGTTCATGCAGCACTTGGGATAGTACAGCCGATCTGCCTTACGTGCAATTGCTCGGAAAGCCAAAGGCTCTCGAAGGCCGGCGGCCCGTTGCCGACGAAAGAAGGATTGAGAGCCGCGCGCGTTATTTTCGTTTCAACATTCCTAAGTTGTCCGACTTGGATATAGATGGAGAACAAGGCTTCGATGAAGTGGCACTTTGGTCGTTCTAGATTTCGTTCACAATGTCCTGACAGGTAGTCTTTATGCGTTCGATGTCTGTCGCGTCGCTGAGGCACAGACGTGTTCAGGTAATACAGCTGTGAAACTCAAAGATGGTGTGGGGTAGAAACAATATATTGGCTAATTGTAAACCTGACTCCACTGATCATGAAATCTTGATTTCACAAGCTCCCGAGAAAGGGGATGCTTGCAAAAGCATGTTATTGAATCCGAATTGTAGGATTCCCCCATAGAATCTAAGGATAGGAAATCTCGAACTAAACAGCAATTTCTTTGCGAGATTACTAAATATCATTGATGGCTGATAATAGCAACTGATCTACATGGTTCTCTGAAACCTAACCATAGTAAGCGACGAGGGGGACATTGGATTTAGGCAATCGAATCGTCCTACATCCACGTTTTGTTTCGCGGGGCCGGCTGCAATGGGCCGGCTATGTAGAGCAATTCAGTGAGAAGTTGAAAAAGGCCCACCAAGAAAAGTGGGGAACTGTTTCTTCCAGAAGAATTCTTCAAGCAGAAACGTAGTCTTAGAAACGGGTTCAGAAGTTCAAGGTTCATTCCATGTCGAGGGCCGGTTTGATTTGAAATACGGCACAAATGAAACCAACACCTTTAAGGAAGTTTGGCGAATTCGTGATATGCTGTGCGACAGTGTGGCTCGTGGACAATACATCACAAAACTCATGATTTAAAAATGTTTCCACGCCTTCGAGGTAGAAACATTCACACGTAGAGCCATGTTCAACCACAATACTATATCTTCAGCATCTGTCTAGCATGTAGACTTAGTTAGCTAGAAGTACGTTGGTGTCCGGTATGAGTCGTCAAAAAACTGATCTCCCTGGCACAAATAGTAATTAGTTGTAAAATCAAATAACACTCGTGTTTCGTTGATGTTTGCAAAATGGGCTGCCTTTGCATTCTGTACAATACCATACATTGAACGCGACTTTGGATGGTATGCGAAGCTGGCCCATTTCACAAACGTCAACGGAGTACGTGTACTCTATCTAAGATTCCTTTTCAGCATGCATATGAGTATGAGAATATGATGCAAGCCAAACAAGCAGATCGAGGCATTGGATACAGGATACGCACAAGGGAGGCTGAGTGTTTTCGCGGGGTAGGATAACTAATACGCTTTCATACTACTTGTACGGCTGCGAAAGCATATTATGTGGTAATCTTGAGACTGCTTGAAAGCTGACCGAAAATCACGACATCCATGGACACGTATGCATCTTGTCTTGATCGATGCAGAAGTGTAGCTGCGAGATTCAAGGCAAGTGTAACATATGAACTGGCTCATGAAGTATTAGCAAGAGCCTTATAGATTTTCAACATTTTCTGGGGCTGTACCAAGTTTATGAGATATCTACGCGCATACGCACTATCGACATACCTTGGACATCGTCCGAGTGAGAGACTATGAACTTTTAGTTCAAGGCGTGTTTGTATGTGGGTGGGCTTGTAGCCTGGTCGGAGAATCTACTTATCTAGGAGACCTTCGAGTATTGTAGCTGATACCTTACGCCAACGAACACGGTAAACTTTCTGTCAGTTACCTACCTATCGACCAATTGCTATTCGCCCGGGTAGATGCATCGAATGTACTAAATTTATCAGAAACCGAGCAGCACGCGTATATACGTGGACATTGCATTGCATCTTGAATCAATAACAAAAAGATTTGATCCTCGCATGATGGATCGATATCAGCCACGGCTGTTATTCTGAAATGTGGAGTCTCAAATCCGGTGGAGAGGTTGGTGGAGGCGAAGCGTTATAATTACGAGGGCGGTCAATACGAGAGTAGATGAATCTTCGTACGTCCGCTCGGCTGGCTCGCCTTGAGTGCTTGCCTTTAGAAGTCTGCATTTGTGGTTGGATGGATGCAGTGGAATATGATTATGTTCGACAGGATGGCGTAACCGATCATATTTCCCCTCATTTCCTCGATAGTACTTGTGCTCTAGCATAAGTAACTGAAAACAAGGGTAAGATTTTGGCCAACCAAATTTTGAAGTGCTGCTGCGGGACGAATTAAAAAACGTTGCCACCAAAAGGCATTTTTAGGTACTTATGCTAGAGCACGAGTAGACTGAGACTAGCATGCGGAGCGAAAGCAGGTGACCTATAGTTACGATTCTTCGAGGGCGTGTTTGAGTTGCGTGCTTACCGACCCTATCGCCGTTGGGAGATTAACATTACAATTGCTACAATTGCTACGTGATGTGGCGATTCCTCCCCTGCAGTTATAGATCTGTTAGCCATCGTGAAGAACAGTCAAAAGATTTAGGAAAGTAGGCCTTGAGGTGTTGCTAATTAGCAATTTGCATTTATCACTAGGCACATCCCTTCCGTTTTCTATGCCATCGGTAGGAGTAAAGAATGCGTAAACCGGCCGTAACGCGGTCAAAAAGTGGCTACTCTTCTCTGCTTGTATAGGTAATGTCTTTTAGTTCTTTCGGCACAATGAAGTAGGTCTTGGTGTTGCGTGTAAGAGTAAAAACAATGACTGTGATCATTCCTGCTTGTTGTACAGCTGTACACCTAACCCTGGCTCAATAGCAACACATGGCATGTAGCTGCAGTATTGGCGTCATAACATGCATCCTTCATGATCACTCGATAACTTCAGTTCATAGATACTGGCACCTCTCTCAATGACGCTTGAGTTCCTTCGACTATGTTGTTAAAGATTAATTATAAGGGCATGTATACGTGTAGTTCTAGCAGAACTGATCCTGTTGGAATTGATGTATTTATTATCGCTCAACCACATGTACATCTGGCCAGATTGTAGAATAGCCTAAAAAGGGTGCAAACGACCCACCACCAAGTACTCTAGAAGTTAGATTTCACGACTTTTGGATTTTCACAATAATTACTGCCCTACAGTAATTCGTAGCTAAGACAGGGCGAACGTAATTTATGTGATAGGTTATGTGATAGATTATGTGATAGAGTTCTATGATGTAAGGAGAGATTAATGGATGCACCGATGAGTACACTAGAGTCTTTTGAAGAGAAGGGATAGGCGGATGTAATGCCCGCCTATCAAACCCAATGTGGTATAAATGCATCGTAAATGTAGGTTGACACTCAGCCCCAACCTTAGAGTCATAAGGTAAATCGAAGACCAGCCTACAATAAGCGTGTGGTTAGCAAAGTGCGATGCCTTTCTCGTCTTTTTCTTTACTTTCGATCGAGCCAGCGCCAGATCATGTGGGGCTAATAGCAAGGCCGTTCTTTGACCAGCCTCCTATTCCTGAACACAAGGATGAAAAATAACTTCTCGAAGGAGTAAAAAGCAAAAAGGTCGAGTGTGCTATACTCATTTGCGGTGTCCCCGCCTATCATCCTCTTTCTCACCAAACAGCGCTCTCATCTCCTGAGCTACATGATGAAGGCCAACGGGCTACTAAGTGACGTTCACTATTCTAGGGAATTGAAGTTTTTGATACTGTAACTAATCCTTAATTCTCTCTACGAACTGTCATATTAACTTATAGCTTTCTTGATAAATTTCCCATAAGAAAGGTTTCTAGAAAGGCATCAATAAAGGAATTAGATACACCTGCATCGAGTATTTCTTAGAAATGGGCCAATTTATGCCCTTTTTAGTGCCCTTAGATAGGCAACGTAAATTTCGATCAGTTTTCCCACACTGTAGATAATGGGATTTTATAGGAGCTTTCGAACACTCTTATAAGGTCGGAGTCTAATCGGAGAACCCTTGCTCTGGGGCAGCGTCAACTTTTAGGAGCTAGAACCACATACAGTCCAACTCAATACAGTAGCTAGTATTAATCTTATAGTGAGAACCTTCTCTATTTCGAAGCTCCTCCCCCATCTTCGCTCTATTCAGCGGGCCTACCCTTACGTGCTCTCATTCGAGACGGCTTCACCTAAATGTTCGACTCAATCACGGAGCCTATATCGATAAGAATCCTTTTCCAGTAAGAGGCTTTTTTTTTGAATACGCTCAACCTAGTGATAGCATATATCGGTGCACCTGAGACTTGATTCGGTATATGGCACCATCACCTGGTTTTAAGATGGTGTAAGGGTACCTGTCAAAACTTGTCCCAATAGTAGTATTCATTGGCTGGGAAGTTCAGGGTTCTCACTTGCATATGGGGAGAGTAAGTATAATCTTGATCTCGGGGACTACATTGCATATAAGGTGATGTAATTGGTCTAACATATGTGCCGTATTCCGAAGAAAGCACTGAATTAGCTCTGGATTTCTACGGTCAATACGGCAGTTCTCCAGAATTAAACTGAAATTTCTTCACAATATAGTAGCAGATCCAATCGGCTCTTTCGTGCTGTATGAATCTATGATACTTTAGGGTTACTTAATAGAATCTCTATGTTTCATTAGGGAATTCTGGGTTTTGCGATGATATATGTAGTAAATCTGTGGAACCAAGCAAACTGTACCAGAAAGACAAGTTATGGAGGGAATGTGTAGATAAGACATAAAATGAAGAAATGGAAATAAGAAGAGAAGAGGAATGCTGGAAAAGCCTCCTAATGTGGGAGCGCTCAGGGGAAGCCTTCGGGGAGGGTTTGGGGTCGGAAATTAGTGAGAGACACGGACCCGAGTATATAGACCCGAGTACACGGACACTCGGGGGTTCCAGAAGGGTATTGTCAAGTATATAGACGGGGGCGTGCAGCCAGCATGTAGAGAAACAAGCGATCGATCTCGTTCGTTCCTAATATTCCAACAAGGAAGAATTGAAATCGAGTGATGTCTGATGATTAAGAGCGTGTATTTTCCACTATTCTCGTCAATAATTAAACAAGCCAAAAGGTTAAGGCCGTTGATTACCATAGCCATAAATAGGGGTTCATAAAAGCGGAGATATAATTCCAGCTATAGCCGTAGATATGTACGTAGTACAGTGGAAACAACAATCAGCAAAAAGCTAATACTTTAAATGAGCGAAGATTTTCTACTTCCTCGATCGCTTTGTGACTACGACTCCGCCCTGGTATTAGATTTAGAAGTAGAAGGCTTGCTAAAGATTCATCGCGTTAGTGCAATGGACAAAATACCGTCGAAGCTAGAATAACAAAAGTTTTCAAGAATTGTGGTTTATCCGATGATCTTCGCCTAGAATCCTAATAAAAAAGAAACCTGACGAACGACAAAACCTCGTAGACTTCCGTGTATCTCTCATTGCCTCCCACGAATCACCTCCCCCTAAAAATTCCCCAGTACAAAGATTGATCTTCAAATTTACTAATAGGCCCTGACCTGAGCTACAATATTCCCGCATGTATTCCTAGCACTCTGAAGCCCAACAAGTGACTCATCAAGGCTGAAATCTGGTGGCGCTAGTAGCAGTCTTTACTCTTATAAGTATTCTTACTTTAAGTTTAAGAGTACATGTATCCCAGGACATCATATAGTACGTCTCATCCTAGTGCAACTCGTTCAATCAATCGGAGAATTACCAGTGAGCCCGTCTCTGCCCCGCCAAGAAGAAGTCCGTTTTAACGAAGAATTTTGGATTTAGCGCGGTTTCGAGTGAACAGGTAACCATGCCTATCCGAATTCAAGAAAGCGCATAGCACAAGTATGTTCCCAGAAAACAGTCTCTAATGACATATATTTCTTGGCGTTCGGTATACTTGGAGTAATGCGTACATGTATGACCATCCTTAGTAGTTGGTTATATGTTAGACAGTACCGAATCCAGGCTCCGCGGATTGAAAGCCATGGTTATGCAATTTGAACAGCAATGCCCCTGGGTTCCTTGGAAGGCTCTAGAAACAATGCACATACCCGAATGTCAAGGCAGGTTTTGATGGCTTGGTGGTCAACTATTCTTGAATCTCTTTATGTCGTGGAAGTCCTGTTCTCCAATCCCACTCGAATTCTCAGTCTCGCAGCCGACTTGTCACGTGACAATCCTTTCCTATATTTGGTGTTGGCGGTGAACGAGCTCCACCAAAAACCCCGGTTTTAGCGAATGAACGTCTGATTGCGAGTTTATCGAATTCTGTAATATCGTGGAAGATTTTCTCTATTATTTAATCTTGCATTTTTTTCCGTATCGTCGTTTCTGCCCAAACTCTTGAACATCAAGCCTAATTATTTCTTGACGTGACTCCTAATCGTGTGGTTTATTTTTATATGGCTAACCGCAGCCAATCTGCGATAATAATAAGGCGAAGTACTGATGTATTATTATTGTTGCTGTTATTATTGGGTTTGTAGTTCATAAAAGCTATGGCTAAAGCCTGTCCAATGGTACATGTTGGAATAAACATTGCAGATGTGTCTAATCTCGAAGCAACGTTTCTCGTGGCGATCATAGCTTGGCCTCAACCATCTAATTTACTGCGCCATCCCTAAATTACTTCACTATCCTTTGTTCTCTACAGTAGATTGACGATCGATGATAGGTACATTATGCTTTACATTCTTGTATACGTACTCTAGATTCACCAGCCACTCGACCTCTGCCGTAGCACATGACCACGTCTTTTTTGGTCCCATGCTCATGATCAGTTGGCTAATTCCGCACCCAGAAATTTCACCTGCAACTTCATCTACCGCGGCAGCCCCATTCACATGCATTGTTTCACATACCCTTAACTCACCAAGAACCAAGTGTAGACAAGTACCGTCTTCGAAGAGTTTCAAGGTTACCGAGCAGATGTTTTATGGCTAGTGGTCGCCACTGGATTCTTGGTTTAGAATCTAACAAACTAATGGGAGTCCTAAAGCACGAGTCTCAAACTTCTACGGCGGTCTTGGAGGGGTTATATTTAAACATGACTCAATATAGAACTAAAACAGGATTAGATGTTCTGATCAACGATACTTGTGCATGGATAGTAAGTGGGTAGATGTTTTGTACTAGCCAACACTTCGGTTGACAGATGGGGGGGTGCAGCCATTTGAGCAAATGCTAATAGAAGAATGGACACATATGGTTGTAGAAAGGCACAGTTTGTAGTGAGTAATATTCCCAGTGTAAGACTGCCGACAATGATGCCTGCCGACACCCTCTGGGATAGCACAGTACGTGATACGACTTATAGATGCCTGGTATGTATCTTTCGCATCTGCTCTATTACTAACGGGGGCTAGATATAGTAAATACAGCTAAGTCACTCATGGAATTGGCTCTTTCTTTTCTTTGCTGGAGATAGCTTATCGAACCTAGGAACACACGAGTGCTTCCCCGTCATTCGCTGTCATTTTGGTCCAAATATGACTGATCTCTAAAATGAGAAAAGGAGAGAAAAAAAGCTCCCGACAACATTCAACAACACTTAAGCCCCACGGCTGTCCGAGCCACAGTACTCATACACAACCCACTAAGCCCCGAAAAATGGACTATGAAATTCCTTCTATTGGTCCGATCCTCACATCGAATACCGATGGCCTTGGTTCTCTCGTCTCAGGCGCCTCTCGTAACTATTCCATCATTAGCTCTACTCTTCGTGGCATACCAGCATCGACAGGAAAATAAACGCTTACCTGATTATTTCCAATCTCCTCTCCCCAATTGTTGTCTGGTTGCGCATAACCAAGCACGTACTGCCTCTCACGAACTTCTTCTTCCGATAAAGACTCAGAGGAGGACATGTGTCTATGCTGGTGGCCCTGTGGCGACGAAAATCGTTTGCCAGCTAAAGCATTCTGTGCAGGGATGCTAAACCAATATGCGTGTGACGGATCGGTGACTTTCCACTGATCCGTAGAAGGAGAAAGTAGGAATTCGATGATTTCTCTATTGGCGAGTTTTTGCAGTATAGCCTCTTCAGCAAAGGACTGAATATTAGTTCCAAGTCGCAACAGCTCCATCCCGTATAGCAATCTTCCTAGCAATTGCTCCCGCTTCATGATGTCGTTTCTCAATGATGGGATTAGGGAATCAATGCATGACGACAGAGCGTCCACGACAAATTCCATCTCGCTGATTCCCCAGTTTGTATATCTTTTTTGTAACCAGTGTTGCATGGATTCGTGCATATCTGCCCGCTTTGTCCCCTCATGGACAAGAGAGGTGTATTCCCGACAATACCGCAACAGGCCACGAATTCCAGAGCCATAAATGGATGATGCTTGCTGTGATTTGGGGAGAAGTGCGAGAAGTTTCTTTCCATGGTCTGAGAGGAGTTCTTCATCCATTAATCTCTGCATGATCGGGAGTTCAAGCAAGATGTCATGAGTATTTCGGCCACCACGTTTATGACGCCGATGAACTGGGGTATGGGGAATTGTGCGAGGGGTATCATGGGAGTGCGAATGCGCATGCGGGTTGGCGGAAGGAGTGAGGTCAGTGTACAACGGGAAAAGTTTACAGTTGTCCCAGTCGCTGGTATCAGGTATGTACCCGTACTGTGTTCGAAGGGCAGCAAGGACGATTTCTTCGCAATGGGTGTGAAGAAAGATGTTGAACGCAGGGGAAGCGGTGGCAAAGTCAAGAAGTGCAGAGGTGGTCATACAGGATGCGAGGGAGAGCTGGGAGGTCGCAGAGAGAGTCGTGAACGCAAAAACTTGGGTGGAACCACCGCAGGGCATGGTGAATGTATCCTTGCGATGAATTGGGTAGCCTGGTTATAGTGGTTTTTGCTGGGAGCCTTGTAGGAGTGTTGTGCTGAATATAAAGGGTGTGGATTATTATATCACTCTTTCGCTCCAGAGCTCCTTGGGTTACAGCTCCCATTGAATCCGTTCTTGGAATTACCTCAATGCCTCTCACATCATGTCCCCCATCTATTCGCTCTTCGATTTTTGACAGCCAATCGAAATCCTCGGATTGCTTTACCGTGGGAAGACGAGATCGCCGTGATGTCATCCAAGCTTAGTTTAACCGAACCCAAAACCAATAACGACCACTGTTGAACATTTAATACACAAGTGGTAACCAGGCTGATGGTACTTTAGACTAAGCGAATTCTTCTCGGTGTAATCGGATCGGCTGAAGATCATTGAGAATTCTGTTGGTTGTGTGATTGTTGGTTTTCTAGCTTCGAGCTTGATGCTGTTGCCTAAGAAATGACTATGGTGGATAATACCCCGAAACAAACCAGGAAATAGAATATTCTGCGGATCAAGAGGCTGAAAAATCCAAACGGTGGCCAGAAGACCAGCGGGTTCTTGCGTAATTGTCCCTGATTTGCCGGTGACCACGATCCTGTCGAACCGTGAATCCTTAGCGCACGGCCCTATGTTTGCTTTTCATGGAACTGCGGCAGGAAAAACGAATTTGAAAGAACTGGGGTATGGGTTTGCGAACCAATAGGCCGGTATTGTTAGGTTTGGCCACAGGGACAAGAACGCGCAACCCTAGGTCCGTCCTACCTATCACGAGCATCGATAGTCAGTAGCCATAGGTTCGGCGAATAATTTGTCCATCAGGCGAACTTAGTGGGCCTTTAGCTATACTTGTTAGCAAGGACACGAACCGAGAAACATGGGGTGCACGGCTTTGTTTGCTGCGACATTAGACACGGGTTCCGTAGCATAGAAAGCCATACACTCCATGTTTTCCGGTTCGTGTGCTTGCTAACAAGTACAGTAGAATGGCATCGTGCGAGATCAGCTACTAGTTAGTGACTAAGTTCGGCCGAAGACTTAGTTATTTCCGAAATCCCGCCACGATTCTAAGCCCTCTATGTTGCGCCAGTTGGGAATTAGATGACCATCCACGGGGCAATTGTAATAGGGTACGGCCCTATCAGCCCTCTTCCGTACGAAAGAGAAAATGAGTGGGGATAACAACTTAGGAGAATCCTGTGGATGGCGATCTTAGAGAATGTCGAGTGCTTGATCGTGATTGTTCTCGATCTTCATTTCCCCACAAATACAATTGGCGAAACAACTTGATTGTAGGGTAGGGACGATTCAAAGTAATTGAGTTTCTTGTTTCTGGCAGCATCAGGTAACGCCCAATCGAACTTGAAGAGTCCCGTTCACTGACTAAGAAGCAATATAGCTTAATCTTACGTACGTTTAAATCAAATCTAAGGTTGGCTTTAAGTTTTGACTAGCTAGGTATTTCAATATTTAGGCCTTCAATCCTCCTAGTCGAGAGAAGCTACTTTCTATCATCAGCACATAGGATATAAATAAATTGGATCTAATGGGGTTTTTTTATCATGTCCCCATATGAACCAAAATTTAAAGTACTGTCGTAACACTCAGGCTAGAAAAGAAATAAACCTCAAAACAAATGAAATTTAAAGAACGGCAAACCCTCGCATCAAACCACTATTGCCCTACACTACAATCTCCACATCTACCAACAGGTCCTGGCCTGAACCACAATGTTCCCGCAACCATTCCTGGCATTTTGAAGCCCAACAGGCGAGTCATCAAGGCTGAAATCCGCGACATACCAATCACCGTCTTTCCAGCACTGCCAGTTACGGACGTCAGCCCCAAGACCGCGCATGCCCCAAAGGAAGCTCTGGCCCCAGTTGGCCTCGGAAACGCCCTGGAAGTAGAGGCGGAAGCGGCGGGAGCCAGCCTCGGCCCAGGAAGGACCGCATATTATTTGCTCGTCGCGGGCTTCGAGGGTATTGTCACGAGCTATACGGTTAATTAGCGGGAGAAATAGAGAAGGGATTTTGGGTACATCCTTTGGCTTACCGATGATGTCGCTAGCAGGAAGGGCAAGGATGGAGGAAACAGAGAGCAGGGCGGTGGCGGTGGCGGCAAAGAACCTCATGGTGATTTTTAACCTGCCTAGAAGGGGGAAAGAGAGAATATCTTAAAGGGTTGACTTGAGAGATTTGATAGGTTGAGTAGAATTGGTAGAGGGAAAGTTTAGCTTCTGTTGAAGGACAATGATGAAGACGATTGATGGTGATGGGAATATTTTCGTTAGGAGAAATGCCGCCGTCTTTATACCCAACCGAATTCTATACCTTTTGATTTGATTTGACTGATATTGATATTTTCTCAGAATGATCGTGACCTTACTGGTATTGGATGGTTTTGCAAGATGCAATCTCGACCTGACAAAGACTCTGATAGACCTGAGCAGCTGTTACATGAGCTAAATATACTTGTAAGGATTAACTTAGTGAGAACTTCGTTTGGGATTGAGATACCCAGTACTGTGTGACTACATAGCCCGTCTATAGTGAAACAGATATCTAAGTGATTTTCTGTGGACTCGAACATAAAGTTCTCTGTGCGAGTTGCTGACCGACGGAAAACAACCTATTGATAATCCTTGAGTTGATAAGCCAGAGTGTTTTAGACCATAAGCTTGAACTGACTTGCCAATCAGTAACAAACTTACCTAGGCTCATTACTGAAACACAGCCACGGTCATTTCCCACCCTACCTATGGTAATAACTGATGGCGATTCCTATAATATGTGTGTTCAGAACGTTAACAGACGCATATATTTTTTCCGCTTCTGCAGCCTGGGAATGCTTATTTATGCGGGCGGGCGGGCGGGCCCGATTGTGTGATACAACCCTAGATCCATATGTAGCACAATCAGAAAAACATTTGACTGGTGGATTGAAAATAAGACTTTTCTTGTTACACAGGTTCTAGGGGTTCTTACAATTTCAAAAGTTTAAACTTCCTCTTGTATAGCCTCCGGTGAGACTCAAGAGTTTAACATTTCTATTGGATTTGTAGATTCTAAACGAGGACTCTAGTAACGCACTAACCATAGAAACCCTGCGCAGCCACTCGTTAACCCTTATTTCTACTGGACGCTACACCTAAATGATATTAAACCCGCGAGGCAGCTTAAGCTTACATGTAGGGGTAAACATTATTTCCTCATTCTAAAATTCGTTAAGACTCGCCATGCAATAATGATCTGCCCTCTGACATGTGTGGCCTGATCCAATAACACACCAGTTGGCGATCTTCAGTCATTGAATTGCCAATATTCCTCATCCTCTGACAGACATGTTAGCACAAATAAAATTCACGCCAAGGCGGGGGTTCTAGGATTCGTAGGATGGAAAATAGTCGCGCCATACAGGCGAGAGCAACCTGCTAGAACTGATCCCTAAGCCACCACCATGCAACTCCCACATATTTCTATTCGCCAAACAGGCTCTTACTGTGTTAAATTCTTAAATGACTAGCTTATTGCACTTGTGTCTCGACCCTGTTTCAACGGTCAGATCTGACCATCAAAGATCCTAGAATCTTGTGCAGAAACCTAATTTCAAAAAGGAAACCCGAACAACTCCAGAGTACTCCGGCTTTTTTCCCTCTAGATCGGGATAAATGACTCTTGAGATTTGGAATGACGGATTGAGATTACTGGGTTCGATGTCGGAAGCATATAACGGCTATAGTTTTGCCATTGGATAGATAGTAGTTGTATATAGGTATGCAGTTTCAAGTACTTTCTACAATCGCAAGTAGCTAAGATCACCATAGTGCCGTACCAATGTGATTAAAACCTTTAGTCCTCTCAGCAAGTATATACAAGCTCATCATGGTCTAGGCCGCGACTTGTGAAAAGCAAGTAAAATAGCCCCTTGCTGAAGGCAGTGTAGGGGTTTTCTTAGATCTACATTTTGACTACACTCTAATGTCCTAACCACGGATAAGTATAGTTACGGAGAAACAACCTAATCCCAAATTACGGACGCCCATAATCGTCGAAATGAGACCCTCAATGGGAAATAGTTTATGATCCATGTGGCAGCTTTCCCTAGTAAAAGTTACGACGATTTGCAAGTAACAACATGCTGTCAGCAAATAGATATTATTATTTAGTTATTCGAGCCTTATTAGATTGCTGGCCCCGAGAAGGGAACGTATATCCAGCGGGGTGAACCAGCGCCAGCCGTTGATAAAAGCCTGTACTTGATATTGGTGCTTAACCTACTTAATTTTGGCGCGGGACCATAGCCACCCAATAAGTATAAAATGATAAAACCCCTGTTTGTGCATATGCGCTGTGGATTTAAAGTGAAGTCATTAGTCAGATTCCTCTTATTATATTTCAGCTTTAAATTATCTAATTAACTCTAAAGAATAAAGCCATTTCGCTGCTTGCCTGCCTGCCTACTAAATAATCTAACTTGAAATTTCCGTTCAGAAAATTCGTTATGTGTTATAGATATATAAATGCTAACTTGGCACAGGTTGATGGATGACTTGGCTTTGTGGAGTGCTGTTTCTACCCGGACATGTTCTATATTGTCCTATCTTCTCAGAGATTTGAGAAAGAGTAACAAAAAAAAAGTAATATTTGAGTTCAGTACCTGGGATTCCCACATGGTCACCCACTGCAGTACTAACCAGGTGATATGATGCTTGGATATGCCAGAGCGAACAGG
Organism: Gyromitra esculenta; assembly: GCA_038503075.1. NCBI lineage: Eukaryota > Fungi > Ascomycota > Pezizomycetes > Pezizales > Discinaceae > Gyromitra > Gyromitra esculenta. The sequence goes on along the minus strand of JBCAML010000020.1, from coordinate 320,721 downwards.
ATGGCTCATTCTCATCATTCTATGACCGAACACGATGTTTCCAAGCAGTTCCTCCATTATAAAAAGAGTTTCAAAGACAGTAGTAGACGTTGAACTCTCCTTGTATGTATATATTTTGAACTCGTATAGTGGAAACTCGCAGCATATCATCTCGCACCAAGATAATTCTGTACATAGTTGAAAAGCATATTTCCGAAATCAGCATAGATAGTAAAATCGAGTGATAATTAGTGACTTACATGCACCCGGACTTTTTCGGGAGATATACTAGTACGAGGGTCTATGGAGGGGAAAAGGAAAATTTACCATCGACCTCTCGGTATGATAAATTTGTGGGAGTTCTAATGGTTCAATGGGATTGGGTTTTGTCTAATGTATTAGATCCCGGCGAGGGCGCGCCGCCAGGTTCCGAATCCTGTGCCAGCCATCGGCTATTGCTAGGTCAGTGCACCACCTCTTGGTGGGACTGCCTGAGCCTTGTTTGTTGACCACAAGGATCGGCAGTGGTACACATGTAGGGTGACCAGGATTTCATCCCCAGTCACTTGGGTGGCTGGATTAAATACCAATGTAAATCACAGTAGGTAGACGAGAATTGACATACCCTCGCTACTGTATACTCAGGTTTATTTCATTTTTTTTTTACATAATATTGATCTAGAAGGTAGCCCTCTCGGGCTAGCTTTAGACCGGCGAAGATTCCATAGATAGCGCATTGTTACAAATGATACAACCAATCCGAAGTTTAAACTATTCCCGAATACGCTACCCAATAGAATACTCCAGCTGAGAATCATAGGGTGCAATAAATCCAACACGGAAGGCTGAAAGGCTGAATGGGGGAATCTGGAGATTTAGCAGCCACGCCAAGAAATCCGGTTTCAATAGACCGGGGGAGCACGGATTGCCGCCTTGAGCTTCGCACTATCTCACTCCAGACAAATACTGAGTACATGTAGTGATTCTAAAATTCCTCTAATTAGACTTAAGGGTGCGTGATGTCGAGAACTGTGTAGAACTTGGGCTTTGGCAAGAATTGCCTACTGGGCTGTTAAGGAGAAAATAGGATTTTGGGAGTATTTATTAATAGCGATATGACCTTTTTTCACTATAAGCTTGTCTCGAACTAAACTCTGGGGCTCTGTGGTAAAGTAAATTGCATAAACGAGCTAAGCCTAATTGGGACTGATTTGAGACAAACTATAGGCCTCATATTAACATAGACGTAGTAAATAATATATACTTATGCATGGTGAGAATATGGGAATGAGATATTGGAAAATCGCTGCTATAATCGGGAGTGTGTTGTACTAGTAGTATAACCTTTATCCCACCGTTACATGTAGTTTTTTAATATAAATGGCGTAAAGCGAAGTATGTAAATGGAGCTACAGTGGCGGAAAGAGGGGTGTTTTCACTACCGCATCGGTGAGAAATACCGTCTTAAGTTAGAAATGCTACCGAGCTGGGCAAAAAGTCCTGTAACACAGCCGACTTAATCCAGCAATCTCTAGAATACCACATCAATGCCGTACTAAAAACACCCAGCTTTCCCGTACTGTAATTAATACCTAAAAGGATACAAAAGGACCTCAAAACGAAGACATAAAGTGAAAGGAATGGTCACCCCCAGGACCCTCTTATAGACGGGCCAAAGATCACACAAACCCATTAGCGCCAACATAATTACCCAATACACTAAATATCCCGCAACCATCCTAACTAAGATCAAAATCCTTGCTGGCGGTTCCATTTCTCTCTCCACCCTTTAAACAATGGACTCTCTTCCAACGTTGCGACCTCCCACTCCTTCTCTATCAACCCATTCTCCACCTGCTCTTCGCTCCACTTATCTAGTAACGGCAAAACAACGTGCTCCACGTGCCATGTGCTTTTATATTCCATCAAGTTCTTTTTCCCCTCCCTCAATACTTTCGCCACAATCTGTGGGACCCCTGGTTCATCTTGAAACTCCGAAATTGGTGTAAAGAGTGCTTTGTAATTAAACACGACACTGCCAGACAGTGGGAGCCGACGAAGAGTCTGCCAATCTACACGAAGGTTTATATCGGATGCTGTGTGTTGTGAGTTTTGAGAAAGCCTGTGGAGTTCATGCGGGTCGCCGGGAGGCATGAAGAGGGGCTCGCCGACTTCGAGACCCCATGATCCACGTTGGATGGGTGAATTTGTCATGATCTTAGTGAAGAACCTGGAAACTTGGTTAGCAAAAGGGATGAGGGATAATTATAAGGAGTGACGAACCTGTCCATCGAAAATTTGAGTTTCTCTTTGTAATCTGGAACATGTGCATGCACTTCTGATAATGTCATTCCGAGTTTCGTGCCCAGGTTCCATCCAAGGCTACTGCAGATGACACCAGCCCTAAACACATAGAGTCCTGTATCCACGTCCTGCAACGTGATAGCGAAATCCTCCGGCACGTTCTCCAGAAGAACCATAAGTGGATCCATTTCTTTGATGCGGAACTCCTTATGGAGAATCCTATTTACGAATAAATCTGGCGGGGAAGCCACGGCGGTGGGGTTTTCGGTGACCAAAGAAAAATACTGTGGATAGCGAGCGACAAGGAACTGTAAACACATTTCCATCGTTTCTTTACAGGCCGCCTCAGAGCCTGGGAGGCTGTTGAGAACTGCTTTACCGTGCTTGGCGAAGAGTTCCTTCCGCTGGTGGACCCGGTCGATGTATGTGTTTTCGAGTTCAAGCCACCAGTCGGGCTCCATCTTCCTGAATGCTGTGGGCTGTTAGTACTCCTTAAAAGAAAGGTGTTTCGAGCCGGGACTCTCTAAGCATTAAAGGATTGTGTATTACATACACATAGTTTGATGGTAAGCCCATCGGAACGGTCTATAAGGCCTTGGAAGTGCTTTTTCAATGTTGAATTCCACATAAGGTTCCGGGAGTCTAACCCCACTTAGTGCAGCATAGTCTGGAAAATCTCCATAACTTTCAATCTCCTCTTTGGATCGATTTACCACTGGTGACTCACGCTCAACCATCGGTGTCTCAGCAGTAACCGTGAGTGGCGAGGCGAGGGATCCACGACGAGATGGCAGTATGTTTGTTATGAGTGCTGTTATCGAAAAAAAAATTCGCGTAGAGGCACTAGGAGGTGAAAGTGGTGGTATTGGTACACTTTTTGGAGTGGAAGCTTTCTCCGAGGATGTAGCTACTTTCTCGGCTGCAGTCATTTCAGGGTTTGTGCTTTTTGCGAAAGGGCCTACAGACCGCGAGGGTGTGGTGGCTATGATGGCTTGTTTTTGAGCGCTGGCACGGTTTCGATTAAAGAAGAGAGAGAAATATATGGTGGACACTAGGAATGTAATAACCACAAGGGCAGAGTAGGGTAGAAAGGCCCCTTCAAACATTTTGAAGGAATCTCCGCCGATTATTCTAGACTAGTAGATGGATGATTGGACTCCCCCGGATGAACGTAGGGAATGAATCTGTGCGATATCAGTCGTCAAAAAGATTGACTTTCTGTCTAAGCTGTGGTTTTTGGCGTAGGTGGTGTTTCTTGTGATAATGACTTGTTCTCTGCTGCCCTAGGCCTGCGTCCTGGTGCTACTCCCTTATAGTAACAGAAATCTAATAGCAGGGTGTTGTCTGAAGGATCGAGTGTTACACCAACTAGCCACGAAGATTTATCCTCAACTATGTCGACGCTAGGATTTGTCAACAAGTAAAGTGTCTGTAGCCTTTTCCTTTGAGCCTTGGGAAATGTCGGACAAGTCCGTGATCACTCATAGGATGCCTTCTTATAGCTCTTCAACGCTAAGCAAGCCTGAATTCTATATCCTCGCACAGATCTATGCTGTCTGTTTTTGATATTGGCAACTATTCTATGGCAATGGCGGTTGCTGTCTGCGGGGCGAGAACACGGTTAGCTAACAGCCGTTACATGCGATGAAAGAAGGCAAGAGTCATAAGAAAGCTGAATGAGAAACCTGAGATACTTGCATGAATCCGTCCATTTCCACTTGCTCTCAAAATTTAGGAAGATTGTTGCCAGGTAGTCGTCCGTTGTCTATTGCTGTTGTCAAGGCGGGGCAACTATCTATCGCTCATGCTTTCTTTTTTTCTATGGTTCACCGTCAGCAGTATCGGAATTCCACCAGATAGGAAAATGTGCAACGTGCAAGCAGAGAGGCAAACCATCCGGAAAAATATTCCATATCCTTTGTCCAATAGCCTGCCTTCGTCGTATTTTAACCCTTCCTGTAGCAATCTAACCACTTCCGTTAATCCCAGAGGGGCTCAATAATCCTTCTGACAGCCCCGTGAACAGATATGTATGCAAAACATGTACCTTGCTTGCCGTCACTCTCAGATCCCAATTCAGATCGGAACTGATAGCGCGGGCGGAAAAGACTTGCGCGCATGTGAGGAGACGAGGGATTTGTTTTCCTAATCAGGCATGTAGCTCCCTGGCTTGTGTCTCTCCGCTTGACGGGCCAAGAGCAGACGCGATAAAAAAAGCCCAAAGACACGCGAAATCCTTTAACAGAGATATTCTAGCACCAGAATTCATATGGGCTTATATAACGTGATAATTCTACTGTGACAGAGGTTAGAATGCGGTCTTTCGCGTCTCTTATCGATAAGAACCTGGTATCGATAGTACCAGCGCCGGGGTTCGTGGTCCCACCCGCAGGGAAACGACAGGGTCCCGACAACGTCTACTCTAAGCCGGAGAACCCCATACAAATTGAAGTGGGTATACACGAGATGAAACCTCACGCAAATCGCTCCACTGTAAAGTACTCGTCGGCCCGTACTTCCTGTACTACATGTATCCATCTCGATGCCGAGCATAAAGTCTCCGTGGATACAAACATGTTCGGATCGGGAGAAAGTGCCAAGTTTACTCGAAGAAGCGTTGACGGATCACGGAAAACCGCTTCATCTATATATGGATATACGTTTTTAATAATATTATGTCTTCGGTGAACGAGGCTACAGTTGGCCTCGATCATGTACCTGCTTTCTGCCGGATCTAACTCCATAGGAGCTGAGAGTTTCATGTAATTCATTAGACCAAACGCCTAGACCCTACCACCTGCAGCTTGCCGTAACCCGAACTACCACGATCCACTCGCGATTGATTAATCAACCCTGGCCCAATAGGGTAGCAAGCGAATGAGCGTTTAATAGGAAATTGCTCAATTAGACTTTGCCTGTAGATGGATGTTTTAATTCTGGTGCGTCTAGGCGCTGTTGTGAGTGTGGATATCGTAGGACTGCTTAATAAAAGCAAGCTCTGTGTCATATGTTATGTACTTGTAAGAACAGCCAGCTACCGTAATAACTCGGAAACTTTGGTAGCGCACTTCCAGGAATCCAACTTAGATTGGTCTATGGATAACCTGAAATCGGCTTAGACGCGCCGCTTTATCTCCAAGAAATTCCTCCGCGTGTTAGTGGCAAGTTTAATATCCCAGCAAACGCAGCCCAGTTTTTCGGGGGTTTGCGGTACGCCAAAGCCTAGTAATAGCTATTAGTCTCACAAACCCAAGGTACAGGCACATGCTTGCGGTGGCTTGGAAGGCTCTCCCAGCGCCAATGGCTTATATACTCGAGTGAGATATCATGATCGAACCTATAGCTTTTTCAGCGGCCACGCGTGGTACCCCGAGAGAGGCGTGTCTATCCGCTTTCAAGCGTGATAGCATAATTATATTGACAAATCCACATTCAATCGCTGTAACTCGTTATTTGAAGCCTGAGGAATACTATTTATATAGCCTATTTTAGTGACAGCGAATGAGAGAGCAGCAACGATCATAGCTACATGTATATACCATACTTAAATTCCCACGAATAGCTGCATGTAGCTAGGGCATATGTATATGCAGTTAGATCAGTCGGCATAGCCACCCACAACTTTCTTCCGCAGCACTAAAACCCAATGTCTCTTCAGCCTACTCGATACGTGCTTTGTTCCGCCTGATCTCTCGTTTAGGGTATTGGCGAGTGCTCCCCACTCTAACTTCTCTGTCGCGAGGTCGAAGATAATCTCGATTTCAGCTTTGGTCATAATAGTGCACTTTCGTCCACTATTTTCCCCCGCCTTGTTAACTACGGCATCTGAAGATGTGATGGAATCGTCCCCTTCAGCGGATTCTTTGCTAGGATTCTTTGCCGATTGTTTAGTTGCACGTTTTGGTATGGGGCTGGGTGATTTCTGTGGCATTTGAAGCATGTTAGATACGGGGCCTAATCGTATGTTACGCCGCATATATGACTGACACGTATATACACGGAGATAAGACAAAGTCAGAACTTGCCTTTGAGTTAGTCGTATTGGTGGCCTTTTTCTTTCTTCCCTTCCCTTTGGGGGTTTCATCCATTTCTTCATCTTCTTTACCATCCCTATCTTCTAAATCTTCGCTGCTAGTCATATTTTTACCTTTTGGGGTCGGACCTACATGTCTATCTCCCTCTTCTTCTCCTGCCTTTTCTCTTATTGCTTTTGACGAATGTCCCTTGGTTTTTTTTGGTGGTTTAGGGGCGGCTCCGCCCCGTGCTTTCTCGGCTGCGCTTTGTTTCTTTTGTTTCTTGCTGGGTGGAGATGGCGCACGTGGCGAGGTTCGTTGTGATTTTATCTATAAATATATTACGTAAACTAGGCCTTTACGATCTGCATTTAGAGGCGATAAAGGCTGTAGTTTACCTTTGGAGTTTCCAGTGCTGAATCCTCACCACCTGAATTGCCACCAAGATCGATATCCCCTTCCACTTCTGATCCTGACTTTGTGGATTCTTCGGAGTCGCTTTCATCTTCTTCCCACTTTCGCTTTGCCGGTTCGACCTCAGCCTTTGTCAATATATCATCGATTTTCTTTACCTCTTTAGAGTCAAGATTTTGCGCCTTTTCTTGCTCTTCTGTCTTGTTCATCTTATCTGGTATCTGGCCTTTTGAGTCTTCCGATAGAGCGTCTCCCTGTTTAGAGCTCATCTTGGGCATAGGTTGAGCGGCAGGTCTCTTGATGGTGACGGCTTCTTTCTAGATATAGTGAAGATTTTAGCTTTGATTTGAAAATATAATCCCAATCGGTGGGTATAGACTAAACTCAATGTTATCAGAGGAACTGTATAAGACAGGACATGAGAGAGGACTAATGTTCATATCTATTTAGTAGGACGGGTATTAAAGGCTTTCAAGTGAAGAAGTCAGTATGTTATACTAGGTTGAGTTGTTGCTCTTGCCTTCTCGAAGGCTGGAGAAGTAAGAAGTTGTAAATACATATATGGATCCTTTCATGGAATCTTTTTGCAGGATCAGATAGATCCATGTATACTCCCGCCTTGTCTGTTGCTATTTCACTAGTAAGCGGTAGTATAGAGTTAACCGTTACCAAAAATTAGTGACAAGATCTAGCTACTAGAGCACAGAACACAGCAAATATCAGAAAGCGCGTTCGCGGGATTAGTGATTAACAACGCCCCTAAGATACCGTATTTCTGAAGCTCAAAGGCTAGGCCGCAGGATACGCACACAATATCAATAACACTGACCACAGGAACACAATAATACCTCAGGCTAGGAACAAGGTATTATCTATTATTATTTATTTCTTCATTAGGCACACTCAACGCGTAGACTATGGAGCTAGGAACAAGGTAGATACGCGACGATTATCTCACGCGACTCCATAAAAATCTTCACTAAAGCTTTATTGATCTTTACTAAAGTGTGGTTTCAGGCTCTGCGTGTAGGGCACTACACTATACATACATGTGCTCTTCGAGAAGCTTCGAGATTACTCGCAAGTGCCACCCGGAATCATGCAATCATGATATTTGTAATCTGGAACTTCAGGGTATATAGATTCGCCACATATGTACATGAACAAACTCATGCGATATTTTAATACCGTGAAAACTCGAGAAATTGGGTGGTGCTGTTCCAAGGTATTAACCTCGCCATTAGCCCGTGAATTTTTTTTTTTAGAGATCAAGGGGTATGTCTACATATGTTGATCTCAGATTTTTCCTAAATCAATCTAAGTTAGATCTAGGAAAGTGCACTACCCATTAATTTCTCAAGTTTTTACGACACTTACTACGCTTTGGGGGGTGATCCGATCCCACATCGACCCAACACACGGGTTGCTACCACAATAAATCACTCGAAGCACTTACTAGTGGGGGCTGACTAATTGCCACCCCACCTTTCAGCCTCAGCCTCACTCAACCTCTGTCGAACAGCTTCATCAACTTCATCGTCAGAATCCTCATCTAGAGAATATGGCTTCCCAAAATGAATTTCCTCCTAATCTGCCAGAGCTCCTCGTTAATCTCAATTCTCTGCTCTCCAACCCCTCAGAAACGGAGCTCGATGTTCGTCTAGTTGAGACCTTCACAGCTCAACTAACCGGTCTGTTTCTCAGGATCACATCTATTACTGCCCTTTGTTAACAGTTAAAAAACGATAGAGCAACATCTTAGGCCTTTACTTCCAACTCTCGCTCCGTTGATCTCGTCTACGCTTTTTGTACTTAGGCAGGATCCAGCGCCTTTAACGAATCTCCTCCTCCACCTTCTTTCCGCAACCTCATTCTCTGAGATCCTCCCTTTGGCTGAGCAATCAACTATTCTCCAGACTCTATCTGCCCCTTCACCACCGATCCAACAACTAGGGTTATCTATTCTCCAGAAGGCAGCCTCTACAGCTTCGGACACTAGCATCGTTGCTTCCTGGAGTGACGTCATCAAGAAACTTATCGAAGTGCTACTATTGAGTGAAGATATTGGTGTCGCGTCAAAAGCCGCCGATGTCCTAGTTGGGCTATTATCGGTCGATTTCCATGAGAATGTGGGGAAAGGGCTACTATGGCGACGGGTGTTAGAGGATAAGGGCGTTTACGAGGTATTTTTCAGGATTTGTTCCTGGAGTGGGGATGAGCTGCATGGAGGAAAAAAATCGAAGACTCAAGCACAAGGAAGGTTATTGGGGTTTGTTGCAAGACTTGCGGCATTAGATTTTGATGCCGTCACGACGTTACCAGAGGTTGACTCGAAATACACGGCGGATAAAAACTGCCAAGGACTGCTAGAATTCGCTGCGAAATATACAGTCAACATCGATGAGGATGTCATTATGCATATGATCCTACTGGATTTCTACACTTTGCTGTTACAAGAAACCGGTACTACCCCTGAGGTATCGTCAAAAGCCCTAAACTATCTCCAGACCTCTGGGCTTCATGGATCTACCGTAGGCAGATACCTTGCTCCCGAGGCATATTCAAACGATATGATCGACCAGCAATTCTTAGAATCTAAGGCAGCTGAATATATCGCTACTTTTATCCGCCTACATCCCATACAGCTCCTATCTTCGCCCGCACCTGCGATTCCCAACAATCGAAGCTCGAAAAGACGAAAAACCTCGGAGCCATCTCCCCCAACCCTAGGGAAATCTCTAGTAGATGTCCTTCTTGAGAGGATCCAATTCATACTTGAGGACAATCGTCATAACCCCCACGCTCCCTCCCTGGATATTCTCTCATCTCTTCCGACCTCCGTACTCACAAGCGATGCTGGAAAACGTGTGGCTGCTCTGATACCCATTTCCCCGCCATTTCCAGAATACATTAACGCTCTATCCAACATTCTCTCCAAGCCCGGAAGCGGTTGCTCCCTTTATGATCACTACCATTCCATCCATCCAGAAATGTGGAAAAAAATTACTTCTTATGCTTCTACGCTCGCACTTCGCGATGTAGTCCTCTCGTGTATGCGTCTTATTGAAAATCTTACGATCGCACAAGACTCGACTGGTGCATATTGGGGAATTAAGGAAGTTGTTAATACTCCTGGGGTGATGTCATTTTTAATCACTCCACCGCAGAGATTTGCAGGAGCAGCAAGAGATCCGACGAGTACGGCTTATACTGTTGCGGTGAGAAAACTGGAAATTTTAGAGACGGTGTTGAGGGTACTTATGAGAGCAGGCGATGAGGTTCCAGGCGGTGAAGGATGGAAAGTTGTTGTTGAAGAGAGGATAAAAGTTGGTTTGTGGGGAAATGCTGCAGGTGGGGAGGTAGCCACTATGGAGATGTAGTGGAATCTCTTGGAAAGAATTTAGGCACTGCGACGGTTTCTTTCTTTGATTTTCTCTTGTATCCTTAGCATCAATAGCACGAGCATTCGTTCATTAATGAAGTCGCTAATTCTCATATTACTTCACTCTAGCCTATGTAACTTTTCTTAGGGAGTTACCCTAGAATTCTCCCTCGCAAGAATAATACATTCTGTGTAATTTACAATGCTATTGATACCACCATCTCGACAGATAGCATTTCTAGGATAACTCATCTCTTTCACTGAGTACTGTCTTTACCTCTATCAAAGTAATACTTTCCCAGCGCGCGTCGTGGGTACATCTGTTTTTCTTACTACTACAGGCCTAGTTAGAAAAATGCCCCCTATTTTTAGAGTTTTCTACCGTATCCCGAATACTATTGTCGCCTGTAATGTTGAAGTTGAGTGCATGTTCCACATGCACGAATGTTTTAGTGGTATAAACTTTAAAAAAACTCGGGGTTTAAAGAAAATCGAGTGATATATTGTGATTCAATATGACGAAAGAATATCCAGGTTCATCACTCGAAGCTTCAGCAACACTACAAGGCGATTGAGTAGAGTGATGTAGATATCTTATCATGCGTCGAGATTAAAAGCCACAAATTGGGCGTCTATACTGCTTTAAAAATACCATGCTGTCGTAGAGACTTAGGATAGGAAACACTGTGCATAGTCCCTTAAACGATACTTGTCCGTATTTTGCGGAATTGAAGGGATCGAGTGCGAGCCCCATAGGAAGATCTGCGTTTTTGAGCCTAGCACTTAAGTTAGAGGTAAGGTTTGTTCTCGACACTCTTGGTTATTCGCACTTGGACAGCGGTGCTAAGGGCGATAGATGGGCATATCTGTGCAACGGCAGACGATGAAGATTCAGCGAAGTGGATAAAAGGAGTAAAACAAAAAAAAAAGCTTCCTGTATTGTGTCAATTAGCAAGGCAGCTGACGCTCGTAGAGACATCACTCTCAACTATAGCGTCTCACTCACAGCTCGAGACGAATTTATTTTTGGCAGCATGTTCGCAGCTTGCGATGAGTACCATATGCAGGCTTCGCGGATTAAACCCTTATTTGAGTGCTTCCGATCGTCAACGAGTTGGGAGGACGCCAGTTTTTTTTTGTGCATCCTCGGGGTCGCTCTACGAGCAACCTCTGTAAGTGCAAAGCGCCGCCTCGTATAAGCCCTCTGGTCGAGACGTAAATTCGTATCCTTTAACTGCAGACGGTAATATTATCCAGCTCGGGACTGGCCTTATGCGAGAAGTAAGATTACCACATGGGTTTGTCGATTGTTGTGATGTCCTTTAGAAAACGCATTGCGATTTCATTGGAGTCGCGGGGGAGGCTGCTGCATACGCATGTGTCTAAGACAGCCTACTAGTATAACCTTGGCCGTTTTGGTACTGAAATTTCTCGTAAAGGGTGGTCTCGGTACTGCACGCGTTGTAGGGTATATAATAGTATACGGTATATTTATCCCGTTTCTTCGCTTACGTGTACATTCTAGTAGTCACTAACTTGGTGAGACGACTAAGTTGGGATAATGTAGCCCCGTGTATTCGACAACCACCAAACAGAATTCTAGGATGGGATATGTGTTAGCTGTATTTGAGTAAATATTGTATTATTTGATGGGATTTTTTTCGGCGCTAGCAAAGACTTACATAGGTAAAAAGCAAGAAAAACGGTCAGTTAAACCGCCTTAGTGATAGCATTTACTCTCTTTATACTAGCGTCACAACGAATTTTATCAAATAATACGGTATGACACTTGTGCAGTAATCCAAGGACTAAGCCCACGATCAGTAATATGCATTATTGACATTGCACTGAGTCCTGTTACTCATGATTGTTCCCCGCCCAATAGAATGTTTCCCTGGTAAACAGCTTTCAGTGTTTGTGCTTCGGAAGACATCGCCATCGGGCTTTTGAGTCACTACCTCGTTAGGTCACTGGTTAAATGATGCTCAAGGCTCCATCAATAGCCGGTGCTCATATATACCATATATAATCCCCAAATACGACAGGCCTGCCCCGAGCTAAGCCTAATATATCACTATGTGCCCAGTCAAATGTTTGGGATTTGCATGAGCATATCATTCCTGTGGTTTTCTCGAGAGATTTATTGACTGGTATAATACCGATAATTTGGCCACATTTTGCACCATATCAGGCTTAGCTTGGGGCAAGTGCAGGTCGTATTTAAGGAGTGCGTGCGGTATGTGGGAATGCGGTGTAGATCGTCAATGACTAGAAACCCAAGCCAGCGCTAGATACATAATATATCGAAATCAGGCAGTATTAAATTTACTTAGTAGCGAGAAGCTGGGTACACTATTGAATGCCATAGCTACATGTGAGTGACGTTCAGCGAAAATGTCCCATAACCGCCAAGATAGTTATAGTGAATTTTCGCTGAATGACACTCATGTAGTCTTGGATATATGCACGTGCAAAGAGGTGTAATATGTAGTAAGCTCATATCGCAGAGGTACATGTAATTCAGTATACTGAGAATTTGCATTCCACATTTTTACAGCAACCAGTTTCAGCAGTATACCTATACTGTTCCTTGATTTAATTCCACTCACAGTGTGTGCAGTTGCGTCCAACAAGTCTCTGCGGTTTTCGAAGTATCGCAATACAACCAGGCGATGGCAAACCTTCTTTAAAAATAAAGTAGGATTTTACTCTACCTTTATTACTACTTAAATAAATCGTATATGTATTCAACTGTCATATTTTTTTCCTCAATTGAATATTTTGGTTGATTGAATTCTGCCAATTAATCTCAAGCCCGTTGTGTCGTGGTACTTCAAAAATCGCAGGGTCTTGTTGGCCGACGCAACTGTACAGCCGTGTAAGAAAAGTCCTGGCACCCCCGCCTCGCTTCGTGACAACCACCACCACCAACTCTCCAGACCTGAATCCGATTGAGAATGCTTGGCATATCTTGAAGACTAGGCTTCGAAAACGGTTTACAAATAGTGAGAAGAGACTTCATTCTGCAGATGAATTGTGGGGGGCAATAAGAGGAATGGGATGAAATTGATCAAGATGTTTTGGATGATTTGGTAGATAGTATGCATCAATGTGTTGAGAGTGTTATTGCTGTAGGGGGTAGCCATACAAAGTGGTAAATGATATATTAGTATGTCAAAATTTAAATGTATATATCTTTTTTTTTATCTACTATTTTTTGGCGTGCTGTGTAGCCATAGTGGTGGTTGTCAGAAGCAAGGTGGGAGTGCCAGGACTTTTCTTACACGGCTGTACAGTCGTGTAAGAAAAGTCTTGACACCCCACCTAACTAGCGAGACAGCCACTGGGGTGTCAAGACTTTCCTTACACGACTGTACATCCTTTAAGCTTATCATTGGACCAATACGCGTCCCTAGGTTGGGGGTCCGGTGGTTCTCTTGACATTGTGGTCGCCATCTCGCTACACATCGGCAAAAGCACCCTGGGGAATTACATATAACATCTTCGATGGGATCGTCGTGCGAAAGCTTACTTCGATAAAAATCTGGGATATCAGATTTCTAGTAAATGCCGTATACATTGCTGTGGGGAGGATCCTAAGACGGGCGGGTGACTAGACGGCACGTTGGCGATCCTTACACGCTCTATGCATCAAAGACATCATCCAGCAGCAACTCTAGCCAAGACGATACCTGCTTCACTATGATCTACTTCGCATACACGAGGCTTTCAATCACCTCGAAGAATATGTACAGGCTTTTAATTTCCCATTCTAGGAACTCTCATGCTCACGGAACTAGAAGCGAGCTAGAACGGAATATCAAGACTAGGGAATTGGTCAACCCTGATAACCAGGAAGGAATACCTACCATCGGTAGATTTGCCTGTGCAATACGATTTCCTAACAGTGTTATCTGAAATCAACATAACCATGGGATAGGTAATCGGCTGTATCTATTCTAAAAATGATCGGATTGGTTTCTTTCCGTAGAATCTTGGGTACATGATTCCTTACATTATCGGAAGTGTCCCATACAATGGGATCCGCCTCTGCCGATGCCACTGTGCCGAAGGCGAACGTTAGATTTCTTCGGCCCAGATCGTCGATCAAGTGGCGTTTAACTCGCCCATCCGAACACGTGTGTAACCGATGGCCTAGAATCTCAGGAATCCAGGTATCACGTTGGTCTTACAGAACAGAGGACCCAACATTCATTCATGCATAAGGGGTTTCCGTCTTGGGGATGTTGATAAAAAGCAAAAGCTATATAAGGTATGCCCACTTCCCAGAGCCTGCTTTCTCCATCGTCCAACGTTTTTATCGTTTTCGTCCCTTTGCATCACCATGTTGCTACTGCAAAGCACGCAACCCCTTCTCGGAGGGTGGGATCTGTTTGAAACAGTGGGGATTTTAGTTGTCTTGGCGCTAGCTCTTACTTTCGTCTACCTGGTGGTTAAGAACCGTTATTTCCATCCTCTCAGAAACTTTCCTGGACCGTTTCTGGCTAGCATATCACAAGTGTATAGTGTCAGGGCAGCCATGACTGAAAAGGAGCATATCATAATTGAGGGACTTCACAAGAAATACGGTTAATCCTCTCTCACGTTTGCTATTACCAACGCAAGAATCCAAACAGCTAATGAGCTACATCTCCATCTAGGCCCAATCGTCAGATATCAACCAAACTTTTTACTATTCGCAGATCCAAAGATGATCCCAGTGATTTACAACAGACATGCAGACAAAACTGAATTCAATCGGGTAAATATACCTGGCGAAACACCAAGCGTAGTTCTTATGATTGACCATAGAGCACACGCTGCGAGCAGGAGGAGGATTGCCGGTCCTGTAAGAAAGCCCCTTCAATCAATTTTTTGGAGGCGTGAACAATTCGGTTGGTCACTATAATATCGGAATAGTCGATTCGATCGATTAGTGATACATAAACTAATCCCACCAAATCCTATAGTATAGCATGTCTGCCGCTAGAGGAGTAGAGTCAATGATCGACGACCGGATTATTGAGTTTAAGGAAATACTAACGAAAAGGTTCGCTGAAACGGGGAATAAACTGGATTTTGCAGAATGGGCCCAGTATGACTATCCCCGAGTCTCCAATTCAAGCACATAGACTCTAGCTCTAACAAAACGATAATTTTTAGGTTCTTTGCTTACGATGGTAATCTTCATCGCCCATCTACTTTTTGCATCGTAGTTAACTCCCCACGCTAGTTATCAGTGGAATTGCTTTTGGAAAAGTATTCGGTTTTATGAAAACAGCATCCGATGTTGGTACCTTGATCGGCTCATTACATTCAGGGCTAAAGATCCTGGGCATAATGGCCCGCTGGGATAACTTGAAAAAACTCTTTCGACATCGTTTAGTCCAGCGGTGGCTAATTCCTAACCTTGATAAGACTATTGGCATTGGGCGATTATGTGCGGTAAATATTGACTTCTACCATTCATTCTCACTGCCGACGAAGGGCAAAAGTGCTGAAGAAATTTGGTTAAACTAGGAACGCGATTCATTGCTTAATGAGAGGATAGAGCTTGGTTTAAATACAGGTGACAGAGCAGATCTTATGCAACAGTGGGTTTTTCTTTCTTCAAATTTATTTCTATTTGAGTTTCTGAACGCTGACTACGGTATCCTAGTTTTCTAAACGCCAAAAATGCAGATGGATCTCCCATGCCACTTTCAGATGTTAAGGCTGAGCTCCTTTTGATTATGTACGTGTGACAAAAATACCTATATTCACTCAGATAAAGGTTCTAATACTTGCTCTCGCCACCTAGGAGCGCGGGTTCTGATACCACCGCAGCAACCCTTCGAGGTCTCCTTCTAAGTGTTCTCAAAACCCCAGGATGCTATGAAATACTCGTGGCAGAAATCGATGCTTTCGTTAAATCAAAAGGCCCAGAATTCTCAATAATCACTTACGACGAATCCTTATCGCTTAAGTACATGACAGCGTGCATTAAGGAATCTATGCGTTTCTCGCCAGCCACCCCAACCATCCTTCCCCGGGCGGCACAGAAAGGAGGATTGACTCTCAGCGACGGAAGACACATCCCGGAGGGCACTAGCTTGTCTGCAAATTCACACGTAACTCAACGGAACAAAGAACTATACGGCGAAGACGCAGATATTTTCAACCCTAGTAGATGGCTTGAGAATGATAAAAAGAATATTGCTATGGAGAAATATGATTTGCATTTTGGTGCTGGCACAAGGGTCTGCTTGGGGAAGCATATTGCACTTTTAGAAGTATGGAAAGCAACTTTCGAGGTCAGTATTGCTTATGTTGGGTGCGTCTACGGTTGTGACTGTTACTAATGGGGATTGAATAATTGCAGTTTTTCCGAACGTTTAAACCCACTTTGATCGCGCCAGAGCAGGTAAAATTTAGGAATATTGGGTTACTAATCCACCACGATTTGTGGATTACTATTGAGAAACGAGGCTAGGCTTGGAAAAATATACATGTAGAAATGACACTTACGATAGATAAATGCTAAAAATGGTAGTTTGTGCTACCTGATTCGCTAGTTCCTTATAACTGTACACGTGTGGTTTTTCGGCAAGGGGTATAGAGTCTATTTACGTAGAAAGCCTAGTAGTCATAAGCTGATATCTATCGCGTTGAAGTGTTCTAAGAATTAATACCTCAGTAGAAGCTGAATGGGCGCGATGACACTATGTACAGAAGAAAATTGCATATTAGATATATGTAGTACTTGGAACTCGCTTGGGAGTCACTTATAAGCGTTAATTTCACGGACGGTCAAGTATAAACCGCTACTATACCATCGCCCTCCGTGCGAGCTAGCCCTAACAGCAAAGTATGCAGAATGAACTTAAGGTCGGTTTACCATCTAGCTAGGAAGATCTAAATTTGGATCCCAACATACAAGTAAATTGAGCTGCGGGCAGCTTGCTGGTTTGACGTATAGGCTATATGATCGGATTGAATCTCGGAAATATAAGTTAGAGAGCGCTATGCATTGACCAGCTAGCATGGTTCTTATACAGTTAACCTTCATTATTTTTCTGTTAGCTATAGATCTCGCACCCTGGAGTCAATATTATCATTAATAAATTTATAGGCACAGGACAGCGGGTAAACAGGATAGCTGGTATGAGGGAGATACTGAATGATATTGATGATGAAACTAAACTACCCCCACAACTCGTACTTAAGGAAAAACGATACCAGTACTGTTGCCTTAGTACTATGATCCCCCACATACTATTCTACCCAACTCGAGATAACATTCTATCCGAGTTGGTTCTCAAGGCGAGGTTTATCTTCAAGCTCTCAGGTATCCCCAAGATGAGCAGTGCTACTTGAAGGGAAAACTACGCGACGAGAGTGTTTGCGAAATTCCACAGGCTCTACGAAGTGGTCAAGTATAGTGGACTTGAGAGCGGCGACAGCAAAAGGTTATGAGGTATAACCGAGGGTTGTATTGTGAAATACAGAAGTGTACAATAGAAGACGTTGCTTAAAGAAAGAAGAAGGAAAAGTACAACAAGAGGGGAAATCCCTTCGCTTATATACCACTTTCCAACTCGTTCGATGACAAAGACTTGACTCATTGCAACGGAGACCTAAAGAAACACAAGGAACGACAACGTAACACAATAACCTTGTAACCCTATACCTAACGAACCAACAAAAACAGTTATCCATGAAATTGGTACAACAAACTACCCGCACCGGAGTATTGTGCAACCGATCACATGATACACATGTGAGTCCTATTTTAACAATCATCTCATGTTTCCACCAAATAGAAAATAAACAGGAAGGAAGCTTCTACTTATGCATGTATTAAACAATAGTAACACCAAAGTATAGAAATATTGATAAGTAAAAGCTGAGAAAGAAACGTAACTCTTGGAATATAATTCCCTCGCTAGATATACAGAACAACTGATCATAAAGGAGGCGAAGTAGTTAAGAAACTATTGATGTGATTTTCACCTAACACCTAGGCCCCACTGCACTAGAAGATGAGGTAATTAGAAGCTCACAAATTCAATAGAATCAACTCTCTTGTCACATCTAGGAGTTTATCCGCTTCACTAAAGTCAAATAATGACCATTCCTGCTTATCGCTATCATCAATATCATTGCCAAGGCAGAAGGTTATAGTATTGTGGTGATTCATGGTAAACAAAAGGATACCACACTGTTGCCGTTTCTCCCATTCTAGTTTATCAGCTTCTAGTAAATCTCCCTGACACGAAAGACATTAGCTGTTAATTTGGCAAGTCAGCATACTCAATACACATCTATAGCATGAATGACCTCTTACCTCCATATCTTATCGAACTTCCAGGAATGCGCTCTCAATCTCACCATCCCAAATACTTCTGTTCAATATATGACTACAGTACACCCAAAAATCATCCTCCCATTCAGGGAGATAGGCTTCAAACAATTCTCTAGGTCTTTGATAAGTTTATGCCACAAGTACCTTTCAGAGTACATTCGAAGGGATCCCCTGGACAGTTGATACCAAGTGGAAAAGATATCTGCCATCCCCGGGAGCTCTCTTTACTCTAAGAGTTCCGGGCCAAAGCTTAACAGAACAACTAATATCTGTTTTTGTAACAACCTGATCCCAAGCAGTCAACCACACATCAACGATTTAATCGCTACAAGTGCAGGACTGAAATGTAATACTCTTGGTTAGCAGGATTATCTTCTAGTCCAATTGAATTTGGGATCTCACTCGAATCTCTCAGTAGTCTTCTGGGCGGAATTCTGACCACGAGCTAGAGGTAATCGGTACCATAACCGTATCATAGCTATTGCCTGACATAAAGCTCTCGGTGAATTCAAGAGCTTTCATGGCAGCGAAGTTTTGGCTCTGGTAGAGTAGGCTAGGAGGATCCATCAGGCCACGTTAACAAGATCGGCTCATTGTATGATTTAAAGGATACAATTGATACTCTGTTATGCATATGGCTAACATTTCCAGGAGGCTGTGGCTGTGGCCTGTCCTCTATTGAAACCATATCTGTGCTACCCAACTGCACAAGGGTATCTGATAAGTAGAGAATTTCTACACAGCTTCCTCCAAGCCTGCTGGTGGTAGATACCAGTTACAGATGGAAAAACTATCTTTAGTCAGACCTCACTTAATTTCATGGATGGTTGTTAGGCGCCTAATGGATGGTAGGGATGTTCGATCGTGTTGATCTGTTATTTTGTTCGATATGTTTTGGTTTCCGTTACAATGAGTCATGCGTTTGTCATCAAAAGAGATGGATCATGGGTATATAAGCGAAGGGTTTTCCCCTCTTGTTGTACTTTTCTTTCTTCTCTCTTTAAGAACGTCTTCTATCGTACACTCTTGTATTTTACAATACAAACCTCTTATACCTCATAACCTTACGCTGTCGCCGTCCTCAAGTCATCTATACTTGAACACTCCGTAGAGCCTGTGGAATCTCGTAAACACTCTCGTCGCTTAGTTTTCCTTCAAGTAGCACTGCTTATCTCGGGGATACCCGAGAGCTTGAAGATAAACCTCGCCCCTTGAGACTGAAGTACCGTACTATTTCGTCCTCTGAGAACAGGAAGTAAGGGGTGGACGGGTCCCGGTAAGTGAAGCGAAGTTAAATGTTGTGTAGTTCTAGTTCCCAGGATCCTATTGTTCTGGATCGAGCCCCACAATTGTATTCTAGTTAACTTACTTTGTGTTTTGTGCTTCCGAAGATCTCTGATTGTGGAGGGAGGTTGACGAATGCTGATGGATTGAGTAGGTGTTGGAATAAGGTGCTCTCACCTATAATACTATTGTGGCGGTACATTCGGAGTAACGCAGATGGATGTTTAGCCGACGGAGGATTTACTTTGTATTAGCCCGACGGGCATATTTCCTTGTGGTAACGAGATTGTTGAATGAAGAACAAGGAGTATTTAGTTGGGGGATTTCAGTAGTTAAATTAGTATCGAAAATAGTCATTTATTCACTACACTATCTTATAACGTTTTCAAAAGTAGGGCTGTTGTCGGGTGATGTTGAAGGAGAGATAAAAAAAAGATAAAACCTTTGGCGTGAATGGTACCGGCCTAGCTTCAGGGTCATGTGGTTGTTACTTTTGAATCTATCCACTCCAAAATATCCCATAAGAATAAGAATAGAGGATATCGTTATGATTTAGCCGGGAGTAACACGATCATAGAAGTTATGCTCAATTTCCAATATAATCTCGAAACGATCTTCGAGGTCGCAATCTGGTTTTGATTAGGATCTGAACGCTACAATATCTGCAATGATGCGCGCGTGTGAGGGACTGGAGGAAGCAGCATCCTTCTACTAAGTCGGGTGTGATAGAAATTTGTAGAATATTTACATATCTATTTAGTTAGGTGGAAATTTCCTGGCCTATGTATACAATTATTGGTGTAGTTTTACTCCTCCATCAGTAGCTATAGCCTCTTCGTGTTGCAATCAACCAGTCCTATTCAAGAGCTTCTAAGCTTCTAACTGTGACATACTGAAGCCCGTGGAAGAAATTCGACTATCCAATTGTAAATACTCGGGGTTAATCACTGTATATCACTCGGATTTGTAGTAATCACTGTTGAATGGTGCAGTAGAAAATGAATCATCCGCAGACCGAACACTAGCTCTTGGCTGACTCGAACAAGCGGCATATATGGGACTAGGGGGTAGGTGATTTCTTGGCGATTCATCCCGGTCTTATACAATTCGTTTGCATCCTCGTTGGTCTCTTGGATAACGACTAGCTAGGCGAGCAAGAGCCGGAGCACGAACCCGATATCTGCTCGCTCAACAAAATCCTCTTGCTAGTGCGCTCAAGCAGGGATCTAAACGGATTGAGTCTGATCACTTGAGATGCTTCTCCCCTGCGACGGGTTACCTATTTAAACGGCAGGGAGCGGCAGAAAAAATATAGAAAAGCGCGAGAAGGGGCATGGGGTACGTCGGCTCTTCGTCACAGAGATATATACGTAATTATATGTAGTTTCGATTCTAAGATCCAGTTCTATATCCCCGGAAATCGTGTCTGTATACAAGTAATTTGCGAGGCTGACAGCTACAAGACGCACGATTACAGGCTCGAACCACGCTGCTGGTAGCCCCAGCAGCCTATCTGATGCTCGCAGAGATGTCTACAAGAGTAACACGGAAAGCATTTTTGATTTTCATGATTTAGATATCGCGGCGAACCCTGCCTACATCTCCGATACCGTGTTTCTAGCTATGTGGTTTCCACCGACATCCGGGTATAGTACTAGTGTACTCATTACCATTTTACTCTGCGCGTTGCAGATCCGGCCTGTCCAATGCGGGTAGATCAGGAATGTGTCCCTATTAACGCCAGAAGCTGAGAATAATTGATAGTACGCGTGCAGCCTAATTCCATCCTTAAGGAAGAACTTTCGAAAGCGCCATGCACAGCGCCTGGACGTCACTGGAGATGTATCGGTAACGGGAATATTGATGTCCGACATAAGGCTGTGGGCCCCACTACTGGGGAATAAGCAAATAGGTGACTATCTTCATGCTTTATAATGCGCGTGAGATTCAGGGGCTTGAGGGTGCGTGTGCATGCAATACCGTATTTACTCGAAAAATTGGGTAGCGTATTCACTTCGCCACTAACCCGCGAAGGAATTTGTCAGAGATTGAGCGGCGTATCTAAGCCGATTTCGGGTCGTTTCTAAACTAATTTAAGTTAGATCCAAGAAAGCACGCCACCCAATTTTTCGAGTAAATACGGTATCTTAGACAAAATAGTTTACCAAGGGATCCGCTAAGGAGAAACCTGGCTGGCTGAATTAAGTTTGGTGCGACCTTCTTTTTTGATCCCAGGAGAATAGTTATTCGTTCTTATAAGAATTGATTTTATTGATATATGAGTGCAGTTGGTTGAGTCCATAGGGTTTTTGGATGACTGTAGTATCATCCCATATCTCACTCGAAGTGTGATTGTTATGGCGCCCTCTGCAATGTTCACCATGTAAGCTATACACGACCTACAAGGGACGCGCAAACAATTCGGCTTTGCTATCCGGCCTATGATATGCTGGTCTTCTATGCTGTATTCGACGAGTGATGGTGAGTGGTTTGACATCTTTTGTTTCTGCTTGGATTGCATCGTGTACTTGGGTATTTTATTTCTTTAACTCTGGGGCTTCTCAGCTGAATTATTCTAAGCTTGGCCCCTGGCTAATATACGTGCTGAAAGGCTAAGCTAAAAAAGCCCTGGAATAAAATATGTGTGCGTATGCAGTTGCGTTAAGGGAGCACAGCCTATTAGGTTCGATGGGATGCGTATGTAACTAGTCAAATATGTATGGAGTTGCCACGGTAGGCCAATAAATTGGGTCCTCTATCTACTCTATGCAATATTATTGCTATTTGTTTAAAGTATAGTTAGAACTATATATTTTTTGCACCTCACAACATAATTTTTCGGTTCCGCGTCTTGTCAAAAACTATTCTCGTAGCTAGCGATCTTCTGGGGAATGCTTCGGCTGCGACCGAACCTACCATGTGGCGAGATTGGGAATAATGAAAGTGGGGCTCCATGGAAAATGAGACATTGTCTCATACCAATGCCAGGGGCGCGATTTGCGAGTTCAGGTGTTGCTCGCTTAAGTTTTCTTGAACCTTAATAGGCATTTTGGTGGAACTCTGGGCTGCCGTTTGGTGGATTAAACCCTCCATAGGAAACAATACTAACTAAAAATGGCTTGGTGGAAGAGCGATCACCCCAATATCTAGCTTGTTTGGAGTTGGTGGCGTGCGAACGTGTGTCTTTCTACAAAAATACTTCCGATTTATAGGACCTGCCTCGCCTAAGCCCTAAATGCCCTCAATGCGCCTAAACTTCAAGTACCGTAGAAACTCGAAAAATTCGGCATCTCCGTGCAGGGGGTTTTGAGCTCGTCGCTCACTTGTAAAGGAAATTCCTGAGGCTTAAGCAAGATCTTGAGGCGTCAGCGAGAGCTGTCTAAGCCTATTTTAGGAAGTATTTAAACCAATCTGAGCTAGACCGAGGTGGCGTTGGGTAACGGAGATACCGAGTTTTTCGAGTTTCTACGGTTTTAGATTATGCCATTTCACGATCGATAATGGCCTTACGACTGTTAATGGCTGCAGTACCTAGTTCAGTTAACCCAGCTGGATCTGTGCTACGCACCAGAGCTCCGGCGTCTCGCCATATCCGAGACCAAAACATCGGAATCCGCTAGCACACGGGAGAAAAAGCTAGGTAGAAAACGAAGTCTTCCTTCTCTATTGATATAAAGGTTCGTAGATCCTTTAAATTCAATCTTGGGATTTCCTTCTCGCCCTTCTTCGTTTTTCGATCTTTTCCCGATTTTTATCGGGGTCCATTCCTTGCCAATTTCCTTTTGTGGTAGAAAAATAACTTTATTTCAGTATGCGTAGTGGTATTGTCATTCTTTCTGTCTTTGCGGCCTCTACTTTAGCATATCTAGGACCACCGGGAAATGCTAAAAGACACGACAGGGAGCCAGACGCACACCCGTTCCCAGGAAACTGTGAATGGTCTTATCAGGGTTGTTGGAACGATTCTGCGAACGGAAGGGTTTTGAGGAATATCAGATACTACGATGATGATATGACTGTGGAGAAGTGTCTGGCTCGTTGTAAAGATTATAAATACTCGTTGGTTGAGAATCATAGGTGAGCGTTATCACATATGAGAGGGATAATTTGGCCCAGGTGCTGACGACGAATTTAGGGAGTGCTACTGTGGAGATGTCCTTAGCCCTCGTGGTGGACCAGCCCGTGAGGATGAGTGTCAATCCCCTTGCTATGGCGATGAACATCAACAATGTGGCGGACGTTCGAGGTATTCCTTAGCCCGTGGACTACTAACCAGCACTTAGCAATGCTAAACATTCTTTATTATATAATAGTGGGAATCTTTATAAGAAAAACTACGATACTTCGGACTGTCATAAGCTTTCGTCAATCTCTACTAAGACTTCGTCAACATCAACCAAAACTTCGTCAACATCAACCAAGGTTTCTTCACCTTCGACAACGCCCGTTGCCCCTACGTGTGGAACAGTAACAGTCACACTGCCAGGTCCTGCCACCACCGTCACTCTACCTGGAAACCCCGTGACCATTACCGGTACTACCACAGTAACCACAACTTCACTAGGCAGCAACTCTTATTTGACAGCAACAGCAACGACTACTGTAACATTACCTGCTAATGATGTTACCACGGTCACTGTACCCACTACTATTACGATTCCAGGCAACGACTATAGTTTCACGGCCACCAATTTTCAGACCGTGGCCCTTCCTGGAAACGACGTTACCGTTACTATACCCGGAGACGACGTTACAGTAACTGTACCCACTACAGTCACAATTCTAGGTAGCAACTACAATTTCACCACGACTAATGTTCAGACTGTGACTTTACCTGGAAACGATATCACCACTACGATCACGATTCCAGGTAACAACTATAGTTTTACGGCTACCGATATCCGGACCGTTACTATCCCTGGAAACGACGTTACAGTAACGGTACCCACTACAATCACAATCCCAGGCACCAATTATAACTTCACTGCTACCAACGTCCAGACTGTGACTTTGCCTGGTAACGATATCACCACCACGATTACCTCGGTCCTTCCTGGTAATAATTACAATTTCACCGCGATCCAGACAACAACGAGTACCATCACCCTACCAGGCAATGACATTACTATCACTATCCCTGGAGATGGTATTACGGTTACGGTTCCTACGACTGTGACTCTGCCTGCACTTACGGTAACTTCGGTTGTTCTTGGAAATATTTATAGTTTTACGGATACGCAGCTGGCCACGGTTACGATTCCTACAACTGTGACGTTGCCCGGTGAAGATATCACGGTTACTGTGCCTACGACTGTGGCTCTGCCTGCCCTTACGATCACCTCAGTTGTGCCTGGAAACAATTTTAGTTTCACGGATACTCAATTGGCAACGGTTACGGTTCCTGCAACTGTGACTCCACCTGGTGAAGATATTACTGTTACAGTTCCCACGACCGTAACCCTACCTGGCGAGGATATCACCGTTTCTGTACCCACGACGGTTACTTTACCAGCTGATTCTATTACCATTACCAATACTGCCACTTCTACCGTCACCGATACTGCTACAGTGACTGAGACATCAACATCCACTACGACAACCACTGCCTCGGCCAGCACAGTCACTGACACGACTACGGCAACCGCAACTTCTCTCTCCACCGTGACTGCCACCGAGACCCAGACCTTAACAGTCACAACCACCGCATTAACAACCTTGATTTCTACAGTTTCGGTTGCCAGGTACTAATCCCCCTCAACTTAAGTAACGCAGTCCTGACTAAACTAGTGCAACCCTCTAGTCCAACAACCCCCGCCAGCTGCCAATACACCTCCCCCATTGTCAACGGTGGCTTTGAAAGCGCCACTGACCAATCCTGGACCATCAGCTCCGGTTCCTCACCATTTGCAACCGTCTCCAACGTCGCTGCTGGCGCTCGCTCCGGTACCCGAAACATGCTAGTCCGATTTCCAAGAACCGCGCCTTCGTCCGCAGTCTCCGAGCTGACACAGACACTCACGGTTTGCGTCGGCACTAGCTATTCGCTTACTGGGTATATCAGGAGGCCACTATCGGCGAGCGGCTGCGTCACTACAGCATTGCTAGGAGACGTACCGTATGGTACTAGCAATCCGGGATCGAGCACAGGGTGGGTCGCGTTATCAGGTGGAGGCACGTTCACGGCAACGACGTCGAGCGTGACGTTGATGTTAAGGACGCTTTGTACGGGTACAGTGCCTGCGGGTAGTAATAAAGATATGTACCTTGATGATTTTGCACTTACGGCGATTTGAGGAGATTGGGAGGGGTGATTGTGGTGTTTAATGGATATCTCTTTTTTTGTGTTTCAATTGGTTACGGGGTGGATCGTGGGGTGTGACACGGTGTTGTTGGTAGAAGACTTGACCATAATAAACTGGCCTGGCTGGGCTGCATGTAGAGCGAGTGTCACAATTGATAGCTGTGACTTGAAGTTCACTTATTGTACAACCAGACATTTCCAACTTCAACCCCGAATCCTAACCAATAAGAGTACATATACTTGGTACTTATTGGTTGATCGTGTTCAGATCGAGCCAGTAGATCTTTGATAGTCGGGCTGGTTTTGGGGCAGATATTACTCCAATAGTACCGTGTTTCGGTAAAGTTCATGCTCGCTCGTACTACGCTATGGCGTGTTCTCTGGCCTTAATATCATAATGTCTTTCGTAACTGTCGTCTAGATTGCGTGCTTGGATGGTTTCTCCACCACCACCTTCGCGTCTCGACGGTCATCATCCATCCATCCATCCATACGACCATCCCGCTTCATCGCCTTCATAAATTCAGCAGATTTCTATTGCTTCTTAACTACCTACTATGTCCGGTTTTCCGACATTCGCTAACAAGATTATGGATGGTCCCAGTTCAAGAATGCTCGAAATTCCTCGTTTGGAGAGTGATGCAAGGTGTTATTTTCCCTGTACAGAAATAAACAAGACAGCTCTGTTAAACAATGATAGCAGATTAGAGAGGCTTGTAGTTATGTGGGTCTTTGTCATCTAATCACTTTATGCTAAGCAGAAATCGCATTAACGAGGACCAGATCCCAGCGCTAGGGTTGAGTGTATTTCTTTAGCCGTTGCCAAGACGCCTGTCAAACTAAGCAGATCATTCCACTGGCTGTTCCAGTTCAGACTTACTCTCGCAGTTGGAGGAATTGTCTACCGAAATGGTGGATCACGATTGTCTGGGACTCAAAAGCAATCATGTACAGATTTTTCGGATGAAAGCGTTTCGTCAGATCCTTGTTTTGGACGGCAAATCCCGGATCCCCGGATGGAAGTTTCCCCAGCGGAGTAAATAAATCCACTAGTAACGTGGACTCTAAGCTACGCACACCGAACGATGGAGGAGGCGCTCCCCCCTCCTC
Source organism: Gyromitra esculenta (assembly GCA_038503075.1). Classification (NCBI taxonomy): domain Eukaryota; kingdom Fungi; phylum Ascomycota; class Pezizomycetes; order Pezizales; family Discinaceae; genus Gyromitra; species Gyromitra esculenta. Next base: position 293,590 of record JBCAML010000020.1, on the reverse strand, counting down.
TCTCGGCCGATGAGCATAGTAATCGCTGATAAATAAGCTGGGTGCTTGGCTGGGGCTATCTCTACAGTGTCCTCTAGTCTGAGAAGCTTCACTCTCCTCTCTTGCACTCTACAGCATAGAATCTCTTGCACTGTTGACCATGGCCCACTCACGTCTTGTTGCGATGGCCGACTCCTCGGCCATAGCCACTTCCTCTACTACTACAGTTTTACCAGCGCTGTCGCAAAAAGGCGTCGGGCTGGAACTCCCGCTCAGCCCTCTCCCGAACAAGCCTAGGGCACCTGTGAGTCCTGTTCTCATCACTATTTGCTTGAGAGATATCCTTTTTTCGTGTTTAATGAAAAAACATGTTCCAAACGCCAAGAGACAGCTTGCTAATCAAAACCCTAGTCGTCCCCAAGATTATCAGCTGTCGGCAAATCTGTGGGCCAGCTTCTTCTCGCCGCCAAAGAGCTTCTTCCAATTCTCAATGCTTGGTCACATCAACGAGCTACTCTAGCAGAAGTCTCCGATATTTTCGTTCGTCTTGGGACTGAATACCAGCTATTGTGCCGTGCATTTACTGCGATAGGGGTGGAGACGTCGGATCTCGGGGATGTGCCACAAGAACTTAGAGTGGTGTTGGAGACCGTTATGAGCCTGCATCCCACTCCCCAAAATTTGGAGCTACATATATCAAAGATTAGAGAGATTATTACCAATCTTCTTCGTGGGCTTCACAAGAAGGAACGACTGATCCACTGGAGAAATAAATCGCATGGAGTACCCGTAACAATGGCACGAGAGGAAGGCGCGCCCGCTGATTTATCACATCATCTCAACGCCGTGAGCCGTGCAAGGGTACCGAGTATAATGAAGAGCATGTATAAGTATTTTATGATGCCAGGAATGACTAATTTGGCTGGTGGTGCGTATTACTCAGAGTTGCTGCTGTTCTGGCTGGGCACTTATCTGTTATTATGCGTACAAGCTAATATTTTGTCTTGAAGGCCTTCCATTCCCTGGATACTTTCCCTTCGACACCCTTGAGTCTTCTATATCCACAGCTACACGTTTTGTCCCACCAATCGCTGCAGAATTCCACTCCCTTAATCCCACCGCCCCGTCTGCGCAGTCGTCTTTATTTTCGCTCTTTTCGTTTGGAAATAAGTCAGCACCTCCCGTCTTAGATAGCAGCAAGTCAACTACCCACTTCTCTATTCCGAAGTTTTCCCTAGACGATACACCTCTAGCATCCAGAATTGATGTCGCCTCCGCGCTTCAATATACTATGGTGAATGGCTTGGCTCCGCTTCAAGCTTTTATCAAAGACTTCGCGTTGAATCACCTTCATGGCGGACGGATTCCGTACTCAAATCCAGGACCTGATATCCTACTATCGTGCGGGAATACTGATGGACTTGGAAAAGTCATTTCCCTCCTCGGGGAGAGAGGTGACAATATGTTGGTTGACGAGTTTACTTATCCCAACGGCATCCAAACAGCAAAGCCATATGGAATCGGCATTATCCCAGTTAGCATGGATTCTGAAGGTATGAGTGTGGAAGGTAAAGGCGGGTTGCGCGATGTCCTCGAAAATTGGGACTACTATACGCAAGGAAAACTTCCGCACCTAATGTACACCGTCACCATCGGGCAAAACCCCACCGGTAGATCGCTCTCTCTTGAACGCCGGAAAGGAATTTATGCGTTGTGCGAGCGATTTGATATCATCATTATCGAAGATGACCCATACTGGTACCTCCAATATACCGAGTCCTCCTACCCCGATCCATTGGTTCCGCCCCGGGAAGGCAAATACCCATTCCTCGAAGCTATGACGCCTAGTTTCCTCACACTTGACGTTTCTGGCCGCGTTATCCGCCTCGACACGTTTAGCAAAACCATTGCTCCAGGATGTCGTCTCGGCTGGATCACCGCCCAGCCAGACTTTATTGACCGCATCACACGTATCACCGAGTCATCTACACAGGCGCCTTCTGGCTTCTCGCAGGCGATGGTCGCAAAGCTGGTGTCAGTGTGGGGCATGGACGGTTGGGTGCAATGGCTGGAGAATCTTCGTAGAATGTATGGGCAGCGGATGTTGGATATGTGTGAGACTCTCGAGGCGCATGCCGAGATCGTCGTCGCTACCTCCGCCGGTGATGCCGATGAAGTTGTACTCGAGAAGATCAGGATGTACTCATTCGAGAAGCCTATGGGTGGCATGTTTATCTGGGTTCACCTACACCTCACATCGCATCCAGCGTATCAAGAGTATACACAAGTTCGTGGCCACACAAAACTAGAATTGGCGACCCAGATGTGGGTCTATGTTGCCGAGACGCAGTTATCATTACCATGTCCAGGGTGGTCATTTGCTGCGAGTGACGTGATTAAGAACGATCTAGGTCCGGAGAAACTACGGTTCTGTTTTGCTGCTATTGAAGAGGATGGGGTCAAGGAGGCGACAAAGAGATTCGGGAAGGGTCTGGAGTCGTTCTGGGGGTTGAGTGCAGCGGAAATTGAGGATTGGGGGAAAAAAAGTGATGAGAGGCGGGCGCGAGGGGAGATGGTTAACGCGGTGAGTTTGGGTTGGACGGGAGGTGTGGTGGGAGGTGGATGCTAGTCTGTCAATGGGGATGTTGGGGTATGAACTTGGGGCGATGTCTTTTGGGCTTGCTGTATTTGATTTTATGCTTTTGGTTTATTGACTCTTGACCTCTGTGGGGATGTGTATATGTTCCGGCTCGTATGTCATTAAACCCCATTTACAAATGGAGCAACTTTGCAGATAGGCTGGCCCACCAGCAAAGTGGCACTGGTTGGTGGCCAGTATCCAAAGTGCAACAGCAAAGCTTGGACCATGAGGCCTCGCTAAAAATCCACTCAAGGTACCATAGCAGTCCACTACTATTGCAACTTTATCATGAAGTCAAACACACCCTACTGCTATTGCAATTTTATCATGAAGTCAAACACACTCATTGGCTACTAGTACAAAAAAGATGTCACTCTGAGTTAAAAAGCTCGGTGCACTCAGGTGCTGTAACAGGGGTAGTCCTACTGCTCTGTAGTGGGAATAGGTGTAGGAATACGGCCGTTGCAAATACTAAATCAGGTTGAGATGTTAAGAGTATTTTCGTGCAAAGTACTCAATAATCTTAAGTGCTCTACTCGGTAGTATTCTGTCTGATGAGACTGGGAAGAAGAGCAACAGGTGGCGGGGTCATGTACTATCTTTATAGTGCTGCTGACTCGCCATCCTCTTTCTGTTCTACTCTGCTGGGGGCCCGTCGAGACCCTGAGAACATGCCAAGCTATTGCGAGCGGGGCACCTCAGGATTCAGCTAATGATCACTTTGGCGCTCTCCGGCACTCCTCAGTTGTTCTGTCCAGTTAGACCTTCTAGATCTGCCAGCTGCATGCCATGCCTATGCTGGATGCAGGAATCAGCGCTGATCAGTCTACTGTTGCATGTGAGGTGTCCTGCACTTAATAGATTCCCTATTGCTGCACCAGTGGCTCTGGGCTGCTAGTATATGCACAGATGGGTTGGGAACGCCACCACATCTCACAGTTGTGTCTCTCAATAAGCCCTTCAGTATCCCTGAAGGTGAGCAGTGCTACTTGAGCGAAATCACAACACGTTCAAAGAGTGCAGTGTTTCTACAAGTTCTACGGTGGTCTATTTCAAGGCGAGATAAGTGCTGCGAAGTAAACAGCGAGGGCGAGGGTTCTGAAATAGAACCGAGATAGTATTTCGAAAATTACAGAAGAAGGTAAACGAGAACGTTGCTTAAGGAAAGAAGAAGAAAGAGGACAAAAACGACCAAAATCCTTCACTTAAATACCCCGCTTTTCCGTGACACAAACAACAATCCTACAACAACCGAAACGTAACCGAACAACAAAGCCATTATATCCAAAGAAAACCCTCCATGACTACCACCAACTTCGCCTTAACCCATTACCTGGTTCCATCTGTGAAACCACAAGAGCTTCCTGTGTTTGGTATCACAGGAGATATATCATTGGCTTGTCAGCTAATTTATTCTCGCTAGTTCCACTCCATCAGAACAGCAGGGTAGCAGGTATTCTCTAACATGTGGTAGCTACACCACTCATGTTGATCCTTACTACCTCTCTGCTTGCCCAGTACTATTATGCTTCACTGCAGGTAACGGTATTGTAGATCCGTTACAGTCGGTTTGGTACATGGGTACGTGGTTGTTGTGTTTTGTTGTTGTTCTTTGTGTTTTCTTTGGGTTTCCGTTGCAATGAGTCATGTCTTTGTCATCGAAAGAGCTGGAACTTTAGTATATAAGTGAAGGGATTTTCCCTCTTGTTGTGCTTTTCCTTCTTCTTTCTTTAAGCAACGTCTTCTATTGTACACTCATTGTATCTTACAAATACAACCTTCGATTACATCTTGTAATCCTTCGCTGTCGCTGTCTTCAAGTCATCATAACTTGAACCGCCAGAGCTCCGTGTTCCTCAGAATCTTCGTATACACTCTGCTCAAGATCCTCGTTCAAGTAGCACTGCTTATCTCGGGGGATACCTGAGAGCTTGACGAGAATCTCACTCCTTGAGAGTATAACAGCCTTTTTTTTGTCAATTCGTCCTTCCATACTCTTTTCCATCTTAGGCTTTTTATTCCTGCTGGAGAAACCAATTTATTTATTTACTATTTATTTATTCAATAGATAGATTCAACACGAAGGTTATAGTACTACTAAGTAGAGCGAACACAAACACAAAAACACAAAACATACCTTAACTGTATTTCCATAATGCTGGGCGTTCTCACGGTTATGTCCCTTGTTAAACCCTTCAGTATCCCTGAAGATGAAAAGAGCTACTTAAGTGAGGTAATAACATGTTCAAAGAGTGCTGTGTTTCTACAAGTTCTACAATGGGGTCTATCTTTAAATAAAATAAGTGCAGCAAGGTGGACAGCAACAGCGAGGATTCTGAGGTAGAATCGAGATGGTATTCTAGCATAGACAGAAGAAGTTTCACGGATTAAGTATTGGGTATAGGGTTAGGTTTCAGTTAAGGGCTGTTATGGATTTCGGGTTGTTGCATGAAGGTTATTGTATTTCGGTTGTTATCGGTTATTTGATTTTGTTGGGAAAAGCGGGGTATTTAAATGATGGATATTGTTCATTCTTTGTCTTTTTCTTTTTCTTACTTTAAGCAACATTCTCGTTTACTTCTACCTGTATTACTTTAATACTATCTCGGTTCTACCTCAGAACTCTCGCTGTCGCTGTGAACTACCGCTGATACTTCACCTTGAAGTATACCCACCGTAGGACCTGTAGAAACATTGCACTCCTCGAACGGATTGATACTTCGCTTAAGTAGCACTGCTCACCTTCAAGGATACTGAAGGGCTTAACGAGAGACCCAACCGTGAGAAGAAAGTAATGAGAACGTTGCTTAAGGAAAGAAGAAAGGAGAAGATAAACCACAACTGAATTCCCACACTTAAATACCCCGCTTCTAACAACACCTGATTTCCAACCGAACTTGAACCGAACAATAAAGACATTATACGAAATCCCGTAACAACTTATTTTAACTGAAACCTAATCCATCACCCGATCCTATCCGTGAAAGGCATCCACTTTTTCTACCCAATCTCAAGGAGCAGGGTTTTTCCGTCAAGCTCTCAAGTATCCCCCGAGATGAGATGTACTACTTGAACGGAAAACTTAGCAAAGAGAGTATTTACGGGATTCCACAGGCTCTACGATTGACTCAAGTGAAGTAGGCTTGAGGACGGCGGCGATGAAAGGTTACAAGGTGTAACTGAGGTTTGTATTGTAAAATACAAGAGTGTACTATAGTAGACGTTGTTTAAAGAGAGAAGAAGAAAAAGTACAACAAGAGGGGAAAACCCTTCGCTTATATATCCATATTCCATCTCTTTGATGACAAACGCATGACTCATTGTAAGAGAAACCAAGGGAAGCATGTCGAAACAGCAAAACAAAACAACTAATCACTCGTGTAACTAGCCCAATGACAAAACAACCATCCGTGAAACCCAAAGTGGTAAACTTAAAACAATTTATCCGTAAACCACATTTACTATCTTCTTTTTCTTCACCGCCTCACTCATCTTAATCCATTCTATACCTATTTTCTCTTCTCCTACATTGTCCTTCACACACAACCATTCCGTTTTGTCGAACATCGTGAACCCCAGTCCCGAAACCTTCTTTGATCACCATTCAATCCCTCTTGTAGGAGAAGTCTTCTAATAGGGGGGCTTTCAATCTCTTTAAAGAAATTAAATATATTGTAAGTAGTATAAGCAGGAATGTAAGGACATTTATAGATTCTCAAAATTATTTTCTAGGTATATATGTTCTGACCGATATTCCAAGAAAGCCGGTTTACAAAGCGGCCTGGCCGATTTACAAATCAGTCAACCCATTTACAAACCGTTCAGCTTTACATATCTGCTGGGCAATCTCCAAAGTAAATTTTGCAGTTGGCCGATACTCAAAGTAAAATTATTATTTTTGTAACAAGTAGGTTGCAAACCACATTCACTGGCAAGTTTCATGGATGGTTGTCACGTTGTGGTACGGGTATTGTGTTGTTCTGTTCGGTTGTAAGGGTGCTTGGCGTTGCAATTGTTCTTTGTGTTTCTTTTGGTTTCTGTTTACAATGAGTCAGATATGTGTCATAGAAAGATCAGGTTTTTGAGTATATAAGCGAGAGGAATGCCCTCCTGTTGTACTTTTCCTTCTTCTTTCTTTAAGCAACGTCTTCTATTGTTTACTCTTGTATTTCCACAATACAATCTTCGGTTACACCTCGTAACCCACCGCTGTCGCTGTCATCAAGTCATCTTAACTTGATTCACTCGTAGAGCCTGTAGAATCTTCGCACATACTCTCACTGTTGGTTTCCCACTCAAGTAGCACTGCTCATCTCGAGGGATACTTGAGAGCTTGACAAGAAACCTGCTCCTTGAGAGCAAGCTAGAAACTGACACTAGGCATTTAAATAAATATTAGCACTGGCAATCCCTCAAGCTGAAGTAAAGTTCTCTCTCATGTATTTATATTACCTTTAAAAACTCTGTAGTAGCACTACCGATTCACTAGCACTCCTGCAGTCACTGGCATCATGATGATAATGGTATACAAATACTGTACCAATTTCACTTCACTTCCAAGTGCTCAAGCTGTACTTTCATGGATGGTTGTTTTGTTTGTTGGTTGGATATTCAGATGTATAGTCGTTTGGTGTTATGGTTATTCTTTATGTTTCTTTTGGTTTCCACATACAATGAGTCACGTATTTGTCATTGAAGGATTGGGATTATGGGTATATAAGCGAAGGGATTCCCCCTCTTGTTGTACTTTTCCTTCTTCTTTCTTTAAGCAGCGTCTTCTGTAGTACTCTCACGGTTGGGTCCCTCGTTAAGCCCTTCAGTATCCTTGAAGGTGAGCAGTGCTACTTAAGCGAGGTACTAACACGTTCGAGGAGTGCAGTATTTCTACAAGTTCTACAATGGGTATACTTCAAGGCGAAGTATCGGCGGTGTTTCACAGCGACAGCGAGAGTTCTGAGGTAGAACCGAGATAGTATTAAAGTAATACAGGTAGAAGTGAAATGAGAATGTTGCTTAAGGAAAGAAAGGAAAGAAGATACAAGCGAACGAAATCCATTTCTTAAATACCCCGCTTTTCAACCATTATGACACATAACTGTAAGAAACTGAAAACAACCAAAACACAAGACATTATAACTTTTAACCGAAATTCCGTCGCAACCAGTACAATATCCTTGACCCATTTATTCCTTTGTATCCGTGAAAAGTACACTCTTTGTATCTTTACAAATACAAACCTCGGTTGCATCTCGCATACCCTCACGGTCATTGCCTTCAAGTCCCCTCGACTCAATCTCAGGGAGCGGGTTTCTTGTCAAGCTCTCGAGTATCCCTCAAGATAAACAGTGCTACTTGAATAGGAAACCAACAGTGAGAGTGTGTTCTCAAGGAGCGAGGTTTATCTTCAAGCTCTCAGGTATCCCCCGAGATGAGCAGTGCTACTTGAAGGGAAAACTAAGCAACGGGAGAGTCCACGAGGTTCCACAGGCTCTACGAAATGTTCAAGTATAGAGGACTTGAGGACAGCGACAACGTAAGGTTATGAGATATAACCGAGGGTTGTATAATAAGATACAAGAGTGTACGATAGAAGACGTTGCTTAAGGAAGAAAGAAGGAAAAGTATAACAAGAGGGGAAATTCCTTCGCTTATATACCACATTCCAACTCGTCCGATGACAAAGACGTGACTCATTATAAAAGAAACCCAAGAAAAACATAAAGAACAATAACAAAGCGCAACGACCATGTACCCATGTACCTAACCAATCAACGAAGCATCCATCCATGAAATGTGTGCGAAGATTCTACAGGCTCTACGAGTGGATCAAATCGTGGTGACTTTGAGGACGGCGACAGTGGGGGATTACGAGGTGTAACCGAGTTTTATATTGTGAGATACAAAAGTAAACAATAGAAGACGTTGCTTAAGGAAAGAAGAAGGAAAAGTACAACAAGAGGGGAAATCCCTTCGCTTATATACCACATTCCAACTCGTTCGATGACAAAGACTTGACTCATTGCAACGGAAACTCAAGGAGACACAAAGAACAACAACATAACACAACAACCTTGTACCCCTGTACCTAAAGAACCAACGAAAACAGTTATCCATGAAACTCAATACACACATAGTTTCACGGATGGAACAGGGTAATGGGTTAAGATGAAGTTGTTGGTGCTAAGCGAAGGGTTGCTGGGGTATAATGGCTTTGTTGTTGGGTGGTTTCTCGGTTATTGTTAGGTTGTTATTTGTGTTACATGAAAGCGGGGTATTTAAGTGAAGGATTTTGGTCGTTCTTGTCTTCTTCTTCTTTCTCTCTTTAAGCAACGTTCTCGTTTACCTTCTACTGTAATCGCTGGAATACTATCTCGGTTCTACCTCAGAACCTTCGCTGTCGCTGTGAAATATCGCCGCTACTTCGCCTTGAAGTAGACTCATCGTAGAACTTGTAGAAACATCGCACTCTTCGAGCGAGTTAGAATCTCGCTTAAGTAGCACTGCTTACCTTCAGGGATACTGAAGGGCTTAACGAGAGACTAAACCGTGAGACGTAGAGCCTGTGGAATCCTCGCACTCTCCTTGTCGCTTGTTTCTTGTTCGGTAGCACTGCTCATCTTTGGGGATACCAAAGAGCTTGACAAGAATCTCGCTCCTTGAGATGTACTCGTAACAGGCGTAAAGAGCCCAAAAACATTTTTTGCTGGAAATGATTTTTGGTTCACTCCAATCCAGTACACAGACGACTTGGTTGGTTAACCCTCATTTGCATTTTTGGGTTCTTTATGCCTGTTGTGAGTATGTCTTCAAACAAAAATTGTGGTACTAGTAGTGATTCCTCTGAGCGGGATGCTCATGGCCTGAGTGGGATGGCTTCAGTCTGAGGGTACTTTAGCAAGGCTGAGCTAGTCCAAGCTTTGGGAAAGACAGTGACTGATGAAGAACACTTTGAAAACCGGCCACCATAAAAATCACTTTGAAAATTGACCAAGCGATTTTCAAAGCTGGTCTCAAGGAGTGAGGTTTCGTCAAGCCCTTTGTTATCTCCAAAGGCGAGCAGTGCTACTTGAACGAAAGCTAGTAACAGGAGTTTAGGCTATGAGTCCACAGGTTCTATGATAGAGAGAAGTTAGGGTGACTTTGGTAGCGAGACTACGTTGATGTAGTGCAGTGATGAGATAGGAAATATCACTGAGACAACAAAGGATTTGTGAAATCCTGGCTTGTATTGTAGGATATAAGTAGAATGACAATAGAAGACGTTGCTTAAAGAGAGAAGAAGAAAAAGTACAACAAAAGAGGGATTTCCTTTGTTTATATACCAACATTCCATTCCTTCGATGACAAACATATGACTCATAACTCTCAAGGAGCGAGTTTCCTATAAAGCCCTCAGGTATCCCTCGAGATGAGCAGTGCTACTTGAATAAGAAACTGACGGGGAGCGGGTTTCTTGTCAAGCTCTCGAGTATCATCGAGATGAGCGATCTTCTTGAGTAGGAAACCAACAGCGAGAGTATGTGCGGAGATTCTACAGGCTCTACGAGGTGGTCAAGTTCTGATGACTTGAGGACGGCGACAGCGATGGGTTACGAGGTGTAACCGAGAATTGTATTGTGAAATACACGAGTGAACTATAGAAGACGTTGCTTAAAGAAAGAAGAAGGAAAAGTACAAGAGGAGGGGAAATCCCTTCGCTTATATACCACATTCCGACTCGTTCGATGACAAAGACTTGACTCATCACAACGGAAACCCAAAGAAACACAAGAAACAACAACGTAACACAATAGCCTCATAACCTTGTACCCGACGAACCAACGAAAACAGTCATCCATGAAAGTACTCCCTCCCTTATAGCCGTGAGCTCCTGCGAACACTAACCAGACCTTCCTTGGGTTTACTTGGATATTGTTGGTGAAAGACGTCCACTGCTTTAGTTTCCGTATGGTAGTCAGCTGGTTCCCACGTAGGTAAGGCATAACCTGTCCATTCGACTAGATATTGCAGTTTCCCGTGGCGAATACGAGAATCCAGGATACTCTCAACAAGATATTCTTCGTGATCGTTGACTTGAACTGGGGGTGGTGGTGGGATAATCTGACCCGGGAGTGGGTCGACAGGAGCAGCTTTGATTAGTGAAACGTGAAATACCGGATGGTATTTCATAGACGATGGTAGGTCTATTTCATAGGCATGTGCAGAGATTATTCGTTTCACGGGGAAGGGACCACTCCACTTCCAGTCCAATTTCCTTGAATTCCTAGTCGTCCTCATGTTCTTCATGGATATGAAGACATGGTCATTGACTTTGAATGAAGGGGCGGGGGTACGGTGCCGATTAGCACTGGTCTCGAAAGTATCTTGTGCTGTCCTCATTTGAACTCGAAGGAAGTCTCTAAGTTCTTCCATCTTAGAGGCGAAGTCATTGGCATCAAGGGTTTGGGGGGAGCGGTCGTTAGAGACAACGGAGGTATCGAAGCGAGGATGGTAACCATAGTTGGCGAAGAAGGGTGTAGCTTTCGTACTGGCTGACTCTTGGTTATTGGCAGCGAACTCCGCAATAGGTAACCATTTTGTCCAGTCGTCTTGTTGGTAAGAAACATAACACCGAAGATATTGTTCCATAATGGCATTAAGACGTTCGGTTTGACCATCTGTTTCTGGGTGGAAAGACGTTGACATCCGAGCGGAGATGTTCAGGCGTTGGCAAAGATGTTTCCAAAACTTAGCAGTAAACTGCGTTCCTCTATCCGAAGTGATATGGGAAGGTAGTCCGTGAAGTTTCCAAACATTTTGGAGGTAGAGTTCGGCCGTTTGCTCGGCGTTGACGGTTGTATTGCACGGGATAAGGTGCCGCATCTTCGAGAGTCGATCTACCACAACCATAATAGCATCAAAGCCGTTAGATTCTGGGAGGCCTGTAACGAAGTCCATCGACCCGATTGGGAATTGGAAGTGCTTCGTGACGCCTTGATCGAGATTGCTTGGTTTAGCTCGTCGGCAAGTATGGCAATTCCGAGTATAACGATCGATATATTCCCTCATCTTTGGCCAATAAATGTGCCTTGAGACGAGTTCGAAGGATTTTTCAGGTTCTGGGTGGCCAGCTGAGATCATGGTGTCGTTGTAGAATAAGGAGGCGGAGAGGATCATACTGGTGACATGTAGCTTTTGTCGGTAGAATAAACGGCCGTTGATCTCAGTACAGTCGCCTAAGGTGATCTCTTTGATTGTCGTTCACCATTTCTAAGTGCTAGAATAATTTTTTGTAACGGGTCAAGCAATATATCCTCGATTCATTAATGCTTCAAGATCAATTCGGCCTGTTCGTTTGATAAAGAACCCGAAAACAAACTTAGCTTAGGGTCTAAATTCTTCTCCTTCAGGACTACTTGGTGCTGGTGTTGTAGTCTTTCATCCCCTTCTTCAGGGAGATCTCCTGATCTCCGAGTCAATGCATCCGGCTTTCCTCCCTGTACTCCTGGTCTGTACGTAATGACAAAGTTGAAGCGAGAAAGATATTCTGCCCATCTGACCTGTCTTCGATTCAGTTGCTTAGTGGTCATAAAATATTCCAAATTTTTATGATCCGTGATGACCGAGATAGGGAATTCAGATCCTTCAAGTTCCGGGCGCCATTCTTCAAAACAGCGGATAATGGCTAGTAACTCTTTATCATAGATTTCGTAGTTACATTCTGCGGGTGAGTGTTTCTTAGAGAAGAAAGCCACTGGGTGAAGTATGCCGTTATCATCGAGCTGGGAGAGGACGCCACCGGAGACGAAGTCAGAAGCATCGGATTCTACGAAGACCTTTTTTTGTGGATTGAAGTGAATAAGGACTGGTGCTTTAGTAAAGGCCTCCTTGAGGGCTTCGAATGCGAGTTCAGCTTCGACGGTCCATTCAGATTTACGCCTTTCTTAAGAAAGGCAGTAGAAGCGCAAGGCGGGAGAATCCTAGGATAAATCTTCGATAAAAGTTTGCGAAACCTAGGAAGGCCTGAACATCCTTGATGCATTTGGGTCGATTCCATTCTCGCACGGCTTTGAGTTTGTCCTCGTCCATTTTAATTCCTTCAGGAGTGAGGATTAGGCCGAGGTATTTTATCGACTGAACGTGGAATTCACATTTCTCCGGTTTAAGGAGAATGTTATTGGCTTTCAAGGCGTCTAGGACTTGTCGAACGTGTATCTTATGTTCGGCGAGGGTATCGCTGTAGATAAGGATATCGTCGAGATAAGCTGTGCAAAACAGGTCCAAATATTCTCGGAGGGAGTTGTTGACGAAGCGTTGGAAGGTACCGGGGGCGTTAGTAAGGCCAAATGGCATTACCATATACTCATATAAGCCATACCGCGTTCGGAAGGCTGTCTTCCACTCCTCTCCTTCAGCAATGCGGATTTGATGAAAGCCGTCGCGGAGATCAAGCTTTGAGTACCATTGAGCCTTCGCAAGACGGTCTAAGGTTTCCTTGATTAGGGGGGAGGTATATCGGTCCTTGACTGTAAGAGCATTAAGACCACGGTAGTCGACACAAAGACGAAGGGAACCATCAGGTTTGGCGGCGAAGAGGACTGGTGAGCCGGCGGAAGAAGAGCTAGCGCGAATAAAGCCCTTCTCCAGGTTATCTTCGATATATTTTTTCAGGACCAGTAATTCGTCACGGGACATGCCATAGAGGGGTCCAAACGGTGGTTCCTTGCCTTCTTGCAGGACGATTTTGTGGTCGTAGGGTCGGCGGGGGGGGAGTCCTTGGGCTTTAGCTTTGTCAAACATGTCGAGGTAATCATGGTATTCGGCGGGTATCCGTTGTCTCCACTCTTCTTTAGTAGTCTTGCTATCAAGTACTCTATTGATTTCGTAGAGGGACATAGAATAAACCTGGATACCTTTTCTTCTAGCGAGCATGCGGAAACTAGCAGCGCCGATAAAGGCGGCATTGAGCTTGGCTGGAGGAGGGATAGCAGCGGCCGAGACGATGGGTTGCTTGGGAGCACAGTGGGTGGTGCAGAACTCAGAATTGAATTCAATGCTTTTATTTGCAAATTGTAGATGAACATCGTGGAGGTTCATCCAGGGAATGCCGAGTACTAGGGGGTAATGGCCTAGCTTAGTGACAAAGAAGGGAGCCTTTTCTGCATGTTGTTGGATAGATAGATCTAGGTGGCAGAGGTTGGTAATGTCCCCCGAGGCAATTGTTCGGCCGTCAATGACTTCTAGTTGACGGGGAGTTTTGAGGGGGGATAGGGGCAGAGAATGGTGACGCACGAAGTTTTCGTCAATGAAAGCGAACCCTGAGGCTCCGGTATCAAGAAGTGCGTGTGTTTTTATAATTTTATTTTGATGGGAAATGCTACAAGAGACTACAAAATGTTCCCCATCCAAGTTATCCTCCACACACACATCCGATACCGAAAACCCAGAAATAGAGAACGCTGACAAAGGAGAAAAATGAACCAGAGCAGGGTCACAAGGCGACTCTGGTTGAACTAGTTTAAAGACTCAACTGAGTCTGCTGTATCAAAAACAGAAAAACGAGGCGGTAGGGGCGGCGGGAAAACAGAGGGAGCGGGAGGGGCGGCGGCGGCATTAGTGACGGCTCCTCTCATGGCGGGACGTTTGGAGGCGGAGGGGCAGTTGGAGAAAATATGTCCCTCCCCAGCGCAGAACAGACAGCGGTTGTTGGTTTGTCTCCATGTTTTTTCTTCTGGCGATAGCTTTCTTCTCCCGTTAACTTGAACATAGCGCTGTTCGGGGGCAGGACGGGATGTGGAGGTACGACCGAAAGAGAGATCCATGGGGGCTAGCCCTCCAGGGGCGAAGGAAGAAGAAGCGGGGGTGAAAGCGGCGGGGGTGGCGGCAGGGGCGGCGAATTGTCCCATGGTGTTGCGGGCAGCATTTTTCTTTTCTTCCCTTCTCGCTCGGATACGATTATCTAAGCGGAGAAGGAAGGCACAGAGGGAAGTGAAGGTGGTGGGGAAGTCGGCAACCGTTACTACCGCTTCTTTTAGTTCGTCCGACATGCCGAACTCCGGAAAGATCGTTCTTTGCAGACTCGTCATTGAGGCGTCCCATGATGCGTTGGAAATCGGCAAGGTAAGCGGAGAAATCTCGCTTTCCTTGTCGGAGTTGGTGCAGTTCGCGGCGGGCGGTGCCGAGGGGGTCGGGGTCACCGAAGGTTGTCTCCAGAGCGGTAATTAGGTCAGCGGCGGAGTTCCAGGTGGTAGTTCCGTCGGGCAGGACGGAGTGACGGATTTGTTCGAGGGCGGCTCCCTCGAGACGGCTGATGGCATACAGTATCATGTTGTTGTTATTGGAGAATCGGTCAGCGTTAACCAGAGAGTTTCGATCGAGTTGTAAAACGAGCAGGAGTTTATCGCGAGACCCGTTGAATTTATCCGGGTCGGGCATTTTGTCGGAGCGGCCTCCTTGGGTGTGAGCGGGGGCGCTGGTGGCGGTGGTGCAGGCGGTGGAGGGACGGCGTTGAGAAGACGGGCAACACTGCTTCGGCCGCTTGGAGTTGGGATTAGCGAGTGTTAAATCTCGCCGTCATATTATTCCTTTCTGGATGGCCTCTTCGAGTTGTAAGTCTGAATAGGTGAGGTTGTCCACTCGTTGTTGGTAATGTGAGCGAATCTCACCGTATGCGAACGAGGTCGGCGTTAGCGGCGGCTTGGAAGTTCTCAAAAGTAGGGAAGGTCAGGGGGCGGGGGCGGGATTCTTCGTGATAGTATTGATTGAGAGTGAGCGGTGGTAGAGAGTGTAGATGCGAGCAACGTGTCTCGGGAGCGGGTTTCTTGTCGAGCTCTCGAGTATCACTCGAGATGACGATCTTCTTGAGTAGGAAGCAACGAGAGTATGTGCGAAGATTCTACAGGCTCTGAGATGGTCGAGTTCGATGACTTGAGGACGGCGACAGCGATGGGTTACGAGTGCAACCGAGAATTGTATTGTGAAATACGTGAGTGAACTATAGAAGACGTTCTTAAAGAAAGAAGAAGGAAAAGTACTGAAGAGGAAATCCCCGACATATATACGTTCCAACTCGTTCGATGACAAAGACTTGACTCATCACAACGGAAAGAAAGCATGGGAACAACAACGTAACACAATAGCGTCGCAACCTTATACGACGAGCCAATGAAAACAGTTATCAATGAAAGAAAGCGACAGCGAGTATGTGCGAAAGTTACGAGGCTTTACGAGCGGGTGCTCGAGGGTGAGGTTTCGTCAAGCCGCTGGTATCACGAGGTGAGCAGTGTTACTTGAACGGAAACTAACAACAAGAGTTTGAACGATGATTCCACAGGTTCTACTATGAGGGGAACTTAAGGTTCCAACAGCGAAACTACATTGATGTAGTGGCGTGATAATTACGAGAAGTATCACGGAGGCGACTAAGGATCTTTGGAGAGAATCCTGGCTTGTATTGCAGGATACAATTAGAGTGACGATAGAAGACGTTGCTTAGAGAAGAAAGAAGAAAAAGTACAACAAGAGGGGAACACCCTTCGCTTATATACCCAAAATCCCATCTTTTGCTGACCAACATATGACTCATTGCAACCGAGATCCAAAGAAACACTAAGAACACTGACGAAACATAGCAACCATATATCCATAAACAAAACTAACCGACACAACAACCATCCATGAAAGTGGGTCAAGTTTGTGGAGACTTGAAGGCAGTGACAGCGAAAGATTACGAGGTGTAACCGAGGGTTGTATTGTGAAATACAAGAGTGAACAATAGAAGACGTTGCTTAAAGAAAGAAAAAAAAGTGCAACAAGAGGGGAAATCCCTTCGCTTATATACCAAAATTCCAGCTCTTTCGATGACAAAAACATGACTCATTGTAACAAAAACCCAAAGAAACACAAAGAACAATAACAAAACGCGACAACCATATATCCATGTACCTAACCGACCAACGAAACAACCATCCGTGAAAATAACACAGGGAACCAACAGAAACACAAAGAAGATAAAGGAAACTTTAATGACTGCATACCCCAGAGCCCGACCAACCAACAAAACAACCATCCATGAAAGCTGGCCTATTTTAAAACCGGTTGGCTGATTTTAAAACCGGCTATTCTTACAAACTGGTCAGAACATATACCTAGGATGGTGCGCTACTAATATTTGGAATCGAGTATTCGATTCTCCTGGACCTTATTACTTTACGAGCTCTCATTAAAATCTGATCCTCGGAGACCTGTCCCTCAGTATATGTACTTATGTACGCTAAATCATAAAAAGGCGAGATATATGAAATAAACAAACTGGGGCAGAGTTCTGGAGTTGATTGTGTGGGGGCTTAGATGCGTAGCAATCAGTATGCCTTTGCTTGCTAGAACTGCTAGGCTGAACACTGATTATCATCAATCACGTGCTTAAGTCCCTAGGGACGGGCGGCGAATTTTCTAGGTATCGTGATGTTTGGTCCGACGAGGGGCCTTGGCAAATTTTTGAATAAATACGCACGACCCCCCTTACTCCCCACCTTACTTCTTTCCTTCCTCATCATATTGAACGAAATTCATCTAACAGCTCATCATATACGATCAGCAAATTATATACAAAGTTCAAAAAAACTTATTTTTTTCCTTTTCATAGATAGAGCTGCTCCTCTCCTGCTGCAAGAGTGCAACGGAGTGATGGATCTCCTTCATCAACCACCTCTCTCCCCTACGGTTGTAAGAAACAGCCTCAGTGGAGAGGAAGGCGCAAAGAAAAAAGACGCCGCACAACCCAATACATATTTAAGCCCCCATTCATCCTCACTAAACCCGACCGCCTCTGCTGGCCCACCTCTCTCTGCATCAGCGGCCTTTCATTCATCTTCCCAGCGTATGACGATTGCGGCGAAGTCTGTATTTGCAAAGGCTGATCCCGCTAACTCCTTGTATTCCTGGGATGAAGCCTTTGAAGTACGTATACGCTTCTCCATCTTAATCCTGAAGTATTTTATTGGAATACTAATCAATCTTCCATTAGGGCTCATCCCCACAGGCCAGCGTAGCGACAAAGGCGAGTCTCGCGCACACGAAACGCGCAGTGTATCTGACCTCTGCTGTAAGCTTCCCTATATCTCCCTAGTTTCATGCTGATGACACAAATTCTTTGAAAAATTCTAATGTCCAAGAAGACACAGGGTTCCTTAGAATCTGTAGGCCTTGTAAACTATGTTTTAAACAGGTCGGTTTTGGCCGCAGTAAACGAAATAGCTCGGCAGCAAGAGGTTGAGAGTAGCGATAAACTTGTGCAGGGCCCGGAGCTGTCCAAGACGCCCGCAGCCGTCCAGGAAGACTTCGATAACCAACGCCAGGCCCAAGTCACCGCCCATACCGAGGCATACTTGCAATCGTGCGAATAAGTCTCCCACGCCCCGAGATCCCGCTGCAGTGCGGGTGCTTCTTTGGTAAGGCTAGGGGGAGAACCGGCTGCTATCGCCAAGGGGGCAAATGGCTGGGAGAACTATGGCACTAAGAAAGGGGGCATGCCGGCCCTCCATCATCACATCGTAAGAATTATTTCCTTTGATCGTATTCTATGTCGTTGGTTGACCCATTGTGTCTATTAGGGGATTAGAGAGTTGGAGGGAGTTGGAGGAAGTGGCCGCGGAGGTTCCGCTAAAGTAAGTATTCCTTCGATTCTGCCATTTCCGGAAGTAAAAACTAACCTTGTCCTCGACAGCCACGGGCTCTACAGACGCAACAACCAAGCCCGAATAATTGGATGGACCCCAAGAGTCACCTCGGCGTTCTTTTAGGACAATTAAATACCCAGCCAAAACCAAGCCTTGAGGAGCGCGTGGTGAAATATCTGGAAGGTCTTCACCCAGACACTCCCGACATCCTAGAAACGGATAGTTTAGCCACTTACAGTCACCCTCCCACTCACTCTATAGATCAACAAACTGTCCCCCTGCCGCGAAAATTTCATTTCAAGCGGTCTGGGGAGATAGTCTGGGGGGCGGTTGATCGCGCTCCTCGGCTACCGTTTATACCGGGAACCTCTAGCTACTGGAGACGCTAGACACTCGCCCAGGAGCTCGCCGACGCTGGGGATTTACTCCCCGGTCCCAAATTCGGGTCAAACCTTTGCGGTAATTATTTTCCTTATGTATGCCAGGATTGTATTTGTATTTTTTGCGTAACTGCTGCGGAATTTACCGGATGGTGTTTATAGTTCAAATATAACAGAGTTTCTTAAAAACTTGAAATAAAGAAAGGTTGAAAAACTACTGGGATTCATCTTAGTAGCTTTTTGTAATTAGTGAAGAACGGAAAACTTGCTTTTTATCAAAGCTAGCTTGACATTTATTACACTAGCTATCAGTAGCGTAGCTTCTTCTCTGATTGCTACACGCATCTGCTGTGAACGAGAGTGCATGTGTATCGTTGCCCACTAATCAGTGTCTGTGAGTATTAGACATATCATTCGTTCATTTATTAATTCTGGGGTCCTGACTATAGGGCACAACTCTGTGTGATAATCTCGAGCCAATTAACCTCCTTAGAACACGTGGTTCGATGCTAGTATGCCAACTCAGACGTAGTACCATTGAATTTATTGTCTCCACTATGAGGTACTTTCTATACGTACATGTATTTCTAGTCCTGACAGGTGATCAGCTTTATCTAGAACCCTTCGATTCTGCGGGAGCTCTCATCGTTCAATACATCCTACTGTCCGCTATAGTTTCTCACTGCTTATCATACTATTTGTCTATCCCTACCTCAACTTAATCCTCTTTTCATCAAAAAAATATATTCCTACCTATCTTTAACCGCATCTATTAACAAAGACTATCGAGCAGGATGTGCCTCACCATAGGAACAACGGCTGAGTGTCTGAGCTGCAAATCCATCAACGAATCCATCGAATATATATTGGTACAATGTCCAGTATCAGCAGGAAGTGGAAAAATACCATTACCTCCGTGTATGGGGCCTCACCCTGTTGTTCCTGGAAATCATCTCATCTACGAGGCATATTGCCGTGCCTGCTGGATGATGGTGCCCCTTGGAAGGGTGGCAAACGAGCTAAAGGCAATTGAGTGGAGGATCCAGAATATCACCCTCGAGGAAGCGAGGCGAAGGTTTGAAAAGTATCAGCCCAGGGTTCGGTTCTCCCCGCTGATCGATGCTATCCGGGGTATTATTATGGGAGTGGTGCAGAGTCTAGTTGCGCGCCAGATCAACAATGGCAAAGTAAACGCCGGAAAAGAGAATGTGAGCACGGCTTCGATGGATATCGAGCTGGAAGGCGTGGCTACAAAGCCCACTACTGGCATGATGGAGGACGGATGGCTAAGAGTTGACATCTAAAGAATAATTTGATAGCGTCTAGGTACGAAGTTTAATGTCCTAAGGATTGAGACATTAACACTATGTTTGATTTCTGCAGTGTAAGCGCCACTGGGATGGCGATGATAGAGAAGGATGCATCTTTCTATGCTTCAGCTCGGTTTCTGGTTGATCCCTGTTTGAGTTTAACGCACGGAATTAGATTAAGCTACACCTTTTATTGTACGATACTCTTTATAAGAATTGGAAGGCTGGTTAGGGGTTAAAATGATTCTGAGATGGCTTTGGGATGCTCTACGGGAGGTTTGATTGGATGACAGCTTGTGGTCCAGTACCAAAGCTTGCTAGGCAATGCGGGGGTTACGGGTAAAAACCTAAAAGCTTCTGATTTAAATATAAGATCAAAGGACCTTAACTACAGTGTAATTTATTTATGTAACCCGGTATTCAGCAGAGAGACAAGCGATTGGTTTCAAAGTAAGGCAATAACGGTTTTGGAACCCACAGGAGTCAAGGAATAATGACCAAGATTCTGAGCTAACATTAAGTTTCTTTTAATAAATCAATTACTCGTACGCAGGTTGAAAGGTTATTATTATAGTCTATTTTACCATCTAATTCGAATTCCAGCGACAAAATTAATGAATCAAGCTTTGCGCTTAGCTTCATTCAAGCAGGAAATACTAAAGAAATACCAAGCGACCCACAAGGCCTGAAAATAAGCTAAATTCTCCTCCACAACCCAGCACCATGTGCCCAAAGCTTCCAGTTATTTTCTCCTTTGGGGTCTGATGGTAGCAGATATCCACTCTTCTAGGTTGATTTTGCTCAGAATTCTGCTAGTTCGGGTTAGGAGCTTCAGAATATCCCTTCTATGACCCTCTAAAATATTCATCACGAAAGTCCTAGCCCATTGGCTACGGCGCTCATATTCGTCTCTTGAGTCTTCGAGTAGCTTCCCCTGACCCTTTGCCGTGCCTGCACGATATTCACGGTCATATGCAAGGTGGTGTTGATATTCGCCTTCTTTCCGCAAGCGCTCGTTATGGTCAATGGCGGTATTAAGTTCGGATTTCGCTTGCAGTAGACCATTGTCGTAAGTGACAAGCTCTCCTTCTGGGGCTACATTCTCAGGCAGTCTTAGTATCAAGGGGACAGCCAAATTGGGAGAAAGATACGAGTAAGATCTTTCTCGGCCCGCAGCCGACTTTGTAGCATGATTTGAAGAACTACTCGCGTTGTTTGATCCGTTTCGGGACATATTTCTTCTAAATTTTGGGGTTTAGTTAGGTATATCGAAGAGCCGGAACCACGAGCAATTTGAATGAATGTATTTGGAGTGAGTAGATGTCTAATGTTTGTGTTATCTTAGAAGGAAGCTATAAAGAGCCATGAAAGAGTCGCTATCATAAGCTGATGGAATAGCGTAGAATAGACGAAATATCGGTCCACGTAGAGTTCTGATAGAAGTGCTGCTATTACGCATCATCCTTTTGCGGAAGCTGAAGCCGAAACTGATTTCCGGTACTATGATTCTGAAAATATTGTCCCTTGTGGTAGCTAATTTTACCATTTCGGTTGATGGGAAAGCGATACGTACTTGGGGGGAGTTTTGACTGCAAGATGAGCGGAGCTTGGTACTTTCATACTCAATACCTTCAGAGAGTGCGGTACACATAGATCCTCCATTCTCTCGATTCCGCTCAAATACAGAATCGTGCTCCGAGAGGGTCCTGGAAATGGCGTTTAAGTGGGTGAAGACGACTCACCGATCTTGTAATTGTCGAAATATGGTCATAAGCATAGACAGATTGCCCACGATACGGTATCTACAACAATACCAGCTGTAATCGAGACAGTAAAGCACTGTAGGGAAACTAAACCCGGCGATTTCCAGTTTCGCTACATTCGCTTTGTAGGATATCGAAAGCGATTATGGTTCTGTTTGTGTCCCCTTCACAACAAGACCAGCAGCCGTCGCAGACCTAGAATAAACATGGCGAACGGCCAATCTCACTCCATATAGTTCAGGTGGTACTATTTCTCTATTTGTTTTTAGCAGCGAGCGGTAAAGCCGAGGTGTGGGCGGGAGCAGCGTTGGGTTCTCGGAATACTATCGAACTTGGCTGTTAGCAGAAAGATAATCAGCAAGCTCAAGCATCCTTCTCTCCAGATTCTAGAGCTTCAATGTCATCCGGAACCGGAGGCAGTGATGAAAACTGATCGTGTTTGATTCCTACTATTCGCTCATCCGAGCCAGGACGGGGCGATTTATCTCAGTAACAGCAGCTTCCTCTGGAATCTGCAATTTTGGATTAGTAGAGATAAGTCTTGAATCAAAGGAACCACTCACATGAACTCAAAGATTCAGAAACAGAGAATCCATGGATTATTTATTTATTTCCATAGTCGTGATGGATTGATCTTGATTCATGGTGGCATTCGGGGGTGGAAGGGAATGATGATGTATGGATGTTGGCGTTGATCATGTGTGCTTGTTAGCGTGGCGGGGCATAAATTTTGCAAAAAACATGTAGGGGTATAACGCGTGAAAGAGTAGCCTACTGGAAAGTGAGAGTGAATAATTCGTGTACACGCGGCCAACCTGAAATAATGGTTGGCGTAAAGCGCTCGAGTTTTTTTGGTCGGGTCGGAAGTTCAGACCTTGTTGGTTCTCTTTTCTCTCTTTTTCCCACGTTATGTTCAAAGTTTCTGGCACCGGTAAGTTTTAGCTACATCCCAAAGACACGAATGGTAATTTCACAGCTATCCACACCATAATAAAAAGCGTATCAAACGGTGTGTATTGCGCCTACCCAGTGCGGATGTCAGAGAATCACTAGCGGGGTAGCGCGCCCACATTCATATAATCGACAATACCATTCTAGAACTAGCCGGATGTCAGTTTATTTGGGCCTGCGCTTATCATCAATCTCCGTTCCTGAGCCCTCTTTCAGGACACTTGCAGAAGCTTCCTATATTAAGAAGCCATTTCCAACTGCGTAGTGTGTGGCATAACCGAGTGATATATGGTGATTAGTATCGTGCGCTAAATATGGGGGTTCGCCTACAGTAGCGGTAGGAGGAAGTGGAGAAGCCGGCGAATACGTTATCTTCCACCAGAAGTGCTCCAGTAAATTAAAGCAAGCAGGTATTGAGATAGCTTTGGCTTCGACAGACAGTCGAAACCCGATTGTTATCTGCTCGCCGACACGTACCAAACAACCAGAAGTTACGCCACATGAACCCAGCTGTTGCTTGTGATATCCACATGCTGTCTGGCTTTTTATGAGCAGCTGGATAACCAATTTTGCATAGAAGTCTAGCCTAATCAAAATGAACTCGACCCTTCAGTTTAATGGATAGAATTCATAGGGGGCTCAGAACTTAAATCAAGTCCTCAGTTTCTAGATGCATAATCAAGCTTAGTACCAATCGTCCACTATTGTACAAAACGTGTTATTTAGTGCCTCAGACCCAATACTTTTGTTATTAACAAGGCCATTCTAGGTTAATGGCTAACCCCGCCAAGAAGCGTACCGGGTAATATCGTCATTTCCAGCTAAACTACATGTATGTAATCTGTTGTAGTACTTCCGTAAAGTCTATCCGATATAAATTAGCGCATGAATTATACATGTATCTACATACGCAATATCGGATAAAGGGTAACTACGAAAAGACTATAGCTGGGTTGGCAGAGCTCCACATCCGTGCTGCTCTACCATATGAATTCTTGACATTTTAACCAAAAACTATCCTGACGTGTCAGCTGTCGTCTACCCATAGCCTTACAAGGAGTCTCGAGATACACGGTGGAATAGCGGTTGGACTCCCTACTTGGAAATAACCATAACTCCTCAGAGATGGTTCCTAAATATAAACGGGTGATTAATGTTGATCTTCAAGGTCGGCGTGAATAGCCACCGATCATGAGGCTCTGCGGAACTTGGGCCGAACCAGTTTCCAGGCACAGTTCCGATCAGTTAACTGTCACAGATCATCGTGGGGGCCGTGTTTTAGATAACGCTCGCTTTTGCATCTAAGATGGCCCCTCGATATTGCATTGCAGATAATAAGCTTGAGAAGGTGTAGATATCTCTCTTGGCACATCAATCAACATAGACATATATGCAAAAGTAAGAAATACACACTAGCTACTTCAGTAGGTGGTAAATGCACATATGTAAGACACATGTTGGTTTATGATGGTAGGTCCAAAGCTATCGTCTCTATTCTATTGATCGCTTTAATCCTACATGTATGAGTATTGTCATTGCCATAACCTCTTCCTCCCACCCCCACAAAGCATCCAACTCCATTTTCATGACGAGTGCTTCTGCTCTTAGGTACCTGCATGGACATCACCGGAATGCACGGAATCAGGTAGGCTTATTGGATACTCGAGTTGTCTAAAAAGCTAGGGCCGCAAGAGCCGAGGCCCGATGCTGATTTCTAGCCCCAACCCTGCGATACTTCGACCATAGATAATGGAGGAATCGAACGGACGATATTCCACGCTGGTGCCCAACTCCCGGCCATATTAGTATAGCATATATTTATGCTAAAGCTTCGATGTATATTTGTTACTGACTATGGCCGTGTATATATTGGTTGTAAGAGGATTCAACCCTAGCGTGACTTCAAATACATGCTACACAACCACCACCAACCGTGATCAGCCGGGATACTTTAAGGTTTGTGGGGCCAAACGTTAAATACTTTATCTATTGCCATTAAAAAAAGATACAAGGAACAGGGGTGTCGTCGTCGCCCATAGCTAGCAACATCTGGAATACCCAATCTCGCATGAATTGACATTGTCTAGGTGTTGAGGACCCGAAAGGCGACGAGTCTCAAAATCCAGTGGTTATGGCGGCAATTTGCTAACCCCTTTTAGTGAACCTCCCGAGGAGAGATGAAAGCAGTCTATTGGGGAAGGGTTCAACATACAATAGCGGTTTAACTCAGCCTCAAGTTTAATCCAACGTACTACTACTGGTCGTATACAGGTCTTCGATGTTGCTTTTTTTAGACGTGGGTTTTCTAACCGCTCACTTCTAGTAACACCATCTTTTCTTTTTTTTGACTCCTATGGGAGGATGTTGGTCCCAGCTAAAGGCCGTGAGCTCAAGGGCTCTAAATCCGCTGGAGTCTTAGGAATACTCTTATTTTGCGCTGAGATCGGTTGCCAAGAAAGGGGCCGAAGAAGGATGGTTTAGAATTTTTTCCGAGGGCTGATGTTATTCAGATCCCACCGAGTAACTGTGTTTCTACAGAAGATTGCTGTACCACGATGTCAGGCCGGGTGTCACACGAAATTGTAACACAGCCTCAGAAATCCTCGGCTAAAGCATCCAAGGAGAACAAGCAGAGAGCCCTGCCCTCCCAAATAGTATGAGGCGAGAAACGTATTCCGAAAGGACAGCGTTCTCAACCCCGGGCTCCTAGGCAAAGAACACGAATTCTATCGATTTTGGCCAAAAACTACAAATCTACGATGAACTGATTGCTTCGTGAAACAGAACGATGAAGTGGTTCTGCTGGTTATTCTTAGAATTGTCTACATATCTCTATTTATCACAATTACCTCTGGCTTTGGGAACTTGGACAGGGATCTCCTATCCGATCGAGGGGGTTGTTACCCAAGATATCCGCCTACTATTGCCAACCGGTTATCCGGCTACGAAATTTAAGCGTTTTTGAAACCCAATACGTACACGGTATACTTCGGCTGGTTACACAGTTCAGTCTATATTACACCACTGGATTCCCCCAGGCTTGAACATAACACATGTCTCTGTCTCCAGGTACAATCGCGATCTCCAAGCCTGAGTCAATCCAAAAGCACAGTTACCTCCTTTTATTTTAAACTCCCTGTGTAATGCAAAGTTGGGTGGTGCTACTTAAGCTCCAGCCTTTCACTGCTGGTGGTGTCTCCTTCGAAAATACACCCCATTAGATAGTTACACAAACGAAATCTCACCCCCCGAACAATATGCTCACATCCGACTTTTTATGGTTCATTCTAGCTACCACCGTTACCGCGTCTCCTACAAGTCATGAAAGCAATACCACTGTCAAATCCGCCCCGGGTGTCTCTCCATCGGTACAAAACATAACTATACCAGCACCCTATCCATTCTACGGTATAGGCTGCGACTATTCTTTCGAGAACTGCACGGCCGATAACATAACTATAACATCGTGCGGGTTTTCGAGTAAAGACGATGTTGTAGATTTAGCGCAAGCAGAGTCCACTTACTTAAATTCCACGATGATGGTTCGGTGGTGCCCCATGATTTGCGAAGTGATATATGGGAGCGGTAACCCCGATATTGCTGGGATTGGAGTAAGTTCTTAGAAATCTGTTTACCTAGTTTCAAAGACTAATCATGAAGTTTTTCTAGGTGGTGTACGCCTTCGGCATATAGCTCATTACCACATTCATATTCGGGCCCTGCTTTCTCGTCGCCAGCAGTATCTTCGGGTTGACCAAAGAAACCCCATTCGTGGAACAAATACAGGGCCTTCAGCAAATAATCACGGACACGAACGCAGGGTTTACAGTTGCAGTTGGCGCAGCCACCATCCACCAAATGAGATCAGGTCCCCCAATATACGATGTTTTTGTTCTTCTGCGAATGGTCACCGCACAGCTGCTTCTCACATATACGTCTATTTCGTGTCAACTTGGATTCGAATGGCCACGGCAGAGTCGCAGACAGGGTGGACCTTCCATTTTCCAGCATATCGATAGACTAGTCTTATTGTTTCTGTACTGGTCCTCTTGCCTTATAATCGCTATGTACGCGATTTCGCTGCAGTACCTGACTGTCAAACCACAAACATCCGAGATATCCGATATCGTCGATGTCTGCAAGGAGTACAATTTCCAGCCCTTCCCATTTACGAGGCCCCTCATCTATATCTCCGAACTCACCCTAGTTATCGGCATCACCACAATTCCGGCCTTCTTTGTCCTCCACCACTTATTACCGAGGGCGCATGGTGCCTGGCCGTTCTGGCTGTACGCGTTCATTACTACGCTTGTATCCGGTTGGCTAGCGACAGAAATATATTACGCAAGGAAGACCCTGGAGAGTGGGATAGGCTCGGACTATCAAGATAATCAGTGGGGGTTTGGCCAGATAACGGCCCTATTGTTCTGGACTCCACTGGCTATGGGAATGTTACTGAGTGTTGAAGGTATACCTGTTGCTTCCGTGAACTACTACCGAGATATCTTAGCTTCTCACCCACGGTGCAAGAAAATGGGAATCACGTATATTAACTGTACTATAGAACTCATTAGGGGAAAGCGAAAAGCTGAGAAGGTCGCCCACAGACAGGTCACCTACAACCAGGTCACCTATGACCAGACCAACTATGTCCAAGTTCCAATGGATCAGTGGAGGTGAAGGGTACGATACAGAAATGCTCTTCTAAATGCTTTCCGGTTTTTCTTAAACTGATGGAGGATAACTTGTGTTCTTCCATAGTGAGCTGTTAGATCACAGTATCTTCGATCCATTGGCGGAGCATCTACGACACCATATTGCTGGGGGGGTTTTCTAGCCCACCGTGACTGAGAGGCGGTGGATGCTGGATCTTGATGGAGCTGTTTTTCTCGCTTTTTTTTCCTTTCTTCTTGTATACGATTTGCATAAGACTAGATTTATGTCTTTTGGATGGGATATTGCTCGGGGTAATTGGTGTTAATAAGGCCTGTTATATATAAAATATAAACTATATCCTAACCTCTTTCCATCGAACAATGCACTCTAAGGTCCTTGGTCCTTCTAAAATTTAAAGACCACGAGTAGTTGTAACTTTGGCTCAAGCGTTCTTGCGAGCCGCATGCATCTTGGTTAGGGTTTAGGCAGGTTCGGCAATATCAAACCAAAGTCGATTTCTTTCTGCTCTTTTAACCTCTCCATCCCCACTTCTAACTCCTCAGCATACCCAGCTGTTTCTCCGGTAAACTTTATTTGAATTCCTCAGCTGCTAGCGAGGTAGCCAAAGTCGACTGTGTGGTAAATTCGTTATTACCGCGATCTAGCCCCGAGACTAAATCTACGACGTTTGGTAGCTGTCTTCAAGGTACGCCTGACCGTGATTTCGTACCTCGTGTCGACGTCTTGCTGACGAATAATCCGTGGCGGCGGGGTAGTAAAGGGTAAGAACGAACCTACCTAGTCAAATCCCTGATAGGACAGAAATCGCTGTGACGGGTTTTTTTAAATATCTGACACATCGCGTTTCGAGCACAGACTATCACTTGAGCCGGAATCTGAAATCTGGTGTTGTAATATTGGGGCACGTAGGGAGGAATAGAAGACTCGGTTGCGTGCTTGCTAGAGGTGGGCATACGATCCCTATCTAAATAGCTCTCTCGGGGTGCCTGAGTGCCCGTATGCTTAGGTGCTTGTCTCTCAATCATTTTCGACTCCGAAGGTCAAGCCCCCCATATCAGGAAACATCTCCAGCGATCCCATTCTCCCTAATACCCATGTATTACCCAAAAGAAAGAACAGAATCTCGGAAGCCTCGATCCCCAAAGCCCTGTGGGAAAAATGCGATAGGGAAATAAGCTCCGAATATAAATAGTAGCAATGGGGAATCTACCAATTCTCTGTGCTCCCATTTATTCTGCACTTCACTTCACTGATCGATCGACTGCGTACGGCGTCCTGCCTGTTTCGTTCGTTCGTTCGTTTCGTTCGTTCTCTACAGCTAGCAGGCAGTCTCTCAGGTAGAGTACTCTGCCCCCACTGAATCTAGTATCCGTCTTTCGGGTCAATAACCACATATCTTCTGGGGGTTCAACAGAAGGGTTGAAGCTTGCATATATATATCATATATTCTCGGATCTCCTTCCACGGTCAGGAGACTTTGTACCTCTCGGGTATCAATTCAAAGTACAGCTCAGCACGCAGTCTCAAGCATCCAGAGCTAGGCTCAGTCTCAGGCATCAGGCACATGCTCTTGGCGTGGCAGGCTCCTAGCAACTATAAGGCTCGGGGCAAACTCTTCTCTCTTCTGATGCCGCAGTGTACTCCAGGATCTCTCTCAATTTCCGGTGCCGCAGCACTCTCCAGGATACTCCCCCATTTTCTCAACTCTCTGGCACTGTAGCATGATCCGGGACTGGCAACACTAGTGGAACCTCCTCATGGATTCTTCTACAACAGGATCTACACCTAGTAGGCCATCACAGTGGGGCTCCCAATAGCTCCCAGGAAAGTACACACGTACTCATACAAATCTTCAAGAGACCAACAAACCAGTCGTCAATAGGCTTAGCAAATCAACCATCCACTACCACGTAGTCTCTCCTAGTCTTCCGTACCGAGCATAGTATCCTAACGACTGCTCAGGAACCGATATCGTGTGGTTTCGTTGGTAGCGAGGTTGAGGCTCAAAATGAGGCTCAAATAAGGTTATTCAGGGGTACGTAGAGGAGGCGTAGAAAGTAACAGTAGATAATAAAGAGAATACCCCCCAGCGCTGAACCGGGCTCATAACCTGTTGCAATATTTGAGACGAACGAGATCGATGGTTTGTTTGCTAGAGGTGGGCATACGGCCCCTATCTGAATGGCTCTCTCGGGTGCCTCAGCGCGCTTATACTCAGGCACCTGTCTCTCAATTGCTCCCGACTCCGAAGGCCAAACCCCGTATTAGGAAGCATCTCCAACATCAGGAGAAACGCTGCAGTCCATGTATGACGGTAACGGGCTGTGCGTTACGTTGACCTCTGAAGACTTCATTGTGTCTGATGTTGAGGGGGTGTGTCTTCGTGATTCATGGGCGTGCTTGAGTTTCCGACTTTTCTTACGGAGGAATTCCCAAGCTACTTGCTTCGAGCACGCAGTAAATGGTTCAGGGAGATATTTTTATTGACTTGTCGTGTAACAATTACCCATATGCGGATCAGATGGCAAGGATAACACCCATCAATGTTTGTCCTTCACCTTCTTTTCATCATCCATAGTCTGTGTAGGGACACGAAGTTGGCGGCAGTCGTGTCTCGGGAAGGCTCTGTCGATAATTGCTCATGTACGAGATTCTCGTCGCTCTCTTTCTAACCCTGAATACCGAGTGGTGCTTCATCAACCTTTTCAATGGCACTGAGAATGACTTCAAGCTCATATTTAAGCCCCAGACGGAGAATCGGCGCATCATTATGATCACTAACTGCATCCTATCTCATCCTAGCCGATTGTTCCTCCTGTTCGTATGCTATGATCGTTAGTCGGCAGGATTCCTGAAAAGCCATATGAAGCCGATCACGATTCATTCGCTTCTCCAGTACCAACATCTCTGCGTCGTTTCCATGTAGCCCTCGACCAGGACGTTTTTCGCTGATGGATGGTTCCATGAAGTACCGAGGTCGCGATTACTCAATGTCCCGTCGCTGAAAGAAGCTAGAATAGCTTCTGGTTCAAAGGGGTTGTTGGAAAGCTGATCGATCAATTTGAAGTCGAGAAATTAACAACACTCTCAATAAAACCTGATTTCGATAGTGATGACCCCACACACACCATTCCTTAGCGACACCTTGAAGACGATCTGCGTTTTCTGTTGACATTGCATTTCTGGCATGGAAAGGACAAGGTAAAATTTTTTGCGGTGATGGTAATGTCCACGGCTGGAAGAGTACGGCCTACCTGAGGCAAATGAATATTCTCTGATAGTGTGGACAATCTTGTGTTGAACACGTTTTATTACGTATCGCTACTCTATCAGCGTTCTGGTGTTTGTGGACGCGTTGGTGGACAAATTTAACGCGGGAGATGCAGCGGGGTACAAGTTTTGCAAAAAACATGTAGGGGTATAACGCGTGAAAGAGTAGCCTACTGGAAAGTGAGAGTGAAGATTTCGTGTACACGCGGCCAACCTGAAATAGTGGTTGGCGTAAAGCGCTCGAGTTTTTTTGGTCGGGTCGGAGGTTCAGATCCTGCTGTATTCTTCCTTCTGCCTTTCATCACCAGCAGGAGGCCACGGCACTACGCGTATGTAGCTGTGTGCTAATGTCTCTTAATCAGCATCTCGACTTCAATGTATTCAAAATGGCTTTATCTAAGGGTTCTTCCTTGAAGCTTGTTTATTACCCAGCGATTCGCACTCCCTCTGGCCTTAGCTCCTGTCAGGTCCAGCGGATGGCTGTTGGACAATTTAAATGGCCTCTCGTACCATCTGCGAGTCCTCTAATTATCACGGTTCCGTTTGACAGAATTTCATGCGATGAACGACCGCTGCTCAGACGAGGTTTGACACGCCAAGAATAGGGTACAGCCCCTGCTTGGCTTTTATGGATACGCTGCCAAGGGCTTTTTGACCTTGGCAGATTGTTAGCATGCACATACATGAACATAGTACGTGTATGTGACGGGGGAATCACAATGGGGATATGGTTGCTAAGATGGATTTTCGGAAGGTCTTATCAGGTGAAGGTTGTCTCCTTGCACGATTTCACGCGTATGGATAGGCTACGAGAATTGGTACATGTAGAAGGCACCTCAGGTGACGTTTTGAAATTCAGCTGTTATCTAGAAAATGTAGGCAATAAGAGACGGCGATTTAATAATCAACCTGGCTTTCCAGATATCCCAAGAAATAAGAAACCTTATAGACAAAAAATCACCCTCCCAAAATGCTATTCATCCTGAAATATTCCGCCCAGCCCATTCATCCATCTACTCCTTCCAATCCGGGTTTCTGAATGGCTGGTACCTCGTGCATCTAAATCCTTGCTCGAATCTCTTCAGCATCTCCTCGTGTCTGTTGGAGCCGACATCGCAGATAATCAATCGTCCAAGGCCCACAAGCACTACAGGAGAGAAACGGGTGCCCCTAATTGCCTTGGGTGCCTCCGATCGGATGATTCTCTGCACGCGAGTCGAGAAATTGGAGAGATCCTTCTCCGTGAACCCATACCATCCCCTCACGCCCTCCAGTTTTGAGGATCCAGGGGAATCCCAATCAATCAACTTATACCAGCTGCGCAAGCCTTTGCCATCCGAGAAATTCGAAAAAATTGTGTTCCTAGCACCCATCTCAAAATTCATCACACCGTGATCGATCATCTCTTTGTCGATCTTAGCAACGATATTCATGACCTCTCTGCAGGCTGCGGATCCAGCATCATCTTGCTTGAAGGTTGACAAAGCGATTCCTGGGATGTACTGCATCAGCAGCACATAGACGTTTCGCTCTTGGCCTGGAAGCGGGCAGAGAAAGCAGCCATAGAACTCCGGGATATAAATTCCTTGCATCTCAGCAAGCCGCTTAAATGCATCGACTTTGTCTGCTGTCCGAATGTTTGCCAGCAAGATGGGGTTGCCTTCCGCTCCTCTGACGTAGAGGGGGTCGTAGATTTTGGCTACCATCAGAGACTCAGAACCCGGGAGGTGGAATTTGGCACAAGCAGTGAAAACTTGGGTGATACGATTACAGCGCATCGGGTTATGCAGGCACTTCTCGAGAGTGAGGGTTATCGTGGGTTCTGTGCTGGGGAGCGGGTTGCTGAGTCGTTGATATCTCTCCAGACGGGTCTCGAACCAAGTTGCGAGCCCATCGTCAGTGTGCACTGATGTGCGAATTAGAGGAGGCGCTAAGTAAAGCTCGAACTCAGCGGCAGGAGTATAAGGAAATACAGGGTCGGGGGCAGGTTGCTTTTGCTGCGAATTCGGGGGGAAGGGCCAGCTATCCCAGAAAGACATTTCGAAGTTTATGCTTGAAGTTTTTACGATTATGCGTGGTGATGATGTTTGTGGCTGTCTGATGGAAGTGATGGAGGGATGAAGAGGGGAGACAGAGGATGAAGAGCAGAGATGGAGGGGTTATATAGGGAAAAGCGATGTAGCACTAATGCTGCAGAGTGCACCTCTGCACAGAACGCATGCATATACCAGGGTTCTATAGAATGGTTTCTATAATCCTCTTGGACAGTTATTTCTCGACTTGGCAAATGTACATACACTTCTCTGCAACTCACACACGATTTCTTGTACCTTCAGGAATTTCTGAAATTTCCAAAATATCAGAGGTCTGAGCGCAACCAGCGACGGCGCAATATATAGAATTAGGTAGAGAGCTCACTCTCGCTAGGTTGGATGATACTAGGGTGATTCGTACTTGCATGTGCATCTCCAGAGTTGATATTCCACCAAGTTTAGGATTTTCATCAAAATCACTGACCCAGGACCGGATGCTGTATCTCACGAGACCTTCAATTCGAAGAGACCTGCGAAGATAGGATAGGTACGCGAATCCATTCACGAACTCTTTGATACAGAGCACTAATAATACTCAAGTTCCAAGCATCTGGTCGAGCGGCCAATTCTGATGAATTCCCTGGTGGCGGTATGAATCGCGTCTTGGACGCGTCTTTACGGGCACTTAGATGATAGCCACTAGACCTTGATTTTGCTCCATCTGCCACCCGACTTCAAGCGATGTGCTTAGGGTTGATCACTCCTTATTAAGGTCTACATACAATTTAGGTCCCTCTTTACCCTTCATCAATGCCCAAAACCTACTGGTCTCATCCCTTGGACGAACAGATCGATATTCGCAAGTATATGCTAAGCGAGAGAATATTCGCTGGGAGGTGTATATCTCAAACTTTTATTTTCTTCGGATTATATCCTACATCGCATACAGTGTATGACCATACTAACAGTGACAGTTATCTCAGATACAGCTGGTACGTGAACTAGACAAGATTCACCGCATCCTTTCAACCATCCTGCCTGAACACAACCCACCAACAGAAACAGTAAAAAAGGAAAACAGAAAAACCATTCACCCACTCTGACCCCCCTTTGTCAGACGACAGATATACCCGGCATTCTTTGGCCAGGTCGGCGGCGATAGCAAAATAACACTATCCCCCTTGCCTCCGCGATAGAGTGCCCAGTTTTGCAATTCCTTGACCTTGTCGGCATACTCTAACCTCTGGCACTTGAAGTTGAATGGCGGAAAACCGCTCTCTTTCAACATCCTCTCCCAAATCATAATGTCATTCGTCGTAATGACACGCCGCCTGGGCTTCGCTCCTGCCTTTGCCGAATTTTCGTGGGTGTCGTTGCCGCTGCTCGAGCTTTCTCCCATCAGCATCTCTTGAGATGATAGGGATTCGCTGGCTTCAGAGTGGGCAGTTGGTTTTTGGGCATTAAGGTTGACTGGCTCGAGAACGCTGGATGACGGTTCACTAGAAGCTCTCCTGCCTGAAGTTGTGCCGAGCAACAGTTTTAAGAGACGATTCGACGATTCTGACCGCGCTGGGGCATGCACCGACGCCGGTGCAGATAACGACAGTTCACACGTACCTTCTTCCGCTTTATCAGCACAGTCGGAAGCTTCAATCCCCGGATCCTCTTCTTCTTCCTTTTCCGTCCCCCTCTCCTTCATCTCGTTTGCTCTGACTATTTCAATCGGCCTGTTTCTTCCCGATGCCTGTGGTGGCTGCAGCGCCTCCATCTGCTTGATCGTAGCATGAAGATTGCGCTGAGTGTCATGAAGACTACGCTGCGCAGTGTGCAGATTACGCTGCGAGTCTCTAAGGCTGTTTTGCGAGTCCCGAAAGTTACACTGCAAAGTCCTCAGCTCACGCTGTGAGCTATTATGGTGAATGAGGAGGTTATTAAGTTTTACGCGTAACTCCCTCATTTCACGCACAACTGAGTCTTTGCTACGAGCCCGATCGTATTCATAACCTGAACATACGTTAGTTGTCGTTTTCGCTTCATATGGATTTTTTATTGAGCTTACTATTCTGAGCGAATGTAGGCATGATGGGCAGTGATGGTTCCTGCTTGAAACTAAGAGACGCTAGTATCGTTGGGAGATAACAACTGCTAGTGAAGGAAAAAACGACGACCAGAAGACGACCGATTTATTCTGCTCTTTACGTCCTAAAATCAGTAGAAGAAAGGAGCGAAATATTGATCTGAACAGATAGGGGATCTTACAAGGCCTCCAATTACAAACCGAGATACGCTGGAGCTCACAGAAATCCCAATGCTTGTTGCTGTTGGCGTCGATATAAAAAATTCCCCCCCCACTTCCCTAAGAAAAGTTGTGAATTGTTAGCTGTGGTGGGAACTTTGTTTCCTAAATCTCGGAACTTATAAAGTGCTCCAAGTCCGACAAAACGTACGGAAAAATTTATTGGAG
The DNA here is from genome assembly GCA_038503075.1 of Gyromitra esculenta. Classification (NCBI taxonomy): domain Eukaryota; kingdom Fungi; phylum Ascomycota; class Pezizomycetes; order Pezizales; family Discinaceae; genus Gyromitra; species Gyromitra esculenta. The sequence continues at coordinate 258,466 of JBCAML010000020.1, read as the reverse complement.
GAATGCGTGCGTCGATCATTCAGCGCGTGGCTACCAACGATTATCCCCGGTCGGTGTTTTCGATCATCGAAGAGACACGTTCATCCAGCCCCACCCACCATTTTCGGTATAACTCACCTTCGGTTCTCGTTCTTTGTAGTTCTCCGCCATTCTAGTAGGTACCAATATTATCTGGCGCGAAGGATGAATATGTTCGATCCCAGTTCGTATACGAGGGTGCTCGAAGCAAATACGATAATAACACGATAGCCCGGCTCTAATTCTACCCAAAGAAGCGAGCAGGCAAGATCGCTGCGATGCGGATTCCTCCACCTTCATCACTGCCTACGCTTCCTGGGGCATAATATCACTCCAGAGTGCTTACCTCTCTTCTCCGATCTCGCCCTCTTCTATCTGAAACCTCAACTTCACAATGGTCCCCGCCAGGGCCTCCTAATCTTCGCTAATTTCCCTGCAGGGAAATCTTCCTCGACCGAGCCGCTCTATGCGTCCAATCTTCTATTCCCTTCTTCTGTGGGTCTTCTTTGAAGAGCAAGTCTGGAGGGAGCGGGACCGCATTTTTGCCTTGAGAAACATTTCTCAGGGCGGGAAACGATCCATTCCTATGGATAGGTCTATTATTCATACGGTATTCTAAAATTCTAATTTGGGACCTCTGATAGCCCCGAAAGCTGTATGAAGGCGTGGACGGTAGATTCATCGAATCCCAAAGGAGAAAAACCATGAAACAACTCCAAACAACAACTGTTTAGGAGAAAACCCATGTACATGTATGCCACGGATTTCAGGCTGCCATCCAGTATCTAGATTCAAAGGATTGTATGATTGCAGATATCTAGACACGCAGGGAACCTACTTTTCGACCTTAAACGAAGCAAGAGAACTCCGTCAAAGAAGAATAGACGGTGTGAAATTCACACCGTGGGCCAAGCTCTCCGAGACGTCTATGTAGCTAGTCGAGAAACGGATTCATCTCAATCTATCAACAGACCTAGAAACGCTGTTAAAAAGAAGTAGAAGTGGCCGAAACTTTGGGACAGGGGGAGGGAGCAGATATGTTCTTGAAATAAAATGCTCTAAAATATGACTGGATTAGTTAAGATTGCGTCCCTTCTTTTATTACATATTCCACTTGTGGATTACCAGTTCCTATTTGTTGACATTCTAGCTGGGCAGGCTTAACTCGTGAGCGTTTCAAACGGCTTCGAAATTCATCCGGAAAGAACATAATCTCTCCTTTGACACTCCATTGTGTTTAACTAAGTTATTTAGAAGTCTCCGAGGTAGTCTAATGCAGCGAGAGTGCACCATCTACTCTGCCACTCTGCCAATACCCGGCAGGTTCAAATTATGTCCTTCCATTATCTGTGTTATTTACCCCTCCATGACTTAGAATGCGATGACGGAGCACAGCAACCTTTCTTATGGTACTACCCCTAGAATTGAAACATTAAAATCTTAACGAAATTGGTAAATCGACTAAAGGCTCTCTTAAGAATGAAAAACCTCACCCACAGCAGCGACTCATTCGCAGTTTCACGCCCTCTCATTCGGCCAGGTTACGGTTTCTTCTCTAATTTTCTAAAATTAATCAGCACATACCTAGCTCCTTTTCATCCAAAAGACAAATGCGATAGCGCCAACAAAGAAGAAGCCATTACCATCCCCTTACCTTCGTAATCTCCCTCCAATGAGCAAGACAATTTCACTTCTGAGAAAATGCTGAATCCTTGAAATTTATTGCTTATTAAAATGTAGGCATTAACAGCCCATACTAGGCATTACTCTTACTTTGGACAGCGTGACAGAGGATTAAAAAACGAGTCCTCTCCTACACAATACTTGGCCTTTTTCTGCTCCCTACTTCTATTTACTCTTCCGCAAACTCGTTTCTATACATAAGTATCATACTCAAACAAAACGATTTATAAGGAACTCAAGGGGCCGGGGATGCCCCAGAACCCTCGGTTATAGCTGCTCTTATAGGGAACTATAAGTACTTCTCGAGATTAGTGCTAGCTCCTTCAGAGACACTTTGTAGATATACGGAATGGGATCGCCACCTCGAATCATCTCACGCGTTGTCCAAAGAGAAAAAACCATTAGGCGTAATCCGCTGTTCGAGCACAGTTTGAATATAGGTCCTCAGGCCATCACCGAGTTTGTCGATGTTCTTATCAAGCTGTTCGCAGAGTCCCTTCGCATTTATCGTTGCCTCAGTGATAAAATCAACCATATCAACAAACTCTTCTTCTCCAGGTTGGGGGAGCCTCTTTCCACGCCAATGGCCAACGACAACGATTTTGATGACTTTAATGTTTCATATTAGCTCAGTCCACCCTCACAGCAGCAGATTTGAAATTTGAGAACTGTACTATGGTTGACGGGAAGGTTTAGAAGATATGGCTCGGGCGTGACAGGGCGAGCAGGATGAGTATCCCACTCTTCAAGTTCCTCATCACTCAAAGTAGGCACAGGAGATCCATGATTGAGCTCTGGTAATCCATCAAATGCCAAGTAACGATAGCCTGCCGGCACCGACCTAGATCGTTTAGTTGAAGGCATATTATCGATGCCATTAGGGGCCTTCAATAATCCATCTGTTTTCATGGACAAGCGTGGAGGCCGGACTGTATCTGATTCGGATTTGCATTTGGATAAACAACCAGAACAATCACTATGGCTAAATTCTCCGTCGAGATCTCTGCATCCGATTTCTAACACCGAGAAAACTACTTGAAATCAGCTTCACGTATCCCTAGAGACAACCGCGGAGAGTAAAGTTGACCCACCGTCCACAACATTAGTCATCTCTAAATCAGACATATTGACTCAGGGCAGGGATAGTTAGCAGCTAAAATCGGGAGCGGTAGTTCACGTTAAAAGTTATATCTTGTCCAGATAGGATAGGATAGGATAGGGCTCGAGAGTGTTGGGGGTTTTCTGAGAAGCAGGAGGGCTTATATACGACGGTTTCGTCTGATTAGCACGTGCTGTAACACACACTTTCCAGCAGCAGGTGTTCTGAGAGGGGGTTTCCAGGCAATGTAGGTGATTCGTTTACGACACCAGATGACCTCTGTCTTTGGCGCAAAAACAAAGCTACGGTATAACCTCAGCAAATTCCGCCCGTAAGAAGAGTAGAGATCGAGAATTGATTGATTTGCCCGTACAGGCTCGAGCTCTACAGGCTTGAACATATAGAGAACACAAGCATACTAGCACATGGAAAACTCCTCAGCTCCGGGCTCCCGTTCTTATTTCGTAGGGTTACCATGACCCACCTCCAGCACCCGATCAGAAAGCCTTTTTCCAACACCGCCCTCCACCAATCTTCGAGTGATCTTTCGTGACTAACTGGTACCGCTATAACCTAAAAATATATCCGTAATAAATAGCTCGCCAAAAGCCAACTCACAAATTTCCCCTAAATTTTCTCGACTACAGAGCGCAGAAGTGGCTAGCTGAGCTTTTGTTTTAGAACCTTAGCAAATCACGAATGATGCCATGTGATTACGCTTGCTAAACCTCAACCTCGCCTTCCTCCCTTCTCGCCTCCCATCTATCTCCCCTACTCGTCAGAGAAAATACCCTTGGGCCTCGGTAAACTAGTTATCTCATCCAACCTTCATCAAACGATCACTTGATACAAAAATCACCCGCAAATATCCCTAGCTATAACAGGAATTGGAGCTTCGTGCAACAGCAAGATATTTACTCCCTACGGCTTTCTCTTATGTCCTCATTCCGGGGAGAGATTACAAGAAATAGAGCCCTGAGGTTTCAAATATCTGCCAAAGTGGTAGCTCAAAAATAATTGCTAACAGGAGAGCGTCGACAGAAACAGCAATATCCAACAGGCGAATCGCCGAGAGAGATTGCCCATACACACCTTATCGAGATTAACGAAGAACAATTCTACAAAACCGACACAACAAAGGGGAGTTAGATAACTTGATGATACTTAGGCAAAGTATAGAGCATGAACGTTGCAGCCCTCGCAGATACTTGAATAACGACAGAACGCTCTTAGGAAATCTCGCTACAGATGCTAGTTAGATCTATGACCTTTTACGCAAGAATGATCTACAAACAACAATATTTTGACGGTTTTGAATCATTCGGAGGTAAATGAAGTAATAAGAATCACCTAACTCCTAGACTCGGATACTTGACCATATTCACTATCAAAATTGGAATAAGAAGTACTGAGAGATCCACAGTCTGCCTGCCAGCTAGAGATAACTCTGCACCAAGTTGCTTAATATCAGTAATCTCTGAGCGGAAGAGTGCGCCTTGTAACTCGCTCAAAAGCGTGGGGGGAGCACTTGCTACATTTAAAATCCCGCCAGTGCATCGGAATAGCTTCTTGACGCCATGCTTCGCAGACGGGTGATAAGGCACTTACTCTTGACAAGCGAATTAGCATCACAGACAGGAAAGGAGAGAATCACAAATAGTCACTCGTTATTAGTCAACAGGACTTCTACTGTTGCTCATCCACTTGAAAGATTCTCAATCAGGGAAGTGTTTAAGGACTAGTCGAATCATCACTCTCGAATATCGCATAGATTAATAAAACCAAACTCCGTCTATAAAGTCGCTTGCGAATGATTAGTTATTCTCGCCCTGCCACCGCGCCTTGCCATATTAATAAATCGCTACTTCGCTAGTTAAAGCAGCGCTTTTACAACAAACTGAATCAGTTTACGAGATACTTCCCGTTGGTGGCTTTGTGGGTACGTGTATTCTGCTACCACGAGTAATTTTTTGGAGACCAACCAAGTTAGAGCAACCGTCGGAGATGTGCGAATTGCTTGTGCAGAATAACTCAAGTTATTATGGACTCGTCATTTGACACCCTTGGATGAGTGAATGTCAAATGCCGTTGATGTATCGAGCGCCCATCAAAGTTGATTGAGCACGGCGAGTCGATCCGGGTTTGGCGGCCGAGGTGTAAGTCTAGATAATGCTCCCTGTTGCGCACGGACTCCAACCCGTTCCGGGTAACCGGCTTGCGATGTCGGCACCAATGCAGGGGAATTTCTTTGGCGGAAAAATTTCAGCTTGTGTTCGAAGAACCGAAGTTTGGGGGTAAATGCTCGGCTAAATTCTAGGACAGAGCGCATCTGTCCCTGCAGCGATCTGGAAACCCTGGCTGGTGGTCATGGGAGGATCACTGGATGCTATTGGTGTTTATTTTCTTCTTTGCGTCGTTTGCATTGCATTTCGGGGTTCTCCGGTGCAAAAAAGGGGTCAGCTTCCCAGGTACCGCGGTTCTGGGGTCTCGCCGAGGAACATCATCAGGATGAATAGAGAAATGATTCCCTGTTTTTGACCCAGGCACCCATACGCTGTCACTGTTTGTGCTACACATATCAACCCGATAATCTGGTTGTGGAGTGCATGTGCCAGAACAAATTGCATACAGCGAGCATCGAAGCACTCCCAACATCAGTTCTCACTCGATCCAGGTAAACGCGGTCTGCGGCAGCTGCATTGCAGCTAAAGTACTCCTGCAGGTGGCAGTATCCAATACCCCTTCATCTTTCCAGATGTTGAAGGGGTGCGCATGAAAATGCCGGCCCTTTTGGGCAACCAATCACGCCTATTTCCTGGTGATCCAACTGCGGCGAACAGCGGGAAGCCAGGCGCTCACATACGATGGAATCCTCTGAAGATTCCCGATGTGATTCCACCGTGGGGGCAGTCAATCTTTGCATTGTCCTGCTGCAACTGCCGGCTATTGTTGTTCAATCCACCGACCCGAGAACTTGGTTGCAGCTCCGCGGGACTGTAGCATTCTTGTTTAGCTCAACGCAAAAGTCTGAAGTTATCGCGCCATCCGATGCTTTCCAACGACTGTGTTTCCATTTAGGCGCGCTGCATACGCATGGTGCAAGAAGCCCCTCAGCCCAAAAACGGATACAACGAGAAAAAAAAGTTGTCATCCTTTGGTAATCTAGGTATTCTCCCGCCACACGTCATTTAAGGTTAATCACCAATAAAATGCGTGGTAAATACGCTACACATAAACTAATATTAAAAATACACATCTAGTCAGGTACGTACCGTGCGTGTTATATTTAAGCGATTTACTCTAAACTGTTTGCAAGCTTCACTTCTCGGACGAGAGCCTATGGATTATACCATGCCAACACGTGTGAGCGGGCCTAGGCCGAGGGCGGCGGCCATGCTGGTTGACGTTGGTACTCTGCCCTTAGGCCCGATGCTGCCGCTCTAAGAGCGTAATAATATCAATGCCCCCACAAAACATCACTTTAGATTACCTTATCGAAAGTAAACCCCCACAAGAGAGGACTGGACGAATGAAGTGCTGAAGTAGTGAGTACCTAGACGAGAGAAAAATTAGCAAGAACGCACGGCCCTTCCCGCACACAAACTTGAATCGCAAATTGTGCTTATGTATTTGGAAAAATTTGACGAGTTCGGCACAAGAGAAAGGGGAAAAAAAAAAAAGGTCGTTGCCGAGGCTCACTAGAACCTAGGGTACTGGTTCACCCCTTGCCTGGATTATACTAACCTTGAAGTTGATCTGGAATAGCGAATTCACGGAGAAGTGTGCGCGCGCACTTTAGTAAACTGCAACCTAACGGATTCTAGAAGGGCGCTATGGGATGGATGAGCGAATTACTGCTTCTAACCTGTCACTATGGATTCGCAATCGACCTACCTAGAATAAAAATTCTAGGGCCCTTGTTCGAAAATCATCCGAAGGCACGATCCACTAGAGGCACGGAATCTACATATAGGCTAGGTATGAAAGATCGGTTAACTACATGTGGTAACCTTGAGTCCAAGGACCTAATATTTGAGATTCCCAACCAACTCCGGATTTACGGCGCTGGATGCCTCGCATGTCGATTTCATAAAGGACGCTTCCCCACAGCGACCGAGTTTTCTATTACCGAGATTGGTTCCCTGTTTTTTTTGTTCCGCTTTTTATATTCGCCTGCTAGAGCTCTTGGAGTTAAGGCAATTATGACCTCCCGGATCACCGCAACCCCATATGCATGGCCTCATGATGGTTCGTTGTCACCAGAGACCACAGCGCTGGTGATTATCGATATGCAGAACGACTGTAATAACTAAACCCTCCCTCTCTTTTGCCAGAGCTACGTATACAACCGGGGGGGGGTAGCACCACGTATGTAATCGAAAACCGCCAAGCTGACCCGCAATTCTCCATAGTCTGTGCGCACGGAGGGTATCTCGAAAGCCAAGGCTACACTCTAGACTCCACGCGTGCCGTGATACCGCATATTTCCTCCCTGCTGTCGCTGGCACGGAAGCACTCGTTCCCGGTATTCTACACCTGCGAAGGCCACCGCCCCGACCTCTCAGATCTAACCTCCCGCGAGCTATTCCGGTCTCGACAAAACCGTCTGGGCGTTGGAATCGGAGACCAGGGACCGATGGGCCGACTATTGATCCGCGGGGAAGAAGGCCACGGAGTGATTCCTGAGCTTGCTCCCCGATTCGGGGAGCCGGTAATCGATAAGCCAGGCAAGTCCGCATTTGTCTATACCGATTTCGAGTTACTGCTGAAGGTGAAGGGGGTGTCGAACCTGATAATCACGGGGGTGACTACGGATGTCTGTGTTAGTAGTACTATGAGGGAGGCGAATGATCGTGGGTTCGAGTGCTTGCTTGTTGGAGACGCTTGTGGGGCTTCTGTAGATAGTCTGCATCAGGCTGCGGTGGACTCGATTGCGGAAGAAGGAGGGATATTCGGGGCGAGCACTACCACCCAGCAGGTCATTGATGCGATTGAAGAGTGGGCTAGCAGGAGGTAGTATCACCGGGGAATGGGGCTGATGATATCGGTTGGACTTTTCAACACGTAGCGAGCGATTGTGGATATATAATTCAATGTTAAAAAAATTCAAACGCAAGAAACTTTTCTCCCTAGACTTCTCATGAAGAACCAGTGCGGGGTGGGTGGGTATATTACACGCTCGCTCAGCCACGTGGTGTTAAAAGGAAATAAAAGAAACAAGTAAAGATAAGCCACGCTCAAGATAACTCCATGGCCACGGCCCGCTCTAAGTCTCGCTCGCACTCGAATCAGCCAGCTTCTCTGCGGCTTCCTTGAAGTATTTCTATTGGCGAAACAAAAGGCAGGCTCGTTAGCAAGAACATATACGGCAACCGGGAAGAGAGAGAGCGAGAGAGAGGGAGAGAGAGAGAATGAGCGCAAGCCTACCGGTCCCTGGTAATTGCCCCTCCCGTGGATAAACCACCAGGCGGTAATCAATATAACCAGCCCGCCCACGATGGCGCTGGTATAGTTCATATTCGCCGCCTGCGCCGGCATGACGAACGGGAAGCAGAAGAACACGACCATGACAAAGATGTAGACCAGCGAGAGGACGTTCGTGGCGAGGCCCCACCTGCCGAGATGGAACGGGCCGGGCACGATGGTCTTCCGGCCGGTGAGGACGTGCGGCAGGATCGCGCCGGCGTACGACAGCGTCGACAGCACGATGTAGCTGCCGATGAGGGCGGAGAAGGCGGTGGTGGAGCCAACGTAGATGCACCCCAGACACGACGTGATGCACGAGACCGCGACCGTCGCGCGCAGCGGCGACTGGAACCGCGGCGAGATGACGCTGAAGAAGGCGCTGAACGGGGTCGCGTTGTCGCGGGCCAGGGTCCAGAAGGTGCGGCCGCCGGTGATCAGCGTCCCGATCAGCGTGGGGAACGTGGCGATGAACAGGACGGCGGTGAGGCCGATGGCGCCCTTGGTGGACCCGGTTGCCTGCCGGTAGATCTCGGAGGTGGGGAACTTGGAGGGCGAGTCGAGGACGGCGCCGATGTCGGTGATGGAGTAGAACAGCGCGATGAGGTAGATGAATGCGCTGTGGCCGCGGAGGTATCATGTATGTAAGTAAGAGGGAGAGAGAGAGAGAGAGGGACAGGACAGGGACAGGACGGACGTCACGAAGCTGGTTCCGATCTGGATCATGATCCCCTTGGGCACGTTCTTCTCCGGCTCCGGGATCTCCTCCGCGACGTGGCTCTGGCAGTCCGGCGTGCCGACGGCGAACGCGGCGTTGATCAGGCCGAGCACGAAGCAGAGCCCGTCGTTGTTCCACCCGGTGAGGTCGTGGTACTCCGTCCACACAAAGCTGTCGGACGAGTGGCGGCCCCGCGGCATGATCGCGAGGACCAGCACGGTGACGAGCAGCCCGCCCATGCTCAGGTAGAACGCGAGCGAGTTGATCAGCGGGAGGTGTCTGTTCCCAAAGACCACGACCGCGCAGCAGAGCCAGTTCACAAGCTGGAAGGCCACGAACACCTGCCACGAATGCCATCCGACCTGCGGGTGCGCCAGCTGGTACAGCGCGACGAGCTCGTTGCCCAGCGTCGACGAGATGGACGCCGCGGAGAGAAGCCATCCGCAGAGGTTGAGGAAGCCGGCGAACCAGCCCACCACGCGGCCATATCGCGGGCCGGCGGTGACGGAGGCCCAGTGATAGACCCCACCCGAGGAGGGGATGGCTGAGACAAGCTCAGCAAGGGATGCTGATATGAGGGAGTAGAAGACGGAGATGATGATCCTGACAGCTCAATTAGCTCTTGCAGATCCGGACATGGCTCTTCTGCCGGGCGTCCTTACAATCCGTACAGCACGGCCATTGGCCCTCCATTGAAAATCGCAACCACAATCGTGCCTCCCGTGAGACTCCACGCACTGTCGAGGGATAATTAGCACTTTGCTTTAGTTGAGAGGGACAAATTGATGGATGGATGGAGGATGGATGGATGGAACGCAGTCCTCACTCACTTTGCGATAACGATGCCCAGACTGGTTAAACTGAACAACCCAAAGTTTCTATTCAATGCCTGCTTATGCCCCAACGCCGCCTCGAGCTTCAGCGCATCTCGGTCCTCCACACTCAACCCCGGCTCTATCTTCACAGAGCTCTTGTCTGAACCTGCAATCTTCTGTTCTGCCATCTCTCTGTTTTGTAATCAGGGAAAGCAGACCCCCGAACAATAATAGTAGAATATAGAAATAAAAGATAATCCGCGCAGGAAGAAAGTGTGGCTTGAGTTTAAGCTCTCTGAAGAGGGGAGAAGGAGAGAATAAAACACACACACAAGCAAATGTGTAACTGGGGGCGGGGAACGGGGGACGGGGAGCCTGGGACCCTGGTGATGGTTATTGTTAAATACCATGGTTAAGACGTTCAATTATGCGTCGAGAACCCCTAACCCTGCCTCTATTCTCTACAACTAAAGAAAACAATTCTCGGCCAACCCCGATTGGTGTATACGCCACTGTTGGGCATGGCAGGAAGAGGATAAGATTTGGACCCCATGCTCTTTTCTAAAGCAGCGATTACTCTCTCTACTCGCCATTCTGTAGCCTGTGTGTTGCAAGGGGGGGGGACTCTCTTTACTCTAGGCATAGAGAGGAGGCGAACTGCTTAGCTTTTTTATCTATCTACTATAGTAAGATTCCACCGGACCGAACTCCAGCTCTCTCTGCTCTAGGGGGGTTCTGAATATATAATCGCGAGAATGTATGAAAACACTCCATACCTGCAGGAAGGGGGAGTGAAGGCTTTTTTTCCCCGTCTAGGGTGAGTTGACTAACTAATTGATCACCACATTTGAGTAGAGTGCCATCGCTTTAACCCGTCTGACTTAGTCGACCCACACACCGTCCCACGTTTTTTTCTTTCCCCATCCCCACGCGAGGGAAAGAGAGGGAAGGAAAGGAAAAAAAAAAGGTAGGTATATCACGACTAATGCAATAGGTCCATCCCTCCCAATTCAAACGAATTGTGCGCGCATGTGGCCGAGCGAATGCCGTAGACGCGGCTCAGGCCGTTGCCTCCTTCTTCCCTGTAATATGTCGTCCCAAACCAGACTCCAAGCAGCAGTAGCAGGGGTGGAAACGTCCCCCCCTTCCAATTAGGAAAGGGTACAGATTGGTTATTACCAACTACTACGTGAGACGAAACAGATCGCGACTATTTCCCGGAGGTGCTCTAGCGTAGCAGACTGGTACCTGGGAGACATTTAGTGGCCTGCGACTGGAGAAAGAAAGAAAGAAAAAAAAGAAGAGAGAGAGAGCTGATTCTCCCGTTTCGCTTGCAGATGAAAAAAAAAAAGTAGATGTGCCATCTGACCGGGTTGTCTCTCCCAAATCCCCAATCCCCAATCCCCAATCCCTCCCCCACCTTCCCACCCTCCCCATCCTGTCTGTTTCCAGACTAGGGACCGTAGGAGCAAGAGTAGAGTAGAGTAGAGATACTCAGATAGAGCACCATATGGGAAACAGGTTTAGTAAACCGGAAAGAGCTTGTGGGGAACGGGAAAGAGAGAAAAAACTATTCCAGGTAGAGTAGAGCGCACTGGGAGGAAAGAAGCTAAAGAATAAAGCATAGCCCTTTTGCCTTTTTATCCATGGAAAATCTCTAGATGTTATTTTAATTTTTTTTTGTCCCCCTCCTCTCTTCCCTCCCCCCCCTTCCCATCCCTCCTTCTCTCGTCTCCCATATATCGCTGGGGGGAAACGGTAATACGACGTTTTGCATGAACTTGCAGCTTACACCCTCCCCCCCTCCATTGAGCGCGCGCGGGGAACATACGGACATATAACTGCAATTGCAAATATCTCAATCGATCCTTTTTTTGTTCGGGGGAAAGAAAAAAAAAAAGAGTCGGTAGTCAATCCGTAACACGAGATCAGATGGCGCTGCAGTCTCCGTCGCCTCAACAGTTGACGGTTGAGTCGTGGACGATGTACAGCTTTGGGATCCTGCTGATTGCAGGTCGAATGTTGGTCTATCTACCTCTAGCTGTAGCTGTTTGTGTCTTCTATCTATACCGGGATACACACACACACACATACATACACACGTTTTACTTACAAACTCCTCCAAGACAGATATTCGCGGAGACTGGTGCTGGGGTCGTTTAAGCATTTGCAGGCGGAGGATTTCTTGATGATGTTTAATGCGGTATGAATGAATTTCTGGCACGACTAGACTGCTCTCTCTCTACAGAGGAAAAACAAAAAAAACAATCCGAGTTACATGTACTGATGGGCTTTGTGTGTGCGTGGGACGGGGGAAATAGTGCACATATACAATGCTTATGGCAGGAATCAATGTTTCCGGACGAACGGCAACAAACCTCTTGATGCCGGGAGAGCTGGAAGCGCTGACGCCGGAGGACATAAAGCTGCGGATCTACGGCAGCAAGATTGTTATTTTGCTGGAACAGTCGATGTTGATCCTGACCTGGGGGATAAAGGTGCGTACGAGTGTGTGTGAGTTGGATGGGTGTGCGAGATGGAAGGGAGAGAGGGTGGAATTATTATTATTATTACTATTGCTAACGATCTACCTGGGCTGGAAGGGTTGTATGATTCTCATGTACCATCGATTGACGTGGGTTATGACTCAGCTATCTTCCACAACGAGTCGAACTAATAGGAGCAGATCTCGTCTGAACGACCAAGTCGTCATCAAGGCGATTGCCGCGTACATCGTGTGTGGATTTATCGCGGTTGAGTTGGCCTGGTTCTTGAGTTGCCGGCCGTTTGATGGGTACTGGGCATTGCCGGTTCCGGATGGTATATCATTTCCCACCAAACGGGTCGATGTTGCGAGATAAGATACTGACCGCGACATGTGTGGTAAAAGAGCAATGTGCTACATACCAGCACTACTCAATCACGCAGGCGGTCTTCAACATCTCTTCAGATCTGATGATGCTGGCCGTCGGGATCCCGCTACTGCTGAAAGCCAAAGTGCCGCTGAGAAAGTCAGACCAATTACAACCCCCCCCCCAATTCCGAAAACCCCCTAACATGTTTGCATTTTCACAGGAAGATAATTCTAGTTGGCATCTTCAGCTGCGGCGTCTTTGTGGTATATCCAACCCCTTCGTCCCCTCCACCCCACATTACAAAACATAGATATTGATTATTATTTTCTACGCCCATAGATCCTCGCCGCCTGTCTCAACAAATACTACAACTTCTCCAACCCGTTCACCACAATCTACATGCTCTGGTACATCCGCGAGTCCTCGACCGCCGTGTACGTCTCCAACCTGCCGATGCTGTGGCCGCTCTTCCGGCGCGTGTTCAAGCTCGGCACCTTCGCCGACCGGTCCGGGGGCTCCCACAAATACCACGACCACGGCAGCTCGCTGCCGCTGAGCAACATCTCGAAAAAGAAGAGCACGGTGACCAGCTTCGCCGGCAGCGAGGAGCGGATAAATAAGGGGGGAGAGGTGCACCTGGAGATCGAGCAGCGGTTCTCGTTCGCTATCGAGGAGAGCTCGGCCGGGGGGGAGCATGGGAAGACGGAGTATGATCCGGAGTCGTTGGCGGCGCGGAAGGGGAGCGATGAAAGTCATCGTCATGCGGGGCGTCTGGGACAGCATACCACTACGATCACAGCAGGAAATGCTGGTCGTACGGGGTAGGGTTTTGGGGGAGGGGGGGGATTGGACGGATTTCATTGTATGTCCTTATCTATTTTGTTTTTATACACGGATGTATGTTTATGTCTCGGGCGCTCTTGTGGAGGGCCTTTATTTATATTCGCTGTGTCTTCCATGCACGATCTGGACCTGTGGGGGGAAAAGCCCAGATCTGCGCCGAACCCCGGTTTATTCTGGGACCAGCCGCGCGGGCGGTGATAGGCGCGATCGGGGCTCACGCAGGATCACTCGCCCGCTCGCATCTGGCGCACAACCTTATTTCAACCGATTCTCGCGACTCGGCGACGCCGTGCGTAGATCAGGGTCTCACCCGCGCGCGTCAGCGCACGTGGCTGGGCGCCTTCGTGTCTCTCGTTTTCTTGCTTTTTCTGCCGCCCACTGCCAAAGAGCATCAAAACACCCCTCGCAGACATCCCTTTCTTTTCCCCTCCTCCCTCCCTCCCTCCCCTCCCTCCCTCCGTCTCAAACGATGAATCGAGCATGCCGCCGACTCCCATTTCCTCTGAAATCATCCTCATCCCGTTTCTCTGCGGCAGCCTGGTGCTGGCTTTTTTCCTCGCTGCGCTGGGCGCCGTGTTCAGGGTCTACCGTCCGCTGGTGCCGGTGGGTGAACGGCTTCGAAGGCTCTTTAAAGCCGGACCGGAACCGGACACCCCGCAGACGGCGCCCGCGCAGGATATGGCAACGCGTGTGGAGCTAGTGGATAATGGCTTCCAGGGCCGCGAGAGCGTGCTCCGGGGGATCCTAGGTAACATCTCGATCCTCCACCTCCACCTCCACCACCAGTAAGGCTAATCCTGAACGCGATGGCGGCGTGACTTTGCGTAGCCTATCCGTTGCCCGTTGCCTGATTCTCGTTACGGCCACGCCATATGCTTAATTAGAGTTTTGGGGGCTTTCTTTTGTGGGGATGGCGTTGGCTTTTTGGTTTTGTTTTTCTTCAGGGTGTGGATGGATGCAGGAGGTACATGGCTGTTGGTTTTAATCGAGCCATCCAACTCGATTGGATGCGGGGGCTTAACGCGTTAACGACACGATTTCTGCGCAATTACGTTTTTCCTTTGTTGATTTCTTCCCTCCATATAGCCAGCATGCAGTAATTTCTAGTTACCAACTGCTCGCATCGAGGTCCGCCAGGCGGAGTTTTTGCCCGTATGAAGCCTGGTAAAGTGACAGGGGGGCTAGGGTTCGGCAAGATGCTTCTTTTCATTTCTGCGACTTATTTCTTCGCTTAGAACAGTGGTTTCGAAGAAGACTTGGATCTAACCTCTGCCTCATCTCGATTGCCCTTGGTAAATGTGGCCAGGTAGATGGAGCTGGGGCAGAGATAACGTCCGCTCCGATTCCATTCGATACAGATTCCATCTGAAGCACAAACTACATGTATGCGTTTACTCATCAAGCCCCTGAGCTGGACGACTACAGGGAGGGATCGGACTTGTAATAATACCGTATTGTAATGTATTATATTTTAGGTATTATACAGTATTATAGGATAAAATACGGTGGGTAAAATACATACTGGTACTGATATAGTCTGGGGCATGGTTAACTGCCCAGTTAGGCAGCCCCAGCTTGGGAGAGGTCTGTGCGGGTATGTATCGTATTTTTGATACAGCACAATACTCGTAAAACACGTTATTTTATTGTAAAATACGTATTTTACCGATCCCTACTACAGGGCACTGCAGCTCAGCATGGGCAGACATGAATAAAGCAACAAAAGCGTTTTGCACTCAGCACGGGCCGATTCGGACTAATGCGCTACCCGCTTCTTGTCATCTGGTCTCCTCCCTCCCAAACTGGATTTGACTCTACTATTCTCAAACACGAGTGGTTAGTTATTAATATTTACGCATGTCGTATTCTGTTTTTAGGGTTCTTCAGCAACGTGCATTGTTCACATCGGCAGATAAAACTCCGCTCACTGCCAGCGTTCCTCACGGGCCTGTTTCGCGGGACTCAAAGGTCTGGGCCTGTGAGGGTATCATTTCGAGGCGTTCAATCCTGTGAGATTCCGTAATTGCTAGGCCGTTTGTCGCTGAGCGAGGTACTACTAGAGATACTAAGAGCTACATAAAAATATTAGATCGTTTTAGTTACACATTGAAGGTGGAGCCTGGATACATACCGGTAAATACTAGCAAACATCCCCATATGTAAGATGGCCTCCGCTACTACATGTATCCTGGCAGCACTCAAGCCTGGCGCAACCATAGTTGATGGAATTACCACCCGGGCCCAATATTGAGCCCTACCCTCGTAGGTCGCCTACAGCTGGGTATTGAATGAGACTAGCCTCAAGAATCCACTCAATGAAGAAGGTTGTGGAATGTCTCGTCACCACGTGGTTGTACCCAGCACGGCAGGTACGAGCTGACCAAGGACTTATTAAATTTTAATTGCAACTGCTATTTGAGTTTGTTAGCTGACTTAGACACGACAAATCTGTTACTCGAGGGTATACTCAAACCGGTCGTGTCACATAAAGTGCTCTCCATCATGCGATACCGGCCCCACGACATTGAGCCTGTGGAGCTTCAACCTGGAAGATGAAGCAAGATTACGATGCTATTGTGAGAAATGAGAAACTAAAATAGCGGGCTTAGCATTGGGGATGTTTCAAGCTGACAACAAGCTTTCGCTTCTGGGCCACATCGCGTGTTTAGCTCGCCTACGAAGCGCAGAAGCCTGGGATTAGAATGGGCACGAGCGTAGATTGCATCTCGGAAACAGTTTTAGAGTCTAATCCTGTAGGAGACGTCATCAAAGCAGAGCCTCACCAGCCATCACTCGCTAAAGCAAATATAGGGTTAGGGGTTTGAATATTCATTGCTGCTTTTTTCATTCCGCCTTTCTCCGTGGACGGCAGGAGTTTGCTTCATCGGTAAAACTTAACTGGAATAGTAATAATCGAAAGTATCAAATCAATGGATCGCGTATTGTTCGAGGTGTGTCTCAGATCAGCACCAATCTGGCTCGGTAGTTGGTTTGCTGATCAAGAGTGATGTTCATCGGGATGAAGGTGATGGGTATTGGACAACGTGTCCTCTTTCGAGACATGAAGAACTCATCCCGAGCCGGGCCTATCGGTTGGGACAGCGAGCTACACGAGGTCTTGTTTTTATTTTTTTGTTTATTATTATTTTTCGGCGACATAGTGATACGCAGTATGCAGAGACGGATTGAATACTCTACTTTCAAGCTTTGCATAAGTGACATTCCCGGGTTTGAGGGGCGGATAAGACAAATGATAGGATTGAGATGTTTTGTTTATTGTGATGGTGGCTTAGACGTCATATGTCTCGCATTTCCGAGACACCGATAGCAACCAAGGTTTTTTATGACATTGAGATGATCAGAAGGCTGTGTATTTCCAGTTACTCGGGTAGGCATTTAATACCCGAACATGCAAGCTGAAATTCACCTTACTCTCCAGTAGGCGAAGGCTCTCCAACAGCCTGCATGTTCCGGTGCTAAATGCCTGGCTGAAGCACATAGTATTGGCTTTTGTGGCATATAGGTATCCAATTGGGATCTGCTAGTTTCGAAGTGTCTAGGTATTCGGTGATCGATTTGCGGGGAAACCGGGGATGGACAAGATCTAATCCCGAAGAACGTATCGGAGCTGCCGACAAGCGATATACAATAATTGGAGAGAGTTGAGGATGTTTCACCTAGCTGATCTCGTTGCCAGACCAGCTTGTTGGCCGGTTGGGCGACGAAACACCTATCAAGAAACCAACTAAACTAGATTGGGCCTAGTCCGCGATAGTTTCCTTGGCAGAACGAGTGAGCGGACATGATATGAAATAACTTCGTGATTCGGCGAGATTTTATAGGGTGCGATCTGAGGCGCGGACAAGCAGCAGAGCGTAGCATTACAGTGTGGAGCTCATTTGCTGAAGCTAAGTTGTTTGGTAGATCTCTCCACGCTAGTCTGCCAACGATTGGCATACGACAAAATCGCGATGAAGGATTAGCTGCAAGATGAAGGCCTGTGCATTGAAGAAGCTAGATAAGCTCTTAGAAGATTGTCGAATAGGCCCGTTCTCGTTCATACTATATTTACTGCAAATATAGCAAGCTGTGTGAGAGGGGTTAGAAACGAGGCTACCTATATAATGGCGAGGAAGTGGGGGTTTTCTAATTGTCAGCAAACGGTCACGGCCATTCGTTGCTACATCCTTAAGTTGGCCGTAGGCGACTCATTCCATCAGAGAGAATGTTGAGAAGCTATTGGTGGGTCTTTAATGGCGTTCCGGTTGGGGGAGTCCTCATCCGGGTCCCTCGCTCTGGGTGCTATAAGCTTAGATTAACGAGTATTCCTCGAGATTTAGAGACCGTCAATATCCTTTCTGTATTTGCAAGAGCTGGGACCCAATCTACTCTTAAATTGACCTGCAAGTTCCGTACCATGAACCCCTCTGTGTGGATGCCTCATTGGAGCTGGAACGGCCTTCACTCTCTGGCCTCATTATTTGTAGTATTTGTAATTTTGAATATTTGCTCAATCATGAGCTGGTTGTGTTTTGGAATAGTGGGGGAAGAGCTTTCCTTCTGCTTTGAGGTAGGAAAAGACAGATAAACCTAGTGACAGGATGATCGATTTGCGGTGTCGATCGAGGGGAGGTTTGGTATGATGTAAGCTGCGTGAAAGAGGCTGAACACGAGACCTGTGATGTAATGCTTTTCTGGTGGGGTAGATTGGGCCTTCAAGATTGAGCCGCATCGTATTGATCAGACCTTTATTCATTTGTCATTAAGGCTGCATTTTCTCTGTAGAGTTCCCTAAAACCTAGTTGGGAGGGGGGGGAAATATTGATTAGTCATCAATCAAACGAGTGCTTATTTGTGAATAAAGTGCTCATACTGAATATTCAGGTATTTATTGTTTCGTTCAGCATACTCAGTTTGTAGCCGATGGTGCGCTTTCAAACAAAACAAGAACGCAATAGCGAGGTAATACAACGATTCCGCGAATGCCGCAAGCAGCCTCAATTCTAGCCATTCGCGCTCTCTCCTTCCCATAATCTTTCCTTTTGGCAGCATTTCCGCAAGGTTGCGTATTCAATTTCTCTTCTCGGGCTGACGGGCGCTTTTGTGCTTTCTGTAAGTATCGATAAAACAAAGAAACTCTTTTGATTGAGTCGGTTTTTTGAATCCCGAGGTTAGGTGAAGGTGGAGAAAATCCACTGGCTATAGAGAATATATGCATGGTTAGCCGAGCGTAGAATGGTAACTTCTAGTACATATGTAAGAGTCAAGAAAGCAAGCGAACCCTCACAGATCTAAGTACCGGGGATTTGTTGTTCTGTCGGGGATACCGATAGTGACTTTTGAGAAGGCTCAGAGAAGTGAGCGAATGAAAGGCAGAGGCTCCAGGGCATGGACATTCTTCAAGATTTGAGAAGAGTATTGTCAAGTATATAGGCGGGGGCGCGCCCCTAGTTTGTGGAGAATTAAGTAAATAGATCTCCTTGCACCTACTGTTTCAATATGTTGGACAAATCGCTCCCGCTTTACTGGGTTAGGACTCTTTATTTTAATCAGACCCGACGGTTCATGAGGTAGATTCCTGGTGACAGAAAACGAGCAATTATTGGAGACTTATAAAAAGCGTTTTCTCATGCGTTCGTACATATCTCACTCAACGCTAAAGACCGCGAGTATCTACCATAAGGGCAAATGTGAGAGAGCCCTGAACCAAGATGCTTGGTGTTTCGAGGTGCTTTATGGCTTTCTTGTAGGCAGCGAACAACCCAGACCCCACTATCAGCTTCCATAGCGACCGAAAACTCATTCATATCCTCTCGTATCATTCAAATTATAACTATCGACGATCATCCTATATTACCCGCAAATTTTTCGTCAAATACAATAGGAACCGTCGCGTATTCCCGGCGGTTCTTTCGAACTATCGTAGGCAAAAATCTCTCCAAGAATAGTTTAGGCCTGGCGAACCGTCTACGTCCAGAGAAGGGCGCAGGAATGGCTCGTCTAGATATAATATGTCCATCTCGAGTTTCAGCTTCACTCATTCATCATGGCCACACCAAGGCGTAGCGAATGAGAATATTCCACCAAGTTAGCTGGTGCTAGGGGAATGTACCTAATGAATAAACAACAACAACAACAAAGTCGATGCTAGGTGCTACGTATGTTCCCTAGCAATCTCCGACGCTACACGTTGATGCTCCCAGCGCATACAGTCTTTGTAGTAGGCCGCGTTATTTGGGCGACATCGACAAGAGCGCCGAGGACAGTATTGGAGGGCCAACTTCCAAGGACGGAGTTACGAAGAAGTAAATGGGAAGGATGTACTAGCTTTCTGAGATAGCGAGTTACGGGCGGAGGGCTTGCCATTAGCTGGGAAGTAAATGAGGATGAACCGGTTTTCCTAGGTAGTCAGCCTTAGGTTGAGTTTTTTCTGTATCATGCTTCTTAGCTACGGACCGTTGGATATTAGTCGTTGTTATGCGTAGAGATTTGAAATCTGTGTCGCGTTAAACCATCCTAGATCTGTACGTGAAGCAAAACAAAGAACTCAAAGCTGTGTGGGCGCCCAGAAGTAGTGGGCACTTTGGGGGAACATGGCGAGGGTTGGAGGGACAAACACTTACGCTTTCCTTAGGGGATGGTATGACCCACCCTTTGGGTAGTTAACCCATCCTATTGGTCGAGCGTGGATAAGTTCTCGATCCAACGTCATTAGGCCCTAGGATGCTTCATTCATAGTATATGACTGCAAAATGGTAGCGGTGGGCGGTAATTCTGTTGGGTGGCGTGCCGACAGTTTATGCTTGACAGTGGTATTGAACCAACGTCCGGTGAGTAGCCCCGGCTTCTGGCCACTGGATAGCCTCCTAAGGTATTAACCAACGAGCGTTGTCTCTCCAACCTACTAGCAAGTTCGGTTTGCTGAAGAGTCTGCCAGCGTACAACACGGCCTATAGCCTCATGGAATATTTGCCTACAGTACTACACGTGTAGTTGTCAACCCTAGAAGTCATTATGCTCCACAGATCAAACATAGCCCTATCACCACAAATACCATTCTATCTAGTCTCCGCTCTATAAAAGCACGTAATCTTCACCCAGACTTCTCTTTCTCAGAATAACTCACTTCTTCACAAACATCTTCCACTCTACAGCCAACTTTCACTTTTACTTAGAATCCCTTAACGTACAGTTCTTCTGCAGCATCTTGGCTCAGAATCCTCTTCGAGAGTGCCAAAGTCAACCATCCATCCTCCTAAAATACGCCTTGCCACCAAAGAAATGTCTGAAATCCCAACCTCCGACAACTCCAAAACTTTACTCCCACCGCAGCATCCTGGCGGAGAGTACACCAGCATTCACAGCGCTGCTGGCAACCCTATCTCCAACTCCAAGGCTACAATTTATCAGCGTAAGCCGCTCGCCGATGACTGCAGCGAAGAGCGCAGCTCTACCAGACAGTTCTCCAACATCCAGGAGGCTGCAGGCAGACATAACACCAACCACAGCGCAAGAATGTGCGAAACACAACTACTCGACTGCGAAGTATGCAGCTCTTGCTTAATCCTCTCCCGTGATGAGCAACTCGCCCCGGCTATGCCCAAGTCGGACAGTAGACAGCAAGCTGTCGCTCAGGACGAGGCAGTTCACCTGCAGCAGCGGGATCTGCACAGGCGATACCGTCGCGCCACTCCTTCCGCCAGCTCCGAATATGCTGCTGCAGCCTTGCTTGCTGGCGAGAAGAGCGAGACGGTCTATGATCGCGTGCGGTCCGATCTTGGATGGGAAGGAAGAGATTTGGAGGCCGCTGGGCGCCAGCTAGATGAGTGGCTCGATTTGCAGAATACTGGAATCTTTGAACCAGAGGATGCAAGTGAAGGGCTGTTGAGGATACTAAGGGCTAAACAGGCTCCCACAGATTTATCAATGGGTGAGAGTTTTGACACGTGGGGGTGTGACGATCTTGAGGAAGAGTTGATTGGGATCAGGGGAGAGAGGGGAGGCGATGTGAACAGGCGCTTGGTGGATTGTCTTACGGAAGATGAGATTGAGATGTGGAGGAGAAAGAGAGATCAGTACGAGTACAACGAGGACAAGGAGAAGGAGAAGAAGGAACAGGAGGTTGAAGGAGAGGAACAAGAGGAAGAAGATCAAGACACTGTGGAGGATGAAGCTGGATGGGATTCGGATTATGAGCGCTATCGACGGGGTTGTATGATCTTAGAGATACTTGGCGTGCCTGGGCTTTCTGCTATGCTAAAGGCTTCTTCTACGCCTAACTAGCTCACGATGTGTTCTGAGAATTGGTTCCTTTTGTTTACCATTATCTGGCTAGCAGATTGCGTTTGCTATTTGTGCTTCCACTATTGGTCCCTGCTAACTGAGTGGAATTGAGCTGTGGGAGCGGGAGAGCCCGGAATTGTTTCTTTTTTTGTCTCTACTGTTGGAGTAAATCTGTAGTGTCGCTAGCGAGCTCCACTACCGTAATAATTCAACGTCATTTCTCTGCTTGATCGACACGTTTACCTCTTCCTTTTACTTTGTTAGGCTATACCGTGATGCTTAAACGATAAGCAAGTAGATGTAGTACATTTTCCATCTGTCAGGGGATCCAATCTCTTTTATGCTCGTTGTCTCGGATCAGGCCTAACTAAACTCAGCGCGTATCTGTATGCCTACTTCACGACATTGCAACCATGGTGTGAAGAAGGGTTAATCATCATTCAACCCAAATGCGAATGTCTGAGTGGTATCCTGTGAAGCACTTGATGAACGGCAAAGAAAGTGACAACCAAAGGGCCGAAAGAGCAAGAGCCTCAATATATTGAAGATTTTAAGCAGATATTCATCTACGCCATAGAATGGTCCGGAAGCTTCTGTCCAGCCCTGAACCCACTCCACCAACCGTCCTCCTCATTTCACTCCACCACAACTAGTTTCATCACTACAAATATATCCAACACCCCAAACCAAAAGAATAAAAATCATGATCCCATTCCTAACCAGAAAAGCGCCACAACCACCACCAAATCTCCAATCCGAGCAACCTCACATCTCCCACATCCCGGGCGTAACCCTTTACAACATTCACGCCCCTTACTCAACCCAAATCCTCTCTGCGAAGTCCGCCGACGGCTACAAAACCTCCACCTTCGAAAGAGAACACGTGATAGTCGCTGAAGGTGCCATTGTCGATGCACCACATGCTAACACGTGGATGGCAACCGGGCGGTTCGAGCATCAGCCAGTATCTGCAGTATGGGCAGCGAAGAAGATCCTTCTCCAGATCGACAACGGTAATTGGGAGGCAAGAGAGCAGTCCCCGGAGATCGAGTATGAGAGCGAAGAGGAAGTCATCTTGCTGGACGAGGACGTGCTGGAACGGGATCTGGAGACTGGGGTAATTGGCATGTGTGGGGAAGTGGGATGCAGAAGTGACGTAGGGTGTGTGGATTGTAAAGGTAGCTCTCGGTAAGTGATGGTCTTTGTGTGCATTATTTAGATTGGGCTAATGGGTGGCGATAGACATGTAAGGCCTAGTCCAAGAGGCGAATTTCGAGAGGCTGTTGCGCGACAGGAAAGCCTTTTGGTTTCTGAGGCTGGTCGACGTGTGACGCCGTCGCCAGTTCTCGCTGTACCGTTGTGTGCCGAGAAGGGATATCCGAAACATCTGCAGCGTTTGTTCAATCCTACAGTTGTTATAGATATTCCTGAAACGCTTCCACCTCTGCACCCTACTCTCTCGAGGGACACTACATATGTTCCTGATGTTGCTCCTATTGAGATGCCGAAGAAGACGGGGCCGAAGATCAAATATATCCGTAAACGAATTGCTGTGGTTCCAGAGCCTGAGAAGGTAGTGGAGAAATCAGTTGTAACTAAGAGGAGGAGGCAACCTCCGCGCCGTTAAGGGTAGAAATCACGGTATACATGTATGGCTAAGAATGTCTTGGTGCTTAAGCGGTTTGGATGGACGGGATGAAATTAGTTGGTTCGAGAGATTAGGCAGTTAACTACAGTAGGAAGCTAATTCGGTGCAGAGGAATAAGGTCTAAAATCCCTTGGGTTCTGTAGTTAAGGTTGATTGGAAAGTCTCGGCCGGATTTCGAACATGGCTGGGTTTTGTATACCAATACCGTGATGAGACGGCTGGCAGCACCATATCCCACCATCTTCGGCAAGAAACATGTAATTTACTTAGGGGCTTGGTGTCAATACATCTCTTGAGTATAGATTGATTGGTATCGACGCTCAGACGGAGTTCTGATCTGTACGTAACCGTGTGAATTTAGTGATATGAAAGGTTCCCTGTGCATCCCTTCTAAATTCACAACTCTAGATGATAATGTCAAAATACCGTCTATCAGCAATTACTTCTTTCCGGTATCCCTCGCCTGCGATATCTCTTTTCGCTTTATCTTTATCATTGTATTTGTAGATTTGTAGCTATGAATTACCTTTGAGATTTTGGTTATACAAGAGGAGGTTTTGGTAGAAAGTAATCCTAGTGGGTATGTCTTGTAGCATTAGGCAAAGAAGGAATGATGTCCAAAGAGTGACATTCAAGTAACGCATGGGGGTCTAGTGCGAAGGTTGTTAATTTGTCCGAACTTCGCAAGACATAATATAGTACCAATAATCAGGTTCAGGCTTCACTATGCAAATGAAAAATATGAGCGACTAGGGATAATAGGCGAGTAGTAAGGCCATATACCAATATTTCCTAGTCTTTCTAGTATATAACAGATCGTGTTGCGGCTATGGATGGGTGGATGGATGGATGGATGCCGTTGATAACGTGTATTTATTAGCGTGGTTGGGTATAAATTTGGCAAAAAACATGTAGGGGCATAACGCGTGAAAGAGTAGCCTACTGGAAAGTGAGAGTGAATAATTCGTGTACACGCGGCCAACCTGAAATAGTGGTTGGCATAAAGCGCTCGAGTTTTTTTAGTCGAGCTTGAGGTTCAGATCCCGCTTGTTCCGATTTTGCGCTCTCTTTTGAGTCGTTCACCACAGCCTTTCTTGCCACTGACCAACAGTATTACAGATATCTCTTTCTAGAATCTTGTCGCGAAGTTCGTATATGAACACGAGAGGCTGGAAAAAATTCATTTCTACGCGGCTTAGTCCTCTTTGCTTTCCAACATTTCCCTGCTTGAGTTGGTATATTTTGAGCGAGGGGGGACTGATTGCGCTGCAGCGTGACGCCCTACTAAGCAAGCTATTTGGTCAAGAAAACTAAATTACACAAGTTTCCACTCAGTGTAGGTGCTTGAACGAGTTTATGAGCGCCCGTAAGACGTCCTGGAACTTAAACGGCTGTCACGCGATGAGCACCTGCCTGAACTAAACGCTAGATAACCCTTGATCGGAAAATTAAATTGGATAGTTTCAGCAGCACTGTTTTGGAATAATTTCTTGTTCATTCTTTTTATTCTTTTGCTAAGACAATACTAGGCGATAGGAAATCGCCGTATCCTTCAGGGGTTTCGCACCCAGTCACTCATGGTCACAGAAAATCGACAGATCTTGTTTATGTGGTGCATGTCCGCTTAAATGCTGACCGACAGCACCGGGGGAGGGGCGCCTTCCTGCCTTGACCCTAAAGTAATATGGTGTACTAATAATTGTTGAGAGTCTGTATTAAAAAGGGCATGGCTCTAGAAGCATTTGTGGTGGAGTTTGGGGATCTTGTCCGTGAGGGTTCGTGAAAAGCTTAGCAAAACCATCGGTAGTGCCAAGCCTCTCTGCGTACAGTTGATAATTTGCAGGGTATATTTAGGAACGCTCCATCGCCCTATTTTCACAGCCAAGACACAGGTTTAATTCCACCACAGCCACCAGCTACATGTACTTTAGCTTGAAAAGCATCAAGTTTCTCGTTTATATGTCTCTAGAGCTCTGAAGTTATTATGAGTGGTTTAGCTGGTTCTGGGTGTTTGAATATCGGTCTAATAACCATGGCACAAACTTAAGCATGCACGCATCATATCTTGCTCCTCAGGACCATCTAGAGAAGAGACTATATACGGTCGCCTTCCTTATGACTCCTAGTTTCCCCACACTTGATTCATTATAGCCTAACTTTGTCCTCGCTATCTAGCTGTTACGCGGTAGGGAAATCGACTGCGTACTTTGACGTCTTTCTCCTCATACATCACAAAAAATCCACTATTTTAGACAGTGATAATAGGGATCTTTAGTGAATGTACCTCTCATGCACGCTTTGCGACGTCAAGAACTCCGTATTTCTTATAAAATTGTTATTGAGGTCCAGCAGCGCCTTGCTGCACGACTGGTTTCTGTAGACTTCGTGATATTAGAATTCTCGGTATCGTTTAATCCTTTACAGCCATCCTTTAGCCATTTTAGTATAAAGCTAAAACGGCCGGATCGCGATGGCTGTCTTAGAAGATATAGAAAAAAATCGTATCTCCTTGAGGGTCGGGTGATACACTAGTTGGAACCTCCATCAATAAGGCATCTACCGTATTCTCTCTCGCTGTTTTATCTAATGTAAATATGTGCTTCAAGTTGCGCATACCTAGCTGTCGCTTCCTAAACCTACAAACCGTTGAAGCAAACTTGAAAACTCTTATCGGACGATCGTGTACTAGATTGTATCCAAAACAGGAAATAGCGGTAATGGTCGAGTTAAATACAATGTTTTTCCTAATCAGTCATCTAATTCAGCAATTACTTCGCCTATGTGAGCTTTGGTTTGTCACGAACTAGTCCCAATTAGGCTTAACCTGCCCATGTAATTTACTTCACCATCTCGAACCAAACTCTGGGCAGACCTCAGAGTTTGGTTCGAGACAAAGCTGTGGTATGCTTAGTTGGAATCTGATATTCGCTTGCTAAAATAAACACTTGTGTGGAGGTCTTACGGGAATTAATTTCTACGTAGGGTTGTAGAAAAATGCCAAGCGACAGTTTGGTTACCAAACTAAGTGATGCTGGATGTCACTGCTCGCCATGGGTCTGCACGCATTGCTGGCTGTTTTCCCAATGCTGGAAGGCCATCATAACAATTATCCTCCTGGGACTCAATCAGTTTTATCTTTGGGGGCCAGGATCAATGTGGGTATGAGTTTTCCTTTGTGACTGTTAACCGGAGATCGATCGGCTCAATTGACGATTGGTATTACAGTCAAGCGGGTAATTTATCGTCATCCAATATTACAGAGGATGAAGGTAAGGATGCGGTAGAGCTGTTTGATAGATGGATTTATTTACCTTTGATAATCCAACTGGGAACAAGTGGCTTCATGGATCAAAGAAGGCGTAAGGGTACGTAGTTTAGTGGTATAACACCTCGAAATCTTCTGAATATGCTGCTAGTCCAGCACTCGGGATCTCAGGGAGACCTGAGTTCGAATCTCAGCGTATCCGTTCTCTTTTGAATTGCCTCAGAACATCCATTACATGGATAGGGCGACTCCATGCATCGGACAAAGCACCTCCACGTGTTTGGAAGAGCATACGTATTTAGATTATAGATCGATTTACAGTCTAAAATCAAAATATCGTCTCCTCTCATCTCTGAATTCGGCGAGTAAACATATTTTTGTTCGCGTCTGTGACCCCTAAATATTGTCGCGCAAGGTTGTGTTGCTTATGATTTGGAAGTTGGCTAAATATAACGATTACAGTAATTTAACTACTTCATATTTTTTCTGGGTAGAATTGCATATACAATTGAGTAATTCTTGTGGAAATACATGCGTTCTATTGAACGCACTACTAGGGCATGTTACACGTCCCTTGTCCTTATCAATAACAACCGTTGAGGCTTGAAAGAGGAGATATTTTAAAACGGAATACGGGTTATTTAGAACTATTGATCTTCATGTTACCTAAATAGAATATTATAGTAGGATTAATCGCAAACTATAAGTTAAATATACGTAAAATAGAAAATGAACGGTATGGAAAAGGTGTTACAACTGGAGGCGCCATCGACAGCTATTCCGATCAGGCCTCTTACTGTGGGAATTCTTCGCCTTCGCTACGCGTCCGATTTTTCCATTCAGTTCGAATCTTACTGATCGCCTGCGGTGCATTATAATCAGGATGGGAACCCTCGACATGTTTCCTAATTGATGTATTGCCATTGGTACTGTGTCTGTGGCAGAGATGGCACCAAAACATAGTTTCATTGAGATGCATCAGCCGGGTGTGGTCATAGACGCTCGGTTCGTCGGGCCAGACTGTCCGATCTTCGCAGCCGCTGTGACGACAGAATAAAACGTCTTTGTGCTGGCGAGCTTGATGGAGCTTGAGATTTACGAGTGTTGTATAGCCTTTCTCACATTCGGCTACGTGGCAGAGCCAACTGCCCGGTTTCAGCTTAAGCCCAAGTCTCTTTACGTTCGTGAGTGCCTTAGGTTTTGTAGCGTTCCAAGGGTTCTTCGGCTTTTGGAGAGCCTCTGGGACAGGTCCAATATTACTTGTTAGCCTAGACGACCTCGACGTTTATTGAATGCCAATCTGGAGCGGGGACAAGGTTCACTGTAGATCGCAGCGAGCGATGGGAATGCATACTGTCTTCAATAGGCTTCGACCCTTTCTCAATAAGCCTCAGTTCTTTGTCAATTGGCGCCAGTCCTTCATCAGCAAGCCTCGTTTCTTCGCCAATAAGCGTCTGTCCTTCATCAATGGGCCTGAGTTCTGTTTGCTGCAATACATACTCTGAGCGGTCGGAGTTTTATACAAGTTTTCGTTAGCTAGCTGATAAATAGGATGAGAAATACAATCGGGACTTGAATTGTTCACCCTCTTCAGCATATGTGAAGATCATCTCTTGATCCTCGTCAAGCCATGGCTTGATGGAGTCGTATCCTTCAAAAGGGGGGTCCTTTGAAGGCTCGCCCATAAACAAGTCATAGCCAGAATATCGAGGTTGCTCGGACGATTCGTGCATGGGATGATATTGATTAGGCACCCGAGATTAGGGATAGATAATAGGAGTATTCGAACACAAGATATGATGGAAAATAAGGGAGGAAGTTGTCTGTGAGTGAAGAGGCGAGAATGTACGTGAAGGAGTGAGGGTGCTGGACGAGTGAGTGAGTGAGCGATTGTCACGTGGATCTATCGGTGTTGCCGGTTCTTCTTGGTCGGGGAGGTAACTTGTGGGATCTGGATTTTCGACCGTCATTACTAAAGCGCTTTACGCCAAGTCTTTACTTCAGCATGGCCACGTGTACGGTGACATTGCTACTCCTACTTTCCAGTAGGCTATTCGTTCACGCGTTATACACCATCGCCTTTTTTTGCAAAACTTGTATGCCAGATGGAGTGAAGGGTTAGATCTAACAATGTGCAACTCAAACACTGAATACAATCATAGACTAAAAAGTAAACAGCATTTCCACGACCTATGAGAGGCTCTTATCGCTCTAGAGAATGAAAATACATGGTTTTACCGAGAATGAGTCTCCAGTGCACGTGCATCATGGGAGTAGCCAACATTCTCCAGGAGTCTGGTGTACCTCTTCAAGGAAGTATCGAACTACTCACGATAGATACGTAAACAAACCCCTCCCAAGAAATCATCATAAGTACACCTATGCAAGTGCGTATTGGCTCTCAGTCCTTTAAGAACAGAATAACGTATCATAATCAAAAATCACTTCGTTTGCTCAGTAGTTGCAACTCTGAAGTGACTATGATTGCATCAAGATTACAATAGAAGAGAATTCAAAGGCCTACTCCTGCATTAACCATCGACATTTGTACATATTCCTCCAACCTAGACTCAAGTTCAGTCTGAATCAAAAGTATATCCGGGCCGGGATCCTCCAACAGATGCATCGCAGCCACGTGTAGCTGGATCGCACCAGGAATCATTCCATTTACACGATTGCACAAATGACACCAGAAAGTATCAGCATTCAGATGATCTTTTCTCGCATGTTCATACAGGTCAACGGCAGCACCAAAATTCGTGCGATCGTTGCATTTCGGTTGCGTACAGAACAGCAAACCACGATGGTAGCGAACCTGGTGTGACTTGAGTCTGGTCATGGAGCAGTAATTTTTCCCACAGCCTTTGACTTGACAAAAAAAAGAGCCAGGAACAGGTGTAGGTCCGTGGTATACAGATTTGGTTCGTGCAGACTCCGGGGTTGAATCTATGGGTCCTGGCACCGCTGCAGGAGTAACTATTGGAATTTCGTGTTGTTAACATACAGAGCAACACCTCTAGGATAGGAACTCAGTTTGCAATATACACATACGTCCAGTGTTACTATGCTTTATCTTCCGTGAGATGGAAAAGTGAGATAAGTAGAATCCATCTGTCGGCTCTACTCTCTCATCTCCATCAGCAGTGGTGTTTCCATTGGGATGGCGATTTATCATGGCGGAGGATGATTCGGGCGGAGGAAGTGCAGGATCAATTACTTGATACGGCGGATGGAATCCATGATCTATAGACAAAGTTTTATACCGATGCATGTAGTTAGTAACTTATAATAATCATTGATTTTGGTGATGCTATTAACTCACCTTCATCAACAAGCTTCAGAAGTGCTTCTTGATCCTCCACTGATAATGGATATAGCGATGAGTGTCCCTGATGAGGAACATGGTTCATGATTTTATGGTTGGGATCAGTAGCGTATCAGAGTGAGTATAAAAAATACCTTAGATTATGGCTTTTATTCTGTTCGATATGAACCTAACGAATGAAAGTTCTCAGACATGCTATAACGTGTGATGCATCTTGTGATTACGTCTCGCCTCTGCCACCGGTTTCACATGATGGATAAAATTGTTTTCTGGAGTTATACCGTACTGGCAGTTTCTTAAAGCACTGCCAATGCCAGCGGTGCCATTAATTAAAGAAGTCAACAAACGCATAATTTTAAGATATTTGATTGTTATCCTTTGACATACAAAGTCCTATAACCGCACACTCCATACAGGCTTTTAAAATAATGGATATTTAACCTACAGGATGGTATAGCCACTCTACTCTATACTTAGAACGATCTTACAACTTAACTTTAGCTACCAACTTCCATTCTTTTCTATCCTAGAGCACACAAAAATCCTTTCTCCCCACTATCACAGGACCAGACCTCCGCTATCGTTTTTTGACAGCGAACCAACTCGACTTGAAGAATTGGCTCAATTCAGAAGGTATAGCTTTCGAGGAGCTACTGATAAAGCCGAGATACTGCTATGCACATCACTCCTCACCAATTTTATTGGCAACTGTACAAAATTTAGCACCTCAATCATAAACCTGTGTACGGATTGGGAGCTGTTATTGCGAATAATCGCTTCGCCGAAGCACGGTGATTGATTTGGTTGCCCGAATACGCAGTTCATGAAGTCAAGAACCGTCATAGTTCCGTAAACCCTGTACCCAATCTGGCTACGCCCCGTCGTGATATTGGTTACGTTTTCGGTTTCCTCGAGTCAGACAGAAAATGATAGTCTCTATGTTGATCGTTTACTGCCTCAGGACAGAAACGGATCCGATTTTTGGCCGATCCCCAAAGATTCCGATGGATTCTTAGAGATGCTGGAACAAGAGTTCTTCCGGTCTCGGAGTGGATCATATCCACACCGGTAGGGAAATGAGCATGCCGGTTGAATAAGCCCAACCGTTCGATATACCACTGAGCGATACCATTGTGTTGTACAAATAGATAGCGACAATGTTCGTTAACAGGCTCAACCTCCAAAAGCACTTCTCCATTTACATCTGACGGTAATTCAGTGAATGAGTTATACATTCGAAAGCCTTGTTCGCCGTCGGTTCCCCACGCTGCGGGGCCATACCAAAGCAAGACCTCTGAGTGCGTAATCGCAGTATGCTCATCTTTCAATTCAGTAATACTCTCA
The DNA here is from genome assembly GCA_038503075.1 of Gyromitra esculenta. Lineage (NCBI taxonomy): Eukaryota > Fungi > Ascomycota > Pezizomycetes > Pezizales > Discinaceae > Gyromitra > Gyromitra esculenta. The sequence goes on along the minus strand of JBCAML010000020.1, from coordinate 227,107 downwards.
ATTAAAGAATTAACTAAATCTCATCTAACACGGAATCTTTGTTGTGATGGTGGGCATACGGTATTTAGTAGCCACTGTACGGGATACTTGTACTATCCCATTCGTCGTGCCAGGGTTCTTTCATCGTGGGAGCTGACATGGAATGCTAGAGTGAGTTTTTGCTAGTTCAGTGGTTTGTGCTGCTGCTGTCAGGTTCCAACTTCAAAGCTGCGCAACACAGACTAAGATGGATAGCTAAGGATAGTGAGGATGGATGATGAAAGACCGAGGGGAGGTGGGATGATGGGGAGTATTTGTCTGTCTGTAAAAATTGGGTTAGGGTTGACAAGTAGACACCCATCCCTTTCTATATCCTGCTGGAGCTGACAGCAGAACGGCTAATTATATAAAAATTGATCATCTAGCGACTAATATAGTGGCTTGAATGGGCTAAAAAAACTGACTAACTGAAAAATTACTTACTGCTTCTGATTTTTTTTATTTACTTTTTGCTGATCTGACTTTTAGGGCTCGATATCTGAGTGTTTCGGTTGTCCATATATAATCACAAATAAAATATGGGATCAGGACAGCGGGTAAACAGAATAGCTGGTATTAGGGGGACGACTGAAAAGGATTGATAGTGAACTAAACTACTCTCAAGGTTTCTGGTTAAGGAAAATCCACGTTCGCACGGTGGCTATCATATTATCTCCTCGATAAACTGTTCTATTCGCCTCTGGGCTACATTGGCATACTATCCAAGTCGGAACAATCATTTTCCTGCGCCGCGGTATTCTAACTCTGGTACACGTGGGTCTTACTTTGACAATGACCTACACCAAATATCACCCACTTTGCAGGCCTATAGGTTTATCCACGTTAATGAAAGAAACTGATAAGCCGCAACCACTGAAATATATTGTTCCTACGGGAATATCATTCATTTTTAGGTTAACGATGCGATTCTAACGTAAACCTGTTTGTTCCTAGCCTTGAATGTGAGCTTAAACTACATTCGCGCAGGAAGTTCATAGCTTCCTTTACTACCACTTCCCATGAATTTCGGGATATGCTGTGCAATATTTTTCCTTAACCACAATTCCCGTACGTCGCCCGTTTTCCCCCTATCCTCACCGGCTATGCATAATAAAAATTGACCGACTTTCATTTTTAAAGACGGTATACTGAGTAGAGTCTAGAGTTGCTATACCGTTATCTATCCAATAACCCACCTCACTGCCATCTATAACCAGCAAGCATCCTTTAAAATTCATCTGTGTGAAGTAAATAGATCTCCAACCAGTCATCCTTCTCCACGTTCGTGAGATATTTCCAGGCCATTGCCGACCGCTCACTGATCTCATTTACCTTCGCCGAGACACTCGGGAAGTGGCTGGTGGCAACATTTGTGCTAGGCACATTCTCAAGTCCTCCAAAGCATGCCATACAGACTCCGCTGATTGGAGTAGGGATTCCGCCTACGTATAGACGATTAACGCAGATTGTTGCTCCGTTTGCTTTCCGCGTACTGGGGATAGGGTTCTTGCAAGCACTGACCCAGACTTCAAATGTTTCACAGTGGCAGTCGAACTTGATGAGGACGTAGTTGCACATTCTGCCGTGGGATAGACGAACTGATGAGTAGATGGCTTCCTGGAGATATGGGGAACTTGATTGATGAATCGAGTATCTGTGGATGTGGTGTTGGACGATAGATAGTAAGCTAGGTAAGTGGCTCAGCAGAAGGTCATGCGCTATTGTATTGAAGTGCCGTAAATTCTCAGTGCTGAAAACTTCGGCTCTTAAGATCAGAACTTGCCACATCGTGGACTCACTGGGTTAGGCAAGGTATATCCAGGCACACTACGCCCGCTCTCAATTTTGCTGAATTTATTCAATGACTTCAGTACAGATTTCTAATTCCAGTACAAGTTAAAACATGATTGTATTGCTCGCTAACAAAGAGCATTATATAGATGTTTGATCAAAGTAACAATACTTGCCATGGCCCGGGGAAACATCATGAAATATCACTCGTCAAGACTATCCTGTGATATAGGCAATTGACAGGCTTTGCTGTAAACTATGACGATTTTCCAATTATCTGGGTAAAATCTCCCATAATATTTTGCTTGATATTACTACTTTTTGACGAAGATTTTCATTCAGTATCCATCTGGCTGTGGGCAATCTTATCGGATTCATCAGATAAAACACATCTTATCGGGATCCTCGCATTTGTCAAAAACCAGAAATTGAGGGCGATTTGATGCCTTTTTTCGGATTCCTAACCCTTGGAACTGGGTCTTGGTGGAGGGGCTCCGCTGAGACGGTAAAACCCTTGGGGCCCGATATTTGGTTGGAGTCGTATGGCAGTATGTTCTCCAACCGCTTTTTTAGGACTAGGGATGCCAAGCCTGTCAACGCTAATGCAGTGTCAACGAGCCGCATCCCAAAATATCCGAAAATTTTCTGCTTCATCGTCGTTACCCCACCACTTCTGCGAAATTAATTGCCCGGCCGTCAAATGTTTTCCCTTTTTCGTACCTCAGGCGCCGCATCAGCGCGTCGCGCATTCTCGACATCCCCTATATCACGCCACGATTTCGCGAAGATCACCGTTCTCGGGCGTCTCGCGACCGAGCCAGAGCTTGTCAGTACCACCGGCGGGAAAGAGATGGTGCGATACACGATTTCGGTTGTGGGCGGGAAAGAAAAGAATTCGGGGAAGGAGGTTCCGGTATCATATTACCGGGTAGCGAATTTTGATCCTGATAGTCCAAAACGAGCGTTCTTAATGTCATGTGCCAAAGGGTGAGCGCTATTCTTCGGAAGCCTTTTCTTGTTGAGGTTTTCAATGAGTGTGTATATACTAACCGCACCCTACGTAGGAGCTTGGTGATGGTAGAGGGAGAGGCTACATTGCGCCCTTATGAGAGCGAGGATGGAACAAAACACTTCAGCTTCGGTGTAATTCAACGTATGTGCCCTGCTTCACCTCTCCCGGCCCGCTCAAGCAGATTGATCTCACCATCTATTATAGGCACTTTCACCGCTATCATTCCAAAGAGGTCTCAAGAACAGGAGCTACAAGAAAAGTGGGCGGGCATGGCGGCGGCCTAGGTTTGTCCTGCAGTTAGGTTGGTATGGATGCGGTTCCTGCCGCTCGTGATCTATATATCACGATACGGGAAGAGGCGTGGTTTGGTATGGTGGGCGCAGATAACTAGATAAGTTTTGAGATTTTGTTTTCTTGCTAGGATACATCTTCGTTTTTCTACTAGATATATTTTGATTGCCGTCGAGTGATCCGGGATATCATGCATGACTGACTGCGCTCCCGGCTGGGTGCATATTGCTTTGGAAATCGCTACACTTAGTTTTTCAGTACTCTATATTTCTTGTATAGTTATTAAGATGAAGTATTTTCAAATATTTTCAAGTATGTTAGAATCCTCGTGCACCGTTCCTTAATTCTGGATAGAAGTATACTCGTATACATTGATTTCCGTGCTTGACTGGGATGGATTTGTTTCAAAATTTCGGTATTTGATATCGGGCTCGTATTTCCTGAATTGAAATTGGTACCTTAGCATCAAGAACTATTCTAAAGGTAGTGACGAAACGAAGTCTGTATAAATACGAAGTCTATGTTGTCCTATAAAAGTATAGCTTACTAGGATATTCTCTAGATATACTCATCCGGTGTACCGAACGCTGTACATCCATGAGACAATCTGGCGAGAGGAGGATTTTTGGGGAGGTCCAATAGAGAATTCCTGCCACTGGAGTGATAATTGGAGGAATTGCAACAATAGTGTGATAACAACCGCCTCGCGGGGACGTAGCGCGTCAGTTTCAGGGTTAGGGTTGTGCAAACACTCATTGAATTAATTACTTGGCATCGATCGTCTAAGGCGAATGGTCCAAGGTTTTGGTCCAATATATACACGTATATCACTAGGTGGGTTTACCGATGTCAATTTCTGTATCGCTCAGAGCGTTAGAGCATGCTACAGTAGTTGCAGCAGAGGGGTTGATCTGACTGCAGTTCCGTCTTAGGGTAATGTATACCAAGGAGCGTAGTATTTGAAATTTCCAGTATCACCTGCATCATGCCAATAGCTAACAGCTTAACCGTTCGCTAGTCGCTTTATTAAGATTTGCCGTAAAGCCACGTGCAGCATTCGATGAAAGATATTATGGGATGGTAAGACTTCATCTTCTACCCAACCATCACTGCCCTTAGAATTCTATTGACCATTCGATTTGAGGGCAACTACAGCCGTTTTGGAGACAAGCTTGAGCTCAATTAACATTTTGGTAGACAAAAATATGTCGAGGACGCCCGGAAATAGGACTCCCGGAAATAGGTCATCCAAAACTCCCAAATTACTCGAGTTATGGAAGAAGGTTGCTGTAGGGGCCTTAGATGACCCCCTCAATTGTCCTTCATGGTGTGACGAAGAGGATTTATCCGGATCTCCAGAAGGGGAGCAGCAGCCAATAGACAAAGCTGGTGATGGGCTGATGGACATCGTTTCTGGCGAGAAACTACCATTTACGAGATCCGAATTTGCTCGCTCTCCATTGCCGGAGAGAACACAGAATCCCTCATATAAAACTCAGGCCAGTGCATCTGGTGTTGAAGTCGAAAGGAAGGACTTGGGACGATTTCCTGATCCGGGGAATGGAAAGTATGGCACAGGTCTTGCGAATAGTGGTACATCGTATGAGCAAAGAGAACGGGACTACGAACGTGAATTGATGGAATGGAGGAACTCGCACAACGCTGCTGGACTGAATGAAAACACCAGTCGGCGATATCCAATTTCCCAGGGTACCTCTCAGCCACCGCTTGTGGAGAGGGTGAAGGCTGGACCTATTCCCCATCCAAAGAATCAGAGTAAACAATCTAGAAATAGTTTCGAAACAGAGTTGTATGCAGAGAATATCGTTAAGGTCAGTTAGCTGACTTCCGTTAGACGCTCTTGGCGCTCTTGATTGGTCCACAATAACGAAAGTTCTTTAGGTGACTCCCGAAGAAAACAATGAGTATACGCATACAATTAATACAATCCGTGGCCTACGCCGGAAACAATTGAAATGGAAAAGAGAGGCACAAGAAATGAACAAATTAATCAAAAAAAACATAGAAAAGCTAGACGGCGATAAAAGGACATCCCAGGAGCAACGTCAAGTTAAGAAATCTCCAATTTTAACCGCAATGCAGGAAATGAACCTGATGCTTGCGAATGAACTCCGGAATGGCTTCCCCGAAGCTGAAATTGGCATTGATGATGATGATCAACGCCATTCTATAAATCTCGAATCTCCAGACGAAGATAGTTAGCGCCAGGATGGGAGCTCTGTAAATAGCGGTAGGGGCGATAGCTGGATCGAGTTATATGTATATCTACCGTGTCGATAGATATTGTTTGACTGGGTTAGAAGCCTGTAGCGCGAGTTATCACTAAGTTATAAATAACGGTGGGAAGAGTATCCTTGTACGATGGTAAGAGGCGTGTTTTTGCGGCAAGATACACACTACAATAAATGGTAAGTGGTATAGCAAATATTGATGTAGGAGTCAGATATCAAGTAGGGAACTCATTATCAATTTTAGATAAGCTGGGTTATAATTTTATTAATTGCTCACCCTGAGAAAGAATTCATTAGCTAGCAATCTCTAATGGTATAGCTAATTGTCGTGAGACTTATATTGTTCTTTCGGGATATGACCTGGTATTCCAGGGAAGTGTGATTCCCCCCTGTGTGTTATATATGGTATTAATTAGGCCAATGTTTAATACTTGATGGGGTAAAGCTGTAGATCATAGGGACACTTAGTAGTACTAACTATCTTATGTTCTACGTAAACCGATACATTCAGAAACAAGGTCCAGTAATACCGTTAAAAGTTGAAGGTGTCCCTTGGTACATGAAAAGATGTGTGATCTATGCGATGCAACGTTCTCGACGGGTAGTACTGTTCTACATAGTCCGTCAACCACTGTTATTGTCAGAGTAACTGAAAGGACAATGATGTTTGCGATTACTATTCCAGCTTCTTAGATATAATCCAGGAATAATTTTGCCATGACATGCGTAATACTTAATCTTCGCTAAGTAATGTTCAATTCCTATTTGTTGCAAAGTATTTTAAATCAAGGGAAGTATCGTAAACCCTAGTTGCATAGCCCAGTGTGGTATCACGTTTCTTGGAGTTCGTTCGCTATAAATAAATGCCTAGTTTGACAATTGCTCGACAGCTTGAATCGAGGGTTTTTAAGATTGTTTTCTAGCTCTATCTCTGTTAGAAACCACGTTAGTAAAAATTAGTTAAACCCAATTTTATTCCGAGTGACTATTTATGTCTCAACAGTCGAGTGACGTATCCTGATGCGAATTGTCGTGCACACACAACGAGTGTTTGGGTAACTTTGTGTGGCTGTCTCGCATCGGCTAAGTTATAAGCAGTGGATTTCCTTTAGGCTTTCTGAAAGGAGGCTGTGTTAGCCTCCCCATTTTAGTGCAAAATGGAACGACCATCTTGAATAAAAGTAGATTCTAGTCGTCCATGAGTTTCCAAGGGAACTTTTCGGGCGTGTCTATAGAATCAGCATTGGAGAAAATGTACAATCGTCGCAAACTTAGGGACTATTAATCTGATCGTAGTAGAGGATTGGTATTAATTATGCGCTAACGATTACCAGGTGTAGTCCTGAGCGAATGGTTCTGATGGGAGTTGTTAGCAAATATCTTGAAATGGGGTGAACAGTGAAGAGTGGAGAACAGTATTGTAATTTTGATTGGAATAGCTTCATGTAAAGAAGGTTTGCACACCGGATCGTAGGTTGTCAACGGGGTAGTTCGTCAGAATGTGCTAAATGACAAGAGGAACATTGAACGTTACTAGTCCTATGGAACATTGGCGCACAAACAAAGGCGTAAAAATTAAGGACTAGATACAATTGTTAGAAGAGCGCTGTAAATGCGAGATCAGAAATTTTTCAGAACGCGGAGCTAGACTTAGCCAGAGTGATGGTTACGCCTAGAATATAATTGTATCGATAAGTATAATACCAACAATGCAGCTGTTTGCTCCATGGCGATCGGTGTGGTACTGAATCAGAGCCTCTGTAATATTCTAGGTCTGTTCCTGATATACGATATTACTAGGGTTCAGTCTGAAGAATGTAAATCCAATCTCACCCAATGCTTATGATGCAACGAGTTATTGCGATGGCGCGGCATGTGCTTCGCTGTAGTCCGGTCAAACGTGTGATGTGTCGCTAAGCCTGATGTGAGCCTTAATAAAATATGGGGTCAGGGCAGCGGGTAAACAGAATAGCTGGTATGAGGGGGATACTGAATAAGATTGATGCTGAACTAAAATGTTCTCACAACTCCTATTTAAAGAAAATTAGTCGTCGTACTCATTGCTATTGCATTATCTCTTGAAGAACACTATTCTATCCAACACGGGATAAAGTATTATCTGAGACGGGAGAATCATTTACCTGCGCCTGGGCACTCTATCTCCGACCACATGATACACACGTAAGCCTTACTTTGACAAGCCTAAAATCACAAATTAACCTTGCAAACGTATTGTCATATCAAGATGCGCAAAGAGGTATAGCCATGACAGCATTGTTCGCGAAAGTGATGAGAAATGCTCCGGTATTCTCAATTCCATGGAATGATGAGGAAATATTTCACAGGGTCTAATGTTATCAAGGAGTATTTCCGGCACCTTCTGGAAGAATCTGATGTTAATTGTCGTGCCGTGAAAGTAAAGGAATGTGCCAGCAGTGCTGAATGAAATCCTTCAACTGATGTAGGACTTTTCCAGGAAGTCTAATATGCTAAACTAGGTGTTGTTAATAGGTGCATTGGGAGAGGGAAAGGAGTGATATCTCCCTAGGAATGTCTGCTCGATATTGTATTTTTGGATCTTGAACTGCTTGGAAGAAAGGTGATGGTTTCACTCAGTCATCAATTTAATTTCTCAGAAATTCACACTCCTTATCGTGAAGCTCCGGGCACTCCTCTTGATGGGGCAGTTAAGGAAGTTGGTCGGTGGCAATCAGTTGGTTTCTACCTTTTCTCTCGCTTTAAGCAAACCTGAATGAATATTTTCCGTGCCAAATAGCAAGAAACAACTTGGTATTTGGTTCGTTTGTGCAAGGGGGTGGTGAATGGTTTTGCATGTAGCTCTGATAACGTGTGCCTAATATTGTTCGCGATAGAGGGGTAAGTGGCGTGGACAGAGGCTTGGCGATGTTACCCTGCCCAATCTTTTGACTTCAATCGAGGGAATAATAGCAGCACCTCGGCACGCGGCAAATACTACCTCTACGCTCTTCATACAGTGTTGTCGCGATTGAACACATGATCTATTCCCAAATCTGGCAGCTCTGAGCGCGTTCTCGCAAAAGGTTATTGTTCTGCGAGATATCTCGACATTATTGGTAGGACGTTCGTGCATGATTCTCCGCTAGGACGAGACAGAATCATTTTGCCTTTTTCCAACGCCAGTTCCAACTTATATGGCCATGCCTCTATGTTTGGGGGAAACTTATAAATAGGTGAACCTCCGAGTAGTTGATGTTTATCGATTGCGGTTTTTTTGCACCAACTACCATAATCAACCCACCCCCCCTTGAAGTCATATAACAGTAAGATATATTGCGGAATTCACCGGTATTTTGTTAATAATGGTAGTGGATGTAAACAATAAGGTAACGACAATTGATTTGGCGCTCGTGTTGAGACGTTTGGTAGTTTAGCATTACGTCCACGGCACACACCCCTTTCTAAATTGCAATATAAGGTATGAACCACTCGTGCGTGCTCATTTGTGTGATGGTTTTTCTTTAAGTGGACTTGAGCAGCGACATATTATTGATGAAATTTCTCGCTAGATTCGCATTGTTAGATTTAAAGTGTAGGAAAGGACCGAGCGAGTTACCACCCAAGGAAAATTTGTCCCACAGAGACCGGGGCAGGAACTCAAAATTTAGCCTCTTGATTCTGTAGCATGCGCAATGCTAAATGCAGCCCATCACTTTTGACCCGTTATAATTATACCCACGGCTAGCCAAATTGCTCAGGAAAAGATAGAAGATCTACAATTATACCGATAAAGCTCTGGATATTTTTACAGGGTTCTGCAAAGTGTGATTGTGGCGAAATAAAACTCAGATTTTGGATTTAGAAAGTGCAAAGTGAAATAATGTTCTGACAAATACCGAGATGATGACCGAATATACGCATCACCTATCATTGTATTTTTTTTTCTCTAGAAGTAAATTAATAGACTAATATAGAGAGAGAGCATACATCCAAGGGGACTTTGTATTGAGAGCAGCAGTAAAAGAGATATATAAACCGAAGAGTTTTTCACGAATTTTTATGGGTGGCCTGGCATGATTGGTACAGGGGGTAACGGCCGGATGGCGGACACGGTCTAATGGTGGACAGGGGTCTGGGGCTTGGCAAAGAGCTATCAAGAGGGTACAGGACTATGGATAGGGTACTGATTTTCTAAATTTTTTGGTAGCTGTATTATAGTCCTGTACTCTCATAATAGTTCTGTACCCTCTCTATAGTTCTTGCCAAGTTCTTGCCAAGTAGACCTGACCCCTGTCCTCCATCAGACAGTGTCCGCCATCTGGCCCTTCCCTCCTGTAAGACAAAGGCGTCCCACAAAGATAACTGATTGGCCTACATTTATCTATGCGTGCGCCATAGCTACGATAAGACCCGCGAATCCTTCCCCGAAAAGGTGAGCACCAGAGATTAGGTAATAGGCCGGTACACATAGTCACCATTAGTCACCATTGAAAATTCTCCTGTAGATCATTTTTACTTTATTTAGTAGGTGAGTTATGCTATTTCTGCAATGGCCATACTATAATCCTTCTCAGAACACTCTAGTGCCATATATTGCACTGTGCCAAATCCCTCCACCTCCATATTGATACCCTTTGGATTTTCAACATCTGTGAGAGCAAAGTCAATCGGGACTACGTCGAAGCAAGGAGATATTCTCCGGTACATTAGATCTCGAAATTTGATATCTATAGAGTCAACAGGATATGGTGTAAACTATTGTAGTGAGGGAAGGAATCTTACTAGCGTGCACGATATATTGATCGTGCAGAAACTGTAACCCCTTAACCACTGAAAGATAATTCGGCATACCTCCAACTCTGGGTGGCTAGCAATATAATGAACCACCCTTCCCTGATCAAGCTTCGTGGTGAAATATTCTGTCTATGCTGAGACCGTACGTTAGTCTTCTAAGCCGTCTTGCTTTTAGATAGGGATATGAGTGGGATTGCAGTGATCAACGAGTGGCATTAGGGGCGCTTACATACTCTACGAACTAGAGTATGTAAGCATTGAGGGTAGCAACCCCCTGCAACATCCCACTCCCACTTCTGTTTGTTCACGCTTGATAGCTAGAGAAACTAACGGGTAGCTGGGTCGTATAACTAAGGGTATTTCTAGTTTTTATCTCCGTCGTGGGAGTCGGTCCAACAGAGTGGTGGCGAGCCCAGTAGATGACAGTGGCTCTCACTCGCAAACGGAAGGATAACTCTATTTCCTTCCATGCAAGGCAAGCCCTTTGTTCCAATGAAATCCGAGGGATTTGTTAAAGGTGATTGCGCTGCGGGATTCCATCGCTGATTGTTGAGTCATCATCTTGTCCTCATTGCACGGGAGGACCACCCGCCTGCGGGCATTTTCTAAGAGGCAGCTATGGTCTTTGATTGCTGGCACAAATTTCTGCAGGAGCTGCTCAGTCAGCTGGGGGGCGCAGTCCTTGGTCGTCAGCGGCGGAAACAACGAGCGGCGAGAAACGTGTGACGTGGGATGAATGAGCTGTCTTATATAGGGGACGGCGTGCCGTACGATTGCCATTGCTGCACAATGTGGCGTTGGGTTCGGGCAGATTCTCAGCCGTGTGGTAGAAGAAAACGACCTGCCGTCGCTAGCACCAGAGTTGCCCTCTTTGCTACTCCTTCCTTTTAGTTCCAGGTGACCGTCAACAGTAGATTGTCCGAGATTTCCGTTTCTAGCGGCGCAGTCACACCCTTACCGTCACTACATGGAAGTGACCATTATATAGGTATCACCTACCGCCCCACGATTGATATGGGTGTCAGATTTTTATACACTTGGCAATTAGAGTTATACATGGGAGTAAGCAAAATTCGGTTGAGCATTGTTTCCCTATAATTTGCTATTGTTAATTGGTCTTAGATCGCTGGATGTTTGCCAAGCCTAATGGAGGAAAGAAAGATCCACCAGATGATAGAAGCGACATTTCCTGATGTGCTAAGCAAGCTCGAATTTGCGAGCCACACCACTGGGAAGTGCATTCGTGCTATTGAGAAGTAACGTATTAATCCGCGTGAGATCGTTATATATGGTTGTTGTCTCCCTGTGAAGAGGAACATTCCGTGCGGAGCGCTAATACAAAGACCCAATGCCAAGCCTGGGGCTGTCTGAGGGCTTGAGTTATTGTAGATTGTATGTGGAGCTGGAAACCCTCCAGAATTTAGGCCATACAAATACATAAAATCAATTGCCTTATCCCATAGCTTCGAGAGAATATTAAACGAATATAGGAAAACTCTGCAATTACACTATAGATCACGTGTTTAACCGACACGAAATTCCTATTGAAATAGTCAACCGTTCACAAGTGCTTACGTACCATGATCGGTAGCCGGTCTCGTGATGATAGAGTGAGAGGCAATAGGCAGTTCTAGAATGCTCTACGCTTACACTAACGTATACAAGAATCAACTCTCCCCAATTGAAAAAAGAATAGTACGGGAACGCACTCTCTATTCTTGTGAAATGGCAATGAAGAAGCGCTACATTGAATGGTTGCTTTGCCGTAGTAGTGATCCACGCCAGAGCGAATACATGTATGTGAAGCCTTGTGATATGTCTCGCACAGGTGTTACTCACACATCTTGGTCGCGTTAAATACATCTATGAATGAAAGAATGCTGTTCAGATGGTTTTGCAGGATACCTGCAGTTTTCCGGTAACGCTGGGCAGGTAGGCCTGGGTAAGCACAAGATCGTTCGACACGGAACAAGGATTCCTCTCACCTATCTTTGGAGTTGATATTCTCCTTAAATACGCAAATCAAATGCAAACGGGAAATTGATGCTCGGCACATAAAGCCTCGGAGCGGTTTTGGACCATAGTGGGAGAGATGCTGTTATGTGTCAAGGAGACAATGTGAATACGCTAGATCGAGAACAGTCATAACGGAGTAGCAATTCTATGGACTATGGACATTTATGGTACATAGGGATAACGAGAAAGAAGTTGTAATAAAATTGGACGTAATCCGGACAGGGCGATGTAAGATCGTTCATGTGGACACAGAAAACTCTATCCTATGGGCTGTAGCAACGCTTTTGTTGGCCAAATTTTTTGTGCCATTTTGGGGTCGGCAACAACTACACGATATACTCGCCTGTGCCCTTATTATTTTTCTAGCATAGGAATGTCTAGCTAATAAAGAATTCTTGAATCGCCTTCTCATAACTGTAGCAGTATTCTCTGGTAATGTAGTTGACCCTTCAAGTTGGAAGATATTTTTGGTACCCATCATCTCACTTCCATATAGCAAATGAAACTACTCACTCTATCAGGTTCTATCTGAGTATCTCAGAAATATATTTATTAAAATTACCCATCCATACACTCTCTATCTGATATCTCAGCACTTCTAGACTGCAGGAATATACAGTCTAGTATTTCATCGCCGCTAGGCCAAGGTCATATTTACGTCCGCTAAAATTCCTCATAACACTGACAATATCTAATTTATAAATTCATGGCTAGGTAAGAAGGTTACACACAGTTGAGTTAACGGAAAGCTGCACAGCTATTTGATATTAAGAAAAATTGTGTTAAAATATAAGTAAGAATATATAAATACTGTGTTTTTGAGGCTTGTTTAGGATCAGTGACCAAACATACTTAGTATGTATATCTGAGTACATGGCAACAAAAATAGTAGTAAAATTTTGGGATACAGTTGTTTACATAGTTATATAACTATCCACTATATAACACACCAGAAGCTAGAAATGTGTTTTTCAGGCTGTATTTATGGTAATTTATCTTTCTATGATTTTTGGGAGGTTTAGTAGTGGCAAGGTACTTTCTCAATACCTGCTGATTTTCGCATCAAATTTGGCTAAAAATTCTTGACGGTCCATGAAATAGCCGAGCAGTGTTAATTAGAGTTGGACAAGGATAATACTCGATTCTCGTAGCCCTTGCAGTCTCAGAAATGGATTGAATGAGAGGTAATGGAATCAGTGTCGAATACGGGCGACACCAGAGATAGAGCAGCGTTCGTAGCAAAATGTTCTTTTATACTACAACATAACTTAAAGGTCCGTAATGTGCCATCCTCAGTGGTGGGCCACCGACCCGACCCTTCTGTTGCGTATATTTAGATTAAACGAGCAGTGATGGGTTCAATCGAATGTATTTTAAATCAATGGCTCAGCTATCAAACGCTCTATCGGCACACAGTCAGTCATATGTAGTGGCAGGATCTCTCGCTTAAAGTAATTCGTGAGGTGCCGGCAGCACAAAGTAGTGGTTTGGTATGGCGCTTGTCTGGGAGCCGCGATAGATCGGAATACAAGCAAAAGCCGGGGGTTAGTCCTACAGCTGTGCTTGGTGTGGCAAGTGACACTGCCCTGAGGTATGGATTAACTAAGTGCTATTGAAGGATTCTGTGGTCACAGGCTCCTATGTGTAGCATCAGAGCCCCGTTAGACAGCGACACAATCATCGATGTTCAGGTCTGGTATAGTGTGTGAAGACCATTCTAACAAACAGGTAATCTCGCGCAAGATGGGGTGATTCATCGCCGTAAGGATGTTACGTAGAGGAAATTTCATATGTGAACTGTTTTGAAAGCTTTGAGTTATGGACTAATGCGACTAAGTTGTGAGACTATTGTAGCTCTGAACGGGCACCTAATCTACCGCGATAGAGGATGAATAATTTTCTGCCTGGGCGGTATTTGATCCAGTGGACTGGCTGGCAGGAGAGAGGTCGATGTCCGAATGGATAAGAGCATGTTTACATAGCTGCAGCAGTACATGTGGTGTTAGAAGTTTATGTCAACGTGAACTGATATATTAGCACTAGTCATTTAGTGACGGAAAGTGAGAGGGGGCCCTATGCATGTCCTGGCGCCTTAGTGAATCAGTTGCATCGCGGATATAATAGTTGTCTCCAGTTCCAAAATTGTCACAATATACTAATATATCACTAATTAAACTGGGGAACGAGCAATTAGAATGGGGGTATGGCGATCTGGAGAGATAAAAAGTGGGGGAAAAGTGGGTGAGCTGAGGAGTAAGGGAGTAGCGGATATTTGAGGCATTGCCAGGTTAGAATAGAGAAAGGAGGTGAGCAAGTGATAGATTTTTAGTATTTTTTTGGAGTGTCAAAGAGGTGTTTATGGGCGGTGATTGTTGGTTGTTGGTTGTATTTTTTTTGTATTTTGTTTTATTTTTAGTTACTTAGTGCGATCGCCACAACCCAAGGGTTGGATACGTAAATGAGTTCTACTAGTACTACTACAACTGGGAAATGAGCAAACATCCTCAATCCATTCCATTCAATAACATCGCCATTGCTATACTCCATCACTAGCTGCTTCGTCTTTGCCCAGTTCTTTCGGAAGCTCTCCGCCTAGACTTCCACAACTGTATTGTGAAAGAGAAGTCGGTGAATGACAAGAGTGGCAGCCGAGAAATGAAGTTGGGCTTCGATTAGGTCTCCTGAATCGTCCAACATATCCCGGCAAGCGGAGGCAAGAGTCTCAAACTTGCCTAGATTGTAATTGGCGCTCTCAGTTGTGTATCGGAGGTCAGCCATGCTTTGTGGGGGGTAACCGACTCGTAGCATGCATAAGTTTGTGCGGTGCACGATATCCATGATTTTTGGAAGACACTGGCTGAGAATAGCACCGCGGGGGCCGACTCCCAAATCATTAGCATATTTGTATGAGTCTAGGCGGTCGCTATCGGTTATATCGTCACCTTCGTCATCCGATTCGGATTTGGGGGTGTTCTCGAACGTCTCGTGAGGAGTGGGAGAGGTATTATTGGTATCACTGTAAATCTCTAGTTGCTGGCAGCAGAAAACAATTTTGGTGAGATGGATATCCATATCATTGTATGTTTGATATAGGTTGTGATGGATTGGCCCGAGGGCTGATAGTAGCAAGACGAGGTCATGGCGCGCGGCATTGAGAGTTTCACTGGACATGCGGCTGTGGCAAGCCGGCCAGCCTCTAAGAACATCTTGCTCGATAGAACTATTGTTCTCATTACCCGGAGTGGACATGATGTTGTATATTAATTATCTTTGAGTATAATGTTTTTGAAAGAGGGCTTCGCGTTGAGTTTTGGTGAGCGTTGTTGGAACTGCAGTGCATAGTAAGTCCTCCGCCACACTCAAATCTAATAAGGGATAAGATCAAGACAGCGGGTAACCAGGGCAGCTAGTGTGAAGAAGATAACTGAATAAGATTGATGACGAACTAAACTACGCCCACAACTCTTACTTAAGGAAAATCCGTCTAAGCACTATTGCTATCGTACTATTTCTTTGAGTGCACGGTTCTATCCATCTCGGGATAACATTCTAGCTGAGTCAGGAGAACTATTTACCCCCGCCGGGACATTCTATCTCCGATTACATGATACACACGTGAGTCTTACTATGCCAATATCATAAAGCAATTTGCCGATGCAAATGTTTCAATGAGGTTTGAAAATTGGTATGTGTAGAGATGAATGTATATGAGGCCAATAGAGGGCCAGGTTTGATAAAGAGGCTCTGTGGGGATGATGATCGATGAGGGGGATCCATGGTAGGTATATGTTTATATAAATATCTATGAGGATGAGGATGCAAGATGCAGGGTGGGTATGCCAACCTGAGGCATCGCGTTAATCCCATAGACTCCGGTTTCGGTGGCTGGATAGAAAGCTGCATATGAAGTTTCCAAACTTCGGGTGAGATATCCGATGTAGATACTAATGTGGTCAAGGAGGAGAAAGAGAGAGTAGAAAAGCCCCGCTTTTGTATCGATCTGGGGTAACTGGGATCAGCAAAATAACTGTCCACTGTTGTGCAGGGTGTAGGGCTAGAGCGGTATCCAGGGCGATGGCAATGGTAGCTGATCTGTCAAACAAACCGTGCGCACCAGTCACTGAGAGAAGATTTTCGGTCTAGCGCTGCCGTGAAATGTGTAGAATCGAGACGGAAATGAGTCTTGTGCAGGCAATCAGTGCAGCGCTATCGACATACGAGAATTGATGTGTCGGTGATGGTTGATTCATGAGCGGAACTGAGAAGGTAGCACTATTAACTACCTGGCGCTTCAAGGTAGACGTGGAACTGTCGATGGAACAGTAACTTTCGTCAGTTGCTATCAGGATGCTCATGACCTTGGTTAGCTAACTTCCCTAAAGACCACTGGTCGTACAGTTTTGAGCGGACTGCGCCGCCACAGGTCGGCTGCAACTGCTATTATAAAGGATGATAGAGTGTATTTGGATAGCAATAAACTCGCTAATGGCCTTTCAATGAAATCATGAGGTGGGGGAAAATACGGGAAAATGTGGGGGGTTTATAATATGCCAACACTACTTAAGCTGGGACATGAACAAACGTCCCTATTAGCTCCCTTCGATCGCTTCGCAATTGTTATCCTACGTTCTAGCTGCGTCGTGTCTTCTCAGTACTTCAAAAGCTATCCGCCTTGACCTGATGGCCTATCCCACGGAGAGTAGTTTCTCGTTTCACACGGAAATCCGTGCAAATTTCTTCTTTTCTCAGCAACACCTTTAACACTCCCTTTGCGCCTACCTCACGGCATTTAATGTGAATCTTATGACTGACTGATATTTTTGTTTTGTTATCAACGCCTTGTCCCTAGAAGTAGCAGAATTGTGAGGTTGTGATCAGATATACACCTTAAAATTGGCTCTGAATACGTTACAACAGCTTTTCCCACTGGCCGTTTGCAGCCCAAAACAGCCACTTTTACACCTGAATTTCAACTTTTGGGATTAAGAAAATTCTAAAAGGTTATAGCTCCTTTCACACCTAATTTTGCTACTCTTTCTGGAATGTATAACCTGGAATCGAGTCCCTGGTACCAGGAGGGTTATATTTTTCCACTTTTGGCGACAATTTACTAAAATAAACAAAATCTGTGATCTAGGAAACACTAAATATCATGAATACTTCACATAAAATATGTAATGTGATATAAATTATCTCGATATTACGATTATGTGTTCATGACTATCTGTGATTTTTTAGAGCTTACCGTGGTTGTATAGGCTGCGACAAGTCGATCCCAAGTTTGCACGGTTTTCCGCGCAAATTCGACTAGTTCATAGGATACAGTGGAAGAGAAAACGATGAATGGTCAGCGTCGTAGCAGATAATTAAAGCTAGGGGCTAATGTACTTGCTTGAGTCATATGGCATATCTTTACACGCGGAGGCGAGAGTTTCGAATTTTTAAGATGCCGATTGACCCTCTCTGTGATGTAATGGATGTCCCCATTTTTTGCGGATAATTTCGACTTAGAGCGTCTCGATTCGAGCGGTTTACAGTATCTGTGACTCTTGGGTGACTCTTCAAGATAGGCCAGGAGAAGCCTACTTCTAACTCAGCATCATTATGCCTGTCGAGTCGCTCGCCATCGACCGTTTCATCCTTTTGGTTGCCAATGTTGAAATCTGAAGCATTCTCAATGGCCTCATCATGGTTGGAGGCGCCATCGCCAGTATCGCCGTGAGAGTCAAGCCACATGCAATAGGATATGAGCGGGCAGGGATAGGTGCACGTACCATTATAAGTCATGAAGAGACTATCATGAATATTCCTGGGACTTAGAAATATGGGGCCAAGGTCAGGTCTTCCGGTATTAAGTATCTCATCGCTCATGGGGCTATATATGCCAGTAAGGCACTGCGAAACGCTTGCTTGATTTGGATTTCACAATCGTGGTCGGCGGGGGACATAATATTGAATGTAAGACTTCCCTGTTTGGATAAATCTTGTGGAGGGAGGGATTCGCATTGAGCCGGATTGCGTGTCCCTGGACACAGCTAGCAGATCAAGCCCATTGCAAGTGGAAAGATTTGGGAATAGATACATGTAGGCATCGAGATGAATCGATCTAGTGATGAATATAAGGGCGGGGATGATAAAGAGGATGATTGAGCACGATGAGTCGATTGCCATACAGAACGAAGCGCGGACAGCGCCGCCACAGGTGGCTGCAACTGCCATTACACAAGGAAGGTGGGGTCGGAGTCAGTCAGCAGCGACAAACCTGCTGCTAGACGTTCTATCAACAAAGGAAAATGAGCAGGGGGGAAGATAGGCAGGGGGATACGGGAAGGGGGGAATATGGGAAGGGGGGGGTATGGGAAGGGCGAGGGGTTGATATTATTTTCCTAAACATTACTTATACTGGGACATGGACCAACACCCCCAGTCCATTCCCTCCCGCGGAAACACCGTTATTGTACTCTGACACCGATTTCCGTAGATTCTCCCAATACAACCTAAAGCTTTCCGCTTCAACATCGAGATCCATTCCGTGGAATAGTAGTCGATGAATAGTGAGTGTTACAACGGTGAAATGTAGCTGAATGGATTTATAGTTGCCGGAGCCGCTCAGCATGCATTCACAAGCTGTTGCGAGAATCTCAAATTTCTGAATGTGCTGCTTGGCCCAGTCGGCGGTAGTCTGAATTTCGTTCATTGATTGCGGTACGTTACCCGATCGTAGCATGCAAATGTTCATTTGCCACATAGCATCCTTGATTTGGGGTATATTGTTGATAAGTAGTGGCCTGTAGGGACCGACCCCCATCTCTGCGTTTTTGTACTCATCAAGTCGCTCGGCATCAGATACCCCATCGGCATCGTGGTCGGATTCTGTATCGCTCTCTAGAGTCTCATCCTCGAAATGAGAGTAGCCAGCATCGATGTGAGGGGTATCGCAGAGGATCTCTAGCCCCTGGAGACAAGATGCAATTTTGCTCATACAAGCACTAATCTTGCGATAGGTACGGAAGAGGTCACTGTGGGCAGGTCTGAGGGCGGCGAGGAGGTAAACGAGGTCTTGACGCTCGCTGTTGAGTGTTTCGTCGCTCATTCGGCTATGGCATGTAGGCCAATTTCTAAGCACTTCTTGCTCGAGTGCGTTATTGAGTGTGTTGAGCATATCGTTTTATGACTCGTTTGGTTAGATGTAGGAAGATTTCAACGAATTTTGATGTGTTATTGGGACTGGCAGCGGATTAACTAGTCTCGGAACAGAGCTGTAATGTCGGGAACATTGGGAATGAAGTTTGCGATGAGAATGTGATGCGAGAATAAGTGTGTGAGGGTGAAAGCTTCTGAGGATGAATGGAGAGAGAAGACTTCATAAGAGGGATGTCAAAGAAATAAAGCTGATAATAGATAGGTGGAGCGGTTTGATCCCGAGGTTTGATAGGGAATATGTGTCTAAAGGAATATCGCGGAGGATAATGTTGTCCATAGGTGAGCACGATAAAGAGGGCCATGATTTAAATACCGTCGGTTCTGATATTGATGAGCGGATTGACAGTTGGTGTCGCTTGCTGAGTAGTCGAGCGAAGGGTGTAAGGTAGATATGGATGTGGTAAAGGAAGAGAGAGAGACGATGGGGAAGCTCTGCTTTTATAGCAATCCAGGGTGGCGGAAATCACCAAGATGACTGTCCGCAGTCATGTAGGGCACAGGGCTTCCATCGGGATCTTGCATGCACCAATCAGAAATGCATGATTAGATGCAGGGCCAGGGTTGTGGCTAACTTATCGATTAAAGAATGAAAGTGAGCCATATGCACACATCAGCCAATTAGAGCCGCGCTTTCACATCGACCATCACATCGCCCTGATTTGCCTACTTACGCCTAGCAGATTCTGTCACTTCTCTCTGCTAATGTACCACACGCACCACCAGAACAAGCATAAATTTCAACGCAAAGACCACTTGCCCGCGTTACTGCGGAGGTTATATAACGCCCTTCATCGCTGTCTCCACCTGCATTGAACACGTTTTATTCGTTCCTAAATAAGCCAAATACACTCGAGTCGCTGATTCCTCGATTGCAGATTTAATCCTATCACGTTTTGTATGGTTATTGCCTTGCTTGAATCAAATCAATAAGTAAGATCCCGGTGAGACTTTTCAAGCAGTGGACGCCAAAGCAGAGTTATTTACATGCTTAATATCACACCCTCGCGGAGCAGTGTCGCTTCCCTCCTCATCAAGGCCTCTCGCGCAAGGAAGGGGTGAAACTGTTCCAGCGTCTTACTAGATACGGCAGGCAGCCATAAACCCAGAAAAGTTCCCTCTCACAGGAAGTGAAACCCTCTATCTATCCTTGATTCCTGGAATGCCTAGCAACAGCCCTCCATGCCCATCAACCCTATGGATAGAAATCATGTAGCAAGCTACCGCCGTCCTCAGATATGCTAATACAACAGAGCTGTATTATTACGTAATGGAGGACTAGGATCGACTGGAATTCATTCGTGAATGAGAGACTACTAAGATTTGTTGTATTCACGTATTCAAAGCGCAAACGAGATAAAAATACAGGCTGTCTCACTCTCGTATCCGTGTCTTGAGTAGTGTCGCGATCGCAAAAGGTACATTGCACTACCCGCTCCTGCATGCCGTACCCCATTCACACCCGCCGATACCGCACCAGCGCTTGTAGGATCCCACGCAGTCTTAGCTCGCCCACGCAAGCACCCACATCCACGCCCAGGCCCACTATCACACTATCCTAGTCATCTAATAAGAGTACGCTACCTGGCGATAGGAGGATGTTCGAAAGCTTTCGCGCATATTCCTGCGTATTCACCGTAATTCCATTGAGGTGATTATGCTTTCCGATTGACCGCAGACTAATGTCAAGGCCCTCTCCAGCCCAAATGAAAAGCGATTGGAAGCTTTTCCCACTGGCACTTTGCTTCCTGTCGGTGTTTGTCTTCGAACGTATTGACAAATCGACCCCGTCTCCAGACATTCCTTTCAGCAATAAAATTATGTCATAAGATTTCAACTGCTTCGGAGTAAACACGCAATCGTAAACACATTTCGGTCAAGAATCTAACCCGCTACAATGTCACAGCTATATTGCGTTGATAGACTGCACTAGCAATATTCCCAGACACGATATTTCCAAAATGGCGGATTTTATCAGCCTAGCTGCAAAGAGGCATGATGAAAGCCAGCGTTTCTTGCCATCAGGATCGAAACTGAGGATCGTAGCATCGATGTCGATAGTGAGTCATAAACCATAATACTCCTAGTCGACAATTCCTTCGAGACAGCTGCCGACAAACTTTTAACCAAGTTGCCAGAGTAACCAAAGAGTACAGGATGGAAAACGCATGACACGAGACCGCATTATATATTCCCATTACTCTTGACGCAACAAAGCTAGACAGGGACGAAGAGACGCTTGATTTCAATGGTCCAGCTGCTAAGGGGAACTCGAAGCCGACCCAGAAGTTGTGCCCTCAGATACGTTGTGAAGGTCTCGGTTCCAGCAGGACATGTGCGTCAGAGGATGTTACACCATATACACAAGGGGAAAAATTGCTGACCCGGACAACGTCGATGAGGCTGCGCTTAAAATTCTTGAATCCTGAGTGTAGGTTCTATGAGTGTCGAATACGTGTCCACCATTGGAGCACTGGAGTTGGAGAACCTCAAATCGCGCGTTTGCAGCATTGAATGTCGCTGGCATCGGCCGGCCTACAAACAGTTCGCAGCAGAAGCCAAGACGGCAATGTGTTTGACTTGTTGATCAGAAATCAAATGAGCAGAAGGGCGAGAAACTTGATCGCCTGGATTAAGATCCTCCAACAGTCCTGTCGCTTGAAGACGGGTTATCGGGTTCCTGAATAAGCTGGAAAGTTTGGTTTGGCGTTCTCTGTAACAGCAAACTTGTCACAATCAGGGATTTATTACTGTTAATTACCTGGCTGAGTGTTAGGTCATAGTAAATGAGGGACTGTAATATACAGCATGAGATGTATATCCTGTATGCGGTCATGGCTATAGATGTCAGAGCTAGGTATAGCGCGAACAATGCTTAATGTAGACCACTGATGTGACCCGTGATAACTACGCCCACAGCTAGCTAAATTGCTCTAAAAAAAACATCATATACAGCGATAGTAATAAAACTCTCTATCTTTTTACGGGGTTCGGCATATTATGGTAGTGTCAGAGTAAAACTCAGATTGTGGCCATAAAAGGTGCTAAGTGAGACGTTCTGAGGAATACCGTGAGAGTGACCTAACATACGTATCACCTCCACCGCATTTTTCCTGCATTGGTAGTAATTTTAAGCACTACTATCGAGAGAGCGCATACATCCAAAGAAGATTATGCATTAGAAGCAGCAGTAAAAGATATATAAACTGGAGAGATCTTTAGGAATATTTGTGTTTAGCTTGGCATGATCGGTACGACAAAGGCCCTCGACGGGGAGATTTAATTGGTCTATATTTATCTGTATGTCCTGGGCTCAGAGGAGCTGAATACTTGCTCTTGCGCTGCGCGGCCCGAGTCGGATAGTTGGGAAGTATGACAATACTGAAATGTGGGTGAATGAATCAAATTACTAGAGCCAACGCATTAAGCGAGTGGAACCAATCCTAGCCTGCAGCGGTCCAAATAGCTCTCGATAGACATTGATATAGTTTTATACGCAGAGACGATCTCGTACTGGTGGTGTTAAAGACTATGTAGCTGCACACACGGCCAACTATTGCAATGAGCGTCCTAAAGGAGACTGACATGAGCAAAAAGTAAGGAAGGTTTGCATCACGCATATATAACAGCGATATAGAAGATACTAACTACTCGTTAAATTCTTTACGCAATAAATAGTGGCGAAAAACATACCAGCCGGCTTCCTGTAACCAGCCGCTGCGGTATTCGTGTGATGGTGTTGATCACGTGTGCGTGATAGCGCGGTGCGTATAAGTTTTGCAAAAAACATGTAGGGGTATAACGCGTGAGGGAGTACCTACTGGAAAGTGAGAGTGAATAATTCGTGTACACGCGGCCAACCTGAAATAGTGGTTGGCATAAAGCGCTCGAGTTTTTTTGGTCGGGTCCGAGGTTCAGATCCGGCTATTGACCGGTTTTATCTCCCACCCATACTTACTATGGTTGGAAAAAGTCGGGTTGATATCCTTATTTCGCATTGTGAAATAATTTCAATTGTAGCTAATATTTGATTGAACTCTTGGCCTATCCATCTGAAGATGGAGGGTATTATGAAAATAGTAAGATGCTCAAGAGGTAAATAGGATAGCTCAGTAAGAAATCCACAATTGTACTCCGGCCCGCATGCTATTTTCTTCGGTAAACATTCTATCCGCGCCGATACAAAGCTCCATCTGCATCCTATCTGAACTGGAGCAACCACCTATCTACACTGAGACACTCCATTTCCGATCACATGATAGACACGTGAGTCTTATTTTAGCTCGTATTTCTCTCATTTATCATCCTAAATGGCGGCACATCTTTTACCGAGGATCTTCTCTTTGTTTTCTCACTTTTGGCAGCTGTATCTCATGTTTTACGGAGTCAGCTTTCTTGGAAATGTAATAGTACGCTTTGAACTACTTCATTATTAACTTTAGTTGAACGCAATGGGTTGAACAATACTTCACATAGCAGGCATGAGCTTTGACAGCACTCTTGTAAATGAGATACATACTCCTGCTGGCTTCTGAGTTGTCATTTAATGAGCGTATACGTCTGAATAACTCCGATGGTCACCGAGTTTACCTTGGTGCTACTGGAGTCTGGAGTATGCTTTTAGAGGCTTTGTAAACCGTGACCCGCTCCCAACCCGAACGTGTCACATCGCAGGTTCAGTGTGGTTAATCCCATTCAACCTGTCAACTCAATTATGCGCCATGTCACGTAGCTTAGCACTGGCTTTATCTGCAACATACTGGTTGCAAAACCCGATCAAAGGTCATATTGCTCTGGGCACTCAATTCGAACAATGTATTCAAACCGCAGTTAAAAACTTACCGCACAAGAAGTAGGTATAGACTCTCATTCTAACCTGTAATACCAAGTCACAGACGCTCCGTATCCTTTTCCATTACCGCCAGTTACACCACGGGGCATTATTTGCTGTAACTACTTAATTGATTTCAAATAGTCCACAGGTTTCGAGAACAGCTGATCGATCACCAGCGAGATAATCCGCCTTAAGTTCATCCCAGTGATTGTAGTCTGAGATGGAGCACGCTTTGCTATCTATATTTCAGTCACTCCACGCGCGAAGAATCTCAACACCTTCACTTCTTGTCACGCTCTGATGCCAGAGTCGGATCAGCCGTTGAATCTGCCCGAGGCTCATCACAGGATGCATCCAGAGATTTATTATAGGTAGCCTGCGCAGAAAGAGCAGTATGATATGAGTCGATACTGGAGCGGCGACTTCCTGTAGAGCTAGACCCAGTCATCCCATCGTGGATGCTTCCCGTTTCGCTATTGAGAACCTTCAATTGTGGAGGAACTGAGCTTGATATTGTATAACGTCCCCCCCTCATCCCTGTCCTTTTGAATATACTGCGTTCATAGCTTGGAAATGACCGCACACTGTCCGTCTTACGAGTTCGTATCGGAAGATCATAAGCAATGTTCAGAGATTGAACTGATTTAATAGATTCGTTGTCCCATGCATTGATTGGCCGTCGATCAACTGCAACCGGTCTAGGAAATAGTTGTCCATTAGTAGATTCAAGAGACTCAGCCGAGTGGAAGCTTTCCATAGAAGGTGGAATGGAAGTGTCAATTGTTTCAATTTCTGAAGATGTTTCTGTGATAGTCGTCATGTAGCCTGATCTGTTGGTATATGCATCACTACTCGTTTCAGAGGGGGCATTCGCAGGAGCATGGCATACCGATACCGGTGTATGCTCCTGTACTGTCGCCTTCTCACTGCCACACGGCGATGCTTTAAGAAGCTCGTAGTAAACTTGATGTCGTGGATCCAAATCGTGCAATATAACATCATCTTCACCAAAGAGGATTATAACGGCACTGTAAGCCTCTGGCCATGGATGCTGACTCTTTGATTTCATATAGTTACTATGGCACTGCCAACAAGGGATATCTGTCTTGATAGCTGGAGATTTGATCGAGAAGGGACATCGATATGTTGCATACGCTAAAGGCCGACGGTCGGTTCGTTTAGTGAACTCTCCGCACGCATTGATTACTAGCTGTGGATCGTCATGGCTGCAATGGAAGTAGAATTGCTTGTAGCGACACATTTCTTGTTGTCGTTATGGTGATGAAGAGGCAATGGGGAATGGGCCCTTCTGGGAGCAGACGGTAGCTTAGAGTTTCTGTAGTCTTGTCACTTAAGATTGCTTACGAGGGACATATGCGTTCTTATGAGTATACTCTACTGTGTTCAGGTTAGACAGAGATAGTTCCACCTCGGTGATCACTCGCAGAGCCGCATAGATACTCGGTAATGGAAAAAAAGAAGTGAGGGGTAAGCTGAGAATCCAACACGAAACGTCCTGAAATCAGCGAGCGCTGGAATAACAACATATTTAGGACATTCCAAGACGGCATGTCACTGAACTACTTGCATTTATAACCGTGCTGATCAAGCCATCGGCAAGATCAAGTCCCGTTGTCCCAACACAGTGAGTAAGGTTCCCCGTCAGCCGCCTACCGCTACGTATAAAACTGCCTCATCGCGAGCCCTAGTTTGGTTCAATTATAACGCCTGTTCTAGTCCCTAGTCAGCAGTCGCGCAGCATTTCCAACAGCTGGAAGGAGGATGTGGCACGCGCCCATGCTCTGGTGTTGTCTTGATCGCTACTTTAGAAGCTATTGTTTACTCAATTCATCGTGCTCATCGTCGTTAGATCTTGCTCATCTGTACCCTCATATCAGCGTTCTATCTTATTCTATTCTTAGGTTACGGGATTTCCATTATTACTTCTAGCTCGCAAACTTTGCTTGTCTTCCTATAATTCAAGACATGAACCCTTCGTGGAGGAAGGAAGTATTCTTGAAGGCTGCTGCTAAGGGCTCCTTCCTCCTCACAAAGCTGACACTCAGAATGGTTAATGATGACATCGACTGCATGCTAACTGCATTATACGGAGCTGCAGCCAAGAACCATAAGAAGATAGCCGAGCTATTGATCAATGCTGGCACTCCGATAGATAGATACGATGTGATTGGATACACTCCCCTACATATAGCCGTTCTGAATGGACATTTAGGTTTGATTATACTCTTGCTCGATAGAGGGGTGGATACGAATCAGGGTTCTCGAGGTCGACTTGATACCGCCCTCCATCTGCTAGCAGGTGGTCGGACCAAGGGATTGTCACCTCGGTATCGACTTGAGGCAACGGAGTTATTGCTGAAACATGGAGCCTCTGCAAACCAAAAGAATGCAGAAGGGGATACAGCCCTATTTAATGCAATCTGGCATGTATACAAAGGGCTTGGTTCGACGAACCTCCCTGTTACTAAAGCGCTCATTGATGCTGGGACCGATGTTCTGCAGGAGAATAAATACGGGGAGACGGCACTTTCGTGGGCGCGTCAGAATGACGTGGATGAGGTTTTGGTGATGTTGGTAGAGGCTGAGGATAAGGCGAAGCTTCATGGGGTTATTGCAGCAAACGAGTTACTCGGGACACAATCTACGGAACGCAGGTTCAACCCGTTTTCAGCGAGGGGAAGATGCTATAGCGCAAGTATCTGAAGCCTTTAATTCCCGAATTTGTAGGTGTATTATTACTATCTGTCACAGTTATGCAAAACAGAAAATGGTGCGCTAGAGCCCCGATATCTCCTTCACGAGACTCGATTGGAAACTGTACAAGAGAATAAAGACTGAATATCATGAGTATTGTTGTGAAGACCTCAGAGCTTGGGTTTCTACTTATTTGCGCATGCGTACACAAGCATCTTATTATCACCAATGGAGATTAGTACAACATAAGATGAGCCCTTAATGCTACCTGTGAACCAAGATTAGCACCAACACTACATGAAATGATTTAATCCCTCAACAAGACACTGGCTCACGAAGTTAAAGCTTGTGTTGGAGCTTTCGAGGGCCATCTTTCGAGAAGTCGGAGGCGGGGATGAAATACAGTAGTGATGCAGAGGACAAACACGTCCGTTACTTAGATGATATATTATGTGAAGCATGAGAATGGCGATACGAAGCCACGTCAATAGAGTCTTAGTAGGGGAAGCGTAGGATACCACTATCTAATTGAGCTTTTTTCTCAGTTATATACTATTGCTTGCGTTACATGGACAATGTATGGTCGGAAAGTCCTCGCCCCCCCAAAAACACACCAAAAGTAGGCCACTTCACGATTTTTTAGACAGTGTTTCCGGCTAATGAATGAAAAGATTAACCTTACTGCTAGATCTATAAGTCCACAAATGTCTACTCTCTAGTCTTTTTTCTACTCCAATTATTGTTGTTGAAGCAATGAGAGCCAAGAGCTAGTGGTCAAGTGTTGGTACATGTAAATTTGTATGGCAACACCATATAAAAGCTACACTCCTCCAACTTCCCTCATGAGTTTTCCTCTACCATTCTTATTAACTTGAGTTTGAGGGTAAAATAAAATAGGAGGGTAGGAATCCATGGATTTCCCAAGCCTCTAGTATATTAATTTTTTTTATTCATTAATAAGGAATGTGGTTTAAAAAATCGTGAAGTGGCCTACTTTTGGTGTGTTTGGGGGGGGCGAGGACTTTCCGACCGCATCTTGGACACCAAGCTATATTTCAATAGCATATCTAGCTAACTAGCCTCGTTTTCAGCGCAATCGTTTGAGATGGATGTTAGCTGATTTCTGTTCATTCGTTTTCACGCAACATGCGCTCTAAAGTTAAGCTTACGAAAAGTCTAGCACGGATATATATGGGCTCTGCGAGCTAAAGGAGAAGCGGTATAAACAATATAGCCAGCGTACCTTATATTATAACGTTGAAAAGGATACTTCGTCCCGTGTTACTACCGACGATGACGTGCTATATGTGGAGCATGTGGAAGCCACGATTACATTTAACGTAATATGGTTAGCTACTGTGACATAAATAAGAATGCTCTTTCGACAATCATCACACGTTCTTCTTCTTGTTTGCTTATCCCAATTGCTCAATCTTTATATAAATGCTCTATTCTTTATCTATACTTAACCCCCATCAATAGGGTACTGTGGCACATCTCTGAGCCAACCACTGTCGTATCGTCTCTTGGGATAGGTATTCTTGATCAGACAAAATTGCTCGTTTCAATCAATACCACTGCTATTGTCATCGATCTATCGATACTATTTCGTTCCTATCACCAAACCATCAAAATGCGTGGACTTGCCGAGTGGGCGTTGATCAAAGCGTCGAAGAAGGGATCACGTCGGATGGTCAAATTTTTCTTACCGGCTGCACAGAGTCCTGAATCAAGGATGCTAGCACTTCATGCTGCTGTGGAAAACAACAAAATTGGGGCAGCTGAGATCCTTCTCAACGCCAATGCCCCAATCGACGCACGCAATGAAGATGGGTTTGCTGCCATTCATTTTGCAGCTAACGAGACAAACCAGCATATGATTCAGCTTCTACTGTCTAATAATGCTTTTGTCGATCTACCAACAGCAGAGTATGGTGATACAGCACTTCATTTAGTAGCAAGGACCCGTCATACAAACACGTCAAACAACTTTCAGAGGCTTGCAGCTTCGGCCCTTGTTAGTGGAGGAGCAAATATTGACGCACAAAACATCCAACGACATACACCACTGCATTTAGCCATCTATCATGAAGGCACTGATGTGACTTCGCCGAACGGATCTGTCGCGAGGTTTTTGGTCGAGTCAGATGCCAATATGTTTTTAGTAAACAACTTTAATCATACTCCACTAAGCTGGGCACAGCTTCACGAGGTTGAATCTTTGATCCCGTTTCTACATGTTTCAGAGAGTGCAAAGCGTACACCGATGGATCTAGATGCCTAAAAATAATCGAATTTGGAGGTAGTTGATAGGATAGGTTATGAGTCTGGGAGTGGATATACTCGCGGCCGTAAGTAACTATTTACGAGTTAGGCGTTGCTTGACTGTTGTCAGCTTTTATAAACATGAGAATGGTTCGACTTGTGTATTTTTCTCTAGTCTCAATCTATTGTACGAGTAATAGGTTTAAATTACTAAGAGTGATGTCTATCTATTTGTAGAGTTGACGAACCGTAATTGCCTACACCGCACAATTTCATAGCCACAGCCTTTCGTAGCGTGGCACGCTGCCACTTATTATTCGAAGAAATTACTTATGGCTAATAAATCTGATACCCCTCTCGTGCATCCCATCATTTTCGTATTCTGGTTATCGAATAATATATATCTCTTGGTTGAGAGGGATAACTAGACCAACCGAGGAGTTAGATACCCATCGTATTTGGTAGCATACTATATCGAATTTGTCTTATCCCGATTAGATGTTGTGGAAGCCTCATGGTCCGATATGCTATTCGAGCTTGCAACCCTACAGAGAGTAAAAGCTCGGACTGATGTTATCAGAATGTGCCTAACGCAAGGCTTGGACTGCCAGCCTCGGATGATCACACTGTTGGCCAGGACTGCAGCATTGAACTTGCATATCGGATCCCTCCTTCTCCACTATCACGAACATCCTTATCCGATTATAACTATCTTTATTCTTTTATCCCATTTTTTCCAATCTGACTGCTGCTAGTTTCTCACTCCAGTTAATGAATCAGCCACCTTCTGTTCTTGATTCGGCTGTCGCAGGTCAAAGATGGCCTGCGCCTATAGTCATCGCTAAGGACATGTCCAAGCCGAAGAGCCGACTTCGGAAGTGGGCAGGTGCCAAAGCTGTCCAACTGAAGGCTAAGGCAGCGGTTATATCGAATAGGGTAAAGGGTTCGTGAACCCAGTGCGTGAAACAATAGCCCACTGGCCTTTCTCTGACTTGTGCATAGTTTTTAAGGACACACCTCCATTTACGAAGAACTGGTTTATGTGGGCAACGGCAAAGGGTAGCGTTACACGGATGTACCTGTATCTGAGCACCCACAAGAAGCGAGATGAAAAACTCCTTGCTGATGCCCTCCATGTCGCTATCAAAGAAGGCCATTTAGATGCTATCTTATTCCTCATCCGCGATTACAACCCGCCTCCTAACGAGTTCGATGACGATCAGTTCGCTCCTATCCATCTTGCTGCTCGGAATGTATTACCCCCGGTCATCAAATGGCTTGTAGGTCGTGGAGCGGATGTGAATCTCCCAGGTCCTAACGGACGCACTGCCCTACATATGGCATCACAGAGAGATAAAGATACTGTCGATTCGCTTGTGAAACGTGGTGCTGATGTCCATATTAAAGATAACAAGGGCAATACTGCATTGCACGAAGCAGCTGCGGGCAGCAGTGTACCAATAATCGAACGCCTATTACATGCTGGATCTCGAGTTTTCGAGACAAATAATGCAGGACAAACCCCGCTCTACGTTGCAACCGTTCAAGGCGACCCCGAAGTCATTCAGTATTTGGCTGATTTTGAGGTGCGGCTTGGCAGACAGGACCGGGGATGGCATGCATTGGACATGCATGAAAATCGACGCTTAGTTGGAGACTATGTTCCAGATGACGAGGACTTCTTGATATGATTGGGCTGAGGTTGAGTTTTGATGCGAGAATTTATTGTTTGATTAACCGTGTGTCTATATGAGTATAATCGCTTGGCATGGGTTAGTGATAAGACGGGAGATTTGTCATCTGGACGTTTACCTCCGATTTTTTGCTTATTTTGCTGTCGAAATCAAGCTTCATTGATAGTACAGTTTCTTTGTTCCGAACTCGGGATGAAAATCAAATACAATGATTAAGAAACGTGGCGTTTTCCGGGTAAAAGGATTCAGAGCTCCCCTAGACAGCTTGCGGCCACAATTGTGACCATGTTTTATCTAGAAACCTCAGAAACGTAGCTGTTACAAATATATCCGTCCATCAGGCTGCTCCAATATGCGGGTGAAATTCCGTGAAATTTAGGGCGCAGAGCACTACCTTCATGTGTTAGAGTCCAAAGAGTTGTGTTGCCATCCATACATCTAGTCATAGGTGAAATAGGAGGCAGGCATAGCTCTTGCACTACAGCCCTTAGTTGCTGTGAGTATGGGTCTGCACACAAGCTAAAGATAGGCGAGTCCGATGAAGGAGTGTTCACTTCCTTAAACCTAGAGCTACTCTTTCGACCGAGTGAGGCCACTGTATTCTAATCACGGATTCCATTTAACCTATTCTCTAATAGCCTTAAACTAAGGTGCTCCACTTAGATCACTCGACATTAAACCCATTACGGTTCAGCAGCAATGCGTGGAATCGGTGTCCCCGTCAAGCTTCTGGCAGAAGCTCAAGTACAAGCATCATTTACATCCTATCTTCACGATCTCATGAAATTAATCAGGTATGCCTAGGGTCACATCTGCACAGTGGAGCTCTACGATGGTTCCTCCGTTCGAGGCACTCTTCTTGAAGGTAAACCCCCACGTCGAACAGAGAAAGTGAATTTTTGACACAAACTAACAGATATTTCAACTTCCTCTGCAGTCTACGATAACTGGAACCTACAAATTGCCTACGCTTTACAAGCAACTCGTAACGGACAGTTTTCCCCACTTTCAAGAGCATTCATTCGTGGTTCACATATTCGTTTCGTTGTTGTGCCTGATATCTTGAGGTATGAGGTTCATATACCTACTCGATATTCTCTTTTGCTCCATACATATAACGAGAATGAGAGATATAGGCATGCTCCTATGTTCCGAAACAGACATAAGAAAGGGCGTGGCGTTGCACTTGCTCGAGGAAGGGCCACCGTGGTTCGTGCAGAGCGTTTACGTGAGGGAGATAGCAAAAAAATATCAAGGGTGTGCGAGCGCTTTCGTCAGACATTCTGGAATCAGTAGTGGAATATGACGCGTTACTGCTGCATCGGAAGGACTAGTTATATCAACAAAGATGACGCGGAGATGAGATAGTTCGTTATGGGAGATTCGTTATATTATCACGTATTGTAGCATAAAAGCTTGAGCTTTAAGTGTTCAAGCAACGCTGCTGAAGAGTCAGCGCTATGGCTGTTCGTCTCCCTGCGGTTCTGCAGCACTGAATCTAGTAATTTCTGACTGATATGTCTAGAAAATCGTTTAATCCACTTACGGATGAACGTAATTCCTGCTAAAACAAATTATCCAATACGGAACCTAAGAATCTCCGGTAACGGAATTTGGCTTGTGACTCCTTCGGTGTTAAAAAACTCTTCACTTTTGTCACGTTGGTTAAACCATTCTTTTGAGAATTCAATACTGGGCGCAAGTGGACATGCACCCTGCAATCGACCTTAATAAATATAACGAATTTAAAAGATCCACCATCCAACCGGGTCGAGATGTTCAGGCTGGGAGAGGGCCTAAGACCACGGAGACATGTTCACATGAGTAGGTATCAATTCGTATAACAAAGTCGGTCTTCATTATTATTACGAGGGACTTTGCTGCTTGTACCGGACCAAACAAGCTTTATTTTCCTGCTAATAGATCTTCCAAGGCATTTTCAAGATGCCTATACCTACTGATCCGCGGTTTCGATAATAGAGATGATCGTTAGGCGAAACATCACCATGCTTATGTTATCTTGTATGCGTTTGCGCCAATCTAGGACTAATTCTCCTCTGCTCTCCTGCCATATTTGTGCTCCGAGTTTAAGCATTCTATGTATTACACTCGTTGACCAATATAAATTTCATCGACAAGCTAATTCTGTAGCGGCCAAGAAAGTACGTACAGGGACCAACGGAAATACTATCATCCGGTTGGGAAAACAGTTTATGACGGCAACTAGGACCTAGCTTCAGCGACAATCACAGAAAAAATACCTAGCAGGATTAATTTTGGCCGTGCAGCGCCTACACTTGCTGCATTATACGGTGTTCGCCAAGCAATGCGGAAAATTATTGGTGGCACTTGTGACTTGTTTGTGGTCACTCGATCAAATGAATTTTTTACTCCACGAATATTTCGATTTCTCTCCCTCGCCAATTTATATCCTATACCTTTTTTCTTTTAATAAGGGATTGTTGGAGGAGAGTCAGGATGGTTGAGGCGTCCTCAGCCGACATCACAGGCAATCTATCACCTACATTTGGTGCATCAGCCGCACCGCCTACGCATCGGATGGAAAAGGAGAAGGAAATCTCTGCTGGAAAAGCTAGAGGTAAACCTATTACGCTATGTTGAAAGGCTGCGTGAGCGATACTAATGATCATCGCATTGATCTAGAGATCCACAGTACATCCAATCTGCAATCGCGGCCATTCCAACACAGCAAAGTCAAAGAGACTCCCAGGCTACGTCAATTCTCTCGTGACTTCATCTCTGGTAATCAGAGGCCACCGTTCAATGTGAGTATCCAGCTCATAGTTTCGTCATACAACGACTAATGAGAAAAAGCCAGTTAAACAATACCAGCAATGGAAATCTAAGAATACTTGTGATCAGTGGAACATGGGATACTGCCAGCGGCTTGAGTGTCGTTTTCAGCATCACTGTTCGACTTGCAAAGTGATCTCGCATTCTTTCATCCATTGCCCATACGGTGGATTGGAAAGAAAATGCCAGCAACGCACCGAGCAGCAAACCGGGACCATTCTCGACAAGAAGCATGTGCCATACAAGGGTGCTATCTCCAAGTGTACACCAAACAAACCCATCATTCTCAAGGGGAGATCAACATACGAGTGTGCGTCCTACTTGTGCAAACAGCAATATGTCACTCTGAAAGAATTGGTCATTCATCAAGAAACCGGTCATAAATACTCAGCCTTCTGCCCGAAGGTCGATTGCCCCAATAGGACTGATTTCCTCACATACGACAAACTCTACAAACACATGGGTTTCGTACACCTTAATACCGATTTATACTGGTGTCATTTGTGTAACATGAGTGGCCCCGTTTATGCTAAAGGGGCTGAGAAGCACGTCCGTTACGCTCATCCTGAGGTCAATCCTTATAAAGCGACCGGCATAATTCTGGGGAATCTGCGATCCAGAACAGGCTGTACAGTGTGAACCAATGATCGCTGCTTTGGTCAGGGTAGTTACCCAATTGCCCCCGAGATACTCGACTAAGGATTTATATTGGTGTATACTACTCGCTGGGGTTATAGGCTGTTGCAGCCGGTATCGCATCCAGGTGGCCACCTGTTGTAGAGTAAAAATTTGAAAGAGTATAGTGCATAGCAGCTGCATGATTAAACGGGTAGACAGTTCGTAGATGCTATAGCGTAGCTTTTCAGGTATACTCTCACCTAGTGCACCAGTCAATCAGTTGAAATTTGTTAGACGGCTGCCGCTTGGTACATAGCGCTGGCTATGGAGAGCATATAGCGTCTAACCATGAGATTTTGGAATGAGGTCTATGTAAAAGCGGCCCAATTTCATCCACCCTTATGCAATCTCGCTCAGCGTAGACTATAGAGGATCGGCTTATAAGGGTATCTGCTCTATAAGGGTATGGCTGGCAGCCCTAGGCTATGTTGCGTTGTAAAATAAGGGTATCGCTTTATAAGAATACCCTTATAGCTAGCGTACGATTAGGGCTATTTTTGTGATAGGGGCTATTCAAAATACTGGGCCCAGGATCGATCGCAAATTAGCTAAACTTGAAAGCTATTCTCACCATCCACATACATAAATCCATCTAAAACAGTGGAGTTTCTTGGAAAGATGAGTTTATTTGAACTGCAAAAGGAACACGCTCTCAATGAATCTAGAATCCCCATGCCAGTGAATGCCGGTTTGCAGTAATTCACACACTTCATGATAAATCACTTGGTTTTTCTATAAGGGTAACTGCTCTATAAGGGTATTGATTTTCGCCTGCAGAGAGCCCTTATAGGGCGATTGAACTGTAGTATCATAATCGGTATCATACCATTCCTGATACTCTTTCGGAGATGTAAGTTGATAAAAACATACTCTGCTGTATACATAATTAACGGGATTGCTAATGATAAAATCTACAGTCGATAGCAAAACAACGATCGTCGAAGTAGCAGAAGCTGAAAAAATGCAATATCTAAGAGCTCGAACCTCGGAGCAAGAAAAAATACCAGCTGCTTGATTCCGCCTTCTGCTCGCGGAAAACTTCTACATTATAGAAGGAATCTCGGCGATTACGGGGAATGGAGAGGAAACACGACTCATATGAAGATCTCACCCTCCAGACTAGTATTGATCAAATGATCGGTGGATGATTGGCGCCGTGCAACTGACCACTAGACGTGTTGCGCGAGGGCAAGTGTATTCGGAACATCAGGGTCGGCGTTGCGACAGGGTTAATCTATGTTTTAATGGCTCCACCGTTGTTGCCTTGCATGTTCTCATAAGTTGTCTTGATTAAATCAACATGACGGAATCTAAACAGCGGACATTAAAGAGGCGCATTTCACAGGGACGAAGATACAAACTTTCGAGCCCAACCCTAGGATAGTATACTAGCCTAAACTATCCATTGGCTGGGGCCAGTTACGCAGACACGCAATCTGAAACCGAGGCATATTGGTAGACAATAGGAAAATCTGCCACACATGATAACACAAATCTAGTGATCTAAAAGGATTACAGTAATTGAATTTATTTGTTGGTTCATTAGCATGACTATTATACACAGAAGTCTCACCTTTTAAAACCTCTTTTTGTATAATGAATTAACAACTATAATTGATGAACATCGCATGATGTTGATGTTTATGTCTGAAAGCTATAACATCCAGCTAGTCCTCTTGTTTCTATTTTTTTCCCCCTTTTGGCACATCGGGCAAGGCATCGCCGTCGATCCCTTTACCTCCTCTTCCCCTTCCCCTACGCGAGCCACCACGGTGTGCCTGATAGCCTCCTGTGCTCATTGACATGTTCAATCTCAGGGCGTTACCTAACATCGCCGCCCGTTGGCCTGCTGCAAGTCCAGTGCCACCGTTTTGTGAATTTTTTTCCAGGACAGAGCTACCAAACGGTAGATGGGCAGTTCCTGTAGACGTTGGCTGGGGAATATAGGCTGACGCTCCTTGAAAAGGATCCACTATCTGGGGCCTCTGTGCTGCTTGAAGAGGATCAACTCGTGAGGGATGTTGATAGCTGCTTGACCCAATACTACTGTCAACCACAGATCTATCATTATGATCGCGATTATGAGGCTGATATGCGGAGGACATAGTTTCCCCTGAGCTAGAGGTGGCGGATTGCAAAACATGGAGGCTGGGAAAGTGGCCGGAAGCCTGTACTGCGTCTCTTGGTGTTGGAACATTGCCACTTCGCACATAAGGACGAACTCTCCAGTATTCCGTTCCACTTGAACCAAGTTGGCGAGAGGCTTCCATGTGCGCTATACCATATCTCGGTATGTTTCTGTGTCCAGGCACGGGGGCTCCTACCTCTCTTAGCTGTGATGGGAAAGCTAACTGGTTCCGAAATGGAGGTGAATTTTGAGACCCTGTGAGGAGCTCAGTTGTAGTATGTGAAATTGTATCGGATTGATGTCCTGATGCGTCGTATACGCTGTGAGCTCTTCCATAGCGAGAGTGGTGAGAGTGGTGAACACCAGACATCTCGAAAAACATTGCGTTTCTCCTAGCGTCTCTTTCGATCCTATCTTTTTCCTCCTGTTGGTACATTAGCCCAACAATACAGTTGTAAATATCAATCTTGAACCTGCACTCACCTTTAGAATAGCTTCAATAGAACATGCTGCTGCTGCAACCGAAAGATCAGTGCCGCTGAGAATTATTTTCTGGTTTGAAAATGTACCATTCCCGCTCCGTTCAAAGCTACGGTCATACCATATCCGGCAACCTGTTTTACTTTTAATCCTTTGCAATATCTCACCTCCTACAGTCGAAACACATCAGTACTGAGCTGGCTATCGTAGCTCGAATGACAAATACCTTTCCCAATTACATATTGCATCATTTCTGGCTGGATGTTCATGATCTTTGAGGCAGCAGCAGGCTCACTCCTACCTGAAAAGTTATCACCGGCTACATATTGATTGATTAAAATTCTTGCATCAGCCTGGGCCTCCGATGTACCAACTAAGTAAATCTCTCGCTCGTTATCTGTAGCAGACTTTCTCGCCCCGACAACAATTTGGCAACCCGATCTAGTCTGAAGCTCACGCTGGAATCGTTTTTCAGGACCAATAATGAGATGTACTTGATGCTGCGGCAACTTAATAACAGACCATTGGTCTGAATAGATGATGTTAGTGGATGTCTAAGTGGCTAGAATCTGTCATTCTACGCGTAGGACTTACCGTGCTTATGAATGATATCTTCTATCATCTTTTTTGCAGCTCTTGTTCGTTCCCTATCTCCCCAAACCTCACACATCCTCATACCAGTTGGATCACTTGGAGATGACGGATGAATATGAACTCGTATGACTCCAGATTCCCGCTGTATTTTTCTAATATTGTCACCGTGAATACCCATAACAATGGGGACAAGGATAAACGGGATTTCAAAGGTCCTTGAGCCTTTGAAATCCTCAGGACTATCAATTCTCTGGCCGTAGCCTTCTCCATGTATCACAGGTGTGCTGTTCAAAGACAAATTAGATAGCTGTTGATTGAGTGAACGAGGTGGATATGCCTCCGTTGGTTGGCTAGGGGAACGATGAACTGATGATGAAGGACGGTGGAGTAATTCCCTCCTTCTGGATGTGTCTGGATCATACTCGGGGGTCTTTGAGTAGTCCATATAGAATAGTGATAATGACCTGAGAAGATATGACCAATGTATGCAAAAGGTTTTGATTGAGTACACGTTCGAGAAGGCTATAGATCTAATAGTGTTTCAATTACAATGAAAGTTGAAGGATGCACGAAGTATTAAATACTCACGTGGGAATCATCGGCTAGCTCTGGCGCTATATCCCTCAAGCAGACTGCTTGTTGTTATAGCAACCGCAGTAGTTTTGAGACTTGTCTCATAGAGGGATAAATTCCGAACAACTGTAGAGTCGCTCCTAGGTGTATGACGAAACTGGGGGGTGTGACGAATTTCCTAAGAAGTCAAAAATTAAAATCAATAAGATCAAAGTTCTTCCCTTTTCGAGCTATCAGGAGAATCCCATTCACTCTCCATAGACACTACCAACTTTTTCGTGTTTTTTTCTTCGCGCTCCGTTGATTTTGGGTGAGATTCGTCACACCTCCAGTTTCGTCATACACCCAGGAACGACTCCAGATTGTGTAGTCTTTCAAGACAACGGTGGGTCATGAGTTGTATATGTGATCAACTAATCAGTTTGATACGCTTGTTACACGCGATAGAGGGGCTGGGGAAATTCTTGGTGAATATGTAGTCATAGCGTATCACTCGGATACGTACTCCCTTCTGCACATGTTTAGATATAACTCCGCTACCATTGGACGGACGTAGGCTGATGTCCGGTGTTAGGGCTTTGTCGAGCTAAGGAATGAACGACCCTTGCCGGTAACTGCTAACGGCGTAGCAGTCAACTAAAATAACCTCGCTGCCCGATACATACTACAAACTTTATAATCAACAACAGATTTTTCGAGGCGATCAAAAACGATAAACCCCAGAATCTTTGATATATACACTAACGGATGATAGAAGGGACTACCGAACACGTATAGGCCCATGTTGCTTGTGACAACTATGTCGATCGCTTACCATCTTGACATCCTTCGAAAAACATTGAACAAAATGAGTATCTATATTATATGTGCCGTCACTTTTTGCGCTTCAAGTTGGAATTCAACTCATGCATCTAGATTTCAAGCTAACGATATAAATATCAAATTCTAGTCCCCGCAAATTATCCCTTTTCTCACCACTCAAACAATTATTCATCCACATTACTCAACACATTTATTACCAATGTCTCGCCAGAACCAGAACAGCAGTGTTCGCAATTCCGACAGGGATCGCCAATCCGCTCCATTCGAAATTTTTGAAGATCCACCCGTCCCTCCACCGATCCAGCTGATGCTTCCCACACTGCCCAATGTTCGTGTCGAGCTTGTCTCAGCACTTCAAGAAGCTCTCGCGCTGCACAATCCATCCCCTGCTCCTGCCCGTCCTCCTTTGGCTGTGATTGGTGGTGACCCGCTTCGGCGCTCATCCTCGTTCGAGTCACCCACAAGGCAGATGCACTACGACTATGAGACAAGATCGTGGCATCGTATTTCGCTGACAGTGAGCAGGGATTCTGAGAGTCTGCAGGATTGGGCATCTAGGAATGCAACACAGTCAGAGGTAGGTCCTGCACCTGTTGCACCTCCTATGGGGGATCAAGGGGATACAGTAGGAGAGGCGGAGGAGGAAGAATTTCAGCAGCAGGAGATTGAGGAGGAGCAGGAGGGGGGAGCGGTCTCTATCCACACCGATCAAGCCGCTGCTAGATCTCGTAAGCGCGATAAATTCAAGAGATTGGGTACTTCGGTGCTGATCAAGATCAAGGCTCTCGGGAAGAAAAAGGACGATCCGGATGATAAGGGCCCACGACCTCGTGGACTTAGGAGGGCTATGTCCATGGCATTCCCGCTTGGCTCACGGAGAAGGACGGGTGAGTAGAGGTCTGGCTTGGATTTTATTTATTATGGAATGTTATCTTGATTAGTTTATGCTTCATTAGTTTATGCTTAATTACGTGTAGTTCTCATCCCTCAAGTCATTTTGACCAATCTCTCTACGTTTAACCATCTCGCTATCCAAATATATTCCCTCTATCAATTCATATGTGATTTGTTATTGAAAGATATATAGAGACGCCATTTCCACCCGTTTCGCTATATCTCTATTTCCGAAAACTTTACGACATTGGTGTGATAGGCGAAATCTTTAAGTTATGCGAATTCACAACGTATCACTCGGATTCTCGAGTTGGTCCACAACAATTGTATACGCAAATCGCCAGAACGTAGATCCATTCACGTATCGATGATCGCAGAGTTTTTGTGCGTGCCTTCTCGGCGTTCCAGGATTGCCATTAGACATACATGTAGTCACCCTATTTCTCTTACTCCTACACTGACAAGCACATTTACAAATTTTCACACACTTCGACACACCTTTTGTATTTCATCACAAACAAACAGCAACAGCCCCTTGATACTACTTGAGCAGTTATTTCCATTCCGTATCAAAGTAGGTAGGTATTGCGCTCTGGCGAGTATCATCAGCAGGGCATTAACACGGAAAGCAATTAAACAACAAGCACACGAGATATATCGAACAAATTACTTTTCCGTTAAGAACATTTCTACTTCGCAAGAGCTTCCATTATACCAATGGAAGCTCTGTGATGATATTGACCTTCATCCTTCACCTGTACATCTCGAACACTCTCTAATGCAGATATCCACAAAAGCACAGATTTAAAACACAACGTTTACACTCCCTCCACCAGCACCACTCCCTATATAAATCATAGAGATCACTTTTTCTTGATTCACTGAGGCGGTCTTTTTCAGTTTGGTCACGGGGCTTGGGAATTCCACTCCAGTCATTCATCTAAACCCCGCTGTTACCCCCATCAGCATTTACCATATCTCGCACCGGCAACAACAGTAACATCTGTTGGTACGGATGGCTTCGCCGATCACTAATCGGGGCGGTTATACGAGACACGACAAGCTATTTGACTTTCGAACATTAGCCAGGCACATGGACATTCAAAGTACCAACCGTACAGCTGCGCCGGCCCTCCAGGAATCTTTAAATTGACCGCTTAGTTGATGGAATCATGTTCGTCACCGAGCGATATTTTCCACACAAGAACACATCCGCAGCGCCTATATGAGCGAGCACATTACAGTATGAGTTTAATCCCATCCCACACAGAATCTCGAAGTAGTAAATTCTTATGCCACGCATTTCTTAGCAGGGCTAACTTCTCTCTTATCGTTCACAGATATGAAATCTTAGCTAGGGATATCGAATTAGTTGGAAAGTCTTCTATTTATTCCATTCTTTGATCGCTCTTGTACTAAAATAACACTTTGAAATTTCATATTTAGCTGAAATCTGACACACTCTTCTCGCAGCACCCATCTAGCCAACATGAACCGATCTTCGAACGAAACCCTATCGGAGAAAGAAGCATGGTTACTCTGTCTAGATGATTTGAACTCCTTCGTCCGTTTAACGAGCCGGCCATCGATTGTTGATGTTACGAACATTGAGATGGAACCTCCAACAGCGGTATTGTATCAATACAAGACTGCTGAAACATTCCTTTCCTTATCTATCGTGTACTAATATTTGTTTCCGGATACCTATATTTAGCCACTACCCCTTTGTTACACATAGCAACTCGGAAATACCAGATCGATGCGAAGTATTCTTGCGAGGAGAAAAATTGCTCCGCTTTCTTAGAGATCTCAACCTTTCACCAGTTTAGCAGGCCCTCGTGTCTTCGCAATCAGCTTCTGAAACTTTTTCCACGTGCTATTCGCCTCTGGCACTCGATATAGCGTTTCAATTTTACATTAAATCCTTTTTCCAATGTTTATGGCCGCTATTCACATATTAATAAGGTATCCTCCATTGAAGTTCTATCAGTTAATAACTCTCACTTTATAGACATGGAAGCTAATACGAAAGGTAGCTTCGTTCGCAAAAGGCCAACAATTTCTCGGATTGGCTATTTACCTCGGTTGCAGATAAGTTCAATAATATAAGAGATGAGAAACTGGATGAAGCCACCAGTAATTTCTATCGACATTCGATCAACCTTGGTACCACTACTTCAAGATGGCCTATTACTGACTATATTTATATTCAAAATAGGTAATCCAAGTGGTTAGCAAATCGTATGATACATTCCATCAGTATTCCACTAAGCCACAGACGCAACTGATAATAGGAAAACTTATATCCCCTTGATGATTGTAAGATAGAACTGACTTTACCTAGCTACGTGAAAGCTCCTTACATGGGTTTTGGCGGTATATGTGACGCGGGTGAGCCCTGGTTCTATGCTTTGAACGAACACCCCAATGCCTTTGCCACCTTCGGAAATATTAAGAATACTGAAGGATTTACTGAATTCATAATCTTCTCCTCTTCTTAAATTTCTTGCTAACGACTCGTAATTTCCTTTTAGCTTCCTCTATTCTCACTTCACGTTTGTTGCACACATATATATCTCGAGTTTTCAATTACCATTCTCCCGCGAAGAATGTTTTCCAGTGTGTCGGGCTTGATCAATAACGCCAGTCTCGCTGCCTCAAGACAGATGCTAAAAAGCGAAGCATTTGTCATCGCTGGGGATGGTTATATCATCGCACGGCTAGAAATTATTTTACCAATTTCATGCCATTCCACCCGTGTTTCTCAAATCACTTCAGAGAATCTTGGACAGCGAGAATTATCTATTGGGGTGGTTTAGCGTTAATCTCAGCCCACCCTCGAAGTCTTCCGCCTCGTTTGTTCCTAAACGTGAAATTTACTCTTAACGCTGATGAAATACGTTACATGATAGTGAATCAAACCAGCCAGATAGTATTGAAAAAAGAGTTAGCTCCTACAAAGAAACGAAGATTTGAGTAATCATAGATATTTGGAAAGCTGGAGATTGATCTACATCCAGAATGAGATCGGATTTCAATTTACCGCTACCACAGTCTGAAGATACCTCGTTGAACTCATCCGAATTCAATCAAAACTTTGCATGAGAACATGTACGACCCGCAACATAATACGAAATCAGAGCCTGATTTCCGCGGAGAAATCCGGATCACAATGGCCCCGGGCACCTGGAGGGCGCATCTTTCTGCATATACTGATACTGAAAGTGGCATAGGTCCCCGGTTCATCTTTACCAGCAACGTGAGGCATTTCGAGGCGTTGACTCACGGAGAATAAAAATTTTACGAGACTATAAGACAAACCGAAAGGATAGCATTGAAAGGGTAGCTGAATCCAACGAAGAAGTTCGAATTATAACGGTCTTAGGCATTTCGAAGCCGGGCATTTCTAGGTTTACATATCTGTGGGATGATATGGGGCTTCAATTCATCATCACCAAATTGTGAGGCACTCTATAGCATCAATTCTAACGAATATTCACTGTACGCAGCAGGAAGCAAAACAAGTAGTAGGGTATTGCAATAATAGTCAAAGAACGCGAGTCCAGATTAGATTTGTCTCGGGAATACGGAGAGCTGATTGTGCATTGGTATTTAGGAGAGCAAACTTTACCTTGCCATTGCCGAAAACACGCCTTAAAGGCTCGAGTTCGATGAAACACATTACTCGGTTAAGGAAAGACCAGTAGGGCAGTATTTCAGCGCTTGGTCCTTTGGGTTATCAAGCGAAAAAAAGTCGAACAGGGTCTATTCGGTGTGATTTATTGAAGCACTAACTCAATCCCGCAATCAAATGCGGATCATAAACGGTCTTGGTTATCTCAATAGTTTGTAACTGATTCATATTCGCGGTGAGCTAGGTCTTCGATTTAATATCTTAAAGTATTACAGAATCCCACGGTCGTAGGCCACTTGCCTCATACACCCTCGAGACCCCGAGTAAGCTCTCCTCGCGTACCACACTGGCCGCGCGCGGGAACCCTGGTTGGACATGTGTTCAGAAGACGAAATTGGACTGTTAAACATTGTCTCACAAGCAAACAGCAATCTTGAAATTTAGAGAAGAACCCAAAATTAACCCTCCGTCGCTTTCCCAATAATCTGATATCTGTCCTAGGTTCATGGAAAACGACAAGATAATAGATGAAGCGGGAGT
This sequence comes from Gyromitra esculenta, assembly GCA_038503075.1. Taxonomy (NCBI): domain Eukaryota; kingdom Fungi; phylum Ascomycota; class Pezizomycetes; order Pezizales; family Discinaceae; genus Gyromitra; species Gyromitra esculenta. Next base: position 183,089 of record JBCAML010000020.1, on the reverse strand, counting down.
CAGGTAGGAGACAGTGTAATACGTCAAAGCCGGGATAAGTTAGGGTGGTTTGGCGACTCGATGTCGATGGTGGCTAAAAATGCACACAGAACAGCGGGCCGTCTCGTTATAAGCAGCTACTCGTAGGCATTTTGAGGATAGAGTAGTTGGTTTGTTTCATTCCTGATCCGGTTGCTTAGGCTACAATACGAAATTTTCTTAGATATTTTTACACATTGATATTTAGTAGGTCCGTATTCGCCCTTCCACGACTAAACTTCTCCTTGGAGAAGATTGATTTCTGAGGTGGATTTTCTACACCAAGAACTCATAGACGACATTCAGTTTGTGATCTGCTATATTGAGAATCTCTAATTAGCCTAGGTACAGTTGGTAACGTAGAAGTTGTAGCGTTTCGGCGGGCATTCAAGACTGGTTTTCATTTATTTTTTCAGGTATCCCATTACCTTCTACGAGCAATCTGGTGTATAGGGGCACAACGGCGAACGGCTAGTCCCTGTTCTTGCTCACGCTTCACTTGCTAAATCACGAAATGGCGCCATTTTATCCCCTTGATATTTTGAATGACCACAGACTAAGATTACTAGGGATAACTATATTGCATCCATCCGTGGCCCACATAGCCTACTCGCCAAATGAAGAAGTAATCGCATCGCCAATCCCTCGTTACAATTGAAGTGTCAAAGCATAGGTGATTATGATTTCTTGGTTTCTAATGGGGTTGCTTCATTTACAGTCAGCGGAGATTTAGGAACTTTTCACGCCCTTAGAGGCATTGTTGCTCTGAATGAGGTTGGCACCAAGGTTGTGATCACTATGTAGTCTTACTGTCTACCCTTGAAATGCTTCCCAGTCATGTAATTTAAATACATATCGCATTCAGGATTTCATACCTCATCATGCACATTGCAATTGGGTATTAGACGTTTTTCTACTTTCGACTTGTTACTCAACCACGTAGCATTTCTTTACTTAGGTATGGCGCACGAAATTTTAGACTTCGAACACCTTTTTGAGCTCTGATTCTGAGTTGCACAATAGAGAAAACAACACAAGCAAAGCTAAGTAGTCTCTAGCAGCACATTCTAAACACTAATTAGCTTTGTATAGAGCAAGGAATTTTGTGGCTGTGGCAGAATAAGACCTCATTTTTGGGTGTAAAAAGCTCAATGTGGAACGTTCCAAGAAGTGCTACGATTATGATGGGATATACGCAGGGAGAAATAGAATCATATTCCATTACTTGAGACAAATATATGTGTAAAAGGTATCAGATGGTACATTCTTGACCGGAAGTACCTTGATAAACATCAATGGAAGAACCACAAATGGTAGCAGGCTTTGGATGGAAGACGGGGCTACATTGTACGGAACGCTTGGCACTATTTGTAAGACAGTGGCGATCCACACCCCTATTACGATTGGTCGAGGTCTAAGATGCGTGCGCTATATCTGCAACCTTCACTCACACTGTAAAAGGTCTTGTCCTATAACACGTGTTACCGGCTCACATAGAGCGTGCAAATACACCCGTTTCTTTTTTCCTTATCCGCTAATACATCTGCAGCGCAGACCTGTGTTTACAAATACACTGGGCCATGCAGGGAAGTAATCTTACCCGCCCAGAGAGCTTTTCTACCACAAGAGCCATGTCACCCCATCAGGCAGCTTGTAAATAGGGCCTCCTATTTGTCAAATTCCATACGTAAGGCGTAGTAGATCATGTTACTAGTACAGTAATAGACATGCATTTAAGTAAAAACGAATTAATCCGACCACATTTATAAAAAAAATGCAAAAAAGGATACTTCCTCTGGGTGGAGGTGAACCTCCTACCTATAGCTCAGATAACACAAGGTGCGCCAGCATGGACACCGGAGTTGTATGTACCCAACTCAATGTTCTGCGCCACTTGACCTCGCCTAAACTTTTGAGTCACGTATTTCACAAATGCAGTTTCTGTCTGCTGATTGAATTCTTGTTTGCACTCTTACATGTGCGAAGTTAAATATCGATCATGACAGCCTTTCTATCATGGCTCTCTAAAAGCAAAGCAAGTCTCCTGGTCATTGATCACAGCGGCCCGTAAAAAGCGTTTATGTGGATCCTGCTATAACAATCTAGCCGTAACTATATGGCTAGACGTATCAATGAAGATATAAAGGTACGTAGTTTAGTGGTATAGCACCTCAAAATCTTCTGAATACACTGCTTGTACAGTGCTCGGGATTTCAGGGGGACCTGAGTTCGAATCTCAGCGTATCCTTTCATTTTTCCAGTTTTGCTCTGCGGTTCAACTACTTCATTGATAAGGCGCCCATACCGCCAATAGTGTGACTTTGTTTACGCAGCGGAACAGGGCTCTAACTATAACGCACCCATCTATCCACTCCAGCCGGCCCCACAAGCATGAAAATACCTCGCCCTTCTCGGGACTGATCTAACGCATATAACTGTAAGTCGGTCAGGCTGCTATGGAAACATGTGAATTGTCGCATGCACTTATGTCTGTGTGTAAAAAAGACTTACTAGGAGATTTGCTGTAGGATTTGAATCAGTTATTGAGTGCAAGGAAAAGGACATTATACGAATGACAATCGTAATTTTCCCAGAAATTAGCGCTACCACCCTCGAGCCTATTGATACCTCACTATTGTCTCAAATCCCTCGTTTTTCGATGGTTGCGTACCTTTATTCGCTCACAAAATAATATCCGCGGTGTCTGGAATCGTAGATTATACTTATGAATTTACGATATTCCTTTGTAGTATTTAAAACTATAATTCGAAAAGCTTCACAGAATTACCCTCTCTTTCTGTGTATATTGATCCAGACATCACAGCTTTGAATAGGGGTTTTGTTCACGCTATAACTTCGGTTGCATATGGCATTCTTGTACCAGATCTAAAAACAATGAAACAATGATTTAACAAAAAAAAAATCACAGCTTTGAATAGGACCCGATAACCCTGAACCATGCTTGATTTTGCAAGAACATGGCGAGGCCCGGTTCCAGCTAACACTCTTCCTTGAAACTGTCAATGCTATATCTCTATTGGAAGAATTTTACACAACTTAGCGAGCTAATTGATCTAATTCATTACACAAGTGATCAATAATCACGTTGCTGGTGATTAGTTCTTACACATTCAACCACCTCTCGTGAGGGATCTCTATCCACAAAATATGACAAGGGCTGAAAATACGAAAGGAAATTGGCCACAAAGCATGCTTTATGCCCGCGAGAATAAAAGGTAATGAGGGAACTGCTTAAGTATTGCCTGCTCTCTCCCACAGTTGCTGCCTACGCGCTCTGTGCCCTGGGGTAAAGATAGGATTGATTATGACACAAAATTCTAGCAATCCACAATCTGGCTATCTTGTTAGTATTAGATAAGGATGATCTGATATTCATAGATAACAAAGCCACAGTGATAGCGGCTGTCCAGCATCTCGGTCATTGGTACTGGACTGGTCCTTTCCCTTTCCCCTCAACCATTCATCTCATGCCACTCCATCTTCCATCGTCCTTCTCTCCCTCCACATTCTCCATCTCCCATCTGTTATCTTTTCAACTCTTCATCTTATCTCTCTTCACATCTGGCTTCGCGGTTATCCTTCCCAGTCTCTGCGCTCCATCCCTGTGTAGTTGTTCCGATTTCATCCTTTATTCTCTGTAGTTCCTCCAGACCCATCTCCCCGCCTATCTGTCTTTCTCGCACCTCGCATCTAGTCTCAATTTTCATTCTTGAAGCCTGTTAAAACTTAAACTACAAACCCCACCCGCTCTCATTGTGGTTAGTCTTTTTTCCATTATCCTTTTATCTAAAAGAGCGGCTGTGAACTAATCAGTCAACATACAGAAATTTTATTGACCAGATCAATATCGTGCAAGTCTATATCCTTGAAGCACGTTTTCCATAATCTCCTAATACGGGAAAACTTGCACTTTTCTCGACTACGTTTTCAACAATGTGTTTTTGGTCATCTAGAAATGAAGTTCAGGATGCGACACCCGCCGCTTTCAGAGTTTCTTCCCCCACGCGTACGGTTCATGATAAGATCAAACGCTCCTACAAGATCGAGTTTACGTCTCCCGCTTCCTTCCGACCAAAAGCGAAATGTGCAGGCCTCCCTGTTTATGCGACCACTGTGTACACGAACACGCTACCCATTTCCCTAGCGACTAACCACCAGCCGCTTCAGGAAAACAGCTCTCAGGTTTCACAGATGGATGGAGACAGCAATGGTGGAGACAAGCTTCACTCCCTTTCGCCTCGTAATCCGTCAGGCTTTTATCCTCACAGAGAGCACATCGGTCGCACAAAAATCCAACTGCCACTTAACGAAACAGATTTAGAGTATTCGCTGGCGGACAGAGAAAGAAGTGAGGGAGGAGCCAATTTCTACAACAACAATCTCCCCATCAACCAGCCGACTTCCTGTCCCCCGCACTGCGAAAACGATTCAGAGATTTCGCTGTCAGATAATGATAGATATGGTAGAGCCACGCTTCGCTCTCGTTCCCCTCCCAGCGGGCCAGGGTTTTATCCATACACCCATTGTAATAGCCGTGTGGATAACTATCCGCACCCTCACGAAATCGAGCCACAAGAGACAATTTCAGTCGAGAATCACTACAGTATATCCTCTCGTTTCCGACCTTCACCTAGATCAGGTTTATGCGTTGCGGATACGCCCACACTATGTTCGTTCACTACAGAGCCTGTCGCCACTCCCACGGACCCAGAGAAAATAAACAGGAAAAAGAAATTACCAATACCAAATGCGAAAAAGATTAAGGTATATATGCAAGATATTTGTCATATATTCGGGCGCAAGAATCAGAGTAGTTCTAGCTCTGTCCGTAACAATATCTCGTCCGCAGTGCACGCTTCAAAAGACAACATATCGGCTCCAGTTGGAGAATGGGACTTTGGGATCCTAGACAGGTCATCCCAGTACCTCGGTAGCCAGTTAAGGTCTTCCGAAATTGACCTTGAGAATCAGTACGACAGCTACAGACATTTCACAACTGAAATGAGTTCTCACGATGAAGATTACGATGAAGAGCAAGGGATCGAAGAAACAATTACCATGGCGATAAACTCGTGCATCAAGAGTGCAGAGAATACCATCATTCCTGATACAATACCCAAGGATTGCACAAAATATAATAGCAATACAAGCTCGCCTTACCACCAATCGGACGGGGACTGGGAGGGCGTCGCAATCCCTGGCCTAATCTCTAAGGATGATGAAATCGTCCAACTGTCGGAGTCCTATGACGACTCAACCTCGGGTTGTCACCAATCACAGCAACACGATAGCTCTCCAAATTGGAGAAAGGTCGAACCGACGACCCAGCTTGCGGATGTACGCACAGGCGACCATCACGATAAAGTGATAAGGATCAACGAAGAAATGCCAATGAAGAATTTGGACCGGACTCTACAGAGTCCAGCGAGATTTGTTGTGAAGGGAAAATTCCGACTTCGAAAGTCATTAGACCCGAGCATTCATAGAATGAAACTGAGGTGCTATCCAGCTCCCCGTATCCACTATCCCATACTTTTTAGGTATCTCGCGAAGGCGGACGAGGCAAAAAAAAAAGATACTCGAAGCCCTAGGAGAAGCCTTCATCTCAATTGCTTCAGATCCGACCGTGCAGTCGAACATTCACTATTAACTCACAGGTGAGTGTGTTGACGTCTCAGAGCGTGAATTTGGGTCGTAGAGATCTGCAGAACGCTATAACTATAATTTCAAAAAGGCTTGCTCTAGTTGAGCGAAGTTGAGACTCCAGCTATCGAGCGGTATATGTACATAATGTTCGTTTTCTTTCTTATTTCCTGTCTCTTGCTAGATATACAATATACATCTATGTGTACGTGCCCATGAACATTTTCAGATTTACGAACGATCTTTGTGCAGCCTAGTAGAATTCTTTCAAGCTTAGCCTTTCACGACTCACGATCCGGAGCCGGTGGCGATTTCTTTTGACTCGTACTGAACCTCGCAGCTAGTTTACCCTTCATATTATTCTTTCTGAGTCTGTATCGGCTCAGCGCCCCCTACGGGCAAGTTGTATCCACGCGTTGGAATCTGCCCATGGCAAATGATTTGCCCACCGGAACATCAAGTTAGCAATTTTCTTTACAACCCTATGATTATTGGACTTAGAAGATGGAGATGAAGTAGAGTGGTACCCTTTACGAACGGAATTATCTTTTACTTGTTTACAAGGCGCTTCAGATTTTCAACTACATCGGACTCCGCGGATTGAGATTTTCTCTTGCATGAGACTCAATAAGTGATTGTAGTGATTCAAAAAAATCGCAGCTTGTGATGCAATCGGTACTCTGTAGAATGTGTTTCCAAGCCACATCCTCTCCGCTAATTTCCGGCCGCTAGACATCGATTCATCTTTGTAACAACTTGAAGCTATTGACTCTAAAAGGACATTAAAAACCACAGGCAATCAATGATTCTTTTACTCAGTATTACCATCTTCGACTAAGGGATACAAACATCTAAAAAGAAAAAAAGTTTGTAGTTAATCCTTACAGTTCCTGACTCAGAAATTGTTTCAGAGTCATCACGCGCCTCACAGTAGGAAGTGCTCATGAGCAGGATAGTATATTATGTGAGGTCTTCTAGTGACCAAAGTGTTGGAGCGAACCGATGTCTAGAAATAGTATATTTGGAGGTGGTAGTATCTGTCATATGGGTTAACAGTTTATTAATAGACCATCTCAGCCTCCACCAGACAAAGCGAGGAGTTATGTTAAATGGTTTGACTCTTTATATTACATTGATCGCAATATTATAAAATTGGACCCTCTGAGATGGCAAGGCTTCTAATTGGCCGACCTCTATATGGGCCTGCCCGGTTATTTTTTTGATAGGCTAGGCCGGGTTGAGGTTTTTGACATATGGGTTAGGCCGGGCATTCAAATTTTGTAGCCCGGGCTAAAGTACATTATACAGACATAGGACATTTGGAAGATTCTTTGGATCAGTAAGCGGTGATAGGGGCTTGTTCCCTCATTCTTCAGCTTCCCATTAACGGGACACTAAACTATATTCAATACTCGCCGTGTCAGCAGAGCCCGAAGAATATCCTCGAGTGCGAAAAAAGCTATACCCCATATACCTTATGCTATCAATAGAGAAGGTACTGAAGACACATGCAGAGTGAGTCTGGAGGATATTTTATATATAGTGATCCCTACCTTATATAATACATCTTAGTTCCCATAAGTGCGCTGGGTTGCCTGGGCTTGCTTCAAATAGGCCGGGCCAAACAATTGTTTACTCGGGCTGGTCTGAGTCGAGGCCATTTCGAGATCGGGCCGGCCATTGGAAGGCTTGTGAGATGGGTAGTGTCGATTCGTTTTCAAGCAAGATGGCGGGTTTATCTATTTCCTGCCCTTGTTGTTGCAATCTAGTAGCTTAGGGTAGTGTAGCTAGATAATTGCTATAAGCATAGTACTCAAATCTAGACAACTAAAATGAATTTTGGTTGAGCCATAGTTACAGCACCGTGCTGATACTATTTTTGTGCAAGCAAATCGTGTAGAAGTAGCTTGCGTTACAGAGCCGCCACTAGCCCCTAGAAGAACCTCATAGCACTAACGATTCCATGTTCCGGAGCACTCCTCAACAGAACACTCAAGGGGATAGAAGTGAAACAGAAGGCGTCGCTATCGCCTGAGACATTCGTGTGAACAGTATCCTTACGCGGGTAGGTAGCTTCACACTCCACTTGGCTGCTGTCGAGAGCGTCATTAATTTTCAAGTTGCCTTTGCAGCCAACCGCCCGAGAGATCCCATTCCATACACTCTTTACTCAGGAACATTCAAGACGGCTAAAGTTGATCTGCGGTGATTTTGGAGCCCCGTGGAAGTTTTACTGATTTTGGAGCCCCAGCAGTAGTATATGGCGGTGCCTTCAGCGCCCCACCCGCAGTCCTTATTTGTGCTTCCGGGGCCACCATGGCTGTTGCAGTCCCAAAACCGCCAGCCATCTTTTTCGGAAGCCTTAAAGGTAACACCGGTTCGCCTCTTGGATCCTCTCCACCTGATCATGTGTTTCAACATAACAAGGCTAATCGTAAATCATCAATTGGTCCACGGACGGCAACAATACCGTTTCAGCGTCGCAACTCTCTTCCAGAGGTTACCCCTTTTCTGCGCTGTTTGCCAGTACAAGTTCTGGACTTCACATTGAGAAAATCGGCGCTCTCTTTAGTACGCTCACTCTCACCTTTGGCCTAATTCGCCAAATAAAAGCAATATCCGGTGGATGCTTTAGCCGATGAAGAGATACTGCTGGTATTGCCACTGGCGATTGCAGCAACGACAAGGATGCATTTTATCGCGTATGGTTTGAAGTATCAGTCGTTCGGACCATCTGCACCCGCTTGTGAGTCTCAGTCTGACTCGAATTGTTGAAACGGCCGTAATATGTGGCGTTGGCGTATTGTTGGATAAAACACTTGAGAACTTGGATCGTGTGTGCGTATGACGATAAGGGGGAAATGTGGTACGAGAGTAAAATAAAACAGGTGGAAGTTCAACCACTGTACCACGTGAATTCGAGGTTACCCTACACACCCAACTATGCCTCAGTCACACGAGGACTTCATACGTACGCATATTCCAAAGTTTTGCACCCATGGATTTCGCGACCAGCAGCAACGAAAGCGCCTTGTGATCCATGCTCGGACACAGCTGCCGTGTAATACTATATCTCGAATTATTATATCTATCGTCGTCAGAGGGCATCTCAAGCATAAATCATGTACCTGGACGGGGCTTTCGCTTCTTCTTACATTCAGAGGCAGCCAACTCAGGTCAATAACAACCCACTCTAATCAGTATGCGCCAGCAGTATACCTAAGAGAAGGAAAAAAATCGGAACTCCGGCTGATAAAGGGAGGTTAAAAATGGGGGAAACTCAACACTAACGCCGAAATTCTGGAAGTGGGCTAATTACGCTGAAATTTGTAGTCCTTCTGCCTCATATTGGCGGGAGGGATCCAAGTATATAATCGTGTAGGGTCAGTGGTAGGTGCTCAGGCTATAACCGACGTGAGCTTGGAGGCTTTCGCTTGATCAATAATTAGAAGTGTACCAAGGAAAATCGGCAGTTTCATTGGCAAACACAATAGTTATCCCAGCGCAACGGCTTCAGGACAGAGTTTAACTTACAATGCCCCTCCTCCACACTTTTTAACATTTTCTTTATATCGTTCCGCGTACGAGATACTCACTCACTCTCTCCACCATATGCTCTTCCGCGAACATTCCCTTCCAAAACGTACAGGAGGTAGATGAGTAGTGCGAAGAATTTAAATAGTTTAGCAGCCCTTGGAAGAGGAATCTAAGGAACCTGCTACGGATAAACCCCGGAATATAATACGAAAGGTGAAGGGAGGAATTCCCAACGGGTGGTGTTAAAGCAAAAACCTAACTCTGAATAGTTTCTCCAAATCTTGAAGAACCGCTACCCCGCTCCAGTCGCATTCCAGATGGGGAGTGAATCCCATTCTTCGTTCCAGAGGGCCGACGAAGAGATTGAGAAATGTTTAAGAATGTTGAACCTAAATACGTACTCAAGGGAGAGATGCTAGCCGCACCATCGAAATCAAATCGAGAGCAAAACACGGTAAATAGTTTGTGCATACGTTTGTGCAGCGCATGTAAACAATTAGTCCGGCAGCACAAAGGCATATCATGAGCAAGTTAATCATTCCAATACGATTTAATTCTTTCATGCAGACGACCGTTCGGATAATAGTTTCATGCTATCGAGCTTCCGCATACCCGTTGCGACGGATAAGCACCCGCGCACGTGACAGGCGGTGGCTAGCGTTCCCACGGGTACAAGTTTTGCAAAAAACATGTAGGGGTATAACGCGTGAAAGAGTAGCCTACTGGAAAGTGAGAGTGAATAATTCGTGTACACGCGGCCAACCTGAAATAGTGGTTGGCGTAAAGCGCACGAGTTTTTTTGGTCGGGCCGGAAGTTCAACTCCTGCTCGGTTCTTATTTATTTATTTTCTCAGCCAGCAGTCCTATTGGCTTCGTGTCATTTTGTTCAGTGTCTCGCAAACAGACGTTCATTCGCTAAAGCACTGCTCCTTTGCAGGTTCTACAGCCAATTCGTCAACACCTATATATAAATGGATTGACACAAGACAAGCCAGCCGCGAGACTACATGTGTTCTCCTTCCTTACAATCCGTCGAGTGATATCGGTCAGCTCACCTAAAGATCTAACAAAAGATCCCTATGTGGATAATTGACTAACAATCACGCCACTATCCGTTTTAGCACGTGCACTTGAAGCACTTGTTACTATAACGAATGTGTTTAAAACAGATTCCGGACCCCCAAACTACACTCAAATGGAGAGAGCTACTCCTAGTTAGCCAGGAGCAAAAGAAAATAGAAGTCCTGCACCCCACACTCCGTACCCCTCATCTGAGAGTCAATTTAAAGGTATAACAATCCCCTCGATCCACCACAGCCCTGAAGTTTACTTCAATTATAAGCAAGGAAAGCTAAAATATAAAAACCAGTCATCGTTTTGCCAATATTGCTTAGTCATGTTAGTTCTTCAGCAGCTACCTACTTACGTCTGCAGGGTATTCCAGGCTTCCCCAGTAGGTTGGCATTGGTCTAACAGGTCTGCGATTAACATTTGGGATTCTTCCTGCCGTGTATCTATAAAAGAACTACATTCGTATTCCCTCAGCATATATACTTCAGGACACCAATGAGCGTAACGAATCTCCAGTAAACAGCTTCGATTGTGAGCGCTTAGTCAGCGATGATGAGATATTCATCCCTGTGTACGGTTTGTACTGTATAAAATCACGGGGGTTAGTGTGTTGCTCTTGAACGACAATAGTCAATCAAGAGACGACAAAGTCATTATATCGAAGCTACTTCTTTGACAAGACGTCTGTGGTACTCTACCCATATCTTCTCCATCAACCAGGAATTCAAAATGGATCATCAGGGCCGTAACAAAACACTCCCATTGCGTCATGCCAAAACAAAAAATTGAATTCCTTTGCTTTAATTTAAAGTTGCCATCGCTTCCCCAAGGCACAGCTTACTCGCTCTGAGGGTGACCGTCGACGGTTGTGACCATCACGCTGCGGATGTTTGTTTATAATAGCAACTTCCACCTCTGAAACCACCATCTTGCTCCCGCGCGCCGCCCCGTTGTCGGCCCCATAAGTTATCCGTTCTAGCTGATTCTCAAGGAGCGAGGTTTTCCTTCAAGCTCTCAGGTATCCCCCGAGATAAGCAGTGCTACTTGAATAGAAAACTAAGCGACAAGAGGGTTTACGAGATTCCACAGGCTCTACGAGTAGCTCAAGTAAAGAGGACTTGAGGACGGCGACAGCAGGAGGTTATGAGGTATAACCGAGGTTAGTATTGTAAAATACAAGAGTGTACTATTTTCATGGATTAACTTAGGAAGGAATCGTGGTCAGGTTGTTGGTTTTGTTATTTGCTTGGATGGTTGTATGGGTTCTTTATTTGTTCGGTTATATCTCGGTCATTGGAATAATGTCTTGGCGTTTCGGTTGTTGTCGGGTTGTTGTTGGTGTCACAGGAAAAGCGGGGTATTTAAGTAAAGGATTTTGGTCGTTTATGTCTTTTCCCTTCTTCTTTCTTTAAGCAACGTTCTCGTTTACCTTCTTCTGTAATTGTTACAATACCATCTCGGTTCTACCTCAGAACCCTCGCTGTCGCTGTCCACTTCGCTGCACCTATCTCGCCTGGAGATACAACCCCTCGTAGAACTTGTAGAAACACCGCACTCCTCGAACGTGTTAGAACCTCGCTTAAGTAGCACTGCTCACCTTCGGGGGATGCGAAGGGGCAACGAGGACTGAACGTGAGATTACGTTCTTCGTCATCTACACCTTCTACCCTTGACCCACATAACGTACATTCATCCGTCCAAACTCACCATGGAAGGAGCCGCTCGCCATAAACGCTTACCAAGCTTTCGCCCAGCGTACCGAGAAGCCAGCGGGCCTATACTAACGAACTCAGAGACGCCTTAAGCGCCCTCGAGGACCAAATCGATGTCATCAAAGCGAGCGAGAAAATGAGGTCAAACTCAACGCAGCTCGCATTCAGACAGACAACGCTCTCAGACACGCTAGAACAAGACCAACGTGTTACGGAAGCCGCCAATTTGATCGCCCCATTACGGCAACGAACGGAGCTCGCGCCACCGCTCAAGCACCCCGCTCCCCAAACCTCAGTGCCCCACCACCATTCACGAACTCCCATCGCTCAGAGCGCATGCCAGATCAGAGAAATTCGATGGATCTAGAGCTAAGCTACCGGTTTCATCTCAGTTACGCTCCAAACTCACGGTCAATCGGGACCGCTTTGCAACGAAACCACAATGATCATACTATACAATCAATCGATTGGAAGGAGCGCTTTAGCAAGTCCGCCACACAGTTCTTCCTCAGGCCTCACCACACCTGGACTAGCGCGAACTAATCATTTCTGTTGAAACGGCGTTTGGAGACCCCGACCCGGCACTGCCCGGCGAGTTACACCAGCGTCAAGGCAAACGGGAGTTCTCAGCGTACCTGGCAGATTTTCAAAGAATCATGGGACAGCTCACTTTCGATGAAAACTCGAATATGGATGCCCTCGAACATGGCATGTCCGAGGAATTAAAAGAAGCCATGGTTTTCGCCCCCGCCGTCCCCACGAACCTTAATGACACAATTCTCACCCTTACCCGCATGGATAACCGTATCCGAGCCCGTAAGGCAGAAAAACGAGGAAACACCCACGATACCATGGGACAATTCAGTGCCCCCTCTGCCTTCTCCCCTGTCTCCTCCTTTACACCTGGAGGATTAGCACCCATGGACCTATCCTTTGGCCGAACTAGCAATCTCCCTCGCCCTCCTCAAGACCAAAGGTATACCATCGTTAACGGAAGACGTAAGCTCTCAGAGGAGGAAAAACAGTGGCGCCGCTCCACTGGAAAATGTATGTTCTGTGCCACACCCGACCACTCCTACGCCAACTGCCCTTCGGCACCAAAGAAACCCGCTATGAGGGGAGCATCTATAAATCTCGCCAATGCTCCTAACCCCCCCGCCTCCTCCGCTCGCCAACTTCTCCCTCCTCCTTTACCTCCACAGTTTTTTGCTATCGATGCACCAGGCGCCTCAGACGAGGCTTTAAACTAGTTTCACCGAAGTCGATCAGTGACCCTGCTTCGGTTCCTTTTTCCTTACCTTTGTCTGCGTTTTCTATCTCGGGGTTTTCAGTATCGGATATCTGCATGGAGGATCAGTTGGATGGGGAACACTTCGTTATTTCTTGTAACATTTCCCATAGCAATAAAATTATTAAAACCCATGCACTATTGGACACTGGAGCCTCTGGATTCGCTTTCATTGATAAGGAATTTGCGAGTCACCACTCTCTACCTCTCTCCCCCCTAAAAAACCCTAGACAACTGGAAGTCATAGATGGACGACCTGTTGCCTCAGGAGCCATTACACATATAGCGAACCTCAATTTATCTATCCAACAGCATCAAGAACAAGCCCGTGTTTTGTAACCCAGCTAGGTCATTCTGCTTGGTGTTGGGAATTCCGTGGATGAACTACCATGATGTCCGCCTTCATTTTGACAAACGCGTTGAGTTTAACTACTAAAGCTCTGCGCACTGCTCCTCCGATACCTCTATCGTCTCCGCCCCTTCAATCCCTGTACCATTAAGCTCAATGTTTCTTTTATCAACGCCACCAGCTTTAGGACCCTTTCGAAAGCGGTCCCTACAAGAACTGCAATGTCATTTCTACGAAATTAACAGAATTCTAGAGGAGAAAACCACAAAAGAAGAATGGAGAACCAGAATCGCGAATATCACGACTTCTTAGATATGTTTGATAAGAAGAAAGCTCAAGGCCTATCCCCACGCCGACCTTATGACCACAAGATACAACTTCAAGACGGGAAGGAAGCACCATTTGGCCCCCTGTACGGAATGTCTCGAGAAGAGCTGATCGTCTTAAAGAAATACATTGAGGACAATCTCGAGAAAGGGTTTATCTGAGCCAGTTCTTCACCCGCCGGATCCCCTGTCCTCTTTGTCAAAAAGGCCGACGGCTCCCTCCGGTTATGTGTAGACTACCGGGGTCTTAATGCAATTACAGTCAAGGATCGTTATACTTCTCCCCTTATCCGTGAGACACTTGACCGATTAGCGAAAGCACAATGGTACACCAAACTCGATCTCCGAGATGGCTACCATCAAATCCGTATTGCTGAAGGGGATGAATGGAAAACCGCCTTCCGCACCCGTTATGGGCTCTATGAGTATCAAGTTATGCTATTCGGTCTAACTAATGCACCCGGGACGTTTCAACGATTTGTCAACGACTGCTTGAAAGAATATCTGGATATATTCTGCACCGCGTATCTGGATGACATTCTCATCTATAGCGATACCTTCGCAGAGCATCAGATTCATGTCCGCAAGGTCCTCCAAACCCTCCAAGATAACGAGATCCTGTTAAAACCGGAGAAATGTGAGTTTGAGGTACAGACTACTAAGTACCTTGGTCTTATTCTCACTCCTGATGGTATCAAAATGGACGAGGAGAAACTTAAAGCCGTCCGAGAATGGGGGACACCAAAGAGTGTAAAAGACGTCCAAGCTTTTCTAGGTTTTGCCAATTTTTACCGTCGATTCATTCTAGGATTCTCCAAACTCGCTGCCCCGCTCACCGCCCTCACCAAAAAAGGCATTGTCTTCGAATGGACTGTGGAAGCTGATATAGCATTCGAAAACCTTAAACATGCTTTTACCACTGCCCCAATCCTCATCCACTTCGACCCTGACAAAAAAATCATTGTGGAAACCGACGCCTCCGACTTCGTATCCGGAGGAGTGCTATCTCAATACGATGATGCAGGAGTATTACACCCGGTAGCCTTTTTCTCAAAGAAACACTCCCCCGCCGAGTGCAACTATGAGATTTACGACAAGGAGTTATTGGCCATAATCCGAGTGTTTGAAGAATGGCGACCGGAGCTAGAAGGCTCAAAGCACCCCATTGACGTTATTAGCGATCATAAGAACCTTGAATACTTCATGAGTACCAAGCAACTGAACCGTCGACAAGCCAGATGGGCTGAATACCTATCACGCTTCGACTTCGTGATCACATACCGACCAGGGAGCCAAGGAGGAAAACCCGATGCACTTACTAGGAGATCAGGAGATCTCCCCAAGGAAGGGGATGAAAGACTGGCACACCAGAGCCAAGTAGTGTTGAAGAAAGAAAACGTTGATCCTAAGCTAAGTTTGTTGTCGGCTTCTTTGTCAAATGAAGCCGCTGAATTGGACGCCCCCCTAGAAAAGCTCTTTCTAGAAGGATATATTGCTGATAAATTCCCTGAAAGAATACTTCTAGCATTAGAAAACAAGGAACAACAATCGAAGGAAATCACCCTTAGCGAGTGTACCAAAAGAGACGATAAGCTCTATTATCGAGGAAACCTTTATGTTCCAGACTTTGATCCCCTCCGATTGGAACTGATTAGAAGACATCATGATACCCCTGCGGCAGGACATCCCGGACGAGATAAGACTTTCGAACTCCTCTCCAGAAGCTTTTACTGGCCCAAAATGAGAGAATCGATTGGCAAATACGTTAGGAACTGCCATATCTGCCAAAAAGCGAAGCCTATGACTCAGCGTACTCAAGGCGTCCTCCGCCCTCTTCCTATTCCCAACCGTCCCTGGCAGGAAATTTCGATGGATTTCGTAACAGGTCTTCCAGAATCAGACGGGTACGATGCAATCATGGTCGTGGTCGACCGTTTATCCAAAATGCGACATTTGATTCCCTGTAATACAACGGTCAACTCCAGAGATGTTGCTGATCTATATCTCCAACATATATGGAAACTCCACGGATTACCCTCGCACGTTACCTCTGACCGCGGGACTCAATTTACTGCTCATTTTTGGAAAGAACTTTGCCAACGCCTCGGGATTCAACCTCGAATGTCCACTGCCTTCCATCCGGAAACAGACGGACAGACCGAAAGACTCAATGCTGTGATGGAACAATATCTTCGTTCTTACGTATCCTACCAACAGGAAGATTGGAGTAAATGGCTACCGATGGCCGAGTTCTCTGCGAATAACCAAGAATCGGCCAGTACTAAAGTCTCCCCCTTCTTTGCCAATTATGGTTATCATCCACGCTTCGATACCTCCGTTGTGCCGATCAAATTGGCTTCCCAGAGCTTAGATGCTGCATCTTTTGCTAGTAAGATGGAAGAATTGAACGACTATCTCCGTATTCAAATCAGAACGGCACAGGATATTCAAGAGATAGCTACGAATAAACATCGGATACCAGCCCCGGCGTACCAGATAAATGACCAAGTCTTCGTGTCAATGAAGAACATCCGAACAAACCGTAATGCGAGGAAACTGGATTGGAAGTGGATGGGACCATATCCGATCAAGAAAATAGTTTCCCCCTTTGCCTATGAAGTTGACCTTCCGGCCTTGGTCAAGTATCACCCTGTCTTCCACGTTTCTTTATTGAAACCTGCGGCCCATGACGCTCTCCCAGGACAAATCATTCCTCCACCGGCGCCTGTCATTGTCAATGACCAAGAGGAATATTACATCGAGAAAATCTTGGACCAACGAATTTATCGTAAGAAACAACAATACCTCGTTGAGTGGACCGGTTATGCGCATCCTACCTGGGAACCCGCGGAAGACCTTGCAGATACTTCGGCACTAGAAAAGTTCCTAGCTATTCCAATGTTGGCTAGTCCTAGTATTCGCAGGAGCTCACGCTTGAAGGGGGGAGCTACTTTCATGGATTAACTTAGGAAGGAATCGTGGTCAGGTTGTTTGTTTTGTTATTTGCTTGGATGGTTGTATGAGTTCTTTATTGGTCGGTTATATTTCAGTCGTTGGAACAATGTCTTGGTGTTTCGGTTGTTGTCGGGTTGTTGTTGGTGTCACAGGAAAAGCGGGGTATTTAAGTAAAGGATTTTGGTCGTTTATGTCTTTTTCCTTCTTCTTTCCTTAAGCAACGTTCTCGTTTACCTTCTTCTGTAATTGTTACAATACCATCTCGGTTCTACCTCAGAACCCTCGCTGTCGCTGTCCACTTCGCTGCACCTATCTCGCCTGGAGATAAAACCCCTTGTAGAACTTGTAGAAACACCGCACTCCTCGAACGTGTTAGAACCTCGCTTAAGTAGCACTGCTCACCTTCAGGGATACTGAAGGGCTTAACGAGGGACTGAACCGTGAGACGAGTATACTATAGAAGACGTTGCTTAAAGAAGAAGAAAGAAAAGTACAACAAGAGGGGGAATCCCTTCGCTTATATACTCATAATCCACTTCTCTGATGACAAACGTATGACTCATTGTAAAGGAAACCAAGGAAGGCATAACACAACAGTTAAACAACGCAACCAAACACCCATACCGCTTAACCGAGCAACATAACAACCATCCATGAAACTGATATACTAGATTTAGTGTCCTCGCTATATCTCGAGAATTTAGTCACAGTGTTAGTGGCTCTTTTACACGATTCAAATCGTAACTTTTCATCAACCACAACAAACACCATATATCTACAGTTGGTGGACAAAAGTGACCGTCCGACCCCCATAGCAACAAGGTTTCACACATCCACAAGATCACTCTAAATCCACCCCACAACCACAGTTTATTGAGATTAGTGCTGGTCTTTTATATATAAGTTTAATAGTATGTATAAATAAATAATATTATGTTTAATACTTTGTATACCACCCCTTTGCCTTTATGACTGCCTCAATGCGCCTTGGGATGCTTTCTACCAATTTCTAAAAAAGAGAGTCAGGAAGAAGTTCCCAGCAGTGGATAATAGCATCTTCCATGATCGGTTTTAAAACATCTGGTGACCTAGTATCATTGGCTAAATGGGGGTAGTACTCATGGTAGAGCTTCTTGAAGTGGACCCAAACATGCTCGATAGGATTTCTCACGGTTGGGTCCCTCGTTAAGCCCTTCAGTATCCCTGAAGGTGAGCGGTGCTACTTAAACGATGTATCAACACGTTCAAAGAGTGCGGCGTTTCTACAGGTTCTACGAGGGGTCTATCTCAAGGCGAGATAAGTGCAGTGGAGTGGACAGCGACAGCGAGGGTTCTGAGGTAGAACCGAGATAGTATTCCGACAATTATAGAAGAAGGTAAACGAGAACGTTGCTTAAAGAGAGAAAGAAGAAAGGAACAAGAACGACCAAAATCCTCCGTTTAAATACCCCGCTTTCATGTAGTACCAACAACAACCTAGCAACAACCGAAAAGCAACTGAACAACAAAGCCATTATACTTCGACAACCCTTCGCTTACTACCAACAATTTCATCTTAACTCATTACCCGGTTTCTTCCGTGAAAGGATTGAGATCAGGTGAATAAGCAGGCCAGTCTTCCAGCACTTCCACTCCATTTTCTGTCATCCAAGCCATTGTCCGCTCTGCTGTATGAACCCTAGCATTATCCTGCATAAAGATTGGGTTTATACCCATCTCCCGTAATTCTTCAAGGAAATCCAACAAAGAGAATTTCACAGATAAGAATAGGTAAAGGGTCAAGGATAATATGTGGGTTGTTACAGTTTTGGTTAGGGTGAATAATGGCTTTGTTGTTCGGTTATGGTTTGGGTATGAGTCATGGTATGCAGAAAGCGGGGTATTTAAGTGTTGGGTTTCGGTCGTTTTGTATCTTCTTCTTTCTCTTTCCTTAAGCAATGTTTCTCACGGTTGAGTCACTCGTCAAGCCCTTCAGTATCCCTGAAGGTGAGCAGTGCTACTTAAGCGAGATCCTAACACGTTCAAAGAGTGCGGCGTTTCTACAAGTTCTACAAAGTTCTTATCTCAAGGCGAGATAAGTGCAGCAGAGTGGACAGCGACAGCGAGTGTTCGAGGTAGAACCGAAGTGGTATTTGATAGTTACAGCAGAAGGTAACGAGAACGTTCTTAAGGAAAGAAGAGAAAGAAGAGAAACTAAAGCGACCAAAATCCTCCCTTAAATACCCCGCTTTTCGGTAACACCGACAACAAACCGACAACAACTGAAACACAAAAACATTATTCCAACCACCCTACACATAACCGAACAACAAAGGAATTATACAACCATTCAAACAACAATACAGTCGCCTAGTCAAACCACGATTCATCTTCCAAGTCAATCCATGAAAATGTTCTACTTTCACTTCTACCTGTATTACTTTAATACTAGCTCAGTTCTACATCAAAGCCTTCGCTGTCGCTGTGAAACATCGCCGATACATCGCCTTGAAGTATATCCAACGTAGAACTTCTAGAAACACTGCACTCCTCGAACGTGTTAGTACCTCGCTTAAGTAGCACTGCTCACCTTCCGGGATCAGAAAGGCTTAACGAGGGACTGAACCGTGAGAGAGAACTCCAATGTCCGCACATATGCTGGAGCATTCACTCTCCCACCCTTTTTAGTCTTCATTCTATTAGAATATAGGCACAAGACAGTGGGTAAACAGGATAGCTGGTGTGAGGGAGATACTAATTGATATTGATAATAACTAAAGCTACTCCTATACACCGTACTTAAGTAAAATCCTTCTCAGTGCTGTTTGCTTTTGCACTATTGTTCCCCGCACACTATTCTATCCGTCGCAGTATAACATTCTATCCGAGTCGGTACAACCAACCATCCGCTCCGGAATGTTGTATGACCGATCACATGATATGCACGTGAGTCTTACTTTGACACATTCCACTACAGTTTCACGGATAGAACCGGGTAATGGGTTAGGATGATGTTGTTGGTAGTCACGAAGGATTTCTTTGGGTATAATGGCTTTGTTGTTCGGTTATGTTTCGGTTGTTGTCGGATTGACATTTGTGTTACGGGAAAGTGAGGTATTTAAGCAAAGGATTTTGGTCGTCTTGGTTCTCTTTCTTTTCTCTCCTTAAGCAACGTTCTTATTTTACTTCTACTGTATTCTTTTAATACTACCTCGATTCTGTCTCAGAATCCTCACGGTCGCTGTTGCTGTGAAAACCTTTACACTTAACTCGCCTTGAGTTAGACCCACATAGGACCTGTAGAAACATTGTGACTCTTGTTGCTTGATCTCTCGCTTAAGTAGCACTGCTCACCTTCAGGGATACTGAAGGGCTTAACGAGAAGTCAAGACCGTGAGATACAGGTACCTTTCAATCCCCCTGCAAAACAGGCCCAAATCATCTTCTTCACCCATCCTGACTTTCTGACCCCCTTAACACATTCAGGTAACCACTTTTCTTTTGCTGTTCTGAAGACCCATTGCACTACTGGATCTGCATATTTCTCCACACTGCATTCATCACTCCATACCACCCATCTCCACATCTCCAGTGTCCAGTTACAGTACTTGAGGCACCATATCAGCCTCCGACGAGCTAGTAAAGGCGTCAACTTTGGGCATTCAGCTTTGATATGCTTGTGCACACCGTGTTCTGCAAGGCGTCTTCTGATTGTGCGAGTTGAAAGGTTTCTCGCGAATTCAACATGAAAACGCCACTAGGGAAGATCACGGTTTCGCTTAGAAGCAACAAGTAGGTGCCGCTCATCACGCTTTGTAGTTTTTCGGGGTCTGCCAGGGCGTTTAAGTGGTTTAACATGGCCGGTTTTGATGTAGCGCTGCCGTGCATTTCACGGATGAAGAAGGATAATGGGTTAGGGTTCGGTTAGAACTGATGTTCGTGGGTCATGGGTTTTCTTTTGGGTAATAATGTCTTTGTTTTTCGGTTATGTTCGGTTACGGGCTCTGGACAGGAAAAGCGGGGTATATAAGGAGAATAGGTTTTGTCGTCTCGTAGTTTTTCTTTCTTCTTCTTTTAAGCAACGTTTTTATTTTACTTCTGCTGTATTGTTTTAATACTACCTCGATTCTACCTCAGAATCCTCGCGGTCGCTGTTGCTGTGAAAACCTTTACACCTAACTCGCCTTGAGTTAGACCCACGTAGGACCTGTAGAAACATCGTGACTCTTGTCGTTTGACCTCTCGCTTAAGTAGCATGGCTCACCTTCAGGGATACTGAAGGGCTTAACGAGGAATCAAACCGTGAGAGTGCAGTTGTGAGAGATGATTTCGGTATCCCAACCATCTCAGAAACCTTAGAGAACGAGATTCCTGCTTCGTGTAACCCCACTGCGCAACCATGCTGAAAATCACCCCATTCTTTTCGCATTGATTTTAGATTTTTAGCATTTTTTTGGGTTGTGGTATGAGGAGGAGACATCATTGAGGCTCGTGTGTTTGTGTTGCGTTGTGTTGTGTCGGACGGTCACTTTTGTTCACCAACTGTACATCTACAGCAATTGCTTACTTTAACGGATCAAAACACTATTATTTATTTATAAACGATTCGTTACAAAATAAACTCAGGCCTATAATGACATCAAGGACTACCTAAAACGTACAGGAACGAAGAAAGAGAGAATAAACAAGAATTATTTGTGCTTAGCCGCATCGAATACTCGATCTTCAACGTCCAGCTACAAGTCGACCGTAGAACACTTTCACACTATCATCTACAGTTCCATAGCTCACCTATAACTATATTGTCGCTCCCTAGCCTCAGCCTTATCAGAAAGACATTGTGCATCCTAAATCCAGATAGCTATATTTGACGCCCAAGCCTGGGATGATACCTAGCATTCTTCTGTGATTTTCGATCGGCCGCATCATATTCCGCTAGAAATACAACCTTATTAGCACAATGTAGCACCATGCAGCGGCATGTGAACACCCACCTTGGATATTGGTTTTAGATACCGGTCCATACGTAGCCAAGGAGAACGCTTTCGACGCCAACCGGCTTGGACGACGTAATAGCTCCCCTGCGTCACGACACGTCTGGCGGCAACGAAAACGCAATCCGAGGGATGTGGCCGGCTTCTGCGGGCGACTGTAGTTGACGCTCACAGTCTTGGTGGGTTCTTTGTTTTGATAAACGGGAATGGGGGGTTGTGGACTGTGAGTTCTGCTTTCTGTTTTAAAAGTGATGTCGGCGTCGGCTTTATTTTTAGATTCAGGTTCAGCGCCGGGGGTGGGTGTGTTAACCCTTGTTAGGATAGATGTGCTTTCGGTGGTGGTCCTAGCTAATGGACCACATTAGTATAGATCACAGACATAGATGGCCATGAACAAAATCGCGAAATAAAGATTGGAACGCTGCTTGTTATTGCTAAGAGATAGAAATCTTACACAGCGCTGCAGATCCTACAGATTCTGCATTTTCCATCAGACCATCTTCGTTTTGCTTCTCTATCTTCATCTTCGCCAGAGATGCCTCCATCGCAATAGGTCTATAGCGAGGCCTCAAGTAGCAAACCGAACTGGTTCCTGGAACCACATTCAAAGGCTTGGTAGATATTCCGTCTTTCCGGGCAACCGTAGCTCCTAGAAGAGGAGTACTAGCAGCGAAAGACTGCTCTTGATTAATTTATTTTTTGATATAGTGGTGGAAGCTGTAACTTACTGGGATGACCCCAATCCCTCCATTGTCCTCCGGGGAGCTGATGGGGTCTCGGGCTACCTTTCTGCCTTCCTCGAGTGGGACAGCTCTCCGCTGGTCTGGCGGACGGACTGCTCTTATGGTGGGTTTATGGCTACGGTTTCCAGCTCGAATAGGTGCGGGAATAGCGGTGCGTGCCCTAGGCATCTTGGTTGCTTCGAGGGTAGACATGGTTGTCCGCCTCTTTGCCTCTCTCTTTGGCGTAGGGCCTGCTGCTCGAAATATGGAATCCTGGTGGGAGTGTTTGAGCTACAACTCTGGAAGCCACTTCGCTATCTACACAATTCTCCCTCTATAAACCGGTAAAGGGGGTAATCAAGGTAATGAAGAAATGTATTTATTTGATGGTAAGGCTAGCGGGTCCTGAGAATGCCACATCCACGTACCTTCCGAGTTGATTGTAATGACTGTCGCTGGATTTAGTGGAAATGAAAAGCTTAAGAGCGGTGAGGAGTTCAGTCTAGAGAATGTGTGACAAAGGAGTGATCGCTTTCGCTGTTTTAAATGAGTTACTTTCGGAAACATGTTGTTGGGGGAAGAAGGAAGAGGGTATGCCCAGAGAAGGCGATATGTAATTGCTCGCGCCGGTGGCTCAGCTACCATTCTATCTCCGACGAGTGCTGCACCGTGCATGACTCGCTGGATGACCAACCCATTAACAAGACAAACCATCAGCCTCCAGCAGCCATCGCCACCCAATACTGCAGCAGCTCGTTCAATATCTTTATAACCAGTGAAATCCCCCCTTTTGAGTGAAACTCGCTATCATATACTTGAGAATCGGACATTCAGCTATCTAATCTCTGTATAAAATTCAGCTACAATATTGCGTGAACGGATATATGGTGGCAAGGACAAACGGGAAGCAGCTAACCTAACCCAGTACCCACGAACCGCTAGTGAAAATTTTGTGCACTCAGATTCCTGCAGCTCACCCCTCACCCCTAACCAAGTGAATAGCAAAATTCTCCATCCCAGAATACAACTAGCACTTAAATACGCCTGCTAAATCGTTCCATTGGTCTAAGGGAGCCCCTTTGCTTTTGTAAGTGGCTAAACTGTCCATATAAACCGACTGGCTTGTGATATAACCCAATTACTAACACCAGATACAGTTTCAGCCTTCTTCGCTGAAACCATCGAGTCATCAAGATGGACACCACTCCCAATGCCACTGCCGCCCCAGAATCACCAGAAATAGAGTCTGGTGGTAAGAACGTCCTCCTCCCTAGACCAACAAAACTCTCCACAGCCATATCTTCTAGAGTAAAGGCTCAACCGAAGCGCACGGTTGCTAATTCTCTTAAAGGAACCCTAGATAAGCCAAACGCACAGCCAAAGTTAATCGTAAAGCTTCCTGTTTGCTACTCCCCAGCGGGAGGCATGGGGCCGCCTCCCCCGAAAATACCATATAGCTTCAGACACGACAGGAAGGATAATCAACCAGCTATCACGAAACAGAAAGAATATGCCGCAGAGAGGAATAAAGAGAAGGATTTTATGCAGCTGCTGCGAAAGGTTGGCGAGTTTGAAGAGGAAGGAAGTTCTGGTGGCTCGCCTGCTATTTTACAGGGTAATCTGCTCGAAAAAAACATCCCCCCATACGTTGGACCTCTTGACCCTAATTCCCCTGCCGCATTCCAAACCGGAACACGGAGCCAAGCAATGCCCGCCAACAGAATCCCCATAACAACTAAAGCAGTAATGGCTACACCGCTCCCGTTTGGATTGGGATACCATCCTGCTACTCCACTGAAGTTCAACAAAGACCAGGCAGCCCCTTCTTTGCAGTCTACAATTCCACTTCTAAGATCTGATGGTAGCGTTGCCATGAGCCGCGCTCCAGTTGGCCAGAAACGGTTTACTTTAATCGAAGTCAAAAACTACTTCAGGTACAACGTCTGTTATCGGCTCCCGGGGCGGGCCCAGCCACTCACCACTAACAGCCTGCTCCTCGCTGTAGAAAATGGTTCTCTCGAGGCACTGGGCCCCCGATTTTTGGCTGAGGATTTTGGAAATTAATAAAAATTTCTTTATTCTCGTTTATGGCAGATATGGGTGATGCGTCTAATTAGATTAACGACTAATTTTTTATATCGATCCTAGCTGGCTAGGTAGCTGTTCCAGGTATTCCATCTTTACCGCCTTCCTTAGCTAAAACGATAGATAGAGTTCTTTATGGCACTCACTATGGAGTTCGCTCCAGCGTTTGGCAAGCTTGAGACTATACGCTCTTTTCTGATTGTACTATCACAATCCCAGTGCTGTTTGACGAAAGTCCTTTCAAGTCGTAGCAACCACCTCTTGAGATCTTTAATAATAATAATGTTATGAGATTCTGTTGAATTGCATGGTTCAATTTCTACTCTTCTTCGGTATACACCATTACCTCATGAATGGCGAAGATTGGATGAGTATTAAAGTACCAATACTTCAAAAATAGGTAAACTGGAAAAAGGGCTTCCCAGAAAGTTCCAAAGACGAACTTTCTGTTAACTCCCACTAAAGAGAGCTGCATCTCAAATGAGATATCTGAATCCCTTCGTCTGCCGTACCTAACCAGCAGAACTTGTAAACCTGAAACTACATGTATCTATATTTCTATTCAGCCTCAAATAATCAATCTAATTGCCACATCCACCTATGAAGTAATAGCCAACCAATCTTGGAGCCAATATTAAGCCAGCCTCAGAGGCAACTTCTTCCAAGTGCAGTAAATTCAAATTACTGAAACTCTTTCTTAAGAGCTTTCATTCTCCTTGTGCGACCAAATACCTAAAATCGAGTACTCGAAAATAGGTATGGCTCAGCACTCAGAGTGGTAGTCTTAACTCGACATTGACAAAAGACCTCATATCTAGATTATAGGGCTCTAGCAAGAAACGAGTGATATTAAGAGATGGATATAACCCCCACATCAGCCGAAGTAGCAAGTCTATGAAACAGCCTCTTCTGCCCAACGGAAATGGGGATTATAGAGGAGCGGAGCGGAAACTAATGCCGCAGTGTAAATTCACTAGCCAAAGCGAAGGCCTTTAAGGAACTCTCTCATCAAAGGAGATCAGAGGAATATTCACGGCATTCGTGGCCATTCTTAGGCCTTCACCAAACTAGTCGCTTATTTAGAAGATCCTAAAGTCTCTCTTCATGCTTCTTAAACTTCGTAGTTCATTCTTCCTACATTATCTCACTATTATTTTATCCTACAAAAGCCTAATCCGTGCAGCGAGTTTTCTACACCACAAAACAACACTGCTCTTCACCGCTATATTTCTGTTAGCCCTATTTAGATGTAAAATGCCATTTACCATCCATCTTGTTCAGCTAGAGAATTGATTCTCTCCCAAAACCACCGAGACTAGGGTAGCAGCATCAACCTACTCAGTACTGATATCCGTATTGATAGCTGAGAAAGAGCGGCTAGTGAGATCTGAGATGTGTTAATTTGCTTTATATTGAGCCTCCAGTTCAGGCAACAGGAATGGCTTTCATTACATTTATCACACCACCCACCCTACACCCAACCACATACCTTAACCATCCGGTTTCGTCGTTCTAAGAGTTGCTTTACTAGCCGTCCGCGCAAACCAAGGATATCATTAAGGATTTGCTAAATTGATGAATGCCGCCACTAGGTGCTGATAAGTATTAATAACTATCACTGCAGGGAATTCTTGTGTCGGATATCTCGTATTTCGAGGACTACAGATCGTGATTTGCCCAATTTTAATGACCCTCGGAGACACCACTGACCAGTGAAAATACTACTAACTTGGTCTGTCTTATTGATGATGAAGGGGGTTGTTGTTGATGAGTTACAAATGACCTAGTAACAGGCCTGCAGCGAGTTGGCCATTCCGTAAACACATCTTTTCATAATGATATCTGTTCGTTCTGATACTCAGTTTGTAGTTTTACTACCGAAATAAACTACACTATCGCTTATTTTAAGTCACAGACTAGCCTTCTAAAATTCAATTATTTATTTGTAATATTCTATCTCTATGAACTCCTGATTGATATCGCGATCTCTCACCGAAGCAGCTTGTTATTTTAGTCCGCCTTCGAAAGCCCTGCTCTCTTCATAGTATTCTGAGATATTTCCTCCAACGCCGCTTCATTCCGCGGGCACGCTTCAGCGAATGCTTCATTTTCCGCTGTCCTAGCCTCTGCATCCCCATCTGTGTATAGCCCCTTCAGAAAGTCATCCCGATGGTTTTCGCCAAAGCAGTAGTGATAGACTCAGGTAATAGCGAATTCAATTCCGTTTCGGCTAGCGTACAAACTGCCTTCAGCATCTGATAGTGATTCCAAGGAGCGGGAACTGGTAGCTGCTCGCATGTATTTGCTGAATGTAATAGCGGCGTTTTCGCCATTAGCTAGGAGAGAGATCTTGCCGCTATTTAACATTGATTAGGGTGTTTAGTGCCATGAATAGTTCACAATTTTCTCCTAATGTCATATCGCTGAACGAAGAGAGTGTTTGATTAGCTTGTTGGTAGTTGGTTTAAGATACAGTGATTACCCCTCGTTTGGTTTGGCTGGCATGTTGTAATTTCTCTGAACTCGCGTTACACTCTAGTGTCAACTAATGTAAGCATCTTGAGGGTTGGTGAGGGTTTATGTATCATCGATTCACATGTACTTCTAGATTCTCCACATTCTTCTGATTCCTGTTTGCGAATTCTGTGCTGAAGTGTAAAGACCAGATCTTACTAGACGCCCTACCTCCCAGCTTGTATTGTTATACGATCCTAAGAATTGTAGTCTTCACTTGGATTTGATAGCCCGGCTAGATAATCCGGTCACAGAAAGCTAGTTAAGTCTGTTTGTCTTTAGGTGCTTCCTCTACAACAAAATAAAAAGCGATCCAAAGTCACCACTACATATTCGTCAACCTTTTTTTACTATCACGATTAGGCAATCGAGCCGTATTTCTTCCCAGACGTACTATATTAAGAATATACCAGAATCACTACTCTTATTATCGTTCGAGATTAAAAAGGGCCTTGCGTAGCCTCTCAATAGAGCCAACCTAGGATTTAGTTATGAGCAACAAGGAACACATTGAAAAATATAAAGGGGTGTCGGTAGTGGGAGCACCGATACTCATACTAAAAGCGTATTCACGGCGTATGAAGCTAATATACAAATACCGCGGATTGAACATACCTAACGAATAAACAAACAACAGCAACAAATGTGTTCTTTCACAACTAGCGAGTGACGCACCACGATAAAAAAACGAAACCCTTCAGCCAGTACGTCTAAATAAACAAACTGTAACCCCTCCATCTAAAACTAAAACACTCATTACTCAGGTCCCCCAATCACATCTTCGACATCACTAAGACACTCCTTGACACCATTACCCATCCCCAGCTATAATTCGCAAATCGAATTTCTAAGGTTAGGGTTCAGATAATTTCTGCGCCTCCAATAAAGAATTAGCCGTGGAGGTCTCACATTCAGCTCGGCTTTGCTGGTGCTCCATGATAGGATAGAGTTCAAATACAATAAAGGCTTGAGGCTGGATTGGGGCAACCGCCTAGTGGTGATATTTCTACATATCCTCTTAACTCCTGACTCTGGGCAGGAAATACTTCGAGTTAGCAGGAAAAAAAAAAACCTACGATTCGATATTCGGATGCTATTGGAAGGGCCCGGAGTGTACGGAAATTACAAAGTACCAGCTGTGCCCGAAAAATGTAATATCAAAGCTCATCTAGTGAATTCTCATCTAAAAACTCAGTTGTTAGCCTAAGAAATATATCGCTCGAGTCCCATGGCGAAGAGCAAGCCTCAACAAGCGTAGCCGCGGAGAAGCAGCTCATCCAGCCATGTATATTGTATTCACCCTGATGACAACATGCCCAAAAGAACCATATACCATCGAGGCACTAACAAAAGAGATTTATTAGAAATCTACAGCTGTTTATCCAACAGTCGACTACATCCCAATAACCACCCCCTATATAAATAAATATAAATAAATAAAACACCACTTTTCTAACGCCGCCATAAAGAACAGTACCAGTACAAATTACACCAGGGAATAAACAATACATATATAAAAAAAACCCTACGCAGCAGCCGCAACCGCCTTCTTCTTCCCAAACCATCCTGAAACTCTGTCCCTAATTCCTCTCAGCCCCTTCTCCCTCTCCTTCCCCTTCCCCAACACAACATCGTTATCACTCCGACTCCTCTGTACCCCCGGTAGTGGTGGCAAAGGTCGCTCGCCCTTAAACACCATTTTCTCATTGTGCGAAGTGCTCGGCCTCGGGAACAAACCTAATCCACCTTTCTCGCCAGGCTGCTGGTTGATACGATCGAGAACTCTGCGAGTACGCATATCAGCGGTTTTAGGACGGGATGATACGTCGATGAGGGTGGGCCGTCGGCGGAGGTTGGGAGTTTCGGAACCAGAGTTCCTCAGTGAAAGATCGCAGACAGAGAATTTTTTGGCGATGGCCGGGGTGAAAATGTAGGTTGGGGAGAGAGGTGGGGATTCGAGAGGTGGTGGAGGCGGGGGATGTGGCTTCTCATAAAGGTGACGGAGGAGGTCGAGGTTGTCTTTTGAGGTTGTTGTGACTGGAGTTTTAGTGGCCTGGGCTGGCCGAGGTGGCTGAGGTTGTGCTGGGCTGGCCGCATACGGTGAGGCCGCTGGGCCAGAGAGGAGAATTCGACAGGAACGACGGAGTTCTAACTCGGTTCGGGGGGTGAGTGGTGTTACGAGGGGTTGGGGTTTGTCATCGTGAAGTCCGGCTTTCACGGTAAGGTTGGTTTTCTGATGGGTATGGTTAGTTTGGATTCTGCTTCGCGATGAGGGGGCTCCACTCACGATTGGCACGGGCCTGGAGAACGCTCTTTGCCTCATTATTGTGGTATTTGTTTGGACGGAATTCTATTCACGTTGGAACTTTATAGGGGATAAAATGTCGTAATTATGATTGTTCAAAAAAAAAAAAGACGTGTACGCTCAGCGTAGTGTTTTTTGTGTGAGAGACAACGGAGATTTTAAGTAGGAATTAGGGAAACCCCGACGATGTAAGCACGAGGGAATGGTAAACCAAGAGAAAGATTCCAACAGCAAGAGAGATGGGGAGGGGTTCATGGGGATTATAATAACCAACTCCCAGCACCTAATATCAAAAGGGGTCTGTTGTCGACCACGAGCAGAATCTAACGAGTGGCCAATGCGACCAGGGCCAAGGCAAGGCAACGGCGGCTGGCAGCTAGTGGGAATCGGGCTCAGAGCAACCACGGATCCGTGAGAGGATTAACGCGGTTAGCCGATACAACCCTGTAATAAGGGAAGCGAGTGTTTATTGGCCCGGTTCACCACCAGCGTGTTTCATGTCTCGTGTGGAGCATTAGCCGATCCAGTGGCGAGCTGCCTTGAATGGTGGGAAATCCAGCTGCTAGGTACCCACATACGGAAATGACATCCTGCGGAGATATATCGGAACATCGCGTGGTATGGAGTGTTCGTTTTGTTTCGATTGTGTGGCAGCGGTCAACGGATTTTTCGCTGGTTGATAACGAGATTGAGGTGCTCTCTGCACAATCAGCCTATACGGTAGACGTTTGTGCAATTCCGGACCAAGAATCGATTGGCTGTTGATCATATTATAGGGCCCGGTCGATATCTCCCTGAACTAGAGCCTCATAACAGGGGTAACACGACTCGTTTCGACACTTATTTTGGAGAAATTCATAGAAGCGCATGTTACAGCTGCCGCTGCCTCAGTCTTAACCTAGTGCTTTCGTAACCAGTATTATCCAAGTTCCCGAAGCAATATTTATGATAATACTCAGGGGTGATGGGTTGAGTTTCCATCTGTAAGCAGTAATATGGGTGTGGTATTAGATGCTTTATGGGGTTCTCTTAAGATTGCTCCCGCGATTGATATTACTTGCAAGAGCATGGGTGCTATACAAGGTGCTTTGGCCGACATCTGTGTGGCTTCGCGGCTTGGCCCGAACTGGTTCCTGCGAACCATAGATTCCCATCCATGTGGACGGATGGAAAGATACTCGCGTCGGGGCTAAAGTATTGGGACGCCCTGAACAATATAGCACAACAAAATGCAGCAAAACACGGTGGTAGCAACAGCGTAATACCGTAGTATTTGGTGAATTTCGTTCCGGCGCTAGTAGGTAAAACATGCATAGGACATGTTGGCTTTCCATGATTTTCCGCCAAAAGCCCCCAGAGACATCATAAACATAGAGTATTAACAGATTATATGCATGTTTTACCTACTAGCGCCGGAATGAAATTCACCAAATACTACGGTATGTACTGTGTCTGCTCGAATCCGTGACACCCCGGTAAGTCTCAATACGTTAGCCCTGGTGCGAGTACATCGTGTTCTGCTACGTAATGGTAATTTGAGGTCTCGAAATTCGCCGGAAAACACTTCAGGGATGTGGCTTGTGGGTTCTAGTTAGCAATATGTATCACCAGAATTGTGGATAACGGTAGGTCTCGGAACTTAGTGGTCTTGGCTCGGATAGAACTGTAGTGGAAATGAGGTGAGAAGATGGAAACCTGGGGTGAAAACTGGAATCGCTGTAGAAACGGGAATCGCTGAAAGTCGCTGAAAGCGTTTGTTCCCTAAATATTGAGAAATAAATCAAACGAGTAAGAAAATACAAGAATCTGATGAGGACATGAGCCCGTTAGATCAATCTGTGATAGCTGCACACCAAAGCAAAGAACAGAGACCTCAAAACAAGAAAACAGCACCAGAGATCTACCAGCAGCGGATATTCGGGGGAATAATCCTTCATTTTTTCCTTACTTGCCCAACTCTCGTAAGGAGGGGTTTGCTGTTTGTTGAAATGGAGAAAATTTTGCAGCGAGATGATAATTGATACATTATTGGATGAAAGAGAAGAGAAGGTGGGGGGAAGAAGGCTACACACAAATGACAAGTGACCCCACTACTAGCTCCACGAAGTACCTCAATACCCAAACTACCCCCTGTTCCAGCACTTCTCCGCACTACATATATTTACCAGTTCGCTTCCGTTTTGGCCTACCAATAAAGTGTTCGTGCCCAGCTTCTGTAGTTATATAAAACCTAAGTCCTCAACCATAAGTAGAAGCTTATAGGTACCGCAAGAAAGAAAAATGAACTTGGTAACTGTACGGCCAGTGCGATGTTGATACGTGCGGGATCCTAGCGAGTGCTTGAGCGATCCTCCCCCGCATTTTGGGAAGCAGTAGCAATTTTACCCCACTATCGATACCAATACTCACACCCCTGACCTTTCCTGCTGGTTGAATGCTTGTTTTACTTAAATACGCAATATAGCTAGACTACGACCAGCAGAACGTGTTGGATATATGGAATACATCTACAGACTTCCTAGTGGCATGTCATCGTTACTAATGGGGATTGCTCGGGCCGATCTATTCGGTGCCTAAAGAGCCCCTATAACCTGTTTATATATGACTCCATAGGGAGTATATATATAAGGCTCTATGTCCGTTCTTCTATTATGTTTTCTCTTTACTACTATACTGAATATCACGAATACTCATTCTATTCAACAGTACGGGATGGCTACATTGCGAGTGATATACTGTGGTCTGGTTTTGTAATTGACTTGGTACCCTATTGCTACTCTCGCATAACAGGTGCAACGTTTGGTCGTGCTACAATCCTAGTCTAACCATCGGCTTTACTGGGTTGTGGCATTCAGCAAATGCACAAAATAAATTGGATACCAAAGTCAATTGCAAGTGATCCAGGTAACCCTGACCCGTCGTAGCTCCTTATTTATTCAACCTACAGCATATGACCAGAGTTAATGTAAATACCCAGAAACGGGAAACTATGAAAGAAGAAGAAATCAATTAACTTCATTCTCCACCGCAATGAAAAAAAAAAAAGCCAGCAGCATCACGTATCCTTCTGCACCTCTACACACATCCTCCGTCTCCCAAATCGCTGTAACTCCCTAATCCCCTCAAGCTCTATCACAGCATCCGACACCATCCGATTTCTTCCATCAATAACCAAAACCTGCTCCACGATCTTATCCGCCTCAGTCTTAAAGACATCGAACGGTAGCGGCGTTTTCGTAGCTACCGTTCTCAGCGGAACCTGCACTACGGGTGTTGCATTGTGGTTTTCCTGTAATCCTGGAGTAAGCTGTGCAACCCCGTATAAAATGTCGAAGTGGTTTTGTCTTGCTTGAGCACGGGTAATTCGGAGCCTTGGATACTCGATCGGCCATTTGGTGGTTTGGCTTCGGTGGAGACGGATAATGTTTCTGCCAGCGGAGGCCTGTGTGGGAGATGGCCTTCGATTGGAGGTGGCCGTATTGCGCGAGGAGAATGGGATAAGGGGGTAGGGGTTCGAGGCGGATCGTGTGGGGTTGGTGGGATATTCTGTTGTTGTTGTAGGTGAGGGGGTTAGCACAGCTGTTTGACGTGCTTGGGAAGAATAATTCGGTCCCATATATCAATTTCTAAGAGATCCAGTTGTAGTGGGTGTGGCCGTGCTATCGTTGTGGTACTTGATATCGTGTGATGTTTGTTGGTGTTGTGAGGAGAGAGGGCCAGGTGAGACGTTCTCGCGGATACCCCATCGTATAAAAATTATATTTTCACCTAGATCTACCGTATGTACTCGTGAAATACGACCCAGCTTTACTCTGAGCTAGACCTGATATAGTATTGAGCTTGGCGAAAAAGAATCTAAGCCTGGCAATTTGACCATTTAGAAGCTTATCCCCTGCATAGGCCACTGGACAGAGCTGGGTCGTATTTCGCGAGTACATACGGTCGGTACGTTATCACGATCGATAAAATATATCTACAAGTAGGAGGGGAAATGAATTTGATTGTATTTGGCATTTGCACACCTGCGCCACCCCTCCCGTGACCACAAGATAGGTGTATACATGTAATAGCTGTATGGAATATCTTGGTGAGCAAGATGAGTCATTTTCTAGGATTTTTCAAGGCCACGCGATCTAATGATCTTGGATTTGAGGTTTAGCCTTTTAGATCCGTTTCCTAACGGAAAATCTAAATTCGCGATATCTCTTTGAATAATTCATTCCGAGTTAGATGAATTATTCATTTATTATTTGCCATTTACCATTTCATTCGGCACTGAGTAGGATGAAGAACAGGAGTTGAGATTCTCACTTTCTTAGTCATTTGATTTTCTGCAAGACTCCGGCAAAGGTTTTTCAATAACGGGAGATAGGTGATCGAAGACATCTCAATTATTGTCTCCTGACTCAAGGGGGGCTTCACCACGCTACTAAAATCACGTAAATAGCCTTCTCCAGTGACTCTTACCCTCTTCGACGGCATAACAGGTTCTTTTCTTTCCTCATCACCAGAGCATCTTGAGGTTGCATCCGAAGAGAGCCTACCGACTCGCGCCCAAAGCTATCATAATCCACAGTAGCCCAACCTTTGTTGCTGCCTCTCTCTCTCTCTCATCTTCAATTAAGTCTTCAGCATCTTGCTCCTTCCGCGTCATCTCTAGTTCTTGATATCTATCATCTTAGACGTGTTTGGCTTGGTTTCCTACGTCCCTGTCTAGTACGCTAAAAAAAAGGTCTCCAACCCAACGAAAGATAACACTAAATCTGAAGGGCATTGGATACGTATTAGAAATACAATTGAATCCAGAAGATCATGTCAATATATTCGTTATCTCCCGAACTCATCTGGAGAATAGCCAGCTTCATGGACGAAAAACCTGACCTTAAAAACTTCCGTCTATCCTGTAGATCATTCGTACATCCGGCTAGGGGAGAGCTACTCCGATATCTTTGTCAGACCATCATTAGGAAGCCTTACTCGTTTAAGGACGTTTTGTCACTCACAGGGGCATTTAACTGGCATTGTGGGGAGGGTGGTTATGCTTTTGGGTAACTGGGAGATCCTTATATGGCAACCGTTCCTAACAGAACTTCAATCGTATGGAATTCAGCTTAACGCTAACCAACAACGACAGGCGTCCATAGTACTAGCAAATGTCCTGACTACATACTCCAAATTTCTGCAGGATCCACTGTTCACAAAGATACTTTTGTTTTGCTTCCAGTTCCTGAGGTCACTTCAAGCTATCGTGATCGAAAGAGAAGCTATTCACGATGATTATGATGATGATATTGGTCATGCTCACGATAAAATATACCGTACTTGTGACGAAGGGGGATTTGCGCTCTGGCGGCGAATAGATGACTACGGCTTATACGTGGAGGATCTGGGACACTCTGTTGTTATTGAATGGCCTTATACCGATGGTTATCGGTCATTTAAAGCTCTGTCTGATGCGGTATATTACTCGGGGAGGGAAATACATAGTTGGAACATAGAGTCCATGGTTGGAATTGAGTCTACAATTCTTTCAAATGAGGAAGTTCTGCGACGCGCCGCTGTAGTGTTTAGCAAATGCCGTACTTTGAGATTGGATCTCTTTCTCGGAGATATCACTGCAACCAAGGTAGCCGAAGAAACGGCCAACGGAGAACTTCGTGTCGCCTTGCAGTCAGCAAGGCATCTCCAAAAACTCGAAATCGGATGTGGTAACCATATGAATATATCTTTCGAGCTTCTCCTGGGGACTAATTATGCTTGGAGAGATCTTCGGGAAATTCGCATAACTTCGATTTGCTTCTACGCTGAACACTTCCGAAGATTCTTGCAACGACACCGAACTACGCTACAGCTCGTATGGATTCGCCAATGTCAACTTGCCCTTGGATCGTGGCTTGGCCCTGAGGGGCTGAAACAATGGGTAAAAGAGGTCTACCTCCCTGGCTCAAGAGTAGAGGTTTTCCAATTAAGATGGCTTTTCGAAACTGATGGCACTTATGCTGGGGATATTATTTATGGCGATATCAAGAACCACCCGAAACTACAAAGCTAGCAGCTGGACGAGCGATCAACGACTATTGGGGGTTTTCCGAGGATAATTGCGCGTGTATGATAGCTATATTACTACAGAGAAGGGAAATTGGGTTTAAAATAACCGAGAAAAAAGATTATGCTATGAAGCTCGAGGATTAAAATAAAATAATATACTTTAACCCACATGCCTTGTCCTCAACTTCTAGCATTTTGAATCAGGAATTTTAACGTTAAACATTATCCGAGAACCACTACTATCATTGGGTGTACAGTCTTGGTTCCAACTCGGTTTCTTAGGGCAAAGACCATCTATTTCCCAAAGCCCACGTAATTTAACGTGATACTGCTTGCTAGATTTTTCAAGAGGCTTACTTCAATCCAGAGCAATACTCGCTTCTACCAGCTTGATGGTTGAATTTTGACAACTTTTCGCCATCGCTTCGGATTGTGCCTAAATACGCTAGATAACGGAAGCTGCCGTGCGGCTGAGAATGCTTATTTAGACAGCAGGCACGAACAATCCTACCACCAGACCATCTCTTTTTTCATCATAAACTTCACTATAGCCACCGAATTCTAAGCATATCGCCAAGCTGACGTTGACGATCTTAACTCTCACCTCTCAGATATATCACAGAATGAGAAGCGTTCGGGCGTTAGGAAATTCGGTATATTAGATTGTTTTTATAACCTATGCCTTCCATCAACCAAGTTTACATTCACACATAGTCATAACACAATGCTCTCCGGCTAATATGCATTACGTCTGAAATCTTCACTTTCAAAGCCAGCTTTCCCATATCAATTTCGTACTGGAGCGTGACGTTCTTTGCTTGGGGGCCTTGCGAGTCCGGACCCGATATGTCCGTTAATCGCTCGGTAGGATTTTGTTGCTGCCATTGCCACCATATGCGGTCGAGGTTTGCATGGTGGAGGTAGAAGAGTGGGTCTGTCGGAAAAGAAAGTTAGTGGGTGGTTAGGGCAGAAGTCTTAGGGGTACCAGTGGTTGCTACCTCCAGGAGATGAATAAACATCCGACAAAGTACCTTCATCCTAATTAGCACGGGAAGGTGGAAAACAATTCACTAGAAAGAATCAGCTTAGACTAACCACCAACACCAAGATGTCCCGCTCCGTGCAGTCCTATTCGCTGCACTTCAAACATTCCCTCTAGCCTTCTCCAAAATTTTACATAGCTACTCTCATCAAGGGTTTCGTCTACTTCGCTCTGGCTGAACCAATACTGGATGAACTGGAGATGAAAATTCCGTTGCAAACAATGGTCGTTCCGCTGGATATTTTGGCCTGGGCCAAGGTGAAGGGTTAGATTGCTGAAAGGGCCGTTAGGAACACATCCTCCACCCGTGCCGTTAGGGACGCAGAATGCCTCGAAAGGCTGGTCTTCGCATCGTACATAGGGACCTAAGAATCGTGGGAAGATTTAATATGACTATACGGCTGATGAAAAGGCTTTATGCGGGGAAATACCGTTACCGCCAAACCCGTCTACGGAAGAGAAAATCGGTGAATCAACCCATATGCTATTTGGCTTGGCATCTAGGGTCCAGTCCCAGTACCTTGATACTGCATGTCAATGCTACGGGACGCCTCACAGCCACCCTCAGAATGAAGGATAACTCACGGCTGCGCACCCTTGAAACCACAATGCTGTTGAAGCGCGTACTCATACATGGCGGTAAAGTATCGATGCCATGGGAGAAATTGACCCTGCTCCGATCCAAGCCGATGAGTCTCAGCTGGAAAGTTCGAAACAACCAAAGATAGTTCGGGGAAGGCACGTTTAAATGGACAGTCTCCATATGCTGTATATGCACGCCTTGGAAATCGTCGAATCGCGTCACTGCGCCTGGAATGGTCGATTTCATCCCTGATGGTCTTCGTTGAAGGCAGAGGACCGCGTCTATATATTCTTTCTTCTCCTGCGGGAGTAACGTTCGCCTTTAAACATTAGTTGTTCACTCGAATAACAACTTCTAATCATCAGAGGAAGACACACCATTCCTTGCGCCTCACAGGATTAGTACAGGTCGCGTTTGCAAATATATCCGCAGCTGCCGCAGCTGTTGCTATTACCGTGATATTCTCCGGTAACGGTGCTGCTAATGAATGTGAAGAGAAAAAGAAAAACGACAGAAGCAAAAAGATCGAAATAGCGGACTCACGCCGCAGGTAAATCATCGCGCTGATATTAAAAAGTGTTGGTGCTGGAGAATAGGAAAGTGTTGATGTGGTAGAAAGAGTACATATGTGGATGGCGCTGGAATGCAGGGGAGTTCTCCCCTTGATTACTTGTAGTGGTTCTTGAGGCGACAAAAGAGTACCAGAAAAAGTTTTACAGTTTCTTAGTTTTTTTAACAAATATAGAAATCTACTAGTAACTATCGGTATAGAAAAGAAGCCCCCGGCTGGTGGGAGAGCATCGGTATCTGCGTATCTAAGGAAAACAAGTGGTGCGATCCAAGATTTTTACTGAAAGCAATAACATTCACAACTCTTGTGTGCGCCTTCGCACTAAATCCAGTTTCTTTTCTGTTTCTCTAGAAATCCCTCCTTCCACCTTAAACTCTTTTTTCTAACGTTTTGTCTCGAGAGTGTCTCAATTGTCGGAAGGGCGACCTCAAGGTGAATTTTCAGGTACTTTTTTCGAGTGCACCGCATCTTCTAACATCTCCAAGATGCTATCGGGCCCATAGCTACTCGCCAGACCAACTAGGGTGTTACCAGATGGGTCCGTATCATTCACGTCTGCTCCGGCATCGATTAAAACCCGAACTGTGGATTCTTGCCGGCCAAATACGGCCATGCGAAGCACCGTTTCCCCGTATGAATTTTGGATCTCCGTATTCGCACCGTATTCGATAAGCAATTTCACCAATTTGCTGTCCCAAACAGCCCTGTGCAGTGCTGTGTTCCTCTGATGGTCCTGAGCATTCACGTCAATGCCCCGTCTCAGGATTAACTTAACCACATCGTAATTCTGGAACACCGCAGCTCGATGAAGGATAGTTGCCCCCATACAGTCTCTATCATTGAGGTTTGCGCCCTTCTTCAACATCAAATCAATCAATCCCTCGTTCGGATACGATGTAGACACAGCCCAATGGAGCGCGGAAGATTGCGGCCGGAAGCCATGACTTCGGGAGAACTCAGTAGAGTCGTCAGTCGCTCCATATTCGAGCAGAAGCTTGCAAACTGCGATTTTCCCACTACGAGTAGCAAAGATGAGCGCCGTACTACCGTCGTCGTCTCGGGCATCGATAGAAGCACCTCTCTGTAACAGAAGTCTGGCGATGTCTTTTTGGCCGTTCTCTGCAGCTGACATGAGCGGAGTACATGCTTTTAGTTTCATTCCCTCTACCGAGACGCCCTCGTCGAGCAGGATACGGACAAGCGTTAGGTGACCTTGCTTTATTGCCCAGTGAATCCCGGGCAGCCCTTCATGGTCCTCTTTCCCAATAGCATTGAGGACAGGTGTGAATATCGCTGCGAGGAGTTTGTTTGTCAGGGTGAGTGAGAATATGTCCTGCTCCGAGAGAGAATTCGCGATCGGACGGAGGAGCTCATTTGGGAGGCCTAGAAGTGGCATGATGGTTCGAGTAAAGGGTAGGTTTGAGTATGGACGCTTAGTTTATTTAGCGATGGTAGGGATAATGATGTTGACAATGGTCAAAGAGAAGGCAGAAAAGGCAATGGTGGGTGGAGTGGGGGGTGGGGAGTGGTGGGGTGGTGGGAGGATTTCTTGAGACATGCGAGTGACATTCTTGCCAAGCGCTGTTTCGGTCTTAAATATGGGCCCTTCGTACGTTCGTCCTATAGATTCTGCCATATTTAGTTACTCTCGCTTTGTTTAAGCCAGCAAATTCCAATATTGGGTTGCTTTTACTGATTTATCGAATCTACTCCGTAGGTACTTCCGAGTGATTGTCAGTGATCCTGTTTTGATATTGGGCTTACACTTTGTGCCAACCCCATGAGATCGAGAACAAATATTCTAATATCGTGCTTTCTTGTTTTTGCTAAATGTCCTATCCTAAAGGTGGATGGGAATCTCGGGCGACATCGCGGCTCTTAAAACAAAGAGCTGAACTTTATTTAACCCAGAGGATACTCTCTGCAGGTTGTGCACTTACCACTAAACTATAAAACCTTGTATCAACATTCAGATACCTTTAACAATCTAGTTCAATTGGTGATTAGGAGTGGGCTGTTCATCGTAGCCGAGATTGATATGTCCCAAATAATATTATCTTTCCAGGCGTCCCTACTGCAGATATTCAACACTCTGTATCGTTTTTCGACGAGTGATGATATACTACTGTATCCTCAAACGAATGACCGAAAGGATGGTAACGTCAGTATATGCGCGAAGGTGGTGAGAAGTAAGGATAGATGAAGGATTAGACGGAGATCAATACATTATGGGGTCTTGAGACAAACTGTTCCCAGGGCTTACTATTATCCCGGAAAGTTAAGTAAGTAATCTGAAAAGAAAAATATAAAACACATATCCAGGCTCTAGTACCAATATGTCACTTGGACTAGGGTTTCGGAGGTTGGTTCAAGTTTGGGCTCAACCCGTAGGATAATAACACGGAGCGGATATACTTCAATACTAAACTCGCTCTTCAGCGAATGGTGCTATTAGGAACACTTGGATAGTAAAATTTCAACATAGTTTTATGAAACAAATAACTCCGCGGCCTATCACTCGCTGTACGACGTTGCACAGATCGAGACATTACTTAATCCCACCCAAGGCCAACGCACGCTTCCGTCCTTCACCTACTCCAGCATCAACAACCCCAAGATCAAACACATTTACTAGTACTCACGTATCCTTGTCCTCACCGAGCATCGTACACCATGGATTCTAACGACACCCCTCTCCTAAAACCACGCAGAGTAGCACTAGCCCTTAAATGGACATCTCCACCCCGCGAATACACAGACTACCAAACTGTAACCGGCCTTACAAATATCTTCGATACGATTGAAACCTGGGACGAGTTCGTAACATACGTGGAAAAGGCCTTCTCCCTAGAACGCCGCGGACTCGGTATATCCGAATTTTACGCCACGACCAGACCATCTCTTGGGGACCTTGAACCCTTGACAAAATGGGACTTGGAGGACGAACTACTCACGTCGTGGAATTGGGAGGGCGTTCTGGCGGTTGCAGAGGTGCAGGAATGGTTAGGTATTAGTTTTACGGTTGAGGAGTTGGAATATGAAGATACGGAAGAGGAGAGGGCACCGAAGAAGAAAACGACGAAGAAGGGGAAGAAAGTTGGACAGCGGAAACGGTATTGATGTGCTGCTTCAAGGAATTAAGGGGTGGGCGTTTTTGGAAGGCCGAGAGATGGGGGATGAGGTTTTTTTTTTTTTTTTGTGGAATTTCTTGTAAGTTGCGCACCAGTTGTGTTTGGGATCTTAGGGAATAATTTGGTATAATACATCTATTTCTTAATACCAATTACACGGATACAAGTGACGATTTCCAGGGAATTTCTTCGAATTGGAAAATCATATCCATTGCAGCCCGAAATGTCACTATTGGAAGCCAGTACCGCGTTAAAGCCGGCAGTCTAAATTCTTAATGGACATAGCAAAAGCAAGCAATGAGCAAAAGAAAAAAAACTAAGCAAAAGCAAGCCCTTAACACTGCACAGTCAAATAAACCCCTATGCACATAAACAAAAACCAATTCCCCAGCCACCATAGACTTTCGCACGCGGATTTACGCCAAGGATATTGCCCTAATCCATATCTACAAGTGCTAGCAACGACTCCGAGAAACACGTAGAACAACGAACCATATCGTCTCCAATTACGCAACGGGCGAGACAGGCTTTAGTTCAAGGCAATATCTTAACTTCGCAATAATCCTATCCGCAAAAAATAATTTTCGCCAAGACACTTCCAAACACGAAAACCCCTGCGACACGCATCCACACGCGATCTCTTTCTTTACGCCAGCCGTTCGACCCCACTCTCGATAATATACACCATAAAATATCACTCGAATAAATATCCACATACATTCTTCCCATCCTTGATCCCATTCGGGGGATTTCAAACCCATAACTCGCTAAAACTATGTCTATCCGCGCCCATGGTTAACGCGCCCTCCCCCCCCGCTACTAGCTACAAAAACTACACTACCCCAATTTATAATCCGCTACAACCCACCTACATCGTCACTCCTCAATATGACACTAATTAATGCAAACAGCGCTAGCATTTATTACTATGCTACTAAACGGTCAATGACTCAAACCCCCCCGAATCGAAGCAATATTCACAGTCAATCACTCGTATACAAACCCTGCCCCACACAGAATCGCCACCCATATTTGGAGTAATATTTGTAATCATTTACAGTCATCTGAGGTATCCAATATAAGCCACCATTCCATCAATGAGTAACTTCCTATTATAATCCCCAAATAGGCTTCTACCATCACACTTTGGTGGCGATTTAGAACATATTTCGAGAAACTCCATGAACCTCATCGACTCAAACCCTAGGGGTATTTGTAATAATACGAATATATAAATATCCCACTGCCGGCTCTCCTACTTCAGCTCTCTACCCTGCTCATTATTCAAATACCAGGCATCATATCGGACCAACACTCGTAACCGTATTCAAAAGATTTCCGCACCACTAACTTTCTACCTAACTTTAACCCTTCATATTACCTTCACCCTTCATCCTCTAACCTCATCCCTCCACCAAAACAAATACAGGTAGATATTCGAATGAAAAAAAAGATCCCCGAAAAACATAAGATAGGAAAAACAAAAAGGAAAAATATCAACTTCCCGCCCAAATCACTAACCTTAGGCACTCGCAAACAACGGCTCAAGAATAAAAAGAGCTATACACGAAGAAACTCGTAATCATACAACAATCACGTCCAATCAACACCACCACCTCTTCTCCGCCTCTTTGGCTCCTCTTTCCTCCCACCCTCTCCACGCGCCCCTGTTTCCTCACGCCCATGTTTCCGATCTCTTCTATCACGATCCCTCTCGCGCTCTCGCTCCCCCCTCACATCACGTTCCCGGTCACCTCTATCACGTTCTGCACCTCTCGGCTCCCTCTCCCCACGCTCACGATCCTTCCGATCCGTTGAAGATCCACCACGTTCGCTTCCCCTTCGAGACTCAACACGCTCACGTTCCACTCGCTCTCTCTCACGATCTCGCTCCCGCTCAAGCCCTCCTCTCTCACGCTCGCGATCTGGATGGCGTTCTCTCGTTTCCCGTTCGCGGTCACGGTCTCTAAGAACGTCACGATCACGGAGAACATCCCGATCCCTATCGCGTTCGCGTTCGCGATCTCGCTCTCGTTCCCTGTCTCGCTCTCTTGTATCACGATCCCTCTCACTACGTCCTTCACGTCCGTCTCGATCGCGACCATGACGTCCGCTGCGACTGCCTTGCTCGCTACCACCGCGCTCCTCGGTACTACCATGACCGGAAAGACTTCCTCTTGGACTAGGAACTGGAGGTTCAATGGTGATGATACTGGTACTTGCGCGCCGCCCGTCGACCGTGAGGATTGCACGTCTCCCCGAACCGCCTCCGCCAGCCGGATCGACAGTACCAAGAGACACTCGACCTGCTTGTTCGCGACCACTGGTAGACCCGTTGCCGGTGGTGCCATTGCCACGACGGGCACGACCACGAATAGCGCTACCTTGTGGGGCAGCAGTATCGCCAGCTTGGCCGAGGAGATTCTGCATCGCCTGCATACGACGTCGTTGGTGATGTGCTTCATCTCCTCTATCTGCACGAGAAGTAGCAGGTCCAGTAGGTGGAGAACCTTGTTTAGTTGGCACAGTAACAGGTAGTATTAAATTATCCACTATACCAGGACCGGGACCACCAGCTCTAGGCCCAGAGGGTGGTCCAGAAATATTAGGCAATGGCCCTTGAATGGACTGCATCCGGCTCGGGTGCACTGGTAATGACTGCTGTCCACGCTCCGTCTGCGGCTGCCGATCCTGCCGTATTTCTCTCTCTCTCGCCTCCCTCGCTTCCTGCCTCGACTCACCTCTCGGTGTCGCATTCGCACTTGAAGTTCCTTGTTTCGGCCCTTCTCCCACACCCATGGCTCTTAGCCGGTCAGGATGGATACCTGCTGTATCAACACCAGGCGTGCTTGGCGCCGACAAGCTCTGCTTTTGCTCCTTCTCCAGCAACACGCCCATACTCTTACCGTCTCTCTCCCCTGGGCTTGGTAAGGGTGGCGGACCCCCGCCGATCGGTGTAGTTGGCATCCGTACAGCACCACTAACTACAAGAGGCTGCCCTGTTGAAATTCTAGGTGGCCCACCACCCCTTGGTCCGTGCGGTGGATTCCGTTCCCGTGGTCCTTTAGGAATTATCGAATCTGGCGGATTTAGTCGACCATGATTCGGATCTTGATGATGCGGCTGTGCAGTGACATGGCGTTGCTGGTCACGATGATCCTGAATCGACGGGCCGGATGGGGCACGAATCGGGGCACCCGGAAAGAGATCGCGTGTATCCCTCTCTGACTGACCTGTCGATTCAACTTGCTGACGATTCCGGCGGTCCCGCTCGACGTCTGCTCTAGGCCCCGCGGGAGGACGTTGGAGGTGTAACTCCTCTTGAGGACGGGGCATACCCTGGTCGGACTGTCTCCTCTCAAGAACGATTCGACGTTCTTGATGCTCGAGCCTGTCTACAATCATAGGCTCGCCTTGACGCATCTGCTCATGTCTTCTCGAACGATCATCCATTCTATCTCCCCTCCACATTCTATCCAAATCAGGTGTCGGAACTCTTGAATCATTCCGCGAAGGCGGTGTCTGCTGTGGGGGCTGATTCTGTCTCTGTGGGGTCCCATCGGTCCGCACGATATCTAGCTCCTTCCTATCTGGCGCTCGCTGCCCACGATCATCACGACCCGGCAATGCCGGTCTTTGAAACGCCTCATCCCTCCCACCCCTCGGGCGCTCTATA
Organism: Gyromitra esculenta; assembly: GCA_038503075.1. Taxonomy (NCBI): domain Eukaryota; kingdom Fungi; phylum Ascomycota; class Pezizomycetes; order Pezizales; family Discinaceae; genus Gyromitra; species Gyromitra esculenta. The sequence continues at coordinate 138,519 of JBCAML010000020.1, read as the reverse complement.
TCGCGCCTATGAGTATCTCTCCCTCCATCTCTCCTTGGGCTCGGCACGCGGCGTTCTTGCGGCCCTGGCCTCTCGGGTAGCCTCTCATTACTCTGCCGTCCCCTAACCTCGACTTGTTGCCGTGAGTCACGAACCGAATCCCTGGGATCGTTACGACCATCAACACGCCCGTGCTGTGGTTGCTGGGCCTGTGGCCGATCCGGGAGTTGGTGCTGGGGTTGGGGCCGTCCTGGCTGCTGCTGCAAAATCACCCCCGTATTCCGGGCGGTATTCGACCTCATAACTAGATCTGCTGATGCCCGAATAGGCATGTTCTCGTCCCGCCGTGGAGTATTTGCGCGCATTGGCTCGCCAGCCATCTGCTGTGGTTGCTGCTGCGGCCGCGGTGGCTCTCTTGACGACTGTCGCCTAAGCGGGGGTGGAATTGGCCCCGGTCTCTGCGGTAAGTTTGCGACCCGTCTCGTATCGACATTCTTCGACGCATCTTGAGTTTGTGGCACTGGCGCAGCTCTCTTCGCATCCCTCCCTTTAGAACTATCATCAATTTCGCCGTCTTCTTTCTCGGCGTCCGGTTTTGCCGGTAGTGTCAGAGACCCACTAGAGCTCAGATCAGCTTTTTCGTGGCCCAAACCTCGAGGAGAGCTTGGCGAAGGGGATATATACTCAGCAGCCGGAATCGTTTTCTGTCCTGGACTCTTATTCGAATCATTTACGGGCGTACCTGTTGGCGTGGGACTCGGCTTTGCACTTGCCGAGGCGGCTGGGGTAAGAACCTCACTCTTAGCACCCTAAACAACGTACCAGTTAGCTCGCGTCGTGCCTCCGTACCGCCCATTGTAGCGCCCGCCGCCTAGTTACCGAAACTCTCCCTCAAACAAAATCTACCAATCATACCCAACTTCGTAGCCCCGTAAAGCTGATCGATAGGAAAGTTCTCAAGCAGTCCCGGTAACTAGGCAGCAACGCAAATCAACCCGTGCTCAGTCCAACACATACCTTCTGGAATCCTGCAACGAGAACCCATTCTCCTTCGCGCTTCTTCAGCAGCCCCAACAACGTCACAGCAGCAATCTTCAAATCCTCCCTCTTCTCTACCCTCCCCAATTCCTCAACTTTCTCCACGACTGTCCTTCCGATCCAATCCACAGCCGGGAAAAACGCATGCACATGCTTCAGTATCACCACTGTGTTACGGATATGCATGTACTCCTTACTGCTCAAACAGTTCTTGACAGCATTATGCAGCGTTTTATGCCATTTGTACAAAATCTTCCGGAAGTCCTCCCAGTCGAACGGACTACCCTTAACGTTAAATCCGCATAGACCCTTTCCGAGAGCTGCAGCCTCGTATAGCGAACGATCCGCATGCCAGGCGTGGAGATCCGTCAGAATTTCTTTGAGAAAGCGGCCGTAGTTCTCAGCTTCACGTTGAGTAAGAATGAAGATAGTAGTGCCAAGAGACTTTCCGAAGATAGCGTCGTAAATGCCGATCGTGTGGAATTTAGGGGTACCCATTTTATGCAAATCCTTGATAAAACGGGAACAAAAGGAAGCGTCATTAGGAGAGAGTAGGATACGCGGGAGAAGACAGTGCTGAATAAATGCGTTCGTCACCTCACGTTGATCGTAGTGCGTGTCAGCGAACCAATGATCTTTCTCAGCCACTAACCGTCTCCGAGCAAAATTGTGGTCCCGGATATGTAGCTTCAACTCAGCGCTCAACTTCGAATGTGTCGCCATCATCTCCTCACGGCGTTCTCGTGTCTTCTGCCGACCAGATATACTCATATCGCTTCGATCGCTATCCAGCGCCCTTATTGCCGCATTCAACCGCGTAGTCTCATGCTGATACGCTTCCATCGGTACGTGAATATCGTAGATGCTCAACTGCCAAAACGTGACATAAAAGCTCAACGAGAACTTCTGCCACACCCCCTCTGGTAGTATCGGCCGTACCTCCTCCATAATTCTCTCCAGCACTGGATTCCATGGTGTCTTCTTCTCCTCCACCAACTCGGTATCTGCATCTTTCATGTCAACATCGTCTACACTCTCTGGTGACTCAGCCTCAACACGCCTCATTTTGCTCTTTACTGCATTCCGCGCAATCCACCAAGCCACTGCAGGCTCAAGTCCAAATTCCAAACACAGTCGACCAATGCTCGGGACAATTTCTTCGTATTTCTCCGCCGACAGCCCAGTATTTAGCAGATCGATGTACTGACTCAATACCACATGGATCTCGTCGAACAAATTCCCAAGTACCTTCAGCGGCGCTCCATCCTCGTCAAGACGGAACACACACGTCTGTCTCTCTTGCGCGATCAATATCAGCAGCTGCGTCGCCAATCCGGACTTCGTAAGCGTGGAAGTAAGCGTCTTCATCGTATCTGGCGTATCCTCCGCTCTACTATCCCTAAACGCCTTCAAAATTTGCTTTCTGAGGACTTCTCCTCCCGCAAGTCCCTGTAGCTGCGCATCGTTGAGATTAATTTCTGGGTTGATCCCCGCCATAGACTGTATCAGCTGCTGCAAAACAATGAGATCGACACTGATATTCCGTTTCAGCTGGCGTGCGACGTACTCCAGGATCGGGGTCGGGTCCATCTGTTTGTTGTAGCGGGTGTAAATCTTCCCGCAAAAGTGGGCGAGTGCTGGAGAAAATTAGTTAAATATACCTCGTATTGGTTGAAGAGACAATGTTATATCAAAATTCGATTCATTCATTCGGTCCGTTTTCCAAAGACTTGGCTGGAAGTGGGACTGGGGGTGGAAATTCATAAGTTTCAATGTTGAAACGTGTGGGGATAACACTTACATTGGAGCCATCTGCTGGTCAACATTCCATCTGCTTGCACTCGCTTCTTCCCTTCCGTGCTCATACTACCACAACGTTAGCCGTGTCATACAGACTCAAGGGCAATAATAAAACTTGATTCGTACCTGCCCAAAACCCCAAAGCCAACTCCATCAAATCCCACAACCCCCCAATACCTCGCCGCATCTACCACGACTTCAATCAAATTATCGTATCCCTCCACCTGGCCCAACACCACTCTCATTACCGTAATTGGGTCACTTGTGGCCACCTTTGCCAGCTGGCGTGCCATTAGCTTTACATTAGTCTTACTAATCCTCTTTAATAAATCCCTCGTCTCGCGCTCCGTCTGCGCAACTTTGTGTTTTAGCTCCGGATGCATTCTATGCAATCTGCTCTGAGGGTTGCTCCATTCACCGTACAGGCTATACCGAGTTGATGTCGGGAGAGTGGAGAGAAGGCGCCAGACTTCGTTAACGAGACCTGCGTTCCCGGAAGTGAGTGAGATAGCGGGGACGAGCAATGAACGGCAGAGGTTGATCCAACGCCCGCGCTCCTCTTCGGTACACTCAGGCGAAGCCAAAACCGTTCGACCAATTCGACAAACACGACTAAGCACGCCCGGATCGCGTCCCACTCGTGGACCTAGGATGCGGCCGAGTGTCTCCATGAGCACCACCACATCCGCAGCACTCCGACACACGGGGACGCCATCCTTCCATTCCTCCCAGAAGAAGCGATACTCGATATCGCCCGTCTTAAGTTTCAAATTCGCAACTGTAAACGTAACCATCGGCTTGCGGCGCGGCTGGTCTACGATTTCCACGCCGCCTGCACCGGCGGCAGCGGAGGGAAATGCAAGTTTCTTCATTCCCATTTCAGTACGAGCAGGACGAAGCGGGAGGTATACATTCTCGATGCTTTGGGTAATGACACGGGAGAGATGTTCGGCGATATCATCAAAGGGGCCTGGAAGGAACGGATATTTGCCAAGAATGAACATCGCTGCCGGAATTGCACCAACGGCAAGAAGGTACTTCAGGAGGATGACTTTTTGGTTATCTTGAACCTTGGGGGGGCGGGCTTCCTCGGGTTTCTTATCCTCGGCGGTGGGTTTATCATCGGTGGTGGGTGTGGAAGTTGTAGCCAGCTTAGAAGGTCGCGGAGGGGGGGGTAGAGTATCGTCAGCAAGGGCGCCAGCCATCATAAGAGCATTACGTTTGCCACCTCGTTGCTTTTCTTCCATTTTGGACTTCCAGTTGGTGTACAATTCAGTCATTCCCTCTTCGTCGCGGGGGGAAAGATGTGGATACAAATCAGCCAAGTCAACAAAGCCTATCTTGACCAGAAGCGCACTGAGAACGAGAAGGTTCTCTGGCGTAGCTTCACGGACATCTTCTTGCTGATAGTAGCGGAACTTAAACCCAAGAAGTTGGGCAGCAACCTTGTTACCACCTTTTCCATATCCTCCTTCTGGAGACTCAAAAAATGCTGAGATACCCTCGCTACGGAGTTTATCAAAGAATTCTCTATCGGCCCGTTCCTTTTCTCTCTCCTTCTCGGCTTTAGACTCTTCACGGCCCTTCGCAGTGGGATCGTCATCCATGTGATTGGGAAGGTGTTTCGGCCACCATGCGCTTCTCCGGAGGAGCTTGACGAAGAAGCGGGCATTGGAGACAACAGTACATGCTGCAGTGTCGAGGAGGACGTCAAGAACTCTTCCGGGATCCAGCTCGAATGCGCCAACTAAACCCTTGACTCTCTCACCAGTCCTCCCAACTACCTCCAGTGGTGATGAAGAGTACGAAGCGGTGAAGAACTCTGTAATCAGTTTTGAAAATCCTTCGGTTTCTTCACGGAGGAGATTATGTTTGCGCTGCCTGTAGACCATGTTTGTAGTAACCTTAGCTGTTCGCTTTACGAATGCCTGTGTAACCAGGCCGATGGCCATCAGTGTAGCTGCCTCTAAGTTTAGGGCAAGGTCCTCTTGTGGTATTGGATGGGGGGTGATAGCCTTAAGCAGTCTGGCGAGATTATCGGGGGTAGTATTTTTAAGGTTATCATTATGCTCTTCGAAACCGTAAACAGTCGACAGGAACAACCCGCGAAGATCGAGAAGCGCGCTATCAGTCCTAGAATCAAGACTAATCAAGACGTCCGCGAGAAACCTCGCAGCATTATCAACCGAGAGCCTACCCTCGATCGTCGCTTTCAGGAGTTCCTGAAAGATGATGCAAGCCTCATCGACACCCTTACTTCTGGACGCTTTCCCCAGGCTCTCCTTCACGCGCAAAAACCCTGAAGACTGCCACTCCCTGACAACGGCATCGGAAAAGTATTCCCAAAAGTAGAAATCATGCGGTGTCGCGAGAGGGGTAGGATTGTTCACGAGGTTCATTAGGTCATCGGCAGGCATAGATTCATCCATTGCTCGTCGACTGGGAGTTCTCTGGATGAGAGGTTGCGGATGCGACTGCTGCTGCTGTTGCTGCTGCTGTTGCTGCTGTTGCTGTTGCCCAGAGGTGCCCTGGCGACCGCGTCTGCCAGAACGGTTTCCACCACCGCCTTGTCCTTGTCCGCCTTGACCACCTCCGCCTTGACCGCCGCCACCACCGGAATTGTTGCGGGGAGGGTATTGATCGCCGGAACGATTGGGAGTATAGGGTGACGTACGAGGAGGCTGATTGTTATCTGAATGCTTCCGTTTACGGTTCCGATCGCCTGGGTAGCGGTCGGGATGTGGAGGCATGACGAGGGTAAGAAGGGGAGGAAGGGGAGAAGGGAGAAGGGAGAGGGAGGAGAAATAAGGGAGAAAACTCCCGTCCGAAGGTAGGGGTGACTTTAGCCTGCTATGGTGATCAAACTGGTGATGGGTGGGTTGAATATGTTGATGGAGAGATGCAACAGCAGCGATACCAGCAGCAACGAATCAGTGACAAGTGAGACAGGAACCAGAAGGAAGCAATGAACGCGTGACTAAATGGCGGACGGACGGATTAAATACGAGACAGGAGGTGGGGTGGGAGGGGTGAGATGAGAAGCAGCAAGAGATAGATTGATAGATAAACAGAGAGTGGGTGGGAGAGTATCGTGAAGAGGAAATGATGGATGATATTCCAGGATCGTTGTGAGATGAAGACGTGACTGTCTGTGGGGGGAGGGTGGAGATGAGGGGAAGGGGATGGGGAAGGGAGGGAAGGGAGGGAAGAGGAGACAAACTGTGGGCGAGGCCTCTACTTCTCCAGCTACTCCGTTCTCACGTCTCTCTTCTCCTGTCACTTTTCAGTCTTCTGCGAGATTTCCTGTGATGCAAAAGAAACGAACGATGGCCGAAAAGAAACAAGCCAGAATCCTCTTGGCGTTCGCTTATGTGAGCGAGTGAGGCTAGTGTCACGTGCGCTGCCCCAACTATTCTCCGAAGACGTGAGCGAGTCGTTCTGCATTCTACTCTCTAGGTTCTATTCCCATTCAATTCGATTTCTGTTTCATTCTTTAACCCACCTAACCATCTACTCAGAATGTCAATTTCCCCCTTGCCTCTTACCGCCAAATCTAAAGCTTTCTCAATTTCCCCCGAAAACCTCTAGTCACAATTCAAAACTCATCTCTTCGATAACGATGGTCACATCTCCGCTGTCACTCGATAAACTTTCACTACCTTACCTCCGTTTATCGGCTAGATCTCCAACACCAACAACCCACTCCGCACTAGAATTCAATTTTTTCGAGGAAATAAGCCTAAGAAGAAAATAAAAAACCATCATAAATATACAGCAGTCCGATCAGTAAGAAGGCCCTCACGCAAGAGCTCCCAAAGCTCATTTAATTATCCAATGACTTACCAATTCGGGCCGAATCCTCAATAGCCAAGGAAGCGCCATCATAGCACAGTGCTTCCAAAATTCAGTTGAAATTATTGATATTGCGCCCTAATAGTGCTCAGAGCTCCACCCCTGCAGATCTACGGACTTTAGAGGACCCGGGCAGTGTGGTCCACGAGGCACGGTCACTCGAAGCATGTGTAGCTGCTCGCCTCGAGCCGCTCGAGCATTCAAGTTAAATCACAGGTTGATTGCTGTTTGGGCGAGCCTGTATGTTCCAGGACCGTTACTGGGCTTGATTGGTGGAAAGCAAATAGCTATAGATTTCCTGAGTTGGCTAGAATGCCCGAGATTATATGTCAGTCTCGGCTACTAGTGTTCCTTGAGAGCAGCTATTTTCTCGGGCTGGTGATATTATAACAAAAAAGAGAAACCGGTTATTGGATTCTTCTTGTAGTACATTGCTACTAGTAAAAAATTAGCTGGGTTGGCAGGAGGCAGAAGAATGGAAGGTTGAAGCTGAGAGAAGCGAATAATTTGAATAATTTGAACCTCGGATTCCTAGAGCCAGTGGTTTGGGGGATGTTTCTAGCGAAACAGTATGACTTTATAATATCCTAGCTAGTGGCCCCTTTCTTCATTTTTTTATATAATTTTTTTTCCAATATATACACCAAGTTTATCGAGCCACCTCGAGCCGACTCGAGGAAACCCCCATGTGCTCGAGCTGCTCGAGGCAGGCCCTCAAATGTACAAGCGGTCTCGAGGCATACCCATCCGCTCGCCTCGAGGCGCCTCGTGGATCACACTAGACCCGGATTTTGGGGCCTATCTACTGGCTAAGCTCCCGTATATACTATCTGCTTTCCCTGTATCTTGCTCGGTATACTAAGCTTAAATAATACTCGAACGTGGTCCAAAACTTCAACAAATTCGACGGGCTAATTTTCGAGTGATAATATATGATTACGGCTAAAAGAGCTCAAAACAAAGCAACTCTATAATATGTCTCTAGGATGTATTCACTAATTCACTACTATAATCAAAGGAGCAACTCATGTCCCAAATTCGATTGAATGGCTTGCTACTTGAGTTCCATCACCATCATACTCCAACAAAGCTAGTCGTCATAATCAGCTAGCGATCTTGACAACTAAAACCGCTATGAGTTCTGTGGAAGTCTAGATCGGGGCCTCTAACGCACTAGCGGGGAACATAGAGTGCAGCTTGAAATTTTCGAAATATAAAAAGCTAATTAACTTTTCTCCCAGATCCATGTTATCTAGCACTTCATACGCTGATACGCGCTAAATTCAGGACGCTGTAGAGCACGCAGGATGCGGTTAAAATATCTCTGCCCGATTGAAATTAAACCCATCGAACCAATTCGTACTGAACTCAGTGCGACATTTCTGACCCGCGAGCCTGCAGGAAAGTAGGTTTATTCTTAAGTTTTCTTGGTTATATTTCGCTGTCCCGCATCCCCATCGTACCACGTTACCAGCAGTGTACCTATGTTTTCTGTCTACCGCTCGTATACCTCTACGCTCCCTTATTCGTCCTATAATATCTCCAATCCCTATTTTGCAGAATCTACCTTCCTAGGTTTCTATTCCAAGTGGACTTTCTTCCCCTCATCTAAAAACCACTAATCCCTCCAACTACATCAGAGATATAAAATCTCCTCGAACGCCCCCCCACCCCACGAAGCCCTCATCCCAACATCTATAACGACGAACATCCAGATAGCTTCCGTCCCATCCCTCCTACCAGCATCTGCACACGCCCCACCCGTAGATCGAGTCCGTCGAAACCAAAGTCCCCAACTCCGCCAAAGCCAAAGCCAACCCCAACACAGCCCAGATAATAGACATATACTCCAGCTGCCCCAACAACAACACCACCGTAAAACCACAGGACTAGGTCTACGACTCCACGAACTACGCACGGCAACTGACACACACGAAAAAATAATAATAAGACAAAGTGGTATGCGGTGCCTTCCGGAGGACACCCTAGACACCCATCCAACAGGCCGACGGCAATAGCGAAGCCCGGCGATCTCATGCTGTACATATAGGGGAGTGGGCATATCGGTGGAGACTGGGGCTTCCCTCCGAATAGAGATCCGGGGTTAGTATGGGCGTACTGGAAGGGCGGAAAGGAACCTGGGATCAAAAAGATGGCTGAATCAACGGAAGTTAGTCGGCTTCGAGGCTTGCAGGTAAGTTTCTCAGTGGGCCCTTGGTCTGTAAGGAAAGGGGGACACACCCTACGATAAAGTGGGTTACTACCCAGCATATGAAAGCCGCAGATCGGATGGAAAATGGGCGCGGGGTGCGGAGAGGGGTTTCTGAAAAACGGGTAGAGATGGAGGAAGAAATGTTGCGGTGAATCGTGGATAGACGTGTGGTCAAGTTGCTTCGATTTCATGATCAACCGTAAAAGACCTGCCTACGCCGGAGAGGAGAGGGAAAAGCTCACCGATGGGATGGGAAGGATTGATTTGAGTGCTACGTGCAAGGAGAAGCCGTGCCAAAATGGTGGAAATATAACTTGGCCGCGAGCAGTACTACAGCCTGGTGCGACCCCTCGCTGGGAGTATATGCTGGGAGGTATCAATTGCCATTTTGGAGGAGCATCTAATTGCAGCCGAGCTTCGATCATAGTCAAATCTTCCAATCGCGGATCTTCGCTCGAAGATTCACTTCCGTGGTAGTTTGACTTAAAAGCCCATGAGGAGAGGGTTAAGAAAGTCTTGTTTAAAGATTACAATATCTTTTTGGCAGTTCACGCCCGTTCCATTATAAATAGGGTGAAACCTATCATAGAATCATTATCTAAAGATATCACGAATATAGATTCTGGATTGGAATACTTGTTTGGGAAGACACGTTATATTCGAGCACCTACTAGAAGGTGGTCGGACGAAAACATAAGCCTTAATGTTAGCTGACAACCTAAGCTCTATAAATGTTTAGAATGTATATCCTCCTATTCTCGAGCGGGTAGGGGGGCGAGCACGGCCTTCGACTAGAGCCCAAATACACACTTCAGGCTCCAGCAGGTTTAGCACAGAGCATCACTTCATTCTATCCATCGAGTGATCACGCATGATCATCACATTCCTCAACAAGACGATGTTGCCTGGCCACCGAGCCAAATAGGGAGACATACCTCCTATTCTAATTGTACCTCTTACTTTCAGCTACAATTAACCACTCATCAACTAATTTACTAACCGGTAGAAGAAAATAACCATCTTAGGGACAAGACCACTTTCCGTCCGAGCCTTGAGATTCTTGGCAACCAGTTAAAAGTCCAAGCCATTCCACGGCACATCTAAGTCCATCAGCTAGCTGACGTTCTGAAGTGCAATCAATACACAATGACGCAGGTACTAAAAACCCTTCTTCGCTCACGATGTTATTTATACAATCGCTTCATGTCAGAATTCCCAAGTTTACCCTGATCAGCCCTGTCTGTGTTGTTTAGCCGTTGATATGACCCGCTTAAGAAACCGGTGCCGGGTAGGGTACGTGCGCTTACACGGCCACGTGGGAGGCGCAGCCGCTGAAACAACTCGCCAGAGGCTGAAACCGGAATGGAAATTTGATATCACCCATGTGGAGCGCATCTTGGATGGGTGTGTGTGTGTTGAAGTTTCGATGAACGTGGAATCTTCAGCGCGAACGAAAGAAAAAAAAGAAAAAAGAAAAAAGGGCACCCGATTACATGTTATCTGGGATATGTCAAGCTTCTGGATGCTTGCGGTATTGGCCAGACAAGCCGCATCAGAGGCTGTCTTTCTTCCGGCCAAGTAATCATCCGCAACCACCTCACGATGTCGCAGGCAGGCTGAGACAGCGTAGAAAGTGACATTTCCAAAAAATCATGAATTGGCAGTTACAGCTTCACGAAGCTACATTTAGGGTATTCAAAGCTCAGAGGGCGGTGGAGAACTACGGCCACGCTCTAGCGATCGTGGGGCAAAGCATGTTACTGTGCTCACACACGACCAGGGTCTCGGTGTGAACTGGAGATCGCCACTTCCCTAGGGGCAGACGCGCTGCGGTAGAAATCAGTACGAGCCCGTGTGGCTTCTTCGAGGTAATGTAGCCCTAGCTTCAACAGAATATACCGTGTGTGTGTACCCGTGAAATACGATCTAGCTCTGCCCTGTGGCTTACGCAGGGAACGAGCTTCTAAATGGTCAAATTCTGTGGCTTAGATTCTTTTTCGCCAAGCTCAGTACTGCGACAACAACAACGATAGTTATAGATTGATCAATCCTGGGCCTCTATCTCGGCTGTGACAAGCTTTGTTCGGATGTTGCGAGCGCCCTGGTGTTAGTATAACGCTATCCAACGTGTCTTTTTTTGGCGCCGCTAACGGCGAGAATTCACTTGCTAGCCTGCTGACGTTATCAGGGTATTACCACTTCTATTTTCTATTTAAAAGGTTTGGCAAAGCGAAAGCTAAGTGCACGTTCTTGACCTGGTGCTGACTTTTCGAAAAACAAAGAAAGATGGCACCTGTATGCGGAGCGTCGACCAATCAGATACAGTTCATACGTGCAAGAAAAGAGGCTCTTCTAGGACAACACTCCATGCGCCAATGGAGATCTCCCCCCTTTGCTTCACCACCACCCTTTCTCTAATCAACGACCTGATCAACATCTTCCGCAGTGAATAAGTTTCAAGCTGCCAGAATTGCGCTAGGAAGATAAGTTCTGCGTGTAAAACAACGCCTCCTGTCTAGACGACCAATTCTCTCGTGAGAACCCTAAGGGCAAGGATCTTCAGATTTTAGAGTACTCTCCCGGATTCACAAGAGTGGGCCCGAAATCCAGGTAATTCGCGACCCATCTCGCTTCTCATCGTATTTCTGTTACTTTTGATCTCCCACCCCCACCGCTTTGTAATAGCTATCTCCATGTTAGGATAGTCTTCGGTAACTTCGGCAACAGACCCCGCATATTTTTCTAGTACATGTGCGGTCAAAGTATGCATGTTTTACGGTTAGGGTGGGGGGCTTGAGGGGCGCGGGGATCAGTTGGCACAGATTAATAGGGGGGTTTGTTCAAAGAGCTTCACTCGATCGAACTATTTTCTGGTTTTCTCTTCGCGAATTCTTAGGAGACATAAGCTCACCGTAATCGCTAGCTGTAGGAACTAAGCGCTGATGAAGTGTTGTATTTTAGGCGTGAGGCTACGTGTGTAATGGGACGTCGACCGCAAGGCACCGTTTTCACTCTGTTGCAGCCCAAATTCTATTTCGTTTTTGTTGCCCGAAGACGTTCAAGTTACTTAAGCGAGACTAGATATCTATTTGGAGACCCAGCACACCTTACCACCGGTTTGGGTAAGCATAAGGTTGACGGATCAGTGCCTGGCAACTGGCAGGGTCAATTACATGTCCCACCCACTCGCCCAGCGAGGCAATGCTTCTCGGCCAACAACACGCTCAACGCTCGGAACTAAATTTACCGAGCAAGGAATGAATGTAACCGTTTCCGAAACCCAGTTGCCAGTCACACAAGCTGGCCTTCTGTTCTGTTCCGGTGGAAGGATCCCCGCAGCCAATCATCCCCTGAGGGATTGCCATGTCCCCCCTAAAAAAAAGAAGAGCGATAGAGTCATCGTGCTTCACTCGAGATGCGTGGAGGCGAAGCTTGCAGCTGCCCCTGCACGATAATTTGGTGTTGTGCACGGCATCTTAGATTGCGCAGGGCCCCACCCCAGTGCCAGCTGCCATATACGGCTAGCCCGCCCATGTCCCTACTTTTCCGGATGATTCACCAGAATCCAGACAGTGGTAAGCCCCTTAGCCTGGCTGCCACAGAAATAACTGGGCAGACAGGGGCTGATGCTGGAAAAAACAATACTTCGATCATGCCCGGCCTCACCAATAGCCGCGCCCCCCCCAACACAGAGCGTTTATATATGTCCTGTGTCCCTCCCTTTGGTGATGGACTACTAGTTTGGGCCCGTCATCGCAATGTTCTCGAAAATCTCTTTCCTCGCAGCACTGGCTCACCTGGGCCTGACAGTATTAGCCTCAGGTCCATCGCCCAGGCTAACCACCCCGGAGCTTAGCAGGCTTGTCAACAAGAATTACATTAGACCTGTCCGCACCAGCAGCTATGATACAGGCCCAGTTCTACAATATGTCGAAATGCCGGTAAACCATCTTGACGCCAACTCCGAGACGTTCCTTAACCGGTACTGGGTTGATGATTACTATTACCAAACCGGAGGGCCGGTTTTCTGTATGTTTGAATCATGCAGTACGATGTTTTACAGCGCTTACTCGGGAATATAGTTATCGATAATGGAGAGGCATCTGCTGAAGGAATGGACCAGTACCTGCGGGAAGGTGCATCCGGTTCGCTTGCGGAAACATTCAATGGGTTTGTGGCTGGAATAGTCCCTGGCAATGATTGGCGGGTATTGATTTGGGTCTTCTAGGCTACTGATTCTCTGGGAGCATCGCTTTTACGGATCGTCAATGCCCAACATGACCGCGGATATGCAATTCCTGCCCGCCCAGCTGGAGAAATATCTGCAGTACCATACCATCGAACAGGCACTCGAGGATGTCGCTGTTTTCGCACGGGGATTTTCTTATGATGGATTGCCTAATGTGGATCTGAAGCCTGGAAATGTTCCTTGGGTGTTCGTTGGTAAGGTCCTTGCGTTGCGCTGAGTTCGCGATAAATGTAACTGACTTGATATTCGTTAGGTGGTTCTTACCCCGGTGCCAGAGCGGCTTGGATGCGTATCCGGAACCCGGAAATTTTCCACGCCAGTCTCGCATCATCTGCTGTAGTCGAGCTTCAAGAGAACTTCTGGCAGTACTACCGCGTCATTGAAAACACCATGGAGAACAGCGGATACGCCAACTGTTCGTCTGACATGCGCGCTATCGCTGCATATATCGATGACGCTTTCACCAACCAGAACGCGACTGCGATCGACAGCTTCATGAACAGTATTACCGGCCCAAAGAGTGCCCCGCTGTACAGATATTTCCATTTCGATGATCTCCCAGGTGCGAATAATACGTGGGAAAACAGGATGACAAACGTGCGGGCTGCCATCCAGGTTATGTTTCAGGACTTTCAGGTATGGAAAAGAGTGTTCCAAATGGCAACTCCCCTAGAAATGCTCTTGCTAACCTTTTTTTTTAATCAGTACGTTGGTATGGATGGCTACCTTGGGTTATTCTGCGATACCTTGCAGATCCGGGCCTCAGGCCGCACCAGCAGTCTTGCAACTATTCAATCCTCTTCAGGCATATTCTCGGACTACGATACGCCTACCGCCGTTTCGACGTATGCTACGGTTCTCGCACTTGTCTGGGGCGATGTTCTGACGCCTTCGGACTACCCGCCCCCAGGAGCGACGACTGCCAATTCTGGTCAATACGACTGTGCCTCTGATCAGGTAACATGTCAAGCAGCCATAACGCAATATTCCTGGATGTATCAGGTCTGCTCCGAATTTGGTAAGTATATCTATCCGGCTCTGCTTGTTCCCCGCGATTTTTTTTGGGGGGTGGTGCTGGTTTCTTACCTCCGTTCGTAATAGGCGCTTTCCAGGTCACGAATTCATCTCGTCCATCCAGCCTCTTGCCCAAGATCGAGTCCGTCGATAACTGGGTGAAGGATTGTGTCAACTACTTTGGCAACACAGTCGCCGACGGGCCCAATCTCGCACCCATCGACAAGAAATACAAAGGATGGAACATGTCTCCCTCGAACGTCATGTTCAACGACGGCGAGCTCGATCCCTGGCGGGCTGTCACGCTCCATTCCATCGAAGACAACTCGCCCAAGCGGCAGGCAACCACCGATATCCCCGCAAACGGGCAAGCCCCCGGAGACAACAAGTTTTTCGGCTATGTTGTTCAAGGCGGATTCCACTGCCCCGACTTGGGCAATGTCGCTAAGCTAAAGAACACTACGTCGATCGTCCCGAGCGGTTCTACCGACACTCAGACAAGCGCAAACACTGCGCACACTCTCTTTATCAGTGCGTTGAATAGCTGGCTCCCGGCTTTCAAGCAGCATACCATCTCCAACAACTCGACAATAACCCCGTCCGACGTTTCAAATGGTGGCGCCGGCGGCGCTACCGGCTCAAACTCGACTACCACAAAGAAGAGTGCGGCTGCGAGTAACATGATTTCTATCCAGAGTGTTTTCTATTCAATGTTGATATCTTTGGTTGTATATTCAGTTATCTAAACGAATACTTGGGGGGGGCGGTGCTATTCTTGCTTTTGTTTTTTCTTTTGTTTTTGTTTTCTTTCCGCTTTTAGGGTTGGGGGGAGGGGGGGGAGGGTAGTATATGAAGGGGGAGGCATACACCGGCGTTCTTACACGTTAGATACCAGATCGCGCATATATAATATTATCGACAGAATATACCGTACAGCATTTCACTGGGTTATCAAAGAGCCTACATGTACAATAGCTAGTTTTTGTGTTCTTCCGCGATAGAAATCCGTCAGATACTTGCCATGGATTGCCAAAGCATCTATGAAAGGCTGAGAAACCTATTGGGAATAATTTACTCGAAATAGTCCTAGAAACTAGCATCGTGCTGGATATGTTGTGACTCGAGATCTCTACTTACAGTTTTTATGATCCGTCCCTGCGCCGTTGCTCTTTACTTGTTGCGTGGGCTAGTTTCGTCAAGGAGTTAGTTGGAATTGATCTAATCTAATCCAACTCTACTTCGCGATTGGTTCGTAGTTTTGAAACCATACAACGTCATCTAATCAAATAAGCGCGCATTACTATCAGGTATATGTTCGAGTGATTGCTGATGATGTGTTGGTTCTGGGGGGTTTGAATCAGAGGATCTGATGTCGAGCCCAAATGTTCTCTATCTACAACAGCTCGAAGCTCGTATTTAATTTAATTCCGTCGCCTTTAAATGCCATGAGTACACCCTACGCTACCTCACAAGTTCTTTTTTAACCCTCTTGTCACTTCATCGACTAGCTGGCAATGGTGCTCCCTCCCAAAGTTTTCAAATCCCATCCGTCCCTCTTTCCATGAATCTATATACCGATCTACCTGTGTATCCTCGAGCTCGGGGTCGTATTTCCACACGAACCAATCCTCCTCTGAGGCTCGCTGGTCGAGCGTTGCAATAGCAACATCCCACATCTCCCCGTCCGCGGAACTGCTAGTAAAGAAGAAGTGGCAGCCACAGCGCCCACAGAAGCGTCGTGTGACGCTCCTAGAAGAATCCTTGAACGAGTCGTAAACACGGAGGTAGGTATCGTCGGTGATGAAATGGATCTGCTTAAGGGGAACGAATGCCCAGACCCAAAAGGGAGCGCCGGAAACCACTCGACAGGAGTGGCAGAAGCAATAACTCGCACAAAATCTCCTCCCTCTGCCAAAGAAGCTAGTTAGCAATACGTCATACAGCAACTCTGACACCGGGCATATTTACGGTTTTACCCATTCCTTCAGGATTGCATCCTCCTTATAGTTCTCGTCTGCGCGGTTGATGTGGAATTTTACGCCACCGCAATGGCAGCCTCCCTCTAGCACGTTACTATATTTCCCCTCGCCTGCCTTTTCATCGCCTTGTTCTTCCGGCTCCCAGAGTTTTCCGTCAATACCACGCGCGAACCTCTGTAGGCCATCATCCATATACCTTGAAACGCCACCACGGAAAGTCTCCTCAAGGAAGATGTGTCTTCTCGGCACCACCAAATCCCCCAGACTAGGTATAGCGGTTTTACCACCGTGCCCCGAGCCCAGCGTGGAAGCAGAAATATCGATGGTGGGAGCTAGTATCTCCACCCTTCTCTTATCGAGCTCACTCTTAGTAAACAGAGTTGCCCCGCATCTTTCGCAAAAGTATAGAGTCTTGGAGGTGGAAACCTTATAAGTCGCGAGTTTTGCAGAACCGTCGTCTTCTGTCGAAGTAAAGTACTGAGATGGAACGGAAGCGAGGAAAACGCAATGGAAGCCAATAGCGAGACGGAGATCCGTGGAATGGTCGTAGGTTCCTTCGAGGGGAACAGTTTCTCCTTCAGGGAGGGAAATGGTGTAGCCTGTTGCTCGGCAATGGCAATTGCCTATGATCGTCGCAGATGATGTAGACATCGTTGGGTTGGTTAAGGGTGCCTGGTAAAACTGAGTGGTAGTTAGAGGTAAAGCTAACAGACGAGAGGTGACCTCAGGTGCTAGGATGAGCAAAGGTGGTTGATAATTTATCGCATCTCTAGGACGTGTGAGGTTTGGTGAGTTTGGTAGGTTTGGTGAATACGAACTCGTATTTGATGGATTACCCGGCGATTTATCCAGCGTCGCACTGCCGTGAAGGTGTTTATAAAAAAGGGGCAGACATGCTCTATGGGGAAACTGCTATTTGGTAGTGCTCTAAAGTCTCTCTCTAGTGGTTATTTAGGACCAAAATAGTAACAGTAGTCCTGGGTTCATAGTTAGAAAGCAGGGAGATCCCTTTGCTCATGCTATGCTTATTGTGGGGCTATCTTTTGTATTTTTCTTTCGTTTGACTAGTTTTGTGTGACCCAAATCAATCCATGCATTCGTCTAAGTAGTAGGTACTTTTGAAGTCGCGTTGCCTAAATAGGGAATTTTCCACTCCTTGACCAAAAAACTCCAAACCAGTTTAAGCCCAAGAGTTTAACATAAGATATACCGGAAAATAGTGGTATTTTATTTTGAATCATGTCCTAAGGGTACTATGAGGAAGGAGGAATGTTGAAAGGGTACCAAAAAGATGCCAAGCGATGTGCCGAGACTGCCTCCAACCAATAGAAATGGCTCTCTCACCTGAACTTGTCTACTTAGGCAACGCGACTTCAAAACGGCGACATGAGTATAGTTGGGGACGCCTATATCCGGAGGGATTAGGATATTCATTTAGATTGATTAGTACAGCCTCCGGTAGAATTATTGTAGAATCGTGGCAACTCAGGATCCAAAGATTTTATTTGTCTTCCGGGGGGTTCGTCGGAAAGATTTTGGCAGTGGTACTGGCTGCCTGGGCGTTCGCCTTGTTTTTCTACAATAATTCTACCAGAGGCTGGATTACCTCTTCATTTACTGATTTGGGTAATTTATCGCTAGGGTAGTGGGGATTCGTCAGCCTATACTTTGCTAATAAGTGCCAAGATGTTTGCTCGGGATCTTGGCACCTGACTATTACCATAGTTACTTCCTAAAGCGGCAATTATTTATCTTACTAGTACTACGGATACCAGGGTAAGTCTGTGGACAGGTGGCGGTGCAACTCTTTTCCTAAGTGACTCAAGCTCGTTCGGATTTCATCCTTTTGTGAGCTAACTTTCTTTAATATTTAATACATAGCACTCTTGGTTCATTAGGGCCTTTATCAGATCTCCCAGGGAGTTATGGAGGTGTAGAAAGTTAACATCTCTTACTCGCACCGCCACTTGTCTACAGACTTACCCTGGTATCCGTAGTACTGTTTTTGGGGGGCTCCCACTTTTAGTGGACACTCATGGACTCTCCCACCGAAAACCCGAATTTTCAAAAATCGTCTACTCAACCACGACAAGAGATAAAAATAATTGGGCTCTGTGGGACTGTAGAGCAAAGCTAAATGATGCGTTTTATAGAGAGAAAATCCATTTAGGCGATATGGTGGAGAAGAAGATGACACTAGAAATTGGGGTCAAATCCATTCCGGCTATAGATGTGCCCAACTATACTCTACCAAAACACAATATTATAGAAAATAGATTAGTAATCAATTGGGTATTGTGTAGTCCAATCAGTATCACCGACGACTAAACAAGTCGGACGAAGTAAGTTAAACAACCAACAGAACAGCCACACTTTCTCATACACATATATACATACCATGGTCACCTATAAATATTTATGCGTTTTATTCTCTTCCCATTTAATATCGGTATCTTCGTTTCTTTCCACTAAACCAAAGTTTATATACTATTATCTCTTGGTGGCGAATTAACGCTCTTTGCGCAAGATAAATATATGGTATGAATAGTCTACAAGTGAAAAGCAAGCATGAACCTAAATCTATCCTCATACCCAGGCACAGTATATATCCACCTCTACCATACTCACCGTATTCCGCCAACCACTATACCTAGCTTTTGGATAAACACCTATTTCATCACCAGAACTTAATGCTTCCATCCACCTCCTTAAATCCTCTTCCTGGCCAGCCCATGTGACTGTATGAGCACGTGTCTCAGCTGAAGCGTGTACGTTGTTTTGAATCACTCTTCGATGGTCACTCGACGGATTTGATGTAACGCCCGCCTCAAACCAAGTGTATGAACTCCGGTAGGTACCATGATTAGGAGTATCGTCGCTCCAACCTGAATTCCGACATCGAGTTATTAGTAAAACTATCAACTTTTAGTCAAGGGTTAGGGGAGTACCTTGATCGTGCGATCTCATGTAAAAGATGATTTTCCGCACTGGAGATTTCAAGCGACTATATATCGGGATTTTAATATATGGTGAATCCTGGCTAAATTCAAAAGCCTCTACGTCTTCTTGTCGACTAACTCTGGTACGGACCCAATACTCTCCAAGATCGAGAATAGTATCCGTAATCAATAACGGGAGTCCTATACCCTTGTGTAGAATCAATCGGGCTTTAAGTACGTCCCTTGAGGTTATGAGGTAACCTTTTCTAGTGATATTTGATTCTACAGCGGTTAGGAGGTTGCAAAACCATGGCTCGTCCTGGGCCCAATAAATATCCTCGCGACGAACATCTCTCACGCTAAGGCTTAAGAGGTGGGGGCTAGAAATTTGTGATATTAGGTATTCAATAATTGGCCTTGACCGAATCTCCAGCGCGTGATGAAGTGCAGTCTTTAGAGTAGTAGTTGATGGGGCGTTGAATTCGCCTCCTGCCTCTACTATGTCGCGAAGTACTTCCAGTGAGTTGGCCAGTACCGCAGAGCAGGCAGCTGAAGATCCAGCCGTAGTACCAATATGAAATTTGTTCGTTTTCATTTCTGAGAGCAAAAGATGCACAGTTTCCTTTTTGCCTTGGGATGCAGCTGCCTGAAGGACTGTTTCATTATTCCATATTGCGTTGATATTTGCGCCCGCCTTAATAAACATCCGCACCATCCTGTCGTGTTTGACGCGGGGTGAGCCCACCGCCGCATGGAGCGGACTTCCGCCCCACCCGCCGGGCATATTAACGTTTGCCCCATGATCTAACAGCAAGCGCGCCATTTTCTCTTGTCCTGTATCGGCGGCCGCCTGCAATGGGCTTCCCCAATAGCCGTGCTGAGTATTGACCTCCGCTCCGTTTTTCAATAGCAATCGCGCCACTCCCTCAGCCCCAGCGTGGGCCGCTGCCTGTAGAGGGTCCCCGAAGTAGCCGCATTTTTTCGTGTTTATCTCCGCTCCGTGCTCGATCAATAATTTCACAACTGGCTCTGATCCCGCAAAAGCAGCAGCCTGTATCGAGTTACCAAAAAACCCACCCTCAGCGGAAATTCTCGCTCCACGCTCTAGGAGCTTCCCAACAACCCATACATGGCCGTATCTACTCGCAGTCTGCAGGACTGATTCGTCTGATATGTTGGTTAGGTTAGGATCCAAGTTCCCCTCCCAGAGATCTCCAACAACTTCTCCAATCCCATACATTGCAGCTGCAAAGATTGAGCATGGCGGATTTGTCGCAATTGTTTTCGGATATCTCCCGTTATCAAGCCAGTTTAGATATGCTGGTCCAGCCTTGTCAAAATTCCCTAAAAATTCTTTCAATAGCCTTGGTAGTTTATCCGAATGTAGTCCATCCCCAGTATTCAAGAAGTGGTTCGCCCAATAGCCCACCGAGTAACCAAGAAGGGCGCTTTTTCTGAACCCATAATATCCACTTTCCTCCTCTTCGTCTTCTCCTTCATCTTCCCACTCATCCCCACTTCCTCCCTCTTCTCCTTCGTCATCGTCCTCCTCCTCTTCGCCGTCGTCGTCGTCGTCGCCCTCCTCCTCTCCTCCCTCTCCTTCGTCATCATAATCTCCTCCTTCATAATCTTCTCCTTCTTCCGAGTCTTCATCCTCAAAATCCAACCAATTCTTCCTCTTGTTCAGTATATAAATGCAAACCTCTGTTGCCATCGTGTTCGTTGCGATAGCGCTACAGTGACGTTTCTCAAGGTACTCCTGAACCGACAAATGAACAAACCGCATAACTAACAATTGATGATCCAACACCACAAGATTATGGCAAAGTTTGAGAATAGTTTCCAGGTCTACGTCCTCTGCTTCTGAGGAGCCTGTATCAAGTTGTAATGCGGTAACAGCGCCTGAAATAAGTTGATTCGGCGAAAGTGGCTCGGCCGAGCACATTATCCACATCATAGCCTTATTTGCAAGTAGGGGGCCGTTTCCTTTTTCAGCACTGATTTTCACTTCGAAAATCTCTTCGTATGTCTTTTCTAGAGTGTCGGGCAGCTTCCCTAACCTAGTTCAACGTTAGCTTCAAATCTCATAGACGGAGAGGTTAATCAGACCGACCTCTCCCGAACATCAGAAGTCATGCTCAAATCGCAGAGATTCTTAATCTGAAGATCTACCCACAGAAACCTAGTTTACAAGATGATCAGTGTTTTGTATTGAAAGTTGTAGAGGGCTGGGATACCTACATCCCATTTGCATCTTTGCTTAAAGTCGTGCAGATAGTATTCTTCAACTCCGGACTAACCTTGCCGTTCAGCAATTTCTTCTTTTTTATACAGTCGCTAACCTTGGTCTCCACAAAACGATCGATATCTTCAGCATTATCACTAGCTTCGATATAAAGGTTAGGTAAACCTGCATAGCGGCGAGTAATATCAGCATCGTCCCTACTCGATACGAAAATCTTGACCAAATTCGGCGCCATTGTTAGTATTCTTTCAAGTGCCTCAAAAAGGTCCTCCCGTAAGCTCTGATCACATTCGTCTAGTGCATCAATGACGATCGTGGTCTTGGGATAGATACCAAGGAGTTGGAGGATTAAGTCCGTGCTATCCCGAATCCCCAACTCTCCTGATGAAAACCCCTCGGATTTCGTGCCATTGTAGTAATCAACGATCGGTGAATGCAATACACCTGATTTTAGGTATGATAACTGTTTGAGAATGGCTCGAAAAATAGTATCTGGGTCCTGTCGCTCTGTTTCGTTTCGATTGCAGTAGAAATAGGCAAATCCTTCGTCATTATCAGCCTCGAACTGCTCGAGCAGGTGATCCACCACCAACGAACTATAACTGTTTAGCTTCACCCCTCAATTTCAAGAAGTAGCCATCGAGATCAGACACTCACGTCAATTTCGTCTTCCCCGCCCCAGCTAATAGGTTGCGTTAACAGCACTCCACGTGGTCATCGTTTTAAAATCCATTAACTACTTACGAATCCCATGTAACCAGAGAATATTAGATATGCTCGAAGCCTGCCATTCACTGAACTCTCTTTTCTGAAGAAACCATTCGCCGGTGTTGCGAAGCCGACCTTCCTTTGCTCGCTCGTGATGCTTTCGATACGGAATCCGGGAAAGCCAGAGAAGGATCTCTGTTCTTTCCGAATCTAGTAGGATCGAGGATTAGTTTGTGACATTCAACTAACTCTAATCTTCGGAGGATGAGTGGCAGACTTTGTAGACCGTCGAGTATAGCGCCGACCTTTGAATCGATCCTCATGATAGGCTTTTCCAAGTCGCTCAGGGCGTTCCTGAGTTTCTCCATTTCATCTACCAAAACGCATTAGCTGCAAAGAAGCGATTCGCTCGCCAGCTGATGAGGGACATGGGAAGGGAAAGTCTCTTGGTATGGCAAACCTCCGGTCTCTGTGTGAGCAGTTCTCTGATCTAGAAATCGAAACATATCAGTTAGTGGTTATGTGTATATCCCGATCTTGAATCACGTACACTCCGCTTCAACTACACTAGCTGCTTTAAAAACGGCGTCGTCCTGGGTTTGTATTTTCCCGAGAAGTGGCTCGAACATTCGATTATCGAAAATACCTAGTACAATACGAACTACAATAGTACGCGCCAATGTTAGCCAATCTACCTTACACAACAAGAAAAAAGATGGGCTTAATGTGGTACCTGTGGTATTCTTCTCATAGAACTGCTTCGTCCTTGACAGGTACGTCAAGATAGCAGAATACAGCAACGTTAAGTCCTTCTCCAGATTCTTCGCCGAGTCAAAACCAGTCCCCAGGTACAGTTTCTCATAAATAGTACACCGATCAATCAACACTGCAATTTTCTCCAACCCCACCAGGATCGCGCCCATATTCTGACTATCATCAACCGCAAGCTACAGCCCGTCAGCCCAAGCCCCAAACCGCCCCACGAGCAAGGAGCACCAACCTGCAAAAGAAACCGAAATCCAGCCCAAGGTAGTGCTGCATGGACCGGATCATACTGCACAATTATATCGCCTATCGACTTGAACTTCTCAACCCACGCCAGCAGCTTATCAGCCACATCGCGCAGAATGATGGTCTTCCCATTATACGTAAACTTCCACTGTTTCTCAATACACAGATCCCGTTTCAGCGCCACTGCCTCTATCACACTGTTAATAATATCAAGTTTATCGCCCGAGGTCATGAAATTCAAAGCTCCCCGGTCCACTTCCGACAACTCTTGCAGTGCCTTCGTCCATACTGATTCAGAGTAGCTTGGTTCGGGAGTAGGTAGGGTTAATGTAGGAACAGGCTGCGATGGAGGGTTAATCAATGTAATAGACGAAGTAGCTGAATAACTCGTAGACGTTTTGCGGCCACTCTCAACAGGCTCTGACTGTAACAAATGTGGCTTTGAGACTGCAGAAGTAGATGCCACTGTTAGAGAGCTACCGCTAGCTGACGGAGGTCTTGCTGGATTAGTTGGGGAACGTTCGCGACTCAAAGATCGTCTGAAGAACTTCTTCAGTCGCCCGAACCCACGAATTTCATCCTCGGCGGTAGGTGGCTTGAGGCTAGATTCTGTAGCATTGGAATTCTCTACTAGTTAGTTCAACGCTAACGGGAGTACCTAATGAATAAACAACAACAACAATCAACGCTAACGGGGAAGGAAAAAGGTTGGGGGGCGAGCAAACCAGAGGAATTGCGGGAATGTGCTTTATGAAGCTTTGTAGTTCTCATGTTGTGTAATGCTTATGACACGTCAACTATTAAGTAATGTCCCTAAATTCTCGGCGAGCGACAGCTTTCTACTCAGTGGTCTGACGCCGGGAGTAGCAGTGGTGTTATGTAGTGAGGGCCAAGAGAAATTGCCAACCTTGTCAATCAGAGCATGAGGGTTTTTAAGGTCGCTCGCATGGCGAATTAGAACGTGACGGCAACTGTCTCAGTAATTATGATTGGGTTGTCCAGCCCCAGCACAAGGCTAGGGAAGCACGACTTATTTTATCTCTTGACCAGAGCTCGATCGATGCTGCAAACTATTAGCTAAATAAAGTTAGCAACTGAGGTAGGCTTGGGGAAAGGTTCAACGCTTTAGCCACCCACGGAACTTATGAGGCATAACCAATTTCAGGATGTGGATTTACGTGAAGTAGAACATCCAATCAACTATGAAATCGCAGCAGCAGTGAAGTATCACAGTGTCGCGGATTAGCGGCGATTGCTGCCAAATCTTACCCCTCTCCAGTCTGCGTAGTCTTACCTGCACAAAATCGGGTCGCACATTATAACTGTCAACACACGATAGCAATATAGCGCGGTCATGTCTAATCCAGGCAAGGAGACAATCTTAGTAAGTAGCCTTGCGATTTAATTAGAGCAAGGCTACATGCTTGGTATTACGAGACAAGGTTTTCCATGGCAGAGAGAAAGCCAAGATATCAAAAGGAAAGAAGAGAAAAGCAAAGCCAGAAGCAAAAGCAGCCCAGTTCGCAAGAGCACGGGTCTTGGATGAGGATAGAAGCTTGGATCACTGACTGTTGCCTATCCAGTCCGCGGGGCACAGGCCACTTCCGCAGTCTTTTTAGAGAGCGGGGAAAGCTATATGACAAGATAGCTATATACTGACGATTTTATGTCTTTAGGGTGTACCTATTCGCCCACCATCTTCACCCCATGCAGTTAGCCTGTCTGTTATCTTCTTATCCTCGCGATTGGAATTGATTAGATTAGATATCTACTCATGGAACCTCACTCGACCTCTACCACCACACTCAGCCAATTACAACTAGCACCTATCGCCCCCCAAAAAAAACAGTGTGCAAAGCTCAAACGGAATTGCACTTATGAGACACCATCCCCACGAGGCAGTGCTCCCACAAAAATAAAGTACAGCCTCTGGTAGAATTATTGTAGAAAAACAAGGGTAAGCGAACGCCCAAGTAGCCAATACTACTGCCAAATCCTTTCCGATGAACCCTGGAAGACCAATAAAAGCTTTAGATCAGTTCTACAATAATTCTACTGGAGGCTGTACCGTAATAGCTCGGAAAATTGAGTAGCGCATTTTTACGAATCTAACTTAGATTGGTTTAGAGTATGGATAGCCTGAAATCGGCTCAGACACACCACTTGATTCTCCGAGAAATTCCTCTACGGGTTACATACATAGTGGCGGGTTTAATACCTCAGCAAACGCTACCCAATTTTTCGAGTTTTTACGGTGCTCAGGACAGACA
Organism: Gyromitra esculenta; assembly: GCA_038503075.1. Classification (NCBI taxonomy): domain Eukaryota; kingdom Fungi; phylum Ascomycota; class Pezizomycetes; order Pezizales; family Discinaceae; genus Gyromitra; species Gyromitra esculenta. The sequence goes on along the minus strand of JBCAML010000020.1, from coordinate 113,223 downwards.
TTTAGTACATACCTGATTGAGCCTGCCGACCACTGGAGGGGTAAGGTGAACTCCAGCTTTCTGGTTGGTTAGCTAGAGCCGAGTACCGAGATAGTCGACCTCAACAAGCAGAGTAGTAGAGCCAAACCCCACCAACAAAACCCTCTGAAACATTACATGGCCGCGGAACCAACCGCGACAACAAACCCAGCCGATTTCCGATACCCTTACCCCTACCTAGTACATGTTCGACTACGAATGCTTGTTCCCACCGCAGCCAATGATATTCGCTACCAGTCACACATGCAAGTAGCTACTCCTCAGTTATCGCGGTATGTTTCATGAGTGACTCAGATTTGGGCATAGAAGTCAATCGTACGATCAATGGGAGCAAACGAATTTTTTTCAAAAAAAAAAAAAATCTAGGAACCGTAGCTTTGGAGGGTTTGGGTTTGGGTTGGGTGATCGACACAAGGCATTCTAACTTCACTGTACCCCTTACCAAAATTACGTCTTACATCATTAGAATAGTAAACATTGCATCAAGCGGCTCGACAATATTTCCCACGTGGGTGGGAATATCACATCACATCACATGAAGCGAATCGAACCCCAAAAAACATCCCCCCGTTGTTCAAATCCCATGTCCTAAAAAATAAATAAAAAGAACAGAACGCGCGTTAACTTCTCATCATCATTACAACTCTCCATATACGTAACATCCGTTTAAAAAAAAAAAGCACCTAAAAAAAAACCAACCAACCACAATCATTCTTCCCGTTAATTCATTTAATGCTGATGATGATACCCCGGCATTTCCTGCGTATTAACCGGCGGTGGCGGGGGTGGCGGCGACGAGAAACCGCCTGTGCTTTGCGCTTGTGTGTACGGAGCTGGAGTCTGCGGTGGCGATACAGCCTGCTGCTGCTGATAATATTCCGGACCTGGCTGTTGTGGGTATTGCTGGAATTGCGGTTGCTGTGGCTGTTGATATTCCTGTTTTGGCTCTCCGCCGTATTCGCCTTGTGGGGCAGGAGCGGCTACAGGGTCCATGGTTTGGAGTTCGCCGTCTGGGGTCATGCCGGAGTTATGTTTGGCGCCGCGGAGGTCCTTGCGGTTTCTGTGGAGGATGATGGCGGAGAGAACGAGGGAGCCAATGAAGACGAGGCTAGGGGAAAATATTAGCTTCTTCTGTTTTGTAGGGGGAGGGATATGATAGCCAAACGGAGTAGCAATGACTTACAAAACAATAAACGAAAGACCGAAAATTGCCTTCGAAACGGAACACGGGATCCAAGTGCCATAGTAATACCCATCCCATATAACCTGGCAATTCGAAGTCAAGAACCAACTACCCCCAAAGCCAGCCATAGCGATGAGCCAGAACACGACCAGGACTGCATCGACAATCACGATTGCCAGTGGCAGCAATAGATTGGCGAACAACAAGAAGAAGTTTATCCCAACGTAAATAATCGTAAACAACGCAGAGACGAGCGCCATCGACGCAAACCTATGGGACGATTAGCATGAAAAGGTAGCAGGATAGTAGGGGGATAGGGTGAATTACCAATAGGCATATATGGAAACAACATAAGCTGAGCACCCGAGAATGATAATGGAGAAGAACAGCTCGACAGCGCGAAGAGCGACCAAGGGCCAGAAAGGCCAGCGACTATCTCTAACCATCTTGTTGCGTTTATCCTTCCTTCTTCCTGTAGCTGAGTAACGGAATCTCCGTGGAGCGGTGCTTTCGTGGGTAGTTTGTTGATTGCTGAAAATAGCATGCACGAGGGAAATCGCAAAGACAAAATCGATGGGCAGGCACACAGGTTTTTATACGCCCGATTAAATATAGGAAAGGTGGGCGACTTGGTGGGAAATGGCGTCTGGGGCTTTTAGGAACAGAAGCGAAGCGACCCCCCCTTGCGAGAATGAGGAGCCCGGATTCGTATCACCTAAGTGATAACTGACGCAGCTATAAAACCGAGCTCGCGAAGTGGGACAAACTAGTATGCTCAACCTGAATTCAAACACGCCAAGAGGCGCGGGGAGATGTGGTTGGGTTTCCTTGTTCTGGAATAGGCAGCGAGGGCTGAGCAGGCCATTCTGCAATACGGCCCACACACAGTAACACAGAGCACAAACCTCGTGTGCTTTTAGAAACACAGAGGGAGAGAGATCGGTCAAGGGTGTGCAGTCTGGTTGCGTTTGTGGAACAGTGTACCACCCACCCACCTCTTTGCATTGCGCTCCAGGAGAGAGGACTCCAGAATAGGTAGACATGCCTATTCGTACACGACCACATTATCACCAAAAGTAGGGTTTTATCCAGTTCAATTGACTCAGTTGAGTAGAGCACGTAACTATCTCATACCGGAATCGAACCGTCTACCTGCCCAACACGTATCAGCGAAACCGATCCACCAAGCGGGACGAAGATCACACTACGCTACCCGCCCTAAACGAGAGAACATAAGCATTCCCTGTCCAGAGCCGCGCCAGGGTGCCCTGCCACGCTAACATTGCAGAAAGCAACGCTCAACGTCTGACGACGAAGGCAGATTTGCCAACAATTGCGGCTCCTAAAATGGTGGCAGTGCATCGAGGCAGTAACGAAGCATCACTCTCAGAGGAAAGACCTTGCCGGCCCGTTCTATCGGGTTTACTTCCTTTGTCCACCCATCCATCCAATTTGGTGATTATTCCGGTGGGTTTGAGCGGATGGCTGCAGTGAGTTGTTTCCGCTATCTATCGCAAATCTGTGAGTATGATCAGAATGCATAGCTGCCTAGATACATGTACATGTAGTTAATTAATTTAAAGGCCCACCTCGACATGTCCAAAGCACTCACAATCACCATCACTGTTTGAACTGCGATGATTCTCTCTGTCGATGAAGGCAGATTACGACGCAGATTGAATATTCCCTTCAGCCAGTGTATAAAATACTAGATTCGAATTAGTAACTCGGCCCTAGAACCAATCTCATCGCCATCTCCACTTTTTATCCCACCATGTAGTAGGTAGAACCAGGCGATCTCAACAGCCCTCGATAACAACCGAGGTACCCACTCCACGTAGGGTATCTACTTTACAATACCTTGCAATCAGGACGTTTATGCCTCTTTGAGCACAACAACACCTGGCATTACCATCCTACACTTCGCACGCATCACACTTGCTCCTCCATCCTCCTCCATCCTCCTCCATCCTCCACATATTCACATCGCTACCCCAAGTCACCCCCTCGTATCCTCGTACCAGTAGCCAACACGTGATTAGGTAATGCATGTAAGAACTCTATTTCAGTCCAAACTCATCCAAGACAACCCTTGGACTAATGTGGGTGTGGCTGGATTCGACTCGTAATCCTTAGCACGTGAGACAACTGCAGTGGGTTTTCCCGTTGCAGCGTCACACGAAAGGTGGAGCAGCAAGTTTGCGCCAAGCCCCCTACCCCACCAGAGGACGGCAGTGTCGCAGGGTTATTACGGTTGGGCAGGATTGTATTGGGGGGGTGGAGTGTACTTATGTGATTGCGAGAGGAAGAGAGGTGCGAATTCACTGCAGAGCACTCGCTGTGAACTATTCATGGTGTAGAGTAAGAAAAGGGTCGTATTGCCAGAAGCTCGTGGTACGCAGAGCACTAGCTTGGGCTGGGTTGAGATTAGTCAACAGGCCTAGGTAATCTCGTATATGGGAAGTGCTGGATTTGTACAGCCGCGGTTTGGAAATTGCCTTTGACGCAGTGCCTGGTTTGTATGGAGGTTGAGATCGAACTGGTCTGAATGGTTGAATGGTTTTTTTTGGATAGGTGTAGGCGTGAAGCTGTTTATTGAGTTTCTCTAGGTCGAATATCTACGGTCACAGGGTAAATTCTGCGTCTGGAGTATCTAAAAAGTCGTGATAGAACAAAACCTTCACTGGATGCACACGGATCGCATGGAAATCGGTGGGCTCTGTCCACAAAACTGCAATTGCGACCGGCCTAGCGACTAATCCGGACGAAACGCCAATAGCCATGCCTGCCGCAAAATCACAGAAGATCACTCGAATCACTACGCTCCAGCAGTGTTAGAAATGGCTTCCTAATATGTATGGGCTCCGGTGCTCGGCCAGAGGCCTGTGGGAAGTCACGGAGGGAGTTCTCGGCGCTCTCGGCGGGTCTCGGCGGAAGGAAAAGAATGAAAGAAAGGAGTACCTTGGGGGTCCGAATACGTAATATATAGAGGGAGGCTCCACCTTCCTCCAGCGACCAAGCAAGCAATCGAGCCTTCTATTCCTACTTACATGCCCTAAGATTACAGCAGGCAGCTACCGAAGACTTCCCACTCCCCTCAAATCAGCTAGTTACACATAAGCAATCAAACCCATTGTCCTCCATACCTACGCCCACTCGAATAGGCACAACGGTACAGCACAGAAAATTTAGGCATAGCGGAGCTAACACCCTGCCAATCCACTCCGATATGCACATTAACATAAGCTCTATACCTAGCCTATATGCACGATATGCGTTTCCTGTATCTACACGAGCTGTTAAGCCTTACTGGGGTGCTCGATGTAGTAATATCCGAGATGTGGGTGTGGATTGTCGGGTGGATGCTCGTGTTTGCTCTAGCGTCATAGTGATAGATAGTGTGGGCAGTGTAGGTTAGTCGCTTCTGAGGTGGTGAGTTTTTTTGGGGGGCTTCTAATTTGAGGATGAGAGGTTGCTGGCGGCTCGCTGGGGTTTCTATTATGGATGTGCTCGGTTAGTTGGGCTGTAGCTAGGGACTTGGTATTAAGTTGGAAAGAGATCTAATACAATAAAGCTCTAGAATAGAGAATAGTAGCGCTCTCAAATTAAACCTGTAATCAAGACGCTCCCATGATATGGTAATCATCTGCGAGTGATAATCGATGATTTTGAAGGCCAGAAATCACCGTTACAGTATCTGTATATATGATACCCTAGACTGAATTTAAAACTTAGAACTACTAGATAGAAAGCGCTGGAAAATCTTGTCTTTTTCCCTCCCAGTGACAATTCATCACAATCGATAGTTAACACCTTCATGCACCCCTGGTTTAAATCATTTGAATAAATATTCCACTTATTTTTCAGTGTTCTTCTCCACCAAAGCTCTCTCTAATGGGCTCACAGTCAACAACGAAGAGTAGATCTACAGATATATCATTTGGCTGGCTTATGATAGAAGTAGTTTTCTTAGCTTACATCGGATTAAGTTTAAAGCAGCTTATTTCTATAATTCGCTCAGCAAAATATTACAGTATATCTGGGTATTGAAAGGAGAAAAGTTTCCAAACTTTGAGTATCTACAAACAAAACTTCTCGGGATATGCAGTTGAGGGGTATTGAAATAATAAAGGAGCTGGCCCACAAAATTGCTTAAATATGCTTCTCACACAAATTAAACCGCTATACTAATACCTGTTATGGCATTGTGCCGGTGGATGTTTTTCGGATAGTTTGAATGGTAATAGAAGTGTAGTAGCCAAGATCAATAGTTGTTAGGTTACTAGCTCTAACTCTCTAATCTACTCGATGGGCGAAGCGGCTCTCAGGGTTTAGTTCTAGAATATGCAGTTCTGGCGTATGGCTGTATGTATTGTAAATGAACCCGATGCGATGCATTTATAGTGATGGATTTGAGCCACATGCAATTATAGTGGTGGATTTTACTATCTTCAAGCTTACTTTCGACTGGGTCTAAATTTTGCTCCCAATTAATGGACTATGTGCCCTTGGAGACACAATTCATCTCCTTCCACATCTTGCGATCATAGAATCGCACTCTTAGGCTTTGTCTAGACTAGAGTTCGTCCAGAGAAGTATTTAATTACCGTCACTCACTTCGTTCTAGCATCATAGAAATCAGGCGAAGATCTTGATCTGCCCTACTTGATTTCGCCCGAGCAGCACTAGCTAACTCAAACAACTGAGACTAACCTGGCCCTCATAAACTGTCTCGGGTCAGGCCGCACTCAATAGATTGGCCTTCTGACCACAAGGAAGAAGCTGCTTTCGTATCTTGCGGTCCGGTATTTTCTTGGGTTCCTTCAGATAATCGTGTGAATTTTGGCAGGCCCGGGTCATTCATGGCAGCTCCTGTTGATTCACGAACTCGCAGGGCACTTGAATAAACCAAGACACAATTGCCTCAAAATAGTGTCGACTGAGGTTAAATCGAGACTCAAATTCAGTCGAGTACATTGCAAATGAGAAAAGAAGTGGTTGTTGGTTGTGAGCACCCGAAATCCCAAAGCACGGAAGGTACCGGTTTCCTCCATTTATACCAAGGAGATAATGACAGCTAAAAGGAACATACCCACGAGAAAAGGACTCTGCACAAGGAATTAACACGAAAAATTCACAACCATCTGGGAACTTTTGGGAGTCGAAGATGCCTCTCATGGTGTAAAGTATTGGATGCCTATTGCAAAAAGTAACGTGCAGCACCTCAAGATCTGACTTTGGGCCGCCAGATCGTGCAACATTAGCCCACCCTCGAAAACCGTCCAGGGCCTGGTTGCATTATAGGTCTCATATATCCCACACCGAATGTTAATGCCCTTATATAGGAACAGCGAATGGATGTCCTCACCATGATTTACCCCTGTCAAACCTCAGATTCCCTCGACGCAAGCCTGTACGCCATCCACCAAGGAGGTTTGGGGATCTTCGATAAGCGAGCTACGCCACAGATCTGACTAGCCTATATCAGGTTAGTTTATTCAGATGTCGTATGTATCTACCGCATTGGCTGGAAATATACAACCACGCGCCAAGATGTTAAAATAAGATGCGGCGGGTCTCAAAACTCGAGTTTTTGCCAGCTGCTGCTGCCTCTGGTGTCAATTAACCAATTCGAGTAAATGAGTCCGCCGAGAAACAAAAAAAATATTACCAAGTTCACTGTCTTACCCAACCTCAAGCTTAATCTAGCGTACTAACGTGTGGTTGTGTATTTCCAGTTAATGCGGTACTTTATCTCCTTAGTCAATTGCAATTCTGCTTTCCACACGATTTTAGCACGGCTATCAGCGGCAGGAACTAGCCAGAGGGGATGTCGTAGCAGTCTTTTCGCTGACGGTTCCACTGGTAGAATTATGAGCGCGGCCCAAGACGTTTCGAGACTCCATGACCAAGCCTGCATGAAAGTATCTCCTCAATGGTGAATTGAGTGTCGACGATTCAGCCAAATGATATTTCGGGAAATCATTCGGGAAAATCATTTCGATATGGGATTCTATGTGCGAAAAGCTCTGAAGATCTAGCGTTTAGAGCTGCCGCTTTTCTTCAACCAATTCAAGTTGCTATTCTTAAATCGGCACTATGTCGAGAACTGGAGGTAGACCAGCGAAGGGGTCGATAGAAAGGGAAATCGCGAAGTCAAGACAATCGTATATGGAGAAAACTATGCTCATAGCGCATAAAATAGGCTGTATTGTCGAGGGGTATTGATTCTTTCGAGAGTATGTGAATAGTACACCTAGTGATCTAATGTGATGATGGCGATGTCAAAAAATATCTGCGAGGGAGGTCGTTTTAAATGGGAGCGTCCCGAACAAGAAAATACGACGTGTCAAATATTAGGAACATTCGGATAGTCTATGACACTCGGTGGGCTGTGCTGGATATCCATATTCGTAGTATGTTCGCTTTCATCTAATTCACGATTAATCATCTCCGGGTTGTCACTAGGCTTAGGGTGGTTTGGATTACTAGCACTGACAGCTGAGACCTCAGACCGTAGAAAACTATTTGATCGATATCAATGAGGGGCTTTCTGGCGCAACTTTCTCCAGATATCTTTATCTGGTGGCGACCATTGCCGGCTGTTGATGTCTCATTCCACCAGAGTTAGGTGTTCGATGTTGATTCTCATCGCTATAATTGTTCTAAATTTCACTCTTATTGGCAGAGTTCTAGGTCTAATGTTCGCTAATGTTGTTGTCCCTTGACGTCATTCCTATAGACCTCAGTATGGCCCTTCGAGACGAGATTCTTAGGATGGTTTAGTTACGGTTCTACGTATCCACTAGATTTCGAACTCAGGGGATTACCCAATATAGTAATGTTCTAGAATTCTGGAGCCTTGATGTTTCATGACCCTGCGTTCTTCGCGCAAGACACGTAGTAGAATGCCATCGAGGATAATAGTGATATTTCTCGTGACTGAAGGGTAATTTGAATTGGGCTGACAATTGATTGGTCGAAAAAATCTCCTTAGATCTCATCTGCCGTGTTTCAACGTTAAGTCGACTTTGAACGTTTTAAAAACCCCGGCGCTGCCTCAGTGTCGTTCCCCTGAAGAGATATACGTGGCTAGTGACGCTGAATTCAAGGGGTATGAATATCGAAACAAAAAGTAAATTAAATTATAGTGGACAACAAAGACCGAAAAACGTGAAGGGTGGGCTGGCAAATGGAACGTATCGGATTGGTGACCCAAATGCTGTCCAATCGGAGCCCTCAATTGCAGAGATTTCCACCCACAGGAACTGGCTACCGATAAGCAGGTCAGACTTCGGTCTAGAGTAGTGGGTTTCCCAATGTATGTTACCGATCATCCCGCGCCAGATTTACGTTTGTATGAGCCAAGATCTAAATCTTGCAAGGTGTGGGGTTGTGCTGCATTGAGCGGGCTGCAGATAAATATGTTTGGATCCGGATGGATGCTTCTCACTATCTGCAGGAGAAAGAAAATACTCTTGAAGCCATGCAAGTGAGACCGGCAATGAAAATTTTGCTTTTACCCCCCTCACGCTCTCCCATCGCGCCGCTCCAGATATCTCGGTGCTGTACTGCGCTTGAACCGATCGGGCCTTCCTGGGAAGAAACGGAATTACGGCAGGGCCAATTCATACGTTTGATGGCCCTGAATCATGAGCTGCAGTCTGCGTGCGACCAAATTCGAGTATTTGTGCTGTGACCCCACAGTGCAAGAATCTATTTCCTCAACTCGCGCTCAGTATTTCATGCAAGGTGAGTAATTTGTACCCGCCATAGTCACCCATATACTGCGCATACTTACACATGCAGGCGTCCAGCACGAGGCTGGACATGTACACGTACTTAACGGCCCATCCTTCAGTACAAGAAACGTGTGGGCCTGCAGGCACGAGCAACATACGTATCTCCTTTTCCATCTTACCCCACATACCCACCCCTCTTCTGCAAAAAACAAAACTAAAAAGCTTTCAAACTTGCAGAAAACCATTATTGCTGGGAATGCGCAGCCCAGCTGTTAGCGCAGCAACATGTATGCATGTATACATACATGTACATATCCCATCAGGCACAGCCCATACATCTCTCTGCTCATAGGATTTTCACCAAATTACTCTCTGACTCCCGATGGCCAGTAACAACGGTTAAGCTCTTCGAACTCAGTACTACGAGTCCAATTCGGTATGTCCAAGGTGTTACTTTTTCTCGTTCGCCTTACTTTAATACGCATACACGAGCTATTTTTGACAGGTGCCGTACATACGTCGCTTGCTGTTTATATGAATCCGTGGACCACTTCATGACCACTTCCAGTACAATCTCTTTTTTCTGCTTTTTTTTTTTACAAATGTGCAGTTTAACGTCCGATTACTATAATCAGGGCGCGAAGCAAGATAGATGATGTCTGCTTTACGTCCAGCGCTGCGCTATCCCCCTACCACGGTGTGTGTCATCTTCAATGTCGTCAGCCTGCCATATTTTAAATGTTGGCGTGTGATGCCACAAAGAGATATGCAGTGCGCATTTTGCGCACGGGCGAAACAACGCCTGGCTGATGCCTACTCAGACGCGGTGCGCCCGCGAGCCAGCGACAAGAAAGGAAATAAAAAATAAAAGCGAACAAAGCGGTATCTCGGAGCGGGAGTGGCTGTTATCGACGCTGTAAAAACCTCCCATCTCCCCTTCCGGGGCATTATCGTGCCGTATATCACGCGCTTCTGTAAAAATCTAAATGCAAAAATAGTGTATATACCTGTAATTCTTTTTTTTTCTTACTGCAACTCAACGTTGAGCAACTTCTGTGGTGTAAGTATCCCTCACACCCCACCAACCGCCATCTCCCCCCCCCAAGGTCCCTTCAGCCCTACGGATACCAAACAACAACCAAGTAGTGGCAAGCAACGTGGAGCCAGCCGTACGTTTCAGCATCCACCGACGCCTACGTGTAACCCTCCTTTCTCCTGCTTTCTCCTTCTCCCATGCAGGTATTAGGTGCGCAGAGAATATTCATAGCACATCACTCGATGTCAGCTGGTCGATCTGGAACGTTGCAGTACCTAAGAATATCATCCACGTCCTCTCTCGGTCCCATCCCATTAGATGCTAAAACGTTGGGACGAGCTCAACCACTGGTGTGGAATGGACTAGCCCAGGACAAAATACCGTGGGACCGTTGTTTGTCCACGTGGAAGGTGCCTGAACGTGTATATTTCTCTTCTCGCCCCTTGCTTCCTCTGTATATGGCTAAAGATATATGTATTAGCTTGCATGCCCTCAGACAACATAATGGCAGTAAACCAGACGATCTAAGTGTGTTCGATTGTGATTTTGGGTGTTTGTCGTCTACGTGGAGTGCTTGAAGACTTGAACGCACGTATCGGTTTTCTCTTTTCTCTTTTCCTTGGCTTTTTAAAAAGCTAAACATAGACGTACCTGTAGAATGTACCCCGGATAGAAAGAAAGAAATCCCGGGAAAATGTGGTTTCTGCTGGTTGCTTCTGGAATATTTATCCGATTTCGGCGATTCCCCTGGCGCATATGTTTCTACCTTACTCCCACGTGGATGGATGCGAGAAGCTCTTCGCTGCTCAACTGCAAGGGGTCTCGCCCTATTAAATCCCAAAGACACAATAAACTGAACGCAATTTTTTTATTTTTCTTTCCCCTCTCCCCCCCGAAAGCCTTGCTTCGAAACCCTCCGAGAAAAGAAACCACCGCTCCACAAAACAACTGCGATGTTTGCACGATACCCTACAGCACGACGATCGAAGAAAATGTCAAAAGAACACACGACAAGGCCAGGGGTAGATATTTATTTCTCTTATCTTTTTCTTGACCCAGAGAAGCTGGCTGCAACACGTATCTGTTTTATGTTTTATTTTGCCAACGCTTGTCTGTCCTCTGATTCCCTAGGCCTCTCTCTTTCTTCAAGGGTATACAAAGGTGTAATTCGCATCAAAATATGGTGCCTAACAATTTTTTTCTCAAGGCGAGGGGAGATGTCACCCAATGGGCCCAGTTTTGAACATAACTTTGCTTGGGCGGGCGAACACAACTCGCACGCCGAAACCGGGATTAACGAGTTGTTCTTTAATTATCAATCTTTTCTTGCCCGGAATTTCAGAGAAGCTGGGTTGCCGAAAGCTGGAAAACAATTTCCTAGGTCAGTTCTCCCCATTTGATTGACATATATGTCCCGCAGCGCAACACCTGTAAAGCAATAGTTCAAACAATCCGGTCGCGACGGTCGAGGCACACAACCTCCCCTCCGATCCCCACAATTTCCCTTTAGCCGGCCTGGGGTTTTCTTATGAGGGGGTTGCATCCCAGCAAGTTTGACTATTTGGTAGTTTTTTTTCTTCTTCTTTGCTTGCTAGTACGGTACACCAATATAAACACGAATTACATGCGCATGTGATGGATTGGCCGATTCAAGGCACCAGGAGGGACTACGGGAGAGGGGCATGCATCTACATCCAACTATCTTATTTTACCGAGATCATATCGAACCCGGCTATCTCCTGCTCATTACTTTTGCGATGTGCTTCGTATTGGACCATAACCTAATAACAAATAAAACCTACACTCCGTGCATATTAATCATCATCTTCGATAACGCATGCATCTGTGCACCAAATCATTGGCTTCATATCCAAGCCGATCGCGAATGACCTCCCCCTGTATGCGTTGGGAAACCAGACGAACGCTTGGCCCGAGAGACACGTTACGGCTCGAGCGTTGATGAGCATAACCTACCCACACGCATATCGTGCTGCCGCTCGCTGGGACAGCAGCTGATGATATCGCTTCAAATCCTGGTTTACGCGAGGACCCACTCGAGAGCTGGCTGTCCTTTGGTATCAATTGTCTTTCCCTGTCGGTGACAGTGATCTACCCGCCAAGGGGATTGCTAGTCGGATCCGCGTCAGACCCCCAAAATAGGACAGTTATTTTTTTTAAAAAATAATTATATATATACATATACAGTTACACCTCGTTATAAGGGACGTGCATAATTCATTCGTTATGGTTTTTTTTTTCTTTCCCTTACAGCAAAAATTTTAAGGTAGTGCCGGGAAACTCAAAGTTGCAACCCCCAGCTTCCGTCCATCCGTTACTACAAATTTCTATTATATCGACGTTTCCTTATATCCAAGTCCAATTGGTACACTATTGTCGGGAGCCTGGCCAGCCAATTGTCAAATAATAGTTTTTTTTTCTCTCTCTGGAGATGATAGGATTGCTATTTGAGAAGTGGGATTGTTGACGGCTGGTCAGGTGAGCAATACCCCTATCACGTGACTGCATCTCGTAGTGTTGCATCGATGCTTAGGAATCGGGTATCAGGTCTTCGATTCCCCGACCCTTGGGAAGAAGTCATTGACAGATACAGAGCGAGCGTGGAGTATTAGAGACTTTGCGCTTCTAAGCCAGCCCTAATTTTTGACCAACCAGGTGCTAGAAATCGGAGTTGGATCCATTCGCGCAAAGTCTCTATTATCCAAGGATCCCACGGCGAAAGCCCCATCTGAATCGCTATAGGAGCGAAAAGGATTAATCCAGTCACCTCATGCAATGTCTATGCATACCTATTCTTCCCTCCCATGATGTGGGGGGGATATTCAGTCTCATGATCAGTCAGGCACATTTTATCGGGCGAATATGGGTTCGAAGATTAAGAACTCTGGCCTTTTCTAGGCGTTTCATTGGGCGGAACATCCTTCGATTTCACGTAAATACACGTTGTGTGCCACCTTTATCTGTCCAAGCATACATCTATATACATAGACACCATCGCGCTAAACTCATCGTTGTTCGCACAAGTTCGCACTGAATTGGCTACGTATGAGTCATTTCACTACCACAATCGTCATACAAACAGAGTACAGAAAAGTGGCTGGGGCCGTTTCCTTCTAAGATGCGGATTTATTGGTGTTTCTATGTAGGTCTAGAAGTATATCGCAGATGGATATTCACTTTTCTAAGTTTAAAGCACCTAATATATATTTTCCAGCCAAACTTTGGGTATCTTTTAAGAAATTAGAAGAAAAAAACCAGAGAAACCCCTATCTAAGCTACGTAGCTGAGGGAGTTGGGGATGGAGGCAAGCCTGATATACTAGAACCGCCGATATGTTTTATAGTAGACAATAGGAAACGTTTGATATAACGCTAGCGGCGATTTCCAAACTGACAAAAGAGATTCTCTTCAAGTGAGATCGCCTTGGAAGAGAAAAGAGTGTGATATCGGCTTCACCCAAGAGGTCGTCCTTAGAAACGAATTTGTTAAGGAAATACTGATGTGGAATCCTCTTCGCCCAAGCCGACAAGAAAAACCCCACTTGTAATGAACGTCCCTTAGAAACGACTGTAATGATTCCGGCCCTACGAAAGTAAACAAAAGAGATACTCTGACAAAGGAGTGTACCTTCAAGACTATCCTCCATAAACATCAGTTCAGCGTGCCCATGAATTTCTTCCCCATAATGACTTGCTTCCTCAATCCGTCCAGCCTGAGAGTAAAAAACACTAATTCTCCGAGATCAAAAGTCGACGAGGTAAAGAAGCCGCGATGTTCATGCATAGTCACCCCGTCAGTCCGCTTCCTAGTGTCTATCGTATCTAGAAGAACTGGTGGATTCTCCAGTCCCAGCTTGAGGACTCAAGAACCAAGGGCCATCCTTAAGGGGCTCATCCCGGAACCGATCCATCTTCTGCTCCCGCTCGGTCAGTGTCGAGATGCTTTCCAAATCGGCCTTGTTGCCATCGATAATTAGCCATCCAGAATCTTCGGCTTCAATGTGAGACCCTGAGGGCACAGCGATGGAATCATGATCTTCCGCCATGTTGCTGCTGTTGTCGCCGAGGCCGAATAGATCGTCAATGTTCTTGAACTGATCGAAGTGACGGTTGTGAGCGTTGGTGCAAGTGCGGCACCCGGATATAGGTTGTTTATAAGACTGCTCCTGTTCACAACTGCACTTGATGAAGCTTTGCTGGCTCATGACTGGCGTTGTTGCAACTTTAGTAGGCTTCATAGCCGTTAGTCATTGCACAAGAAGCTTAGGGACGAGCCATAGAATTTACCTTGTCAATGGGACAAAATTTTGCGTCAGAACCGTGCTGGGCAGAGCCGTGATGGGCGGGTGAATTATCTGCAGAACTCATGGCGGATTGCAAACGCAAGGGACCGACCGACGATTGGGAGTCGAAAGAGGTGATGAGTGAGAGATGATTGATTTTGCGGTGATTACTATTGAGGATAGTGGTGGTGCAAATGGCAGGGTGATAACAAAAGATAGAGAGCCAGAATTGGTAGAAAGGAGGGGCAGAGTGAGTCTTTATATTTTGTTGTTGCTGTTCTCGGGGCGGATGCGCACACAGGTGATAGAGATCTACCCAGAACCGCCAGGAGCAGCGCCGAAGCAGGCAGATGTGCTGCTTCTGCTTTGGATGGTGACGACGACGAGGCCAACTTTGCAGGGGGGTTGCTGTAGTAGATGATGTGTGGTTTAGAAAGATATATGGTGGAATCTGGATGGTGAATTGCTCTGGATCTCAAGAGGGGGGGGGGGGATTAAATAGGATGGAGGCTGCTGCTGCTGCTGCCTCAGCCACGGACAAAATCCTCTTTTTTCTTTTCAAACGATCAAGAAAATTTTCCGGGAATAAAAACGATTCGCAGTAATAAAGCAGCAGCAGTAAGAAGAGAGAAGGAGAAAGGGTCGAGAGAGATTTTTGGGAGGAGATTTGCTCTTTATCCAGATCACGAGGATAAGGATTTGGCAGATGCGTCCGCCCTGCTAGTGATCCGTAATAGCAAGCGGGCTAAGCCCCCCCCAATTGGCATGATTATTCAAATAGACCAACATATCAGTCCGCCCTGCCGATGATAGTCCTCGAGGGCGACGTGCATGAGAGAGCTCGAGCAGATGGCGACGTGGGGGATAAGGTAGAGTTCAGGCGATTACAGTCCATATGAGATTATCGCATTCTGCTTCAATAGGTAAACAATAGTGTTGCTTTTCTCAATGAACGTGTGGTGGTGGCCCAGAATGTTAACTAATTGGATCGGAGAAAGCAGGAGAGTGAGCAGGGGTCGAGGCTAGAGAGAGGAAGATGGATAGATGGACAAGGAGCCTACGCAACAAGTGAGAGCCAGCGAGCGAGAGGAGGGGTGGGGTGAAGTGGGGAGTGGGGAGTGGGGAGCGAGGGAGTGAGGGAAGCTAACGGACCGCGTAAGGGCATAGCTTCCCATTCCCGGCCATGGGTCTCAATTTCCCAGAGGAAGAATCAGTTCGCACCGAGTCCAGCCCGTTGATCGTCGATTAACGTTGACTTGCCCTGCTGTGGTGGTTCGGGCGGCGAGGCAGAGAGGGGGGGGTGCGCCATGGCAGTTCGGAGAATTTTCTTTTCCAAAGGCTGCATCGCCAGGACCCAAACAGCAGCACGCCCTTCTCGAGAAGGCAGACGAGTGAATGAATGCAGGCCGTAAACGGGAAAAGGTTGCTGGGGGCTTGGCAGTTGAATACTTCCAGGAGAGCAGGCGCAGAGTAGGCAGAAAACCCGCTCGACTTATAGAACACCAAAAAAAAGCGGGGTAAACTCGACTGGTAAGCAGTTGGAAATACGTCGTCGCACAAAAGCAAAACAGCTATCAACGCGCCAAAAAAAACCTCCGAAATCCGAGGACTGCTGTCACCCGCGTACGTAAGACGATGCACAGCTGGCTTCCGTCCCCGCGTGGAAAATATCAAGTTCGAGTTCACGTCTGATGGATGAGTGCTTCGCACCAACTGCATCTGAATGCCGCTAGCTTAGACGAAAGCTTAGCGTTGGGCACAAACGTGGAGATCTGTTACACGTAGCGGGCAACACTCTGCTCTATTCTGTTCTCGTGATAGCTGCCGCGTAGATCGTTCAATCTCTCGAGATGTGGTGGCTCCCAGCAATGTTCACTGCTCACCGGGTGTTTAACGCCCAGTGCGAAGGTGTGTGTCCTATTTATCCAGAGATCTAAAAGTGCGTACCTTTATCGTCATATCGCGTAAATCTTTCTACGCTAGCCCGTAAGACCAGTTCCAAGTTCATATCGCTTACGAAATCCATTTGGTGCTAGTAACTGAGACGTGCATTAATACTCCATGTACTCTGCGTTTGCTGTGTGGTTTGGAGGCAAACCATGGGGAGAAACGTGCCTTGAGCTTGTCCAATTTTTATCTTCTCGGTTTTGCCAAACCAGTGTTACTATACAGTTGGAATCTAGGTGCCGTGCAGGTTGGTGGTTGCCGGCGCGTGGTGGTATGACGCTAGGTCTAGGCACATTACGTACTGTGCTTGTACTTGTACTCTGCAGTAAGTACCTGAAAACAAGGGCATGGCTTGGGCCGACCAAATTGCGGAGCACTGTCGCAGGACGAGGACTTAAAAGACGTTGCCACCAAAAAACCGAGGTTTTCACATAGGGTACAGTAGTAGCGCGTCACAGATTGGGTCGCCAGAATGGTCCGCCTCAGCCACTCGGATCACGAGCCAAGCTCAAGCGATGGAGTTACCTCGAATTGAGACTTCCCTCACGTCAAGATGCATGCTGGCGCGCGTTGATGCAGGCCAGCTGCTGTAGGCGATGAGAAGGCCACAGTCCCCCCGTCTATATACATGTGCCTGTCCATCCATCCATCCATCCATCCATCCCATCTTCTGCACGTGGCCGATTGGCTGCATTGAAGCCGCCTAGCAGAAGCGTCCTCGTAGCCGAAAAAAACACTCACTTCAGTTCCGGAACCGGGGATCCCACCATGGTACATACATAACGTACCAAGGGTGCGAGAAAGTACAATGAGCGATCGTTTTCGCACAGAAGCAATGCCCTCTGCAGCCACCCAAAGCGCAAACCGTTGCCTGGTCAATTGATTAGAACCGCCTGCGTGATGATTGACCACCCATCAAACCACATGCTAAACTAGACACAGAAGAAAAAAAGAAAGAAAAAAAGAAAGTCGGAGCAAAATCGTATACCAATCACTCTGCACATATTTCCAATCCTCTAAATAGGGTCTGGACTTGGTTAAAAGGTTCTTTTTTCGCGTTCGCTTCCTCGCTAGGTTCTGCTCACGCGATGTTTCACATCTATGGGCGCCACCGCAGCGTCCTCACCGATCGCCTAGTGGTCCAGCAATCCCGCCATATCAAACTGAAATTTGTCGTGACGTTAGAATGGGATGATGTGATTAACTATAAAGGAGAGGGCTCCTGCTCGAAGTGGGTGATCGGTCGCTCTAAGCGTATGATAGGTTGGAAACCTAGATTTGGCATGCTGGTGCAGGCAGCCGGGGACGCCGAGGGCGCCGAGCACGCCGAGCACGGGTAGGAGACAGGCTGGGGGACTTCGCTATCCCAGAGAGATGAACTTCTATGCCAAGACTTCTACCCCAAGAGGAAAGCTGAGAACCACATTACATGTATTTAAGAGAGACAAGCTCCTACATCAGAAGGATACTGGGTACCGGTTCTAAGGCGTAGGCTCATCCCGCTTCGCTCACCAATCCATACGCGTCACACAGATGGCTGATGGAAATACCCTCTCAATTTACCCAGCCTTATCACCTACAAGCGGCATGATACGGATAACTGCTCCTTAATCCGTATATTTCGTGGGCGTAGGTGCTGGTTAGTAATACACTCCAGATATGCTCAAGACTGATGGGCGGTACGGAGATTCCTACGCCTCAGCGCCGATATTCCAACAGGCGCAGGAGTTGATCTTCCCAGTGCTCTGACTCAGAGGCCTCTAAATTCCTGCGCTCAATCCCTGGCACGGCCTTCACGCCTAAATGCCTGAAGGAGTTGTCGGGGCTTTGTTAGCGGATGGTAGCATCAGACGAGTAGAAGATACCACGCCTTAGGCCAGTTTTCCTCTAAGCATGGGAATCTGTCTTTCTGGTACTCGCTCGTTGTGATCTGAAAACTAGTCGTATTCCATGTTTATTGCTAGCGTCGCTGTGATTACACTAGTTGTAAATACGCAGGTTCAAATCCCCCCTCGGCCAGCGTTGGGCGTGTGTATAGGAAATTGGGATAAATACACTTAAACCCTCAGTACTTGCTACACTTCCATTTTTCCAGAGTGTATCACTCGGTAATCTTGGGTGTATGGGGCTCTGTTGGCTGGGGCGCAGCCAGAAAGGCAGTGATCATGTCTCATCACTCGCTCTTAGATAGCTATCATGACGAAGGTCAGTTTATCTATTTTATTTAACTAATCATTATTTCACTAGGCACATACAATCAAAAGGCTATGGTGCTCTTAAATATAAAATCATAAACCATAATATATAAAAATGCACAATACACTACTCTTGACAAATACGTATTTCTACAATGCTGAAGCCCCATTTTCACTTCCCGACATGACAAACATTCACCGATCAAATGCACCCCACGAGGCGAGCATGCTCGAGCAGGGCGAGGTCATAGACTCCACAAGCAGGGCATGCTCAAGCATCACTAGATGCTTGACTCAAGGTTGCTCGAGCATACTATAACGACATGCCTACATAACTTCCCGAGCGGACAAGCCGGGATATAATTTACAGAGAAAGAAAAATATATTCCAAGTTTGTCACACCCTTTGGATGATATCATAATAGAAACGCTTCAAGTTGCTCTAGCTGTCTCGTGGACCAGACTACCCGGACATCTTCTCCCATCTATCGCTATCATCTCCGAGCTTAGCATATTCACTTTTACGACCAAAGCAAGGGTTTGCTAATAGTATAATATAGTAGTAATAATACCTCATACTTGCATACCTGCATAGAGTCAGAAGCTTGTAGTGACGAGGCGAGGCGATTTCGAATTTATACCTAAAGGGTGTACGTGTATCTGAACCACGCAGATATCCGCAGTAGCATTATCCGCAGTAGCATCTCCATGTGCACGAACGTCAAACGAGCCAATAGATAACATCAAACTGAAAATAAGCGAAAGCAAGGTATAATAATTCGCTTCACTCGGCCCACTAGTAGTAGGGGCGCAGCAGCGGAGTTTTCCACTCCATGGAGTTACTGCAGAAGCAACGCGAGACCAGCACCGTCTTCGTATCCCTACTGCTACTACTACTGCTGCTACTGCTACTGCTACTACTACTACTAGGATCACCCACACTCCGGAGGGTAAGGATCGGAATATTGACGATGGAAACCACCCAATGGACCACCATGCAAACCCTGATACGTTAAAAGTCACAGGAGAAGCATCCCCGAGAACGAAGAGGGGTGTACAGAGGCGGAGGATTCCGTGTTGTCAGGATCTTCGCAGCCCTGCATAGCGAGCAGACGTAACTAGTACATACCACATCCCAACCTCAGGCAGAATTAAAACTATCTTCTTGATCCTGGGCTCAGAGCATGATCTTGTGTAGCAATCTCTAGCTGTCGGACTGAGCGAGACCACAAGGCAGGCTTAGCTTACTCTACCTCCGCAGTGCCTATGTATCTGCTACCGAAGGGCGGACTAGACCGAACCAAACCGATCGATCACCTACACTTAAACCAGGAAAAGAAAAGAGGGGAGAGGGGTGGTGCGCGGATGGTCCTCGGAGCGGAGTCTAACGGCTCTTGCAGATCACTTTAGCATTCTATCGAGGAGCTAGCAGACTGTCTTAGGATGCGCGCTAACCAACACAGCGAGCGCCAGTTGTCTTGCGCCAAATGTAATTCGAGCTAGCGTAACGTTTATTTATTGCGCCCATTTCTCCGCTAGTTCCACCCTAACCCCTAGGCTGTTCCGCGGCGCACTATTTGTGATTGATGGTCGTGATTCTAGGGTGAAGACTAATTAGTCTTGTTTAGCAATAAAGCTTGTCCCCGTGTACGTGCAGTTGCGTCCAACAAGACCCTGCGGTTTTTGGGGTACCACAACGCTATGAAGCAACATGGAATTCAACTAAAAAACAAGCTATACAACCTCCTCTTATGCAGCAATAAAAACTCACTAGCATGATGAAGCTATCTTCTCAATTGTGTTTTTGGAGCAAGGATGTATTTTTTTTTTTTAGAGGGAGTGGCCTAACATCATTTGCTGTGTTGCGGCACCTCAGAAACCGCAGGGACTTGTTGGACGCAACTGTACAAAAAAAAAAAAAGCTAGAGAATTCCACAATTTGACAGTCGTAGATTCAAACAACGAGAATCTAAACAAGAGAATACCATTTGGAGATTTAAATTCGTTTCCTCGGAGCAGCTTGAATATAGAATTTTAATTATTTTTTTGTTTAACTCACTAATTGTAACTAGAACTCAAGCTACGACAATACGGCGGTTTTTTTCTCCGTCCCTCTCTTCTTCCATATCCCATCTTCTTGGCCACATATATAGTTCAAAGCCCATGCTTTCTCCCTTAGTTTTAAACCCCAGCAATGAGAATAAAATAACAATCAACAAATAATAAATAAGACATAAGACATAAGACATAACAACCGCTAAAAATAAATCCAGAAAAATAAAACCTTGAAAATGAAGGAAGAAAGGAAAGAAAAAAAGGAATTATGCAAGAAATATGTAAACCAGTAAGCCTTTACGCATGCGTAACTAGACCTTCAAAATCGTCCGCGCCGGTAGTATACATATAGTGATTATAATGTCGGTTGCCCCTAGCAGAACCAGTAGCCGTTTGAGCGTAGCTAGATACAACCTCAACTCATTTTTCTATTAGATCTTCACTGCTCGATCGCGAGGATTGAATACTGCTCGTCAGAATGATCAGCTAAAAATCTCCCCAACAGGGAGAGGTATTCATATTCTGGTCTTTCAAGATGAGATTTAGAGAAATGAGTTCGAGTGGCCATGGGGGCGACAGGAGCAGGAGCAAGAGGGTGGAGGAGCTCTTCGATAGCTTTTAAGATCGAGGGAAGTCTAGAGTGGCGATGAAGCACTCGAGTGCACGTGTAGCATTCGGAGATTAAAGGTTTTGGTCGAGTTTTTTCTTCACAGGAACAGCCGTAGGGTGCCGTTGAAAGATTGACCTTTTCTTTTGTACCTATGTTCGGTGTTGTACTGCTGCTGGCTTGCGAGTGAGTGGAGGTGATGGGCAAAAATGTGTTTTCAGCGAAGGCAATCTGTTATTGTAATCAGTGCCTTATATACTTTCAGGAAAGAGCTCTAGGACCTACTCTCCTAGTGAGTTTAGCAGTATTTTCAGGTCCCGGAGTCGGATTTTCAGCGTGGAGTACAACAGCGCCATACAGACATTGTAGACATCTAGCGCTAAAAGTTAGAAATTCTAGGAAACATTATAGGCAATATTTGAGGTTAAGGAGGATACTACCTCTTGCACTTAGTACACCCAAGTTGAGATGAAAAGTCGAGTTGAGCTGGGATCTGGATAACCTCGACGGCTTTAAAAGCCACGGCGGATGCGGCTTGTGTCATCGTGTGATTATGCGGCTACAGATAAAGTACCGAAGGTGGTCTTTTTGAGTTATTCAGGAGAAAGAAAATTATTATAATAGTAATTTCAGAGGTAGCTGATGTTATAGCTAAGGAAAGACAGAGGAAAGGCTACTGAGCGAGCACCACAGAAAGCGAGATATCCAGTATTATTTATGCTTCTGAGGCCAGCAGAATAGAGAACAAGGAGTACTGCATCCACGAGATTCGAACTATTCTCGTCGTGCTCCCGGCCAACCTGTCTACAGACCTAACAACGAATCATTCGACCATACCACACGGAGACTAGCAAGTTTTCGAAACCGTCGACCGGACCTACCTACCCTTGCATAGAATCTTCTCAGCCTCTCCAAGTTCGTGGCTTTTAATAGGGTTGCCCGTGTATCTGCTGCCACGCTGACCCTACGTCACCCTTCCCTTACCCAAAAAAAGATACTAAGCGATTTAAGAATTTACATAGAAGATAGGGATATGGGTAATGACGCGGTGTCAGAGCCTTTTCTTCACGGACATGATTGGAGGGGGGGCATGGATGCGGCTGCTTCAGCGGCATTCCGGATCCTACATCGATTATGGGCGGTCATAGGGTATGCCTGAGCTTTCAGCTCATCATTGCCAAGTAGTTTAAATGACCTGACACGGCAATTAAATAACCTGATAGCTATGCTTGATGCTCGCAAGGGTTTAGCTCCTCAATCCACCCTACCCCCGTATATATCCCATACTCACTCCAGTTTTACGCAGTACGCGGAGTCCAGACCTGGCCGGCATCGCGTATATCGGCGGGCTACAAGCACATATTGTCACTGAAAGCACAAGAGAAGAAAAGAGGATGTTTGCCAGAGCGAGTCATGTATGGATTACAGTGGTCACCGGCAGCCCGTTTAGAAACGCCAACTTCCTTTTGGGGAGGATGGGGTGAAGGATACGAGGAATGCGTGAATCGTGCGCTGCTACACACCCGAATTCGGGTTGACCTGCGTTAAGATGGCTTGTGAGTGATCGAGATTTCCCTCGAACTTTCCACCGGTCGCCCTGAAAGCTTATCTACTGTTTCTCCGGCCCTTTCCCGGTTGTCGGTTTTCAGCGGGATCAGGGATCGTATATGGAGTAACGATTAGTGGGAGAATATCGGAACCGAGTTGAGTACATACATTCATTTAACCAAGCGTCGAATTGCCTTGGGACGGCACTGATGGGATGCGAAAAACTGTGGAGAAACCTTTGAGGAACCTTGCAGGAGCATGCATACCAAACGCCCAGAGGTGTTATAGTGGGGTTTTGAACACTAATTTTTATCTACTTGCGGCAGGCACAGCGAAGCTTGACATTAGTATTCTGGACGAGATTCCCGACTGGCAAGATTATCCTCACACTTTGATACGCTCGCCCATACTTTAGTACGCAAAATTCATCCCTGGTTGGCCATGAGCCATGTCCTAGTTATATGCCTACCGCGAAAGGAGCGCTGGGCGCGTCAGTAGGTCTGTTTCGATTGCGGGGAGACGCTTGCAATTCCCCTCTCCTATAACTTTTCTTTTGTCGCGCATACAGCTAAGCCTGTGAAGAACATAATCATGTATAGAAAAAGATGATTAGACGTTGAATAGTGGTTTAAGAATAGGGACTAGCCATATGTACGTCGGATCACCACCTGCACCGGCCACGATAAATGGGCTTAGTTATAACACTCCTTTTGCTGTATATAGACATAATCATATTTATAGACACAATTACCAAGCATGATCTGGGTCAGCAATACCTATCACCAGGGTCGGGTAGGGAGTTTGATACTATTATGAATAACATAGGAAAAGCAGGACAGATTCCTTTCGTCTGCCAAGTAGGAAGAAGATCGGGTAATAGAGTTGTGTCGTTTCTAGAACTTGAGTCTATAAACCCAAAGCACAAAAATTTCACACGAGACACTACGTGACTACATGTAATCTTAGATCTTGCAATTAGTGTCTTTCAAATTTTGGTGTAAGACCATCAGACAGTGACACGAGTGCTTCCATACCTTCTGAAACTTACAATTGAATCTCAAGACCCGAGGAATGTGTGGGTGTTGCGAGGCTGGCGCCCTTGGAGTTTTTAGGTGACCATGGAAATACGGCCCGGTTTTTGCTGCCGGTACATGCAGCATCGAGTACCAACACTCGTAAGTGACCCAACATATTCTGGTATATCATGAGTTTCTCCCAGAATATTATATCACTTTTACGTTGGAGAAATAACCCATGACAGTAAGAATTAGGGGTTTTGACTTTCGAGGTTTCGATTTCTCCAACGATCGCGAACCATAATACCCTAGTAGTGGGGGAAGTCCCAATGTCGTAGACCTTCCGCATTGTGCTAGGGGAGTAAAATAACATGCAAACAGCGGTTCCACCTTCGTTTTTCTGAATAAAACTAAAGGACTCAAGACAAGCAGGTTAGAGACCTGATTCACCGCGGCACACGATTCGCCACCTCATCGCCCAAAGCCATGGCCAGGCGGACGATATCACAGCTCTAGAATGCACATAGTTTTATCAGTGAAGAAGCTGGACATATCACGCACGCCAAAGAGTAGAAAAACATTTCTCCCCCATATGCATGCAACCAGGGTCACCTTTTGGGATAATAAATAAATAATTATAATAATGTAGCCAGGGTTCAAGCTTCCGTTCCCCGTTTGGCTTGATCCCAAGCCACACGGGAACTTGCCGCTGTCCGGCCCCGTCCAGGACACCCTTTCATTCATTCATTCACAGGGCTTTGTGCGACAGTTTTAGTGCTACCTTTCTTGACTGTCTCGGTTGGTAGCACCCCCGTTCAACTATTCCGAGGGAGTGGAAATGCCCTCTAAATATACAACACTCCACACCACGGATACCAAGTGCACGACATATGCATCGGATGTCGGGCTCTGTCGGCCATTAAATTACACCTCTTAGCGCCGGGGATACACATTCTGGCACAATGTACTATCCTCGGAATGGGCCGAGCATGCATGCAAGGTGCTTAATTTCAGCTTGTTGGTCTTCCTATGATCTTCAGAATACATAGCTTGCGCACCGATCGCATCGTATTGAATAAATAGGTCATGGAGATATACCAGCAATCTTGGAAGTGGCCGCGGCCACATCCAAGATGTGATATCGAACCTTCTTTTTGGCTTCAGTACTACGCGTATGCACGGCCTAGCTGCTCGCTATGGGAAATATCACCAACAAATATATGTAAATATTCGTGCGATTCGCTTCGCTAGCTTGCATACGTGCTTTTGCCTTCGTGTCGCGTGTATTTTTCATTATCCTCAGCCGGCCTGGTGACTTGGAGCATGTGTCAAATGAAATAATAAATAAATATCTGTGACTTGGAGCGCCCCTGCGCTGACGACGAATCTACACGAGATATCACTCGAATTTAATATGTCCGTTATCGTTGAATATATAGGTATACATCGCCACGTATATCCCCTGTGTAGGCTACCCCCTACACGTATCTTAGTCTTCATGTTTTTGTCTTTTTAGAGGCTCATTTATTTGCTAGAAGCTTCTATCTCCATACACCTTTGGCCGGGCCAACGAAGATATTCCACAACTTCGCTCTCTTCCCCGCATACACAACAATATACGTAATGGACGCTTTGGCCCTTCCCCATTCGTTTCCATTCGTTGTATACTTTGTGTATCACAGTGTGTGATGCATGTATAGTTATGTCAATAGTTAATTATAATATTAATTCTACGGAGAGCCCTGAATTTCTTAAGATGCTGTTATTTGGACATGCTCCAGAGATGGGAATTAGAGAGCCAGGGGCCTAAGCATTACCCACGAGTACTCGTCATGGTAATACTGGGTAAGTGTATAGATAGTGGCGCGCTGCTAGTCTTTAGGGAGCATGCAATTGGGTCTTACATACCTCCCAAGGTGTCTACCGTTTTCGACGGTTACATATAATTTAGCAAACCTTTTTTCCGTTTTCGGTTAGCTTTGTAAAATACTACCAATTGCAGACGGATACCGTAATATCTCAGCGATACCGAACAGGGCTATGGGACGAAAGTAATTCTCAGATCGGCTGAATGCATGAAATTCACATCAGTGGTTGGCTATTTATTGGCCGTGATTGAGCTGCAATACACATTCGGCCAATCCGAGAATTACTCTCATCCCATAGCCCTGTTCGGTACGCTGAAATATTACGGTACCTCTACGGCCTCTTAATTTGGTAAAAGTATTAAAGAGCTAATACCGACTTGCTCAGGGTTCAGGGTTCAGGGCTATTAATACTATTTTGCAGTGATTTGTTTGGCTTATAGCCTTTTTTCTATTACTGTTATTAATTCTGCACCCAGCCCGTAGTGGATCAAGCAAATCAGCCTCAGGCAAGGCTTCGCGTGTCGCATGATCACATATGAATGAATGAATAGGCGAGTGAAGTCTAATGCTCCGAGAGCGAGATACAATCGCGAAGACAAAGCAAGATCGATCTTAAAGCTTCCCTTAAAAATTACACGGCCAAGAGTTATTCATCATTACTCAACACTGCATGTATTTGCGTATAGCACCATCCCATCCGTATTGTAATTGCTTAGGTTAATAGCCTGCCTATGCTTTAACTCTTAGTCTCATATTCCCTTAAAATTCTTACTCATCTATATTTCGTCGTCCTTTAATGGTTCTATACCGTGGCAGTCTTCAACCTCGTACCGTTGCCAAGAAGGTGGTATGTACGACTAAACCAGAAAGAAAAATCAATAACGTACTTGGATTAGGGGTGAGGTATTAGGACCTTCTGAAAAGGGAGAACAGCATCGTGATGTAGCGAAATATCGCGAAATACAATAGGGTGCGGCGAGAGCAACGGAGCAAAACTGTGATCGCTTAGATCCGTGACACCTTAGTAAGTTCCAATATTTCACCCCTGTCCCGAGTGAGTGCATGTGTGCCTCCCTCTCCCTCTCCCTCTCCTGACTCACAGCCTTCATGTCTTAAGGTTCGTGTTCAGTCTGTGCTCCTCTGAAACCAACCGGCCAGGCACTGGAGATCGTACACGCCACCTTCTCGGCAACGGTGCGAGCCTACGGTAGGTCGCTGAATCCCTTGGACCGCTAATGCTGGCCTTAATTCAACCGAGACTCTATTGCAGCAGGATCTCATACAACGCCGGTATGACGCGATGAAATTGCTACGACTGGCATTCCTACATAGGGATAAATGTTATGAATGAAGGCTAGTGGGTTCTATCTCGGATTACTAATCGACTATACCGGCGTTGCGTTCGTTCACGGGGCGATAGCGGGCACCAGATGTTGACGAACAGGGGTTTTCTGGGAGAAAGAAAGTTGCCAAGCCGCGGATCTGGGCGGAAACTTCTACCAGTCGTTCACGGGATGACGGCGAACCCTGTCTAATGGCGAACAGGGGTTTCGGGCAGATTGATACTCTACATGGCTAGGCTTAGATGGTAACTCTGCAGCTCCGTACTCAAATATACTGTGAACACCCCTGCTCGCCATCAGATAGGAACCGCCGTCACCCCGTGAACCACGGTAGTGCTTTATTGGCCTAAATCCCTGTTCGTCAACACCCAATGTTCGCCGTCATCCTGTGGACGACTGTGCAAGGGTTCGTACGCGTGCAGTGATAATTCTTTCTTCTGTTCCAGCGCACGACTACTGCACCTGAAATCGAAGTGAGGCATGCACAGTAATCTCTATCTGAGTTTTTGTGGCTTAATTTTATATCTTGCCGCTACCTAGCTCCCAGCGCCTTTTTAGCTAGAGCAGTATTGCTTCCTCGGTGGGGGAGCTATGCATGGGGTGATCTTCCATCGCAGAGGGCAGTGATCAGAATGTCTCTCCCCGTTATGGCGGTACCGGTTGGAATGTCTTAAAAAAACAAAAATGCAAATGGCCGGTCAGCTGTCAATGGTACTTACCTATCTCTATACCACACCAGTCAAAGTTTGAGTCTTCTATATCAAAATGCATAGGGCACGCGCAAAGACCTTTCGAGCAGAAAGTCAAGAACGATCCGCGGAGAAGAGAAAGCATTGATTCTTAAGAACGGGGTGCTAGCGAACCATTCCGCTTCGTATTAGCTTCGTTTTCTACCGAACGAATCGCATCCAGGGCGAATTTGTAATTTGAGAACACTACGCATGCTGGGATAACTCTGTTGACATTAACTACGAACCACCGCCAACAACTACCGAAAGACCCACCCTGGCATGCGTAGCCTATACTAGAGACCTCACAGAACGAAAAACCCTAGTGCTCCATCTCTACCTCTCCTAAGTATGTGGCTGCTATTCACCATACCTTATCGGGTTCTCTCAACCAATCACCCTTGGAGGAAACTAGCCAACCAGGAATGACGTTGAATAGGGAGTGATATATACGTACTTAGCATAAAATTACGTCTGCGCAGGATACTAAAATATAAAAAAGAGTAAGAAAAGTGTGACTATCAAAAGGGCCGTTCAGTTGTGCTGCGGGCTGGATGTGGTGTTCTGAGCCTTCCCCATATGTTCAGCCCAATGCGCAGCGCTAGCCACCTAATCCGGCACCAATAAACAATAATTGAAACAACCGTAGTAGCCCCAACCAAAGACAAATAACGTGAAGAGCAACGTCTATGCACCTGCACCCATTAGGAGCTCTGACGTCGACGATCTGATAAGATCTATATAGTGCTATATATAAACCAGCGAATTAGTGAAACCGAAACGATCTTAGATCTGCGTTTTTTATATATTCATAAAACAACGTTTGGCTTCAGCTCAAAACTTATATCTGCGTCTTATATTATTTTTTGCCATCGAGAAAATTCGTACCGGTATGTAGTGCCGTTTCCACACAAAGATGTCATTTATTCTTTCGGCAACCCACACTGGCGCCACGAAACGCCAACACCACGACATGGAGGCAATATCTACATGTATGCCTTACGGCAAGGAAGCCTAATCTCTCTCACCATTCCGGGGACTCATCCTAATGCAGGGATTGGAGGCTACCAGCGTAGCTTGGATTACAAGACGTGTGGACGTCTCTGCGCATGCCACTAATTCGACTCTGCGCATGTTCGTGCATACGGCCA
This sequence comes from Gyromitra esculenta, assembly GCA_038503075.1. Taxonomy (NCBI): domain Eukaryota; kingdom Fungi; phylum Ascomycota; class Pezizomycetes; order Pezizales; family Discinaceae; genus Gyromitra; species Gyromitra esculenta. Next base: position 84,466 of record JBCAML010000020.1, on the reverse strand, counting down.
ATCTTAGATTGAACACTATCGTGCTTTCACAAGAGTGCGCATTGCGCATTGCGCGCAATTCTGTATTTCATGCGGTATATAAACAGTAGCTTTGGAGGAGAGTTCGAATTGGTATCAGAGAAAGACAGACCACAGCTTCCCTTGAAAGAAAAAAAAAATAATACCAACAAGACTTGTAGTTATTCTACATATCACCCGCCGTATTCACATTCTTTAGTTTTTTTATCACAACTTGTTCGAAACCGAAGCCATGAGCAATCCTCGCGCAAGACATCTCCGCGACCTTACGCAGCAAGTGTCTTCAATGGTTGCGCAGATAGAGGTTCCAACTCCGAATACCGCTAAGGACGAAGAGAAGCCTTCAACCGCTAATGCGCAGTCTGAATCCCAGAACTGCAACTTTCTTTGCAATTACCCAGGATGCGCAGATGCAGCGGCTGGTGTTAGATTCAGCACTAAGCACGAATTGGAGTACGCATGCCCTTGGCTCTGAGACGGCTTCCTTGTTTTTGCTTTTTACACGAAGCTGATGTGGTAACCAGGGAGCACGACACGCAACACGTTACGATGCAATACAACTGCCCTGTCTGCCGCCGTGGATATGGGCGAGTTGACTACGAAAATCACCAATGTCGTGGTGGGGCGGGCAGGGATGATGCGTCTGCAGAATAGACGCCACTTCTCGAACCGTTCAATCGCGATCGAGGATCTGCGGCTATTGTTAGCGAAAGCTTTGTTTGGCTCATAGGACTGGGGGAGTGGAGCGTTTGGGTCAATTTCTTTCACGTGTTGCGATTTTTATGGAAATTATATAACTTATCATTGCTGAGAATCTCCGTTCCTTATTTGCTACTGCCCGTAACGGTCGCATCTATTGGCCCAAATATACAGCGTACGGCAAAAAAAGGTCGAGAACCCGGGTCCTCTGCGGTTAATCCCACTGCTAGAATCTTCTTCGAAAACTCTGGGGAGCCAGTAACAGCCCTGAATTCCCAAGTCTCACGTTTCTCGACCTTCTTTTGTCGTACTCGGATACATCATGAAGAATCTGAAAATACGGGTATTGGGTTGGTCAATGAGTAGGTTGATGTAATCAGATTCAATTGGCCAGAAACCCCGACCCAGTAGAACATGCGTTTTCAGGTTCTTCATGCGGTATCTGAGCGCCCGTTGATTGGGTCAAGCGTGAGATCTAGATGCAGTGCCTACCTAATCTGGGCAGATATAACGAACCTGAGCACGCGAATGAGGATTAGCAGGTTAATCCGTTGTGTGGTTGGTGAGGGTGGATCAAAAACCGTTAGGCACCAGGAAGATGGAGTACATATTCGGATTCTGAATGTCCCCAGGACTGTGCATAGCCAGTTTCCCCGAGCACCAGGTCTCGGAAATATCGACAAAGCTTAACTCCAACGACCAGTGGCAGTGCTATTCGCTATTTAAACGCAGGGCGCCACCTATCCACGGACTTTGCATTCACCGCGCAAGCTCCGAGCCGGTCTCGGCATCAGCTCCCGAGTATCGCTAAGTACCCCGCACAATGGGTAGTGATATTAAATAGGACTCGAGCACCTCATCTGACAGTAGAACCTCGACAGTAACCCCACAGCCCAATCCGAGTTCTCCAAAAACTAAATTCAACTAGATCATGGCTACGACGCTTGACCCGAAAGTTATACCAGCAGGCTGGTACCTCCCCACACTCCCCGACCTTCCCCCAGTCGCCCTCGAACTCTTTCAGAAATACACAAGCATCCCCGACGACGAGATTATCCCTCACATCGTTGCCGTTGTTAGTCTAGCCGAACCTTTCCCCAAACATGTCTCTGCAACCCTAACCCCCCGAATAGCGTGAGAAAGCCTGGAGAGTCTTTCCATATCCATGCATTGGTGTCTTCCGATTCCTCGACTTTTCGATTTCCGAATCCCCCCTCTACCCTGCCATCGTCTCGAGGCTTCAGTCTGGCGAGACCCTGCTGGATCTCGGGTGCTGTTTCGGCCAAGACATCCGCAAACTGGTTTCTGATGGGGCGCCCGCCGAGAATATTTTCGGTGCAGATATTCGCCCGGAGTTCATAGAGGCTGGATACGAGCTGTTTTTGGATAGAGAATCGCTCAAGGCGACGTTCCTGGCACCGGCAGATGTATTCGATGACAGCAACACCGCCCCGCTGAAGGCGCTGGAAGGGAAGATCGATATCATCCATATCGGCGCGTTCCTGCATCTCTTTAACCATGGAAACCAGGTTCGTGCCGCGAAGAAGATCGCGAGCTTGCTTAAGCCGAAGAAGGGGAGCATGGTAGTGGGGAGACAGATTGGGCATATGAATCCAGGAGAGTATGAACACAAGACGAACTCGGAGAGGAGTATGTACAGACACGATTTGGCGACATTCGAGAAGTTTTGGAACGAGAATGTTGGGGGTAAATGGGAGGTTGATGCGGTGCTTGGGGCTCCGAAACCGAAGGTGGAGCCTGTGACGGGGACTAATAGAGAGCCGGTTTTCAATGATGATGGCTCGAGGTGGTTGAGGTTTTCGGTGACAAGGGTTTAAATAGTTAAAAGATAGCAGTCAGCTAAATGGCCTCTTGGGGACCCTCTGTATCAGAGTTATAAAATTTGGAGCCTAAGCTTCGAATTACTCCATGAAAGTTCCCGACGAATTTCTGATACATTTGCTTCTACCCCTAATTACCTTTGTATCTGCGCGAAGTTTTGTTTGGCTCGCAATTGGGAGATACGAGGCATCCCAGGTCATCGAGGTTTTCCCTGTCCGGATTCCAGCTTACAGGCTATAGAAGCACGTGATGCAGCAGCCATGCAGCATCACTCGCTGTTTGGTGTACTTCCAAGTCTGTGTATCACCACCACTGGGATATCCGAGATCTTCTTATTCGCCAATCATGTTGCGGTACCGTATTCTATGGTAGGTACATGTAGTGTGGCAGTACTGAAGAAACGGACGAAACTCCAAGACAACCCTCCACCACACACCACCACACACCTCCATCTCCAGCACACCTCCTTCCCTCCCTGAACACGAATCCACCACATCCATAGTTGTTCTCTTTGGCTTTTTGGCTCGGTGTAACAATGGCCAGTACGGAATCTACTGCAGGCGTGCCTCCCAGCCTGGAGAACCTCATGCTGGAACATATTGCACTTAGTGCTATCACGGGAAGTGGTAGGAGCTCTACTTCACTCTCCATCTCTTCAAGGTCGATGCCACTAACACCCCATAGGTCTCCCAATCTCTTACGGCATGCTCCTCTTCCCCGGGTTTCAAGCCCTCGATGTCTTCGGTGTTCTTGATGTCCTCAACATTTTGTCCGCCCTTCAATTCAAACTATCTCTCTCCCTTATCGCAGCCACTCTTGACCCCGTCTCCACCGCTTCCCCAATCGCCGCTAGTAACCCCATGGGTTCGACTTTCCATCAGAGCGTCGTGCCAACCCACACCTTCGCTACCGCTCCTCCCCTCGACGTCCTCATAGTCCCTGGCGGTGTTGGTACCCGTGCCCCTGGTGCTGCCCTTGATGAACTCCGTGCGTTCATCAAGACTCGCTACCCAACTCTAATGTACTTCATGACCATCTGCACCGGATCTGCTCTCGCCGCGCAGACAGGAGTTCTCGATGGCAAGAAGGCGACGACCAATAAATACGCGTGGAAATGGGTCACTTCCCAGGGACCAAAGGTCGACTGGGTCCCGGTTGCGAGATGGACTGTTGATGGGAATGTGTGGACTTCGTCGGGCGTTACGTCTGGGATCGATGCTATCCTTGCGTTTGTCGAGACGGTGTATGGGGAGAAGGCGGCGGATGGTATCGTTAATCTCATCGAATACGATCGCCATCTCGACCCGACGTGGGATCCGTGGGCGAATGTTCATAACGTCCAGTGGCCTTTGGGGGATGGCGTCTGAGGAAGGCTGGATTGGGAAATGATTTTGTTGGTGTTTTTGGCCTGGAATGGCATAGGATTGGTGTATAAAGGCCGGGATATTTGTTTCTGTCACATAGTATCGTTTCGCCTCATAGAACCGGGGAATATCAAGACATTTACCACTAGTATTATGTCTTCTGTTAAATAGCTATCGTTGATAGGATGTTGTACAAAAGAGGCAGTGATGCCAAGCTTCGAATTCCTCAACGTCATGGTGGTGCTTGGGTCTCTACGATTGGTCCGCTTCAAAAGACCCTGGATCCCATCCAGAACTCTGGTTTCATACTTCATCGCTTCAATCGTTCCAGTGAAGACAGTTTGAGCTCCGCGGGAGATTGAAGGCTGTGTCCTCGGAAATCTGCATAACGGGTGGTTTTATTAGATGATGTAGGAACCCACCGATCTGCCTCTCGGCACATCGAACCAACACATCAGCCCGTGCAGCATGCGTCTCACAAATCGCCAAACAAATACAGATGAACAGCGCCATCCGTGTTCCGCCCGGCCAACGGCGAAGTAGATCTCAATTGCTAGTTGGTAGGGTAGATTATAGGCTCGTGGATTGTGACATCGTGACATGGCGGGATTGATCTCACAAACATCCGATCTTTATAAATCCGCCTTCCTGTGTCTTCATAGGTCCTCCGAGACGCACTCACATCACCAATCACTCAGCTACAAACACGCCAGACTCACTACAATGTTCCGTCTTGTATCCCGCCCGAGTATCTCACGGCAGATGCTCTCCCCCCTATCATCTGCCACAGCGATCAGGACCTTTGTTGAGCCTCACTCTGATCCCAAGGATTACAGGACCATTACCGATGCGATATGTCATGACCACCGCGAGCTCGAGTCCTACTACACTCGCATCATGGCTACAGACGATAAAGATACCGACACAAGACAGCGCTGGCAGAACCAGTTCACCTGGGAACTAGCGAGACATGCCGTCGGCGAGGAGATCGTGCTGTATCCGGCATACGAAAAATATCTCGGAGAGAGCGGGAAAAAGACGGCAGACAAGAATCGAGACTCGAACCAACAGGTTGAATCTAAACCACCCCCTCCCTCCCTCCCTCCCCAGGCCTCGAGGCGCTGTTAAGATCGAAGAGGGAATGAGATATCATATGGTGCTGATAGGTAGTGTAACGGAGCACAGACCAAACTACACCTCGAATACTTCCAGCGACTCTATCCGTCGTCCCCCGAATTCAAGCCAAAGCTAACCGAGCTAATGAGCGCCCTGAAGGAACACATCAGTGTCTCCGAAGACACCGAACTCCCGCTTCTGGAGAGCAAGCTCAGAATCGTATCTGCTAAAGTCCCCGGTGGAGGCATGTCGCAGGAACTCGCGCGGAGCTTCAGGAAGACAAAGATGTTTGCGCCAACGAGAGGACATCCGTGGATGCCGAACAAACCGCCGTATGAGACTGTGGTGGGGTTTTTGGCGACCCCGATGGATCGGTTGACGGATATGTTTAGGAAGTTTCCGAAGGAGAAACAGAGGACGACGGAGAGTTGGAACGGGGAGGGATTGAGATGAGTTGGATTGTTGGGTTGATGGAGTATTATTATTATTTTAGTTGATTTATGTATGGCTGGAGTTTTTGTTTGGTGGTGGTGGTAGTGGTTTGCTATTGTTATTTGAACAGGAACTTGGAATTATGTGGTTTTAATTTATGTAAATTTTGGGACATTTTTGGAGGTCTCGCTGCGGTTGTTGTAATTAGCTGAAGAGTATATTCGTAGCATCACAGAAAAACACGTACATATAATCATTGGCCATGCGCTCGCAGAAAATAAGAGATGTAGGCACTGTACGCTCTAGAAGCTTATATACCTGGGTCCCAGATTAGCGAGAGATTTCCTACCAGCTTCACTGAAGCAATTCGCGGCATGCGCATCAATTGCTAAAGGTGTATTTTAGCTGTAACCTAGTAAACCTAATAAGATTTGTAGCACACCTAAAGCATCATACTTATTTATCACTGAGTACTCTGTTTTTCTCTTCTTTACTCTCCTCTCCTCTTACTAGGCTTGCTGAACGTCCCCCCGCAACCATCCCATCACCCCTTACTTTCACGGAAGGAGATATAGTGCTACATGTAGTAAGAGCTGAGCAAGCCGTGTTCCATCAAACAATTCACTGCGTTCGAGTGTTTGCGTAGAAGTATTACTTTACAGACGATTGTTCATTCGCATAGCGTGAGAAAAACAGAGGTAAGAGTTCTAGAGTGGTGCTCCCTTGCAGAATAGAGTCTCGATATCTCAACGACGCCCCTAGGTGTCAATGATCGAGTAGTTCAGATGGTGTGGAGCTTGGGCCAACAGTTAGAAGTATACAATTTTGAGATATTTTCCCTCACGCCAGCCACCACTCCGCCGAAGTATTTGAACCAACCAACTTAGTAGATTCCGAAAATCTAATTACAGACCAAGTATCGCAAATACGTGTATGTAGAACAAGTAAATTCGCAAAGCCCTAACCCACAACGCGCTTCATGGACTCCACAACACGGTACGAAAAACCCCCCCCATTTTAAAAAAAAACTAAAAGTCAATCCAATCCGCAATGCCCCCCCAAAATTCAACCTGAAAATCTATATCCTTGATCCACACTATCTTGTATCCACCCAACCCCCCCCTCTCCCACATCCACCGTCCCCTCTCGTCGCTACACCCCACTGCCATCGTCCCCGTTTTACTCTCCTCCCCTACCCCCTGTCGCAGCCCCCGCCACAGCCGACTCCTCAACCTCGCTCAACACGGCAATCAGCTTCCGACTCGACTCTGCCCGCTCCGCCTCGGCCTGCGCCTTCAGGTCCTGCGGCGGCGAATGCACAGCATGGTGCGTATACCGGAGTGTCAGCGCCGCCTTATTAGTGCTGAACCGCACAGCAATGGAGCCGCCGCAAGGGTATCTAGTATACTTCCTCCCCCCTCCCCCTCCCCCACCGCCGGCGCCGGCGCCAGCTGCTACTTTGCTCCGATCCCGCACGCCCTCTTCGCTGAGGTTACACACCCACCGTGCGCCCGCGGTGAACTTCGTCTTGCTGGTGGTCCACTGGCTGTGCGCGACGGTCCACTGGAAGTGGTCGACGGCGGCGATGTCGCGGACCAGGTTCAGCGCGAAGGGCTTGTGTTCGGCTTCAGTGGCGGGGATGGGGAGGGTGTAGGATACGTTGACGGGGCGGGGGATGAAGCCGGCGTTGGCGGAGGCTATGACGGAGGTTATGTGTGTGAGGAAGGCGGGGATGGAGTCGCAGTGGTGTGGCGTGGGGCGGGAGGTGTCGCGTTTGCGTTTTGGGTCTTGCGGGGAGCGGGTGGGTGTGCGTGTGGACATTGGAATAGTGGAAATGTTGATGGGGAGTGGGCCTCTCAGAGGTTGGCCGTGGCCCTGCTGCTGTGGTAGTGGGAGATCTGTGGAGTTTGAGGGATCTGGAGCTGGAGCTGGAGCTGGCGTAGTGGTGGGTAATGGCGGAATCGGCGAATATTGATCAGAGGTAGAGACAGCAGTCGACTCCACTGGGTCCAGAGAAGCAAAACGGGTGATATGAGCATCGCGATCTGGTAATTTGGTCGACAGAGCAGGCAACGATAGCCCATGCCCGCTCCCCGCCGAGAGCAGCACCGAGGACTGCAGAGGTGGGAGCTGGATAGGAGGAGGATAGATATATTCGCTCCCACCCACCCCGCCACCATCCCCCAGGCTCATACCCGCATCCGCAGCACCGTAATCCATCCTATAGCCCGGCCCACAGCCAGCCTCCCCCGCCGACACCCCGCCCACGCGCACCTTCGCAAGCTCTCTCTCGACCGTTATCTCCGGCGGAATCCACAGCTTCCCCTTCCGATTCCGTATCTGGATCGCGCGCAATTCCTCCGGCGCGAGCAGCTTGACGTAGTCGGGCATGTGAACCTGCTGGTTAACGATCCACGCCAGACTCGGATCCGTAGAGCTCGTAGGCGTCCGCTTCCGGGCCGTGCCATCGAGCGGATATTCGCGCTCCGTCGCGCCCTCCGAGGACGTGGCGCCGGGGGTGGGCGGGGCCTGCGTTACCAGAGCTGGCACCGCCGCAGCGGGCTCGCCGGTCTTTTGTTTCTTCTTCACGGGCCCGCGGCGTCGTTTCGGGGGTGTGAGTTGCTCGAACGTCCACGGTGAAGGGTCGTCCGGGGCGGGCGGAAGCTCGGGTAGTGCGGGGGCAGCGTCGGCATGGTGGAAAGTGCGGATGAGGAGACCGCCGTAGGAAAAAGCGCGCTCGACAATGGCCTTGGGCTCGGCGGGCGGAGGGGGCGGAGGAGGAGCCATTGCGAGCTTGGGGAGCTTCGCGACGCGGTGGAGGTGTGATGTGGAGCGCTTAGGTCACGTGGTGGCTGCGTCTGCCACAGCGCTTAGCCACATTCCAATGTTCAATCAAATCTTCTCCAAGGAAAGCAGCAGATGCCTGGATACGGCTTTAAACCTGCAATTACTATTATTCAGATACGGGATTGCGCAGGGTGAAGACAGTATCGCGATCAAGCCGCGGAAATACGCGTCGGTCGTCTCGCTTTATGCAGATTTACAGGTGCAGGATTTCCTTCTTCATCCCGAAGCCATTCGTGAATTCGACATAAGAGAGCTATTCCCACTTTTCGCCATTTGCCCATTTATTCACAGCATCAACCCAACTGTCCAGCCCAAGACCATTCCCTTATACTGCTCCCAAAATGCCCCAAGCCCTCCATCTCAAAGATACAGATATTCAGCGTGACGACAAGTACCACGAAAGACACGATGCCGATAAGGCCAAACAAGAAAACCAACACCAGAGATCCTGAAATGGAAGCCAGACAACGGGAAACACATATACAGAAGCCGCTCAAAGACCAGCAGCAGTTGGGACGGGCAATTCTGATCCTGTACAAGATGTATCCTCAGAGACCAAACAGCAGGTGTTGGTGGTCGCCCGGAGAATGCAGCCAAGCCTGTTGTTAGTAGCAGAGAAATAGTAGCTATGGTCGGCAGCCGCGGCGAGGACGCTCCTCCTCCCCCGATTCCGGAAGCGAAAGCCACCGCTTCAATCAGGAGCAACCGCCGAAAGCTTGACACAGCACTAGCCCTCCTCGGAAATCCCAGACAAAGCCCAGTTCAGTTCATTTCCCGATCGGAACAAAGTCACAATTCGAGACGGACGGACAGACAAACGGACGGGCACAAGTTTGCACAATAGAAAACCCCTTTTATGAATGATAGATAATAATATGACACTTCGGCACATCATCGAACCAGAATATCCCGCCAGCGAGTCCGTTCCACGCGCAGTTGTCCCTCACCACTTTCGCTGCATATGCCACCATGTAGCACATTATGTACTGGCTCTGGTTGTGGTCGCCGCAGATGCCCACGTCCGCGTCGTTGGACCGCGATAATCGCGTGCAGTGCGATCCGCCAATGTGCATGTTGAACTGCTTGCACATCTGGGCGGTGGAGAGGTTTGTGAGGTCTTGGATTGCGCCGTCGATGGAGGCGACGCGCGGGCTGGCTGGGGTGGTCTCGCAGAGGTACTTTCCGCTGAGCTTGGGGTCTGAGGAGGGGGCGAGCACGACTTTGTCTATGTCTGTGGTGGGCAGAGCGGAGACGAGGGAGAGCTGGAGGAGGAGGAGGAGGGACATCAGGAGGGTGAGGAAGCTCATTGGACGGACACGATGCAATGTCTGGTGTTTGGAATCGCTGAACGTCAGAATAGAGACAGACGGAATGAACCCAGGGGGGAGATCGGGGGACTTATTTAACATTCCATCGGCCTCCTTTAACTTGAGGTTGACTGCCCGTGCTGAGATTGCTGAATCAAACAGCAGCGCCGTCCGAGTGATAGCCAATGACCCCGACAGTCTACGCGTCCCTCCCTCCCGCCCACCAACCAATCCCGCCCACGAAAGCAGCAACCACAACCACACCGCTCCCATAGGGAAACATCTCCCGCCCCCGAGCCCTCGCCAGGTCGTGCGCCAGCGGGCGTCTTGCCCCCTTCGGCTAGTCCGCTGCCCAACTGGGCGCACCAACAGGGCGATCGCCGGGATGGGGTTTTGTGCTGCCAGAGCCGCTTCTCCGATAGGACCCTCCCAACCCGGAAGACAAAGCGGTGCTTCTACATGTGCCGCGTGGGCGTTTGGCCAGAATGCGCTTTTAACTTCCGTCCGCGCTACGCGTCCAGATGCGGTACCTGCCAGACGCAGTTCTGAGACCTGAGGCTCGGGCTGCCATGTCGTCTTGGTATATGCGACATACTGACTCGCCTTATGTACCGTCTACCTTTTTCTTCTCCCCTTTCTCCCTTTTCTCCCTGTTCTTTTTTCTTTCTTTTTTCTTTTTTTTCTTTTTCCTTTTTCCTTTTTACAATTCGTCATAAGGGGAGGGGGTCTCTTATCTGCATCGATCGTGTATCGGGTTCTTGGCGCGAGGCAGTGATACCTAGCTACGCGTGCTCTAGGAGCATCGTGGTACTATGTGGGCTGGATTCTCTTCACTGCACAGCAGCGGTTCTACACGCTGCTCGGTAGCCCTGCCAGGTAGGTATATATGGTCTCGGAGTGTCTCGGGTGGACTATCCGTTCCGACGGCCGCTCCGATGTGGAACTGGCTGTCCCGCTGGAGAGTGATGGGGTGTGAATGGGGTGTTTATCCCTGTACATATAGCAGAGTAGTAGTATTTCCATATATGTGGGTGGGCAAGGGTAGGTACATGTAGGTACTCTACTGTTATTCGGTCCCGGTGCTGTGGTAGACCCTTACTAAGCTACGTGGTTGTGGCTTGTTGGTAGCAGGTAGGTACTCTGTGGTTAGTTGGTATTTGTTTACCGCCGTGCTGGCATCTATATATTTGTTTCATTTTGTTCTAGCTATTTCCCCCCAATTGCTCGCCGTAGAGATCTCTCCTTAGCCCATCAGAATCTATGCCAAAAAAACAAAAAACAAAAAACAAAAAACTCCATTCGTAGGAAAAAATAAATAAATCACAGCTCCACATCCAATTTATAAACCCTCGCCGCATTCCCCGCCCAAATCGCCTGCTCCTCCTCGCTCCCCTCCTTCACCCCCATCTTCTCCAGCAGTGCTACCGTCAGCCGTCGCCAGCACTCCCACGCCCCCGCCGGCTCCAGCTCCGGAAATATCTTCTCGAACCCCAGCTTACACACCGGCCAGTCCGTTGCCCACAGCACTCGTCTGGGCCCAAAGATCGTGAACACTCGTTCGGCCCACGGCCGCACTTGCTCCACGATGAAGTGCTCTGCCGACGGGGGCGGATAGAGCTTCGGATCGTGCGGGAGCTCGCTGAATGCGCCCGAGAGCTTCACCGTGATGGACGAGTGGGCTGCGCCGATACGCGTCATGAGGGCGGACCAGCGGTCGAATGTGTCGCTGGTGGTAATGAATATCTCAGCTGGAGTGATATGAAGATTCGGTTTCCCCAGATGGTCTACACCAACCAATTAGCCCCTCCCTCCTCCCTCCTCTCCACAGACGAAGTTGGGGGGGGGAGACACATACTGATAACGAAAGCCCCCGTCTCCGCTGGCACATCCGTCTTCGTGACAATCTGCACGATCGCGTCCACCGCCTCCTCAAGCTGCCACATCCCGCCGCTGCGAATATCCACTCCCACCTCAACCACATAGCCCCTGCGCCACGCCCACTCCATCGCCGCGATGAACTCGGGCGTGTTGATCGTGCCGCGCGGTTTATCCTGCACCAGGTATCGAAACCCCTTCAGTATCCTCCGCCGCGCACCCACGTCCTCCCCGTCGCCTAGCAACAGCGGCAAATACCGTTCCATCGCCACGGCACCCAGGTTCATCGGCGCCCACGGAACGACCCCCTTCACCAGTCCGCTGGACAGGGACAGCTCGTACCCGAACTCGAACTCGGCGAGCGTCCATTTCCAGCACTCGCGCAGTGCCGCCGTGTCGTTGTTCCGAATCGCTTCCGGGGCGGGGACGGTGTGGCGGTGGTCCGTCTCGACGAAGACGAAGCCCTTGAGCGAGGGCCGCTGGGAGACGGGGACGGAGGCGACGTATTCGGGGATGGAGTGCGCGGTGAAGAGGGGGTGCTGCGGGGTGACCCATGCGAGATGCGGGAGGTGGGAGTCGTTGAACAGGTGGATGTGGGAGTCGATGACGGCCAGTGGTTTGGCCATTTTGCGGGTGGGGATGGCGAAGTGGGCGGAAGTGGAGGTGTAGCGAAGGTGTCGCGGAGAGAGAAACCTCATGGGCCGGCTTATCCCCGCATCGAGAGGTGGGGGACGGGAGGGGTTTTAATGCGGGAGGGCGCCGGCCGAGAAGGCTGGAGCTAGGCTCCCGCTGCGGGGTTCTCGGCTATTCGGCGAGACCTGGCCGAAGCGCACAGCTGGTCCTGCAGGCGCATGGGATGTGCATGGAGGGCTGAGCAGAGAATCGGGCTCTGATCGCGCGGGATGGAGGGGAAGAGTGGGGGGTGTGGGCTGGTCTTGGCGGCGGCATCATGGACGAGCACTCGCTGCTTTGTGACACCAGCATGCATCTCTGGCGGGAGAGTGGCGGCGCCGAGGCGGGTGGAAACATCATTGGCTGCGGAGAGTCTGGCCATCCACATGTAGTTTGCGGGCATTATCAGGAAGCTGGCCACCGAGATGGCTACCTTGAGCTGCGGTATCTGATTCTCCACTTGTGTTCAGCCAACGTTGGCTGCTAGAGACTCTGCTGCTGGAGCAGTCGAGAGCCTCTTGCTTCCTGCTGCTCTCTGGATGGAGGACTGCACGATATCTGTCCGTGATTGCTGCAGCAATCAAATAGAATGAGAGAAGTATTGAGCAGTTCTCATCCCTGGAGCAAGTCCCCCATCCCCATCCCCATCCCCATCCCCGCTCCCTTCCTCCTCCAACACCCCACCGTCTCTGCAGCCCGCCAGACCAGCACGTCTGCGATCCCCCCCTCCAAAATGCACTCCCTCCTCCTCCTCCTCCTCACCAGCACGTCTCTTGCAGCCTTCAACGTCCACCACCCCATCATCGAGCCACGCACGCGCCCTCCAGCACCTCTCAACACCTCGCAAGAACTCGCCACCCTCAACCTCACCCGCATTGCCAAGCTCCCGCCAACCACCGTCTACACGTTCACCTACACCCTCCTCCTCGCACCCGCTCCCCGCGCCAAGAGATCCCGCAGCCACCACGTAGTCTCCACCGTCTCCACCGCCAACGCCAGCGGCGTCAGCTGCGAAACCACCGCCGGGAGCCCCCTGACCTACGACGTTGTCCGCGCCCTCGCCCGCCTGAACTCTATCGTCCAGGAAGACCCGTGGATCCGGTGCTGCCAGAGCTGCTACGTGGGGAACTAGTGTACCCGTGTGGCGGATAGGGATTCGGCGAGTGTGGCGGTCTGCGGTGATGCGGGAACGTGTCTGTATTGTTCTACCCTCATCGAGTTCGTGCTGGCTGTGGTGGGCATGTGTCAGTGGGAGGATAAAGTCGGTGGGTCTTTCGTCTGGGCTGCGGGGAGAGCGATAGTCTATCACTCTTGAGGCGCTGGAGGAGTTGCCCCTGTGCTACTTAACAAGTTTCCAAATTTCTCCATGCAACCAACGGTAGCGTTGTGTCCTTAAACTACATCATGGCTCAGGTGTAGGCTTGCTTAGATTAGTGACTGCTCGGATACCCATCTTAGGATGGTCCGTTTTTCTTAACGTGTCTCACTAGTCCAGCACTTGAGTTTTTTCATGATAGATTTTATTCATCGCAAATCCCCCCGCTCACCCACCAAGCAAAGATTTTCCGCCATTTAATATACATCTTTTTTAAGTTGGCTATTCGCCCAACCGTCCCCCGCCCCCCGCAGCTAAAATTTATAGACACTGGCTATAGTACGCGTTGATAACGGTGCATGTGCTTGAGATACAGTTGGTTGGCCCATTGTAGCCTATCCCTCCGCATTGTCCCCACTGTTTAACGTTAGCTTTTCAATCCCATCTGACGAATGTTCTTTCTGCTTACCTTGGCAACGCCAGCCCCCGTTGGAGCCACAATCGGGGTGGTAGTGGTGCTGCTGATGGGTCCGACGGTAGTGGTTGGGGTAAGAACGGTGCTCGACGTGGGAGTACCAGAACCCGACGTATTAAGTCCAAAGAACGCGACCACTGCATGGGAGTGTCAGCTGATCGATTACATGCTGCACAGATACGGCATATACATACCCTGATCCGCCAAGATTTGGAGATTATGGGGTTGTCCCTGCTCCCTGATCGCTTCAACCTGGGTTCCGTATTTGGTGCGCACCCAGCCAGAGTTTCCGAAGACGTTGTTTTCCGTGCTCGTCGGAGTCTGGCTGACGCCGAGCACGTTGGTCCACATCTTAATCTCCTCTCCGAAGTTGGCGAAGTTCAAGGTGTCGTCCGCGGTTCCGTGCCACAGCTGCATTCTCGGCCTGGCACCGGTGTAGCCGGGATACGCGTTCCTGACTATATCACCCCACTCCGCCGGTGTATGGATGATTTGGCCGCCAGCACAGGCGCTGTTCCAGGCGCTAGGGCCAGCGAAACAGCCGAATGGAACACCGGCGAATGCTGCACCGGCTTTGAATAGCTCGGGATAGGCACCGCACATCACGTTGGTCATCATGCCTCCGGAACTGTGGCCAGTGACGTAAACGCGGGAAGCATCGGCGGAGTATTTGGTGATGGCGAAATTGACCATGTTGCGGATTGCGATTGAATCGCCGCCACCGTTGTGGGTCAAGGTAGCTGTGGAAGCTACGTCCCAACAGCCACCGCTGACGACCGCGTTGGGGTAGCTGTGATTGCAGTTAGCTCAGGTGCTTTTCCCCCTTAAGGCTGAGTTACTTGGGGACACGAACATAATAATGAATCCGTAAGTGTCTGCTAAGGCTTTGTAACCTGTCCCTGTATAGAAGGCTTGTGCGGTTCCGGTGCACCAATGGATCCCAACAAGGATTGCTGGGTTGGGCTTAACATTGTCGGGGACCTATCAAAAGAAAAAATAGACCTAGTCAGTACTAAAGAACCACAATTGAGCCTTGGTGTAGACATACATAGACAAACATCGTGGCACCAGTTGGGCTAGAACCGAAGCCGGTAACCTGCTGCAGCGAAGCAGCAGCCGCCGTAGAGGCCAAGCTGACCGCAGCTACAAAAATGCTAGAGACTGAGAGGCGCATGTCGATGGCTTGGTATTCTCCGGTATGGTGGTAATGCCAATGTATGAGGGATGTTCCTTATACTTACAGGTGGGCAGCTCCATCCCCTTTATACACAGTAGATCTTTTGCTTGATGGTCGGAATGCCAAGTGGGGAGTATCTCTTCTGCTTCCTGGAGCTCGCTAAAGAAAAATTAAGTTTTGCCATTTGTATGGGTGTCCGGTGCGAGACTCCGCGGGCGGGCAAATGGAGTCGGCATCCCCCATCGGAATTTCCGCCGCGTTGGGATCCGGTATATTGCTGTTTGTCTGAAGAGATGCGGAATCTCCACTCCGCCGAGGGGATTCTATTCGTATGTACAGGCAGATTTATCCAGTCTGACCCGTGATGAAAGCTGAGATGGGGGGGGGGGTTTACTATTCCTACTGGCTAAAGTCAAGACTTATATTTCCGGGCTGCAAGTTGGCCGTTGATAGGATCGTTGTGGCACCTATTCGAGTGAGTAGTTGGAATTGCTTGGTACCGAAACGCAATTAGGCGGGATTTAAGCTTGTCGCTGAGATCTGTATCCGCTTCAGGGGCATCCAGGCACCCGTTTTCCATTTCGGCAAGCCAGGTTCCTCTCGCTTCCCCTCAGTTTTACGAATAAGAGATGCGGATAATTTGGATCCCTGGCCAATTTATCTCGATAGTGCTAAAGGTATACAACCCTAATCCTGCACTCCTAGGCATCCCACGGTTACTCGAGCCTACTTTATGAGCCCAGCAGCGGGCCTAGACAAGGGAGTATCAGACTAGAATGTCTTTTTCCGTCGGGTTTTGCCGATACCGGTATTGCTGTTGGGCTGATCATTGAATTGGGTCGAGTGATGGTTAGTCGTCGAATAAATAGCTACATAGCAACACCGTCTAAAACGGTTAGCGCCTTTTCTTGGCGGCGTATTTTATTTATCTGATGCAACAAATTAAACTCAAGCCATACCTCACCCAAACCTAACGAGATTTTTTCTGTCCTACGCAGGATTTATCTGCTTTGAGGCGTAGCTGGAAAGAAAACTGACTCCTTGTTTAATATTAGATGCGGTCAATGCGGGGTTGCATGTAATCATGGAAATAAAAGGTGGGGGCACATGCACACTTCAGAACAAGCTTTGCCCTACCGGGATCGGTGAAAAAGCTATCTGTTTCCTGAACAGTCGAAATGTTCTAGACTCAGGCGCTCTACTCCGTCGGTCCAAGGGAGCAGTGTTAATTCTCTCACCCTGCTTGCTAACGATCATCTCTTATACGATGACAATCCATCGCCTAATCCAGCACTAGCTCAAGCAGCAAAGCTGCTATCAGATTCTCTCCTGCATCCGTCGTTCTCGAACCAAGCCAAAAGTCTCTTAGGGCCGCATCTTCAATATCCTACTTTCGATGCCATCCGTAGGGACTCCTTTCCGTCTGCCTTGAGAAATGGCTCACTTGGACGTGCCATCCATATTGGATGCGCTGGCCCGGCACTTGGATATCCTCTCGTTACGTAGATTCTGTGTCTCATGGTCCTTCGTAAAGAATCTGGGCTGTGTATGGGAGTTTCCAACCTGACAAACCGGCTATTTGGTGGATTGGTGGATCGAGAAAGATGTCTCTAGTATGTCAATTGTGGATAAACTCCTGTCTTTAGAGGTTTGGAGATGAGGAGTAAGGTAAGAATACTGCGGCAATCTCTCGAGATCAAAGATTTGCCTTTCAGTCATAGCCACTAGCATGGAGGTAATATGATGATCTTCCGGCGGTGATAGAAGCTCCTTAGATCCGACTTTCGTATTGAGGAGAGCGGGTATCCGGGGCGCTGGCTGAGCGAAAGGGATGATCACGGTTTAGGTGGGATATTCTTCCGGACTCATAGTCTAGATCTCTAGGTACAGAAATCGCTTTGATTTGAGGTTTGTTTGCTCTGATTTTCTCCCTCCTGGATTAAATTTGTGCGAACCTTAACGTTTCTACCTCTTGAGCAGAATTTGCTCGTCCCTCGCTGCACATTTATCTTTGAATGTATCCTCTTGTGAATCTTGTAACGAGCTCCTTTCTGAATATTCTAAAAGATGTGCAAAGTAAAGCTTGGTGTACGTTGATCTGAATCACAGGCTATCACCCTTTGACTGGAATTGGCGTGTAATGACATATATTGGGTTGTTGTTGTTCACTGGTCGTTTCAGCTGGTGATTAGCCAGGAGAGAGGTTCGTGTGACGTAGGGCGAAAGGGGTGAATAATTGGGCAGAACGTGGTTGGCGTTGTTGGATCGACAGTGGTCGGAAAGAGGTGCTGAGGTGTTGCATTGCTAGTGACATAATGTGATATTAGCCTCAATTGATTTAGCCAAAAGTCTAAACACCATCAGGCGCTTTTGGGTCTCTGGGGATTGAAGCCAACATTAGTAAAAGAAGAGATGATGGAAGCTGGAGTGTTTGCTGCTTGATTCCTAATGGTTGAGCAGGCCATTTAACCTTTAAAGGCTGCCCGACCCTGAATCCTCCAGCACAGTAGCGCGAGATATGAGACGAATAGTTCGTGGGGAGGAAAGTGCCTTGGTGATTGTATACGACACCGATATTCACAAAATGTCACTCGGCAACTACACCGTGGCAGTTTTCCCAAATAAATAGACTCACAGTTTCTCCCAATTCTACAACAGATGTCCACTCGTTAAAACTAAGGGGTTTTTGGTGGAGCGCCCTCGCATCCGCTAACATCTAACATCAGAGAGGATTGTCACATGATAAAAGGAGAAAAATAAAGCCTCTTTCCTGAAAAGGGTTAAGCACCGAAATTAACCTCAAAAATGCTGAACGAAAATCGTACGATTAACGCAGCCGCGAGGGTGATATATTAATGCGTAGGAGTTGAACAGTTGGTCGATGTGCTATAGATGCAGTTGAAAGTAACTTTGGGTGGAAAACTTCGTCAGAATTGTAATTAGTGGTCATAAGAAGATGATGACTGAGGCGCTACTTAAGTGGTTGGGGGGGATTACTATAGTTCCGTGTGATCGGCCAGGTATCAAAATGCCACTTGGCGCTTCTCATTTTGGTTTTTTCGAAGATGAGTACACGTCTCATAAGCATATTTTATTCTGGGTAGTCTTTTGCTGTGGAACGTAGGATAGTAGCTAAGATAGTAAATAAGAGGCCGGGAACGGCTCTAGAGCGTGTGTAAGATTGTGGAGATAAAGATGCCTCGGCGATCCTATATGTAACTATAAGGAGCGCATTGTATGTGATATTGTGCCCACATTGAAATTCATAGAAAGTGACTCGGCAGTATATATGGTATATATCCATAGGCTTTCTAGTGTTTTATTGGCACGTCATTCTTCGGGATACTGATATCGGTTCGGTCAATAGTCTCGCCTGCTAATGGGGGCTATTCGGGCCGATCTATCTGGCGCCCAAAGAGCCCCCATAAACCTGTTTATATATGACTCCATAAGGAGTATGTATATGGGGCTCAATGCCCGTTCTTCTATTCTCTTTTCTCTTCTACCGTAGGATCTCAATTCATTCGGACGGTTGCCAAGCATGTGGCTTAGGGATGCTATGCTATTTCTAGGATAGGATACACGCAAACTTGGCCTGTGTGTGCTGGTGTTGGCCTTGACCCCCCTAGTTTTCGTGTTGGAGCTCCGTGCTTTGCTCGATCTCACCTACAAAAAGGATTAGTTTTCGTTTATGGCGTCAGCCATGGCTCTTGGCAACCGTCCGAATGAATTGAGATCCTACGGTATAATATACTGCATACCGAATACCACATATCTATTCATTCCATTCAACACTTTCTGACTCCGGATTAAGAAACATGGTAAATTTCAAAAATCCCGCTAAATTGTTATAAATTTTGCTCTTGCATTTTTATTTATTTCGCGAAATGAGAGTGCTTCACCGACTCACATCCGGGCTCAAAGATTTCTGTAAAACCTTATTGAATTTACGTAGTTGCCTTAATTAATGCCCCTTTTTCAGAGAACTGACACAAGCTGGGCGGACGAGGGAGTGAACCAGTTTCTGCCATGTGGACTATGGAGCCCGAAATCGCTATAGGTAAATCCATAGCAATAATTCACTTTAAGCACTGTTCTGGTCTGATCACGAACGTTGGATTTTCGTGGGTGACCCGGGCCATAGATGAAAGGAGCAGGCCATTCGCTAGTAGCCTTTTAACCTAAAGTTCACAAACGGACATGTTAAATAACGCAGTGGTCTAAATAACCGAAAATTGCAGATTAGTAATAACACTAGTAGTACTAGTGAAATCTCTTCCACCACAGCAGCCTTCGCACGCAAATTTTCAATGCATCTCCGAGCTCCCCCTGAATCCCGTTCCACTAACAATTGCAACAACGCTAGGCTTTCACGCATCGATACTCGTCTAACTGATTTCTGTATTGCTTTAGTAGAAATGCGTTTCTCAAAAAAGAGTCTATGCTAGCAGTGACAGTCATGATCGGCATCTGTATCAGAGAAATGGTTCATGGCCTCACCCTCAAATCACATGTTTTCGTTTACGCGAGGAAAGGAGACAGAACGCAGGCGGAGCCTATCTTCGTATGTACTAGTGTAGGGGCGTGGAGATGGAACTCTACAAGGTGTGGAAATGCATCAGTAAATGCATCAGGAAATGGATACTTTGAGTCACTATACACCTCTCCCAACGACTTTCCCAGCTCTAGAAAGTTTTAAAAATATATAAAAACCAAAAGCTAAAAGTTTAGGGAATGAATTGAACCTATGCTACTCAGTTGGTTGACTGAATCTTATAAACCATACTACCTATTCTGATATACATTCCATATAGTAACACAACATATCCTAGGAAAAGACGGAAAAATACACTTTTTGACGACTTTCCCTACGACTTTACCGACGACTTAACCATCAGACGACTTTTCTTACAACTTTGTAACGGATCTACAATACCGTTACCTGCAGTGAAGCATAATAGCACTGGGCAAGCAGAGAGGTAGTAAGGATCAGCATGAGTGGTGTAGCTACCACATGTTAGAGGATACCTGCTACCCTGCTGTTCCGATGGAGTGGAACCAGCGAGAATAACATTAGCTGACGAGCCAATGATATATCCCCGGTGATACCAAACACAGGAAGCTCCTGTGGTGGCGTTTCCAATCCATCTATGCATATACTAGCGGCCCAGAGCCACTGGTGCGGCAATAGGGAATCTATTAAGTGCAGGACACCTCACATGCAACAGTAGACTGATCAGCGCCGATTCCTACATCCAGCATAGGCATGGCATGCAGCTGGCGGATCAAGAAGGTCTAACTGGACAGAACAACCGAGGAGTGTCGGAGAGCGCCGAAGTGATCATTAGCTGAATCCTGAGGCCCCCCGCTTGCAATATCTTGGCATGTTCTCAGGGTCACGACAGGCCCCCAGCAGAGTAGAACAGAAAGAGGACGGCGAGTCAGCAGCACTATAAAGATAGTGCATGACCCCGTTTCATGGATAACTGTTTTCGTTGGTTCGCCGGGTACTAAGGTACAAGGGTATTGTGTTACGTTGTCGTTCCTTGTGTTTCTTTAGGTTTTCGTTGCAATGAGTCAGGTGTTTGTCATCGAACGAGTTAGAATGTGGTATATAAGCGAAGGGATTTCCTCTCTTGTTGTACTTTTTCTTCTTCTTTCCTTAAGCAACGTCTTCTATTGTACACTCTCTGTATCTTACGAATACAACCTCAGATTACACCTAGTAATCTTTCGCTGTCACCGTCTTCAAGTCATCATAACTTGAACCGTTGGTAGAGCCTGTAGAATCCTCGTACATTCTCCTGTCGTTGGTTTCTCGTTCAAGTAGCACTGCTTATCTCGGGGGATACCTGAGAGCTTGACGAGAATCTCGCTCCTTGAGACCCCGACACCTGTTGCTCTTCTTCCCAGTCTCATCAGATAAAAAATACTACCGAGTAGAGCCCTTAAGATTATTGAGTACCTTGCACGAAATACTCTTCAAACATCTCAACCTGATTTAGTATTTGCAACGGCCGTATTCCTATACCTATTCCCACTACGGAGCAGTAGGACTACCCCCGTTACAAACTTTCCCTACGACTTTACAGACGACTTTACCATCGACAACTTTCCTTACGACTTTACCTACGACTTTACAGTTGGAAATTCATTGTAAAGTCGTCAGTAAAGTCGTAAAAGCGGGGAAAGTCGTAGGAAAAGTCGTCAGTAAAGTCGTAAGAGGGGGAAAGTTGTCAAAGTAAGACTCACGTGCATATCATGTGATCGGCTATACAATATCCCGGCGCGGATGGTTAGTTGTACCGACTCGGATAGAATGTTATACCAAGTCGGATAGAATAATGTGCGGGGGAACGATAGTACTAAGGCAGGAGTACTAAGATGGATTTCATTTAAGTATGAGGTATAGGAGTAGTTCTAGATATCATCAATATCATTCAGTATCTCCCTCATACCAGCTATCCTGTTTACCCGCTGTCCTGTGCCTATATTTTATTAAAAGTCATAGGGAAAGTCGTTAGTAAATGCATTATTGAGTAGTAAAGTCGTTTGTAAATGTATAATTTCATGGTAAAGTCGTCTGTAAAGGCATCAACTGATGCATTTACACACAACACCCCCTGTTAATGCATCATTTGGTGTCATTTCCCATTTCATTTATATGGGAAAGTCGTCGAATGATGCATTTCCACACCTTGTAGAGGAAGGCCAGTGTTTTTCGTTCTACAGGGTCCCCGTAGGGATGATGTGGGGTCTGTTCCATCTTCATACCCCTAGTAATGCCGATCTCTTTGCCAGCGGATCCTTACCTGAAGACAGCTAACGAGGCTGCAGCTCTCGAATATGTCTACCGCCATACTTGAATCCTGGTGGCCCAGGTGATAGCATTGACGGTTCGGCAGAGAGTAGACTTACATTTGAGTGTATCCTTATGGAGAAGGTAACTACCGGCAACCGACTGGAAGAACTTTGGTCGTCTACATGATTCCCTGTCATTGGGAGTCTATATTTTGAAGGCTAGATTGATTTCTATAAGCTGAAACAAGATAGAAAGGATGATAGGCTCGTCGCTGTAGACGTCGCCGTACCTAACGATCTTGATTTCGAAATCAACACCATGGTTTCAATGGCCTTCCTCTTTTACGACTAGGCAGAGGTCAACACTCATCGTGGCCCACTCAAAGGCTCCATATCCTGGATCACAGCGTTCATTGAAACCGAGATCGGATCTTTACATCTCTAACCGTCCTCCGACGATCTTGATAGGCCTCTCGAACTTGTTGATACCAATTTCTGCGAGGCAAAATTTTTTTTTCTTGAAATCTCTAATCGGCTTCTGGCATTTTTGCCATCGATAATTACAAAATCATGGTTTCGTGAATGCTTTTTTCTCTACCTAACTCAGAGAATGCCCCCATCGGTCCGAGCACCTATAAAGTGACAGGTTTGATAGATTGGGAACTCGCATTCGCCAATCCTTCATAGGCATCGAGGGGCAGCTCTCGTACCCTTGCTGTGCTAAACGACTTGAAACAGTTTTCTTTTACACGCGCTCGGCAATTGTTGTTGGGGGAATAGCGAGTAACATTTTAATGGTGTTTCTAGAAACTTAAGTGGAGGGCAGAAGTATCCATAAAATACATGTATCAATTCCGTTTCTAGCCCTTTTTCTTTACCGCTAGCTAACCGAGCTTGGGTAAAATACGATAGATAGTCCAACCTCTTAGACCTGGGCCAGCTCGTTGTTATGGTCTAAAACATAGCTGACTCGTCGCGCCCCGGTAACCCGTGAGTCTATGGCAATAAGAAAGGATGACCTGAGGGAACTTACAGCGAAGATTCTCATTACATGGCTAAACAATATCCCGAGGTCGCTCGAGCTTGGTCATGTCAGCTTCGCTCCTGCCAGGCAGAGTGGGTTCACTGCTGGTATACGCCCTCCAGTGGATGAGCAAGTTCATGAAACCAGACATGGCCAGGAACAGCTAGAGCTAGGAGCTGCGTAGCTGAGAATCAAATTGAATGGGGTCTCGGTCTTGTCAGGTAAGGCAGCTGCAGGGTTTGGATGAGAACTGGCAAGTTTCAAATTGCGCCAGGCCGTTGAGTGGCTCAAGAGCCACACAGCCATTTGATTCCACGCTTCCGGGAATCGAGCCGCATTTTCAGAGATCGATCAGGTCATCTGATCGTAGAGATTCTTGTCCTGGATCCCGCCAGCCTCAAACGATCATTTTCACGTTATGCAAACCTAGGCCTTTTCCCTCTCTCCAACCTAAGCCAACTACTGAGATATTTTCTCTAGTCAATTTCTTTGAACAAACGCCTGCAATATGCTAGATGTATACCCTATGAGAGTACAATAGGCTATAACTACAAAATAATACGAGAGTCTGCGCTCACAAGAAAAAAAGTCCAAAATTTTCTCTACCATCCACATATTACCTCGCATAAGATCTAAGCCCACCGCTTTCAACCAAATATCTGCTCATGTGCGTACTGCAATTACATGCATACCCGTGACTGCTCGAGAGTAATTGCAAAATGCAAGCCACGCCATCTTTGGTGATGTGTTCAACCTGCTATGCTCGTACGTGAATTAGAATAGATGCTTAAGATTTGTATGGCATATGCATGCCGTGCATATAGGCGGCGAACTATTTGTGACTTGTACTCGTATACCTAGTCTTTAGTATTTTCTTACTGGATCAACTTTTGTTTTCTCAGTGGGCTCCAAGTTTGATTGTAATTCTTGCATCACTAGAGATAGACTTGTCTGCGGCAGATCAATAAATTTTTTATATCGAGCCACTGCCGCAGTTCTAAATACTCTAGTAGTCGTATGATCGAGATAGCGATTGATGATGTGTTCACGATCACCCTGAGTAGACTCTATGAAATATTCGTAACATCTAAATTCACCTTGTATCTCAAACGGCAAGGCCTCGAGTATCCCGCCGAAATATTTTAATCGAGAGCAACTAAACAGTCCAAAATCGTAATCTTGGAAAGCTTGAGATTGCCGAGTTCCAATGGCTTAGCCTGCAGGTGGTGGAATGATGTGGTCTCGGGTTCTACCCAATCATAATATCTGGGACTCAGGAATCTCACAGGTCTTTTCTGGGCCACCCGCCGATTTCGCGATTTCGCCAATGACCTGGAGAAGTGCCAGCTTACAGGGATCCAGAGAAAATAATGGCAGACCCCCATCGGCCCTAATAACTTAGAGAAGACACCTCGTGCTACATTCAAATAAACGCAGGACAGTTTAGAGTAACCACCTAGTAAATTTCCACTACATAACCTCCACAATTATTATTTAAAGCAAGTTGGTCTTAATATTGTGGTGCCGATTCTTAATCATTCTGAGAAAACTTCTAAGAAAATTAGTTGAGTTAGTAGTACCTCTTAGCTCTACAGCTATAGGTATCCAGAGTTGACGATAGCTATGGCAGATAACTCCCAGCAAAAGGTGGCCCCAGGAAATATAATTACCCTTTCTCTAATTTTAGTCTCTCCAGGCCATTTACCAATGGACCGGGCGAGTCATGAATGTATGGGAACAGCAGGCCATTGGCGAAATTATAATTAGAGGGTGGCCTAGAATAAGTCTACTTAAGTTACTGGACCAGGGAATCTAGCCACACACCAGCCACCTTAGACATCAGCCACTCAGCAATTGATACATATCGTCATACACCAAGGAACAGATGCAGTAATGAAAGATACCGTAAGGATAGTCGGCGAATATCTAGGTAGCCAAGGTCAACTGAAGGTCGATTGAGATCTGATCATCCGCAAAAGTTAAATACTACTTCGTGCCCTTACTGTGGTAGTGAAACGCAAAAAGAATTCGCGGGATAAGTTCTAAGAGATTATTTTTTAGACTCCAAGATTTTTTATTTCCTTTTCGATTCTCCGAGCTTCGGGACCTCGTGCGTTTCGCTTCTCTGGAATTGCTCCTTCGGTAGTTGCTCCTTTACGGAGTTTCGGACAATCTTGGGAGGATACCGAATTTACTCATGGAACCAATGAAGTTTGGAAATATTACGTTAGTTGGTCAGGTAGCGTAGTTGAAGATCATGCACACGAAACGATTCTACTAGTTTACACGATTGATAGGATGGTTATGAGTGCGTATGAGTGACAAAAGGTTTTGATAACAACCAGTAAATTTTAAATCGATCTTAGATCACTGTGGTCCGAGTGCCACGCAAGCCATTACAGCACCACTCCATATGCTCAGGGCAGACATGAAGAACTTGAAATGCCTTTCGCCGGTAGCGATTTTTGATTCGCCCGAACCAGGTGCATCAGCGAATTGAATGGTCAATTCGCACTTGCATGTTCAGATTCTTCACGACTGCAACAAGTATATCTAATGGTTCAAGCATCTGATCTCAGGGATTTCTCTTGATGTCTGAGTTGGCATTGGGGAGGCAGATTATTCCTATGAGGCAAAATCAAGGCCTCTTTCGAGTTTCCGACGTTTTAGAGTTAAACGACAAGTATGACCCCTATCGCAAAAGAAAGTTGATTCTTGCCAAAAAAAAAAAATTGTGATATCCAGAGATGATACTCAATGGCAACCTGCTTTCGAGATAAACAATAGTGCAGAGCCTCTCTTCACAGCCTTGCTGCTGTCGATCAAGGCCCTCTCGAGCTTCCCATGCCACGGTTACCTACCAGCATACCAAGGAGTGAGGGCAATTACAGGCGCAAGCCACCCTAGCTCTGGTGAGGTGTTAATCCTGCTCGAGAGTAGACGTGTCAGAAAGAAATGAAGTAAAAGTGATAGGCCAGATCCAGATCTTTTGGTCGTCCTTCTGTATTGTCTCTGAATTTTTAAGCATGCATAACGCTATCAATATCGAACTGTTTGTCGTAGTACTAGAACAGTGCTTACCACTAAGCTCCTTATTCAGGGACAGTGGACGCCTCGTGTACAGCCTACTTTTCATAATTCTCTGTTTATTGTGCAATTATGGCCAAATACGCAGTGCGAGGAACGAACCTTGGCGCCAAGCATCCACGTCTGGGCACGAGACAGGGACAGTGGCTATTTTCTTTGCAAATATATTTGAAAGATGCTATCGCAATAAATTAGAAATGAATTCAGAAAATTGTAGGGTCATAGCTAAGTTCTCTAAGAACTCATGGGCTATCGCTGCTCGAAGCGGATTTCATACTAAGACGTTGAAACTATTTCCTAGCTAGGCAAGGCGCCGTTAACTTGGCCCTCTTGACAGCCACTTGGTCAATAGAGGTAATTCTAATTTCTCAACGCAGATTACTGTTGCTCAGGCTCGAGTTTTCACGGTAGATGGGGGTGTAGTCTTTTAGGGAAGGGAGTACATGCTGTGACTCAGTCGCTTTGCCTCGGCGATTTTGTGGATCTCAATCATTTCTCCAACGTTGAAGTCACTTGGCTACACCGTCATTTGGAAAGTGGGAATCTAGGGGTAGACGGTATCGAAATGTAATTAAGTACCGGCAACAGGCGTAAAGAACCCGAAAATGGCTTTTGCTGGTAATGATTTTCGATCCTCTCCAATCCAGTACACACACGACTTAGTTAGTTAACTTTCGTTTGCATTTCCGAGTTCTTTAATTTATGCCTGTTGCGAGTAGTAATATGGTGCATGAATTTAATGGGGGTAAGGATGTCAACACTCCTCGCAAAAAGGGTACTAGGATTACTTGCGTAGTAATGAGAAATACGCTGAATTTTTACTTGCGTCAGCCCCATTTGACTTCATAGCCGGACCGATGCTCTTAGATACACCAACAATTAGACTAAAGATACAGGCTGCTACACAAAATATAGCAGCCCGAAGCTATTTTGCCTAAGAGCGTTCTGACATCCTTATCTTCGTTAAATTCATGCACCGTGCCTACCGTACCTATTCTTCAAGTACGACCTGCGCCTGTCCCGAGCTAAACATAATATGGTGCAAAATGTTGCCAAAGTATCGATATCTTACCACTCAGAAGGTTTCTTGAGAGAGACACATAAACGGTATGTGGCTCTGCAAGTCGTAAGCTTTTACTGGATCATATAGTACTATATTAGGGTTGGCTCGGGGCTAGTGCATGTTGTATTTGAAGAGTACACATATAGTATCCCTACCGGTTTACAGAAAGCTAAGCCAAGTGGTTACGGACTGTTTTCCAGGGGTTAGAGTAGACGTCGCGCGCATGCATGGCGCTCAGCAGCCCTCAGGATCCAAGTTTACATATGTTCTGACCCGTATGTAATTAAATCCCATTTACAAATTGGCCGGCCTGCTTTACAAACGGGTTAGCCGGTTGACAAATGGGGCCACTTGTACACTGGTTGGCTCACCTTCAATAATTGACCCATATTCAAAATTCCTTTATCACCACCACCGCCATTGATATTGCCATCGCCATCACCAATGCCATCGCCATCACCGGTACCAATGCCATCTCCACCATATACATCAATTCATATACCTATCTATCGGTATTTATGGTACTAGTAATCTATATCACCCCTTCTGTGGTAATCAATATATAGTTATAAATCTACTAGCGTGCAATGTGACTTTGGGGGGGGGGGCAGTTCATAGCAGTAGAATCAGTGATAGCTTGTAGGTTGAAATTTTTTCTGGCTTACTTATGTACTAGTGCATTTAAGTTTTTTTAACATTGGCCATCTACTAGCTTCACTTTGTACATGGGCAAACCCATGTACAAAGTGGCTCTATTTGTAAATAGGCTGTCCCATTTACTAACCGGTTGGCCACTTTGCAATGATATTTAATTACATACGGGTCGGAACACATACACAAAGAGAATCAGTTAGAGTACGGCGAGTAGAATAAGTCGCAATTTTAAGAGATAGATACATTGATGGAGGAACCATGCTTCTTAGAACTGTATAATACCACCCATAAACCCTACACATAACTGGGACCATCATAAGAAGACTGGTCATTACCAACCATTGCGTTTCCCCCCGCTTCATACTCCGCTGCGTAACAGTGCTGACATATAATTTATATTGCTTGAAGCGGACCATTTTGGAGATTATGTGCAGCATAGATACAGTAGCGCGGAAGCTCACTCATCCGATCGAACGAGACTAAGATGTGTTAACCACAATAGATGCAAGAGCACCCAGCTTTCGAATATAAATCTCGTACGCAGAAATACTCTGCACATAATACGAAACAATTTCTCCGTGCCGTTCTTGCTTTAAGGATCTCAAAAGCGCAAAATAAGTGGAATCGTTATAATTAAGAATCTCAAGAGTGGATGAAAGCTACGCAGGTTGGTGATGTATCCGTGACCATGTGAGGCGTGCTACGCCTTACATATATGCATGTCAAGCGAAGAAAACTGACCTGCAACTTTTGGCGGTGCTAGTACTCTACTACGGATGCCAGGGTAAGTCGGTAGACAGATGGCGGTGCAAGTAAGAGATGTTAACTTTCCACGCCTCCATAACTCCCTGAGAGACCTGAAAAAAGCCCTCATGAACTAAGAGTGCTATGTATTAAATATTAAACAAAGTTAGCTTACAAAAGGATGAAACTAAAACAGGCTTGAGTCCCCAGGAAAAGAGTTGCACCGCCACATTTCCACAGACTTGCCTTGGTATCCGTATTGTAGTACTGCTCTGATAATCGCGTTAAGCTTAGCTTCAATCGTGTTTATCTTTTTTTTAGGTAGAGGGCGATAGTTCAAAGATTGACTTCCCACTGGCAATAAGGGAGACTGATGTGAACCGATGTCTATCATGATCAGCAAGATCAATGTTCACTTGACTCTACTCTACTCTGTTTCCTTAGCGGGGATAGCTAACTTTTTATCGGTGCCCAAAAACTCTCACGCATGGATCGATCGCTTGCAGTACTTACTATGTTTCGAAAGACCTGCAGGAGTAGAATCTCGTAGACGTCACAGAGGCAAAGAGAGTACATAGTTCAATAACTGTATTGGTTGGAACTTGCATCAACTGTTTTTCCGAAGCGAAGCTTCTGGGGTAAATAGGCACGGCGCCGCAGGAGCGCGACCCAGACCTCTATTACTTCTCAGCATCCTAATCGATCAGTCCTTGAAAATCGATCCGGGCGCAGTAGGCCTGTGAAGAGTTCTGCTCCTCGCCATCGCCTCGGAAGATTTTTTTCGCTTCGGTAGTCAGCAGTCTGGGTGTGACAGGATCTGGTGTTGGAGAACGCCTGCGCACTATTACGCATGCTATAGGGTTAGGGCTTTGGCGCGCAGCCTCCAGCTGGTATGATTGAAGTATTTCAACCCTCACCGTTCCTGGATAGTATACCTGAGATTATGGGAGAAATACAATTTAGCGAAACCCTCAACAAAAATCCCTTTCAACATCGCCAATTTAACGTTTATTCCGTGGAACTACCTTCGGAATGGGGACATCCGGTGGCAGACGTGTCCCAGATGCGAAAGGCGCGCAGAGTACTCAGAAGCCTGCGCTCTTCTCTATGCCTGCGCGCCAGCTGCAGGCGGGGAACTATATCTCGAGTTTCCCGGTGGGAAACCCAAATCTCTCACCATTCCAAGGACATCAGCTCTTCTCCTCAAAATTTTGTGCGCATTTACGAAACCTTTCTTGCCGGCTTCCAGAACTCATCTAAAGCTCCCGTCTCCACATATATCAAGCAAGCTAGGTTTCCGGGGCTCTATTCCCCACCTGGCACAGTCCCCAGTTCCGGCATAGGCGCCTTCCTCCTACGCAACACAGATCCCGGAACTACACCTCAGGTAGATTTAGTAGTCTAGTATCCTTACTAAAGTGCAGTTGCTTCATAATGTAAGTGTAGCCTTCTCTATCAGTATGAGGATGGTTCTAATAGTAGTATATGCATTAGCTGTCATGCCTAACACACGATCAAATATGGCCGATCTTTATCCCAACGACTGGCTCATATCAATACTTACTACACTTCAGAAGGATGCCGGTTCTGCCAGGCAGCGCCTAGACGATGCCGAAACCGAGGGTGCCTTAGAAAGCTCCAGTTGGTCTCGAATCTTGACAGTAGAATCCAAATTTCTTCTCAGGCAACTATTCGATCAAATTCAGCAAACCACCGAGGAGGTTCTCCTCTCGCAGTCAGCCCGTGGTAGTGATGATAATACTTATAACCCTCTAAATGCTACTACGGAGCCTGGTGGCCGTGAGCTTCGTACAGCTAACCTGGAAGTATTCACCACCTCTCTTGTAACCCGGATCAATGATCCTAGCCCCCGAAACAATTCCTTCAGCCATAATGCCACAAAAAATCAGGCAGATATTTTTTTCGAGTTCCACTCGGAGGAAGTGGAGTTACCTTCAATTACCTCCCCGCGGAAAGTACAAGCCCGGAATCGGAATAACGCATATGGCTTCAGGTGCACATTCCCGGGCTGCGAGAACAAAAAGGTCTTTGAGTTTCGCTCGAAGTTGAAGTACGTATATTTCTAGCATGTATCCTTTGAGCGTATCACCATCCACTACTATGGGGCTAATTAAATTCAATGGTTTCAGGGATCACCATGCGGTGCACGATCGTTCCAGGAAATACAAGTGCAACAATGGAAGTTGTAGCGCAACCTTCCCACGATCGCGCAGTTTAGTGAAGCATAAAAAAGAGAAACGGTGTCCTTCCCTTAAGAACCAGCCCCAGGCCGACCAGGGCGAATCGATGGGACGACGCTCCGAATACTCCCACCAGTCCTCACAAAACATATCCCAATCATCCGGATCCCAACTCCTCGCCCCCGGACCCAACATCGATCCTAGCCTAGACCCTCATACGCGTGATTTCCAGGCTGCGCATCACGATATCCACCCGTCCGCTACTCAAAACTTAGCCCAATCGAATGATTATGATATCTATGAGTTTATAATCATGTCGGACAGCTCCTCCTAAATTTCGTACCTCTCATTCGCCATTCAACTCAGCCAGTCGGTTAGTGATCAAATTAAAACCAAGTCTAATCAACGGCACTAAACATCTTCCTAGCTGTTTAATACTTAGCTTTCGTTGAACAGCTCCTTTTTTGATATTTTATTATTTTGTTTTTATTGTTTTTGAGATACCCCTGTTTGGATTCGGATTTCTTCGATTTTCTCTGCGTCCCTTTTCGGACGCTTTTGTTACTACTAGCGCCAGCTAGTTTCGTATTACCCAATGGGGTGTCAGTATCACCACTCTACGTATACTCTGTTTCTTATTTATTCTTTCTATAGGCGATACCAGCGATCATTTCTTGTTTGGTACTCATTTTTGGAAAAGGGAACCGACTTTTTCTGGAGGTCCCTGCTCTACATCCTTGTTTATGCTATTGCTTTGTCTAAGCTCGAGTTTATCGATCGCACTTTCGTTACTTATAGGCTTCTCTTTGTTCTGGGGGGTTTCTGTTTTCAGGCCGGCTGATAAGATGCATGACTAATGTGGATTTATTACTTGCGATGTTGTCAGCGATTTCTTCTCTTTACGTTTATTTTATGCTATATTGCTTCTGCTGTTTTTGGCCGGTAAGGTTCAGAACCTTTACCCCAACTAGAAGTTATATCACATAAGGTAGCTTACATTTGTTCTCCCCCTCATCCCTGGAATCTAGAAGCTAAAAGAACTTGTGCTAGTGATTGATTCCGACGACTCAGATAGTCGCTAGCTCGTCGTTTGCTGCAAGGTTGGAAAATTTGCTGATAGGATACGGAGGCCCAATCTCCCTCCCAAGAAAATAAGATGGAATCCGTTTAGGAAGCCTCCAAAGAAATTGAATTAAGCTTTTAGGTAGTACTTGGTTATAATCATCAACTTGGATGAGGCGGATACATATGGGCCCCTACGTTGGGGGGCCAATTGATTGCGTAGACATTATGCTGTCGGTCTTTACTTGTTTTTCTTTCTTGGCACACGTTTATGGAATATTATTATTAGCCATTATTTCTTAATTGTAATATAGCGGAATGAATATGTGTGTCGTTAAATATCCAGGCTTAATTAAGCGCTTCTCGTGCAGTGACCTTCGGGTAGTATTTGTGGCCGCAGGCCCGCTAGAACACCCACTAGGGTTAGAGTCCACACCGATGTCACACCCGTAACCAATCAGCCTGCACCCACATGCATCGATAGCCCCCCGACAACACCTTTCGATATATCCTATCTGCTTACTGAGATAATCGCTACATAAAATTAGCATTGCTATAGCGTATCATAACTCCATGATTATCAATGCATCATCAGAGTCCATAAGTACACGTCGCCATAGCCATTGTATTTACTGAACCCAACTTTATTCTTGTCCTGTCCGATCAATATCAACCCATCCACCATTCAAAACTTAACGTATTCATGTCCCTACCGGACTGCAGCTGCACGATGCATTCAGAGGATCTTTCGTATAACAATAGCCGAGTGCGTGCGAAGGATAGCTGATTGCTTGATTGCTTGATTTCTCGCTCTGGCGCCTGCGCCCCGTCTATATACTTGCTTTAATTTGCTACCCAGGGACTTACAACATTTCAGAACATAGAGCCCAACAACCCGTCTGCCAAAAGAGAGAATAGTTCATACGAAAGCACTGATGGAAGGCTCCTACGTGCGTGTCTTCGGCGAATTCAACATCATGCTCGTTTACCCTAGATCTCTACTGGTCATGGTAGGGAGGCGATGGAAATCACTCACGATCATCCACATGGTAGGGGTAGTGATTGATCACATCTAGCACCAAGCATCCCGTTTATTGATTTTAGCTAGAGCTACCAATCGGCCTAGGGAGGGTTGCCGAGTGATCAGTCGTGCATAAGATTTGTTTCGCTCCGCCAACCTTCTCCTTGTGAGGCCAACCGAATGATGAACGTGCCATGGTACTAAAAATACTATTATAATACTTGATTTAAGCACCTAATCACACTACCCTACCCAGTAGTATGATGCCCAGTAGTATGAGAGCCGTACCCATATCCCAGCATCTACTGTCAAACGCAACCCTAACCCTCTATCACCGATAGGTTCCAACTTCCACACCGTACGACTCTCCCATAACGCAGGAATAGAAATTACACTGCATCGAACCGAAGGCTGATGACGATCCGCCGTAAAACTGTCGTCATTGCTGTTCCCATGTCGCGGAAACAAGCATGGAACGGCACAGGGTTTACAGATCAAGCCACGCCTGGCTGTGTACGTAGCATGACGTCATCTACTATTTGCATCCAGAGTTTCCATCTCCAGCCAAACCCACAGACAGCAGAAGACTCTTCCTCAACGTCGCTATAAAACCTCCTCTCCTCTTCCTCCATCTGAGTTCCGTATCACTCTCAAGAAAAATCAATCTTATCATCAAAATCAAATCAAGTCAAATCCAACAAACCTACTCTACTTTCACCCATAATGGACTCAATCAAGAACATGATCGGTGGCGGTAACACAGAGCAGAAGAACGCTCCGCAGCAAACAACCGACTCTTCCAGCGGCGGGGGATGGTCCGATAAACTCAACTCCATGGCCGGCGGCGGGAGGCAGTCTGAAAAGAACGAAGATGCTCTAGATAAGGGTATATTTATTTACCCCCCCCCCCGTTCCCTTTTTCCAAATCTGGTGCCATAGCAATACTAATAAACGATCGTAATTACAGGTGTCGATTACGTCCAAGAGCATGTTTTGGGTCAAGGACCACAAGACAACGAGAGTGCGTTCGAACAGGCGAAAGACGAGCAGATCAGTGATTGTAAGGACTCCTCTCTACCCCCTTTATTTTGCGGTGATCCCCCCGTTGAAACATATACTAACATGCTTTTAGTCATTCGCGGCCAGTACAAGAGCACCACGGGAAAGGATGTTCCAATCCAGGATAAATAGATAACACGCTCTGTTTGTATTTGTGTTTGATGGTGTATGACTCGGTAGTTCTCGCGGCGTTAAAATGCATGTAATTCTCCGTGTGGATCTTTTTGAAGTTTTTTACTTCTTTTTACTTGTTACTCGGCCGAAATGGTGCCGTAGACTCGAGTAATGTGATGACCTTCGTATGAGATAATGCTGTGGAGTTGGGCCCTGTGGCATCTAGTCTAGAGTACGTACGCCAATTTGAAATCAAGGTACCCGGCTGAGCTTTTGTAAGTTGTCGCCATCGTGGGATGTGTGTCAATGAGAATTATTACGTGATCGAGCATATTCTCGAGTGACCAACTGTGATTGCGGCCACGGCTTGCAGGGAGTAGCACCAGGTTCAAGTATGTAATTCTGAAGTCATAGTTCTATAATTATCCACCATATAGTCTCAAAGACACTCTAGCGTCTCTCAGCAGAACCCACAATTCCAACCAGCCTGCAACAAAAATAACCAAAGAGCTGTCCCTCTCCTAAAAGGAACCATGAGACATTTGACCCAGTCCATTCATCCATCCATGCAATATGCACCAACACCACCACAAAAGAAACCTTTTTGCCCAGACCATAGAAAACTCCCTCCAGAAACAAAGTGCCATAACTTAAAAACTTAAGGGAAAAAAACATGACTCCCAATCAGATATACCATCATAATAAATAGCCCAATCCCATACACCGAACACTCCTAGACTCCATGCCAAATAAGAAATAGAAAAGTGCAGCATTCGCTCTTGGCGAGGTTTTATTTAACTCGTGAAATTAAAGCCAGTCCATAGATCCTGTAATTCCTTGTGGCTATCATACCCGGAATCGCAGACCAGTAGCGATAAGTGGGTTGGTAGGAATCGAGAGTACACTGTAGCATATACTATAGCGAACCATCTTGAATAGCAAGTGTCCGATGACGTAATGGGGAGTCTAAGACTCGATACCCTCGTCACATCCCCCGGTTACTTGTTCAGTGATGGAAATGTCACCCATAGCAACGGCAACGGCTCCAGGCTCCTCCATGGACTAGCGTTCCAGCGCGTCAGGTTCGCCCACCTATAGTCCTCCTCTGGCGATCGCGCTTCAGGAATATGAGGATGCTGGTGACGGCGACAATGCGAGAAAGACCACGTTCATCGAGAATGAGAGTTCCAGAAGAGGGCGTTAGGGGGTTGTGGGACGAAGGGGGCTTCTGCTTAGTTTTTTGTTAGCAAGAGTAATGCTAGAAAGATAGAGGAAAGGAATCAGGTTCCGCTGTTCGCTCTCTAGACCCAAATCAAAAACCACTACATCTCTAATTTGATCTGAACCACGGGTGCCCAATTTGAACGCTCTCTTCCCCGACTTTGAGAATCTCACCTTGAACAAAAACCAACCGATCCGATGACTACCCATCCCACCACCCTCTTTCTCTAATATCAACTCTTCCTTGCCTTCTTCATCTTTTGCCCAGCGCCACACATAGCTCACACCGTCCCCCATTGCCCATAGTTGCGCACGGCGATCTTCCTTCCCACACCAGACATCGATCTTCCTGTCTTCACCGACGGACTTTAAAGTGATGGTCGACGGCTTCATGATATCCCAAGGAACCCTCCATTCTGCCGATTCGGTGTAGATTCGTTCCTCCAGAGCAGATTGAACAGTTGATCTGGAACTAAATCTGCTATGGCGTCTTGATACTAGCGCCAGTCCTCCCAGAGCATTTTTCTCCCCCATGTCTCCCCCAGCTCCCCTTGCGCCCTTGCTTCCCGTAGAATCGCCTTCTAACCATCGTCGACCCGCAACAAGAGCTTTGATATCCCCTACACCCACGCTGTCTTGTATCATCGACGTGTTGTGGTTGTATCCTGGTAGCAAGGGAGTGATGTCGTGGATGTCGATGCCTGTGCGAGGTTTCTTGAAAGCGCCATGTGGAGGGATGTGGAGGACGAGTGTCGGGTTAAAGTCGGAGATGATATGGTTCTTGCATGACTGTATAGAGGAGAACGATGTCTGGGTGGTGGATGTCGAGGCAAGGGAAGAGGAGTGAGTGGTCGAGGTTGTCGAGACCGAGTTGTTTCGCGACATGATCGTTGTCGTTGTCGTTATCGTTATCGTTGTCGTGATAAAGCTGGATTCTCTGCACTCGAGGAAATGGCGAGCAAAGGGAAGGGGTGAGGGGCCGTATATATAAAGATATGACCCGGACATATGGGTATTACCAGTTCCTGGTGGAGGGGAACTAGCGACAGGCGACTGTTAGAGAGGAGTGTAGATCACCGCAAAGTGGAGCAGTTGGCGGTAGATCCGGCCGAGTAGGTAAATAGGTGAGCAAAGCGGATATGTAGGTGGATAATATTCCGCCTCTATTTCGCTCGAGGCATACAGGCCTCCCCACCGTGTCCGCTGTGTCGACTGTCCCCCCGTGTCCTGTGTCGCCCCCCCCTCTCTATCCTGTCTGCCCCCCTTCCGTCCCCCCTCTTTGCCCTCCCCCCACGAGAGAATTCTGGTTTCGATGGCGATTGCAGATGAAAGCGAATTGGATTGAACTGTGCCTTGAGGTGTTTTATTTCGGACTCAGGAGGAATGTGCATGCGAGATCTTCCATCCAGTGTGCGATTCAAGAGTATAAGGGGGGATAAGAGTTCCTCGGCTGCAATGGAAGCAAACATCCCCACCGCCGGCCGAATCGCGGCCGAATCGCACTCGGGTAAGAGAAAATCAATCGACAGTAAAGAGATAGACAAGATCAACAGCGGTTTGGGTGTATGTTTTTACGGGTGTCCTCTGGCCTGACTGTCTGCCTGCTTGCCTGTGTGTTTCCGTCTCTAGACGGGATGCAACTGTGTTTCCTGTCCTGACAGTCTGCTTGGGTAGATTATCCTCTCTGTGCGCCTCTCTGGGCCATCTGGTCTGTTTGAGTAGACTATCCTGTTCCCCTCTCTAGGCACTAGACAATCCAGTAGACTATCCTCTGTGTGCCTCAGGCCATCCAGTCCGCGTATCGAGTGTTTCCCTCTAGAGCATTCTACCAGTACATGAGATTTACCATCTCTCCTCTGTCCCTCGGCGATCTTTGCACACACATACACATAAACAATTGGCCGGTCTGAGCGAGTTTGCACGGAAAAGCCAACATGACAAATTCCGTTTCTGGTGGTTGCTTGGACCACTGGCTACAGCTTCGCAACTCACCGCATTCAATTTCCTGCGCAAGATTCACAACGGGGCCAGGCCTCGGGGAATGGGAGGGAGGAGCGAGAGCAGGCGAGAGAGTGGTGGGAGCGGAGGGCGTGGTGGTCGAGGGACGTGAATGGAGGAGAGGAAGTGGTGGGAAGAAGAAAGGCAAGATCACCGGTCGGTCAATGCGGGACACGCAGACGTCATCAGCCCAACCGTTTGATCCGTTTGAGGCCAGCTGTGAACATGTAGTGAGCATCTTGGAAAGAGCGGATGGATACATACCAACTCTCGCTCTCGCTCTCCCGAAGAGTGAATAGCAAACTGTGGTGTGGGGGTCTGTCCCACCCTCCTCCACAGTTAATCATTCTGACCGCTCGGTAAGCCAACCTGTCAGGACCCGCTTGTCACTGTGCGTGGAAACGTGGAAACGTCTTTGAGGTGAACAAATCACCAAGACGTGAATTCACCAGGCTGAGGTACGTATGCGCCGGCAGAGCGTGAAGTCAAGCATAGCTGATGGCCGTGCACGCCAGCACTGCTGCTTCTTAGCTGACTGGTAACTATTCTAGTAACAAAGGTGGATGCAGGGTCCATCAGGGTTTTGTGGAAACCCTTGCATCCAGGCTGCCCGAACCAAAGGTAGACTGGGGTGAAAGTACCTTCTACGGAGCAGAGTAGAGTACACGAAAACATGATGGGGTACTTGCGTGTACCTTCGTG
Source organism: Gyromitra esculenta (assembly GCA_038503075.1). Classification (NCBI taxonomy): domain Eukaryota; kingdom Fungi; phylum Ascomycota; class Pezizomycetes; order Pezizales; family Discinaceae; genus Gyromitra; species Gyromitra esculenta. Next base: position 46,576 of record JBCAML010000020.1, on the reverse strand, counting down.
TCCTGGGAATACCTAGATACCTGAATACCAAATACCTGCTCTTTCCCGCTCGCTCTCCTTCCCGCTTCCAACTGCTCGGGCACTCTTCGGTCTTACTGCTGGAAAAGCTTGATTTTTAGGGTTAGGGTTGAATCGATGCTGCACACGGGTTAGGGTTGCTGAACTATAATACAACTCTGTTTAAATTGAGGGCCTAGAATACGGGGGTGGTAGCCACGTGGAACCAAAGTTTTTAATTCCGGGTGCCTTACAAAGTGCGCGCCTTAGTCACTAATTCATACGATGGAGTGGTACATGTGCTTTTGCGGCCAATAGGTTGGTGTCCAAGTAGATACTTACATGAAGTGTAGAGTGTGCACCGGCTTATTGTGCCATCGTTCGCCTTGTGCTCTAGTATATTTCATATGTTAGTGTAGAAGTGAATGTCCCCTTTATCAGTCACCTGCATGTTATAATTAGCTAGCGAGTCAGTCTATCAATCAGCTCTAAGTCGTCAGTCGTCGAATATGCGCAGGGCTTTCAGCAATATCTAGTCATGAGATTGATGAAGCCTCACATTATCCGGGAGAGGTCATGAGTCTACTTCATACATCATCTAGGATCCCTTCGTTTGGTTACACCATTGCAGTATTTCTCGGATCACTGAGTTAATTGCTCCCGAGCAAGTCGTTTCATCGAGTAGTTACCTGTCTTTACTCGCCAAGATACTTTTTTAGCCTTGTTGGATATTCTTGTTGAATCCTAAATATCACATCCGCTCTGTGCTTTCGGTGATTGTAATTACTTGTCAGTACTCCAACATAAGAACGAGTGTACGAAGATTCTCCCGAGTGATGCTGCATGACTACCCTACACTACTGTGCCTTAACGACAGCAACGCAGATTGGGCAAGAGCCAAGCCCTCTCTGCCCAATAGTAATGCACAGGTATTTCCGGATTAGTCAAAGTGAGACTATCGACTAGTGCCTCATGAGAGGCGATTTGGCAGATATCCCTGCCAATTGGCTGATTGGAATTCGGAAGCGTGAATATCTCTGTGTTGAATTTGCGGCTATTATAAATGAAGGGTCATTTTTAGTGCTACGATGGCCAGCAATTGTAGGGACTTTTATTATATCCAGATTCATCCAGATTCCAGGGCATCCGCACAGCCAATGAATACCACGTGTACATGTGCCATCTGAGCACTAGTATCGTCAGATCCATTCAGCTCAGATATATTTGCTAGTAGAATTAAAACTTGTGAAATTATTTTGCGAATATGAAGAGGGTAATATATAGCTATAGGCATTGTACTAGCAAGGGCGTGAAAGCTGTTTTCGGGCTATTATATTAAAGGTGCGAATTCCCGAAACCTGACTGCAGGGGTGCCTTAAATAAAGATTACTAACTCCAGAAATTCGCTGAGTGTCTAATCTTGGATATATATACCGCATAGAAACGGATTAACAACGAATGCATCGGAAGTAGTTACTCGCTTCCTAGAAATAGCTACGATAAATTTCGGGGTTGAGTATACGTAGTGACATATGTATTCACCTACTTTGGTGCCAAGTGTTTATTTCTGGGCTGGAAACATATACCTATCATGTCATGAACCGTTTTACACCGCCCCCCAAATGCAGATATTATTATCCCATGACCGTGTTACCCTCAACATTAGCGATGTCTCATCGACCTCTCCTCGGGTCGAAAGCTTTGTCTTCGTGCAATTTTCGGATAAGGGCACTCAGGCTTATTGGATTCGCTTGGCCAGTTTGTGACACTAACAAGATGAGATGAGATGAGACTAATTTTTAATAGGCCTTATCTTGTGTTGTTAGTCTGGGTTGTGCAGATAGTGCAGATCGAGTGCCTGCAGAATCGAATGCTCGACAGCGGTGTCCGCAGCTTACGGTAGTACATTAATTGAGATTTTACCTAGGTTTACGCAAGGTAGTTAGTGCTATAGAGATGCAAGGTAATACTTTAAGGATACGAGTGATAATAGAGCGTTAATCCATATAGCCACTCCACTCCAACTCACCGATGAACTCGGTTTGCTTACAGTTTTCGTGCTTAGTCACTCCATATCACTCGATTTTTGAGATTAGCCATTTTTGTTGTATAGAGATTCAATCTCAGTTATTAAGCTCTTAGCAGGAGGATCTCAGGCTCTAGATATTACATGCACAAAAATAGTGTATGTATTTGTAGGGGACCTTTTAGTTTCTATAAAATCGAAAATCACTATTGTTAGCGGGCAGAAAATCACGTGGTATGGGTATGTATAGCAAATTAATTAAATCATCAATCAAATATATATCCTGATATTACGGACATCTCATTCACAAGTAATTCTGTAAGCCCATCAGATCAAAAAACATTTATCATATCCCATCCAGAGAACAAAGTCAGAGAAATCGACAAAAAAGAGAAGCAAAAATGAAACTAAACAAAAGAAATGAAACATAGCTTTTTCAAAGGAGCGTATAGGGCCAAGCTGATTAGAAGGCAGCGGAGAAAGAAAATCTCTGAGTTATAAGCTCAAGGTTCATCGTCATGAATAAATCGAGCTAACATCAAGGGTCCTCATCTCATTCCGCATGCTCTGGGGCCGACTCTTTTCGTTCCACAGACTTTGTGGTCTTGAGTCAAAAATCTGAGACTCTGAGATCCTTACTACCACCTCTACCGATTTCTCATCTTCAATGACCTTTGGGTGGCGCTTCGCAAAGTATTGGGCATATTTGAAAATTGCCCTATCAGCAGTGCCTTTATTAGCAAGTTAAATTTTTATTAGTGCTCACGGATTTGTGACATACCAGTAACATGACGTGACGTTGATAAAGGTCAAGACTATCTTATATGGGACATAATACAGAACAGCAAGCCATGGAACCATCTCCTTTTTCCGCCGGAGATGAATGCCATTAAATATGACAGCATGAATCGCATAAAGGCCGATGACACCGAGAAAAGTCCAGAGCGCGAAAAAAGGCCTGACCATAAACGATATCGGCAGGACGAATGGCGTTAATAGATACAGAATCGTTTCGTATACCTATAAAACCCATTTTGTTAATAAAAGCATTTTAGTAAATCCGATGAAACTCAGGGAAGGATTCATTGTAACCTCACCTCCTGCCAGACGAAGAGCTTCGCTCCTAGCTCCCACCATCCTAATTTCCAGCTGCACAGGATATACTGCATGTCATACCATATCCCACTGACAAAGAAGAAATTCCATCTATGGAACCGCTGCTTCCAGACGGTCATCTCGCCGAATCCCCCGCGAGATCCAGTGGCAACAAAGATGTTGGTGGGCGTTTCCGTTTCCACGAATACTTGCGAACACATCTTGATTCGAGATCCTCTTATCCTTGCGACATGACCCAAGAACCAGTCTTCTGATACCGAAAATCCCGGATGATACTTGAACGCCTCGGCCAAGAACTCCCTATCCCAGATGCTAATCGCACCATGCGGAAAGGTAGCGCTCCCTAGTTTTCCAGCAAACTCCCTTTGGAGGCCGGACATCTTGTACTCTAGATCCTGGGCTTGTTGCACAATCGTCCCGATACTAGAATTCGCTCCAACTGACTTGATAGTGTACCCGATGCATTTGATCTCATCTGTCATGCGATCTGTTACTATCGGAAAGTTTGATGGTAGTGCGCAATCATCGTCGATAAGAAGCACGTACTTGAATGCCCTAGTCACATAGCATCCCGCAAACTGTGCGACAATCTATACCAGGATGTTAGAATCCCACCAAAGGTGCCTTATTGGGTAAGAAATATAAGATCTAGATATACCTTCGATCCAACAGGGATCCAGACATGATGTACCCCATGCCTTTTACAGATATCTTCAGTGTTATCCAGTGGAGTAGGACTATTCCCATTTGCGATAACGAAGATATGTTCTGCGGGAAAAATCTTTTTGGCGGCCTCTAAAGTGGCCTCGATGATCGACGCAGACTTATAACATGGTATTATAAGCGCTGTATCCGATGTGTCTCGCTTCTCAGCATCATCAACGTCGTCTTCGAAGAATATCGAAAGCGGAGCGAAAGCGTAAAAAAATGCCGTTCCGAGAAATATTACTACCCCGGCAGTCAGGGCGAATTTTTGGGCAACGACAAGCCTAATTATTACAGCTCAGTCAGCAACGTTGTACAAAGGATAGAAACTTCAATCGATAGCTGCTATCACCATATATAGGATCATCATAACCTCGTGAGACATTCCAACTTACCATATGTACCAAGTCAAACCTTTCCAAAGAGGACGCCCAACTAGAACAAAGTATATAAACAATATTAATAAGGCATATACTCCATACTCAAAACCAAGCATGGCCCATTTGCTCCTTTCAAGCTTGGCTTGCTTCTTTTTAGCTTTCTCCCATATACCATGTATACTAGATCTCCGGAGCAGGTCACTTGGTTGCTGCATCATGTTTGTGGTAGCGCCGTGTCCAAGCAAGGAAGATCCGCCATGTGCTACATCTCGTATAACCGTAATACTATCATCTGAGGTTGTGCTTTCAGATGGCTTGGTACCTGAGCTGACGAAAGAGTAGTTGTTTAACTGCGTGTAAATCTCCGAGGGCGCTTGAAATGATAATGGCGATTCGCTTCTTTGGACCGGCTTCCTCTTTGGGAGGTAGGCTTTTGAAGGTAATGCTGGTAGGTCGCCTAGATGGCTATGGTTGCGCGCACGTGAAGCTGATTCCCCGGAGCCACCTGTGTGATAAAGCGTCAGTCAGTTGTCTTGAACCGGTCGTATGGCAGTGGGGATGCTATTTACCGTCGGCAACGAGAGACGAGAGAGATCTTGATCTGGATTCAAGGCCTAGCTTTCGAATACGTAGAGCTGCGGTGTTCGAATGGGTCCTTGCCCTGGACAACGGTACAACTGTGTCCCTTTCGAAGATGTCAAGAAGTGCCACTGGTATCTCCACCACCAAGTCATTCCTGCGTGCTCTAGATGCTATTGGCCTCCTGCGCTCAAAGTCGGCGGTGGTTGGCAGTTGGACATTATCCGCTATGGAGGGGTGCTGTATCTCCCCGCCTTTCATAGCTGTTCGACAATATATCGTCGTTCTAGGATATCAAAGACTGACTTCTTAATTGTGGGTGAACGTCAGAAAAGCAGTTCCCATCGAAGGGCATATGCATACATATACATATATATATATATATACGTATACACAGGACAGAAGATAAGTTAGAAGATATAGCCATTTTGCTTGCGAAGAAAAGCGTATGCGTTGTCAGCTCACAATCGAAGCTGTTGCAGCAGTTGAAAAAACTCTAACTAGGTTAGCTCTTATTCCATGGCCACGGCACAGCTTCTTGGCTAGATCAGCCACTGGCTCACCTATGGGGAAATCCTCTCAAGAAAAACGAATTCTGACTATAACTGGTTGTACTAATTTCAAGGGTATGTATTGATATTTGTTGGCCAATCCCACAGCGGACGAGAAAAGAAACAATTGCGCGTATTAGATATACGGTGCGCATTGTCTTGGACGTCGACCAACCAAGCTAGGACTGGAATACCTGTCTTACCGAGAGACACACAAAATAGCTTTTTTCTGGTACCAAACCTCTCGAGCTCTGTCTCGCAGTTTCCATCCCTAATACTTCTAGATAGTGGTATTTTCATTGAGGTCTATGTTACAATTAATACAAAGTAATTTATGGCAAGAATCCTACTTTGAACGCCCAAGTGTAAAGCTCTATTCCACAACAACCGCTCCTGTATATATATGTCTTGTCAGAAGAAAAGAGTTTCACCACCTCGGCTCTAGGATCTTTAACTTTGCTTGAGTAATTTGACTGGTTGTGAGCTTTGGAATATCAGCCAATAACGGCTGGCTGACACCTAAGCATGCACGCTCCAGGATTTATGTTCAGGTACTTGATACCCGTTTGGAAAGGGACCGATCGAGAGGTAACAGCGACAAAGAGGAAGAGAATCCGTATGAGTGAACCTCAACTCCTACAGCCCACCACTAGGAGCCGCTTTGCCATTGAGTCGATATCGCTGACCTCCTTTTGTCACCGACTGCTGACGGATCCCAATTCCGCCCTGGTCTGTGCCTTGTGGAAGCGGAGCAAATCGAAAGCCGTGATCATCGATGGTAGTATTAGTGGCCTCGGGAAGCTTAAGTACCTCATCTTCAGCTCGAAGTTGTCGCCAATATTTGTACATACGTGCGTCTAACACATGCCCGCCCCCTGGATTGGCCTCATGCCAAGAGGCACATTTGACGGCATTCATGGAAAATAAATAATTACTAGCTTATGTGCCTGGGGTCTGGTATCTGGGACTCCCATGTCTCTCGAACAATATTTCTCGAATGAAGACAGAGTTGACCGTCAACTCCTAGTAGATGGAGATTTTTAGATATATGCTTTCAGCACAATGCCTTTTCGTCCCATTCTAGGCAAATTAAACCGTTCTCCTACTCAAAATAAAGTCGTCATATCAAGGTAGCTGTACCGATTGCCAATTGTAATTCAATTCATAATATGCCGGTATATATTCCCATAACTCACCCGCAGAGGGATCTACAATTGCAAAGCAACCTGCATATGTGATGCCTAGCTGCGCGTGCGAATGGTTAATCTCCAATGCTTTATTTTTCTCCCGATTACCATAGACCCGTTAAAGGAAATCCAGTCGCCTTAACTTAAATTCTACACTCATTCTCCAAACCTCATCGAAGCTGAAATTTCGGACCTGTTGTTAGCCCAGGACTGAATGTAGTTTCTCAGATACACGCGGTGAGTTGCAGATTTAGCTCTAATAACAACTACCCCGGGGGTGAGTAGACCAAAGCCACAACAGGAGAAGTAAAATATTGGTCGTTGGTTACTGGTTGTCCTAAATTTTCTAAAACACGTTTTTTAGTAACCCTCCAAACCCGTCATCGATCGCCACTATTTAGTTTACTGACCGAGCCGCGGTGCTATTTTAGCACTTAACGGCTTTCCATTCCGCCCGAGCTTTGGTATTTGACAGCACTGTGCAGGTAGCCGCATCGACGTTCCATACGAAAAGCCTGAGGGAGTCACAATCAAACTTCGTGTACGCTATGAGACACCACTAATAGCCAGGATGTATTATTATGTGACAGCCGTGGTAAGATATCCGCTAGACCAAGAGTTGCCGGGACCTAGTATAAGGATTAGCGCAGAGCGGAACGAGGCCAATTCATACGCTCTCGAGATCTCTACACACCCAGAGCCAGATAACTGGCAGTAGCATGGCCTGTGCCCAAGACCAAGTATGCAAACTAACGACAGCAAAACTACATGTACTCAGTCTTGACCTAGGGGAACTGTAGTTTTCATCTTCAAACTTGTCAAATCGGGGGTAGACCGTAGGTTGAGCATGTTCGTCCACGTGTGGGGTTTAAACCCTTTTTGGGATGATGTCCGCTCTGAAACCAGTGATGAAATAGTCCAAATTCCGAGCAGTCAGGAACCATCCAACCTTTAGCCAAGAGAAAAAAAAAGAGAAAAAACGCTGGCAGGGGTAAATCCTAAGAATATTCTCTGTCGGAAACAGCACTATGAAACAACTTCGTGGTAAAATTATGTGTACACGTCTACAGGTATCTCCAAAAGCAGACGAAAGGAGATACTACGACCAGTAGTCTTCCATACCACATTCAAACAAGCGCCTAAATTTGACACTTGCCTAAGAAACAGGAGACAGACATATCATCTAAGAGCATTCGAGTGTTGGTAAAATTGAAGTTCTTTCCAATAGCCAAAGCTATACGCCCAACTAAATTATTCTCTTGCTAATTATAACAGCTCCACATATTTTCTTAAAGTCCTCCGCGGAGTGCTAGAGGGATTGACTAGGTATAGTTGTAAGATTGTCTGGTTACGCTGTAAATATCAAAAACGCCTCGCGGGCCAACGTTGAGAACTAGCTGTCTAGCGTCCATATACCGTAATCCAGTCAATGTAAAAATTTGTACTTCAACTTCATACAGTTTCATCTCAAGGTCAACATATCGTGCTATACCATCAGGAGGTGATTTACCAGAACCCTGTTAAATATATTTCATCGGCCGATAAATATCGACGACACCCAATAGCACGTTCAAATACTCTCTTAATAGCACACAATTTATGGAAGATTCATTCATAGCTCCGAATGACAATTGAGAACTTAAGTAGAAACTTAAGGCGTAAGGCAATTCTATCTAATTTCCCGCCCCCGGTCAGCTAGCTCATGAAGTGGCGTTAATTTATGGAATCGTAACACATTAATTTGTTAATTCACAATCATACACGTATCGAAACTTTTAACAGCTTATGTTTTCTTTCCGTGGATTGAAATTAGAAAGTTCAAAACTGGCGATGTAACTAGGCAGATATCCCCCTAACATGCTGCATAGAACCTGACCAAGGAGTGCAAGCGCCTCACCTTTAGCGGGATAATCTTTAGGCTGCCAAAAGATCCTTATTTCTGCGTTTCTAAAACCAGAAGACAGGACTCGGATAAGATGTTGAACCTCTGTTCTGGAGAGCACTGTGCTTTGGTGGACGGAGAAACCCGTACACAAGCACGGGCCACCGAATACATTGCTGTGTGTGGCTCTTCAGTGATCGCGCCTTACTATTTGGCAATCGCAAGTAAGCCCACGAGGCGTTTGTTTGGCTATAAAGCTCTCGGCAGCAACATGTGAAGCCGAAAGCCGCTTCGAATCCTCTTTTCCAATCAATCGTTAGCTAGTTTAGCAGCACCATCCCTTTTCTCGAGCCTGCAATAATCCCATGGGCCTACCTGTCAACTGGTATAGTAGAGTACCTATGCTTGTTTAACCCCGCCATTCAAACAGGCGGAATAAAAATAAATAAAATAAGTAGTGCTTTAAGATTAAAGGCGCTCGTCCACAAAAGCAAACTGCCAAGCACTGGCACAGTGCGCTGTTACAATCTATGCGAGAGCTGAAGAGCTTCTAGCAGGTCTTGTCGCATGAGAGCCAATGGCGATAGGTAGGCTGGTCCCTCTCTATGATGCCAAGACTTCTTCTTCTTGCCAGGTTCGGTTTGACCCAAGCGAAACGCCTCAGTCAAACTTTATTTTTTCCTCGGTAGGGACCGTGTCTTCCTTCGGGGTTGAACTCCGTGGCTAGGAAAGGAAATTTCTGAGGCTGAACCGCTGAAGCAAGACCGAGCGGCAACCGCAGCGACGAAGGCCATCTAAACCAAATCTAGGTCACCACTAAACCGATATCGGCTAAGCCAAAACACCTTGGATAATAATCCCTCGATTTGACAGCCGATTTATCGAGTCCTTACGGTGTAAGAGAGCAGATCTCTGCATTTAAATCTCGTTCCGTGATAGCGTTTTCCCGGTTCAAGTGGTTTGGATCCGTTGCGGCTCGGACGTATTAGCCATGAAATACGAATCAGTGATCTGTAAGTTTCGGAATATCTTCCCCTTTTGGATGAATCTCAGGTACGTACTACAATTGCAAACCACGTATGCATAGGTGAGAAACTCCCAGAAAGACCAGCATTGCGAACCCAGGGAAGGAATAAGCTGCATGTACTTAAAGTAAGCGATAGATCCCGGACTGGAAAATCTGATGTGCAACTCGGTATTCATCGCTTTTTGCGATTGCTGATCTCCATAGATCCAATCGCATCGCCCTTGGTTGTACCCTGGAGTGGTCTGAGCTGGCTGTGCTGCAGCTTAGTATAATTTCTATAGGTTTATGTTAGTTTTTGTTATAAATATGTGTAAAATTGATTGATGTAAGTGTTAGGTGAATGGGTTCCGCCGTAAAAACGCTATTTAGACCGGATTTGCTTAAGAAGCACAGCTTAGATATACCTAATGTAGAATAAGTGACTGATCCTCGTATGGCCTATAGCTAGCGTTAAATCACCAATAGTTCCTCTCGTCACGTAATCAAGATGTTGGGATTGCGCTCGTGGATGGAAACAGGGATTCTACTAAAACTCTACCCAAGAAAGTAAATTCCAACGTCTTGCGTGACTACATGTACTCAAGCGTGACCCTTAAAGCGATTCACGTGCTAACCGGAACCGACAAGGCCGGTTTTGGGAACTCATAACTATTAGAGATATAATTCAATCACTCAATTCGAACTGAAATTCGTACCATAACCTTTGGGTTGAATGTACCTAATGAATAAAAAACAACGAACTGAAACTCTCCAAGTCGCCATTTTAACAAGCACCAACTGGAAGCTGCAGAATAGGCAAACAGGGTGCTAATCAGGGATTATACACCACAGCCTCGGACAGCTACCAGAATTCTTGCGTTGGATCATGACCCGGATCAAACCCACAAAACGATTTTTTTTTCCGAACTAGTTTGATTTCCAATAACCTGAAGTATACGTCTAGCACATCTGACACACTGGACTACTAGTGCGTTCGGACAGACTTGAAATCAAGATTCGGATCCTGAAATGCTCCGGTGTCTTGTAGCTTGCATGTACAATCGCTGTGTTATTTTCGCACTGGGTCGAACCGGCAGTCAGCCGTCCCACCCAGCATCTTAGCCAACTTAATGCAGTTAGTTGAGATCTTGCTAGTAATCCAAGATCGGGTAAAATGGCATGGGGAGGTTACATGATGCTCTACAGCGCGAGGTAATGAATCAATTTACACATTGCCCATACAAAAAACTTGGGGTAATGTGCTAATAAATGTGCTTTAGGGGTATGTCTGTTGGAAAAGCATCATGAGATGCATTGCCCTACACATTAGCTGATGCTTTTCCTGTACACATTTCCCGATGCCTTTCCCAAGTACACATTCCCTGATGCCTTGTCCGATGCCTTATCTGATGCTTTTCCTGATGCCTTTCTCAAAAAATTACCCCACACATCTGCATGTAAAGTAGCATTTCAAGTAGCTCTCATAGAAATCAGTAGTGTAGGTGGTCAAGATCTACTTAGAGGTTAATGATCCATATGTGGACCCTTAAGGGTGAAGGTTCAACTCCAGCAATGAGAACTTCACTTTTTAAAATGGTTTTTTTTTTCGAGTTTTTAGGGCAGTTAGAGGGACGGTAAAGGAAGGTTAAAGGGATGGTAAGGCATCGGATTTCCCTTATTACGACTTTCCAGATGCCTTACCCACTACTAATATACACATTTCCCAATGGTTTTCTCATACAAATTAATGATTCATTTATTGATGCCTGACCCATACAAAGTAATGATTCATTTATTGATGCTTTACCCACACAAATATTTTGCTGTAAAAAATGATGCATTACCTGATTCATTAACCTTGGGGGTAGAGATAGACCAACGGTACACGTATGTTGCACTGCTAGTGGTCGTGCGCGTGAAATATTCAGGCACTTGGTAATGGAGTGAGAGTCTAAGATTTAACAGACATGTGCTAGGCGTGCTTAATTGATTGGTAAGTAATACTTTAGATACAGTTCCGGGAAGTGGGGTGTTTTTGGTACCGTATTGTTGGAAAGTGTACATGTAGGAATAACTTAGGATTGACTACCGTATTACCTTTGAGAACTCTGTAGCACTACCGATTTACTCCCGCATTCATGAGAATGATGTACGAATACCATACCAATTTCGCCCCCCCTTCCCGGTGCTATAGTTGCTAATTATAGGTAAGCTAGCGAGCTCACGATCAAGGAACGTATTTCACCAGGTAACAGATCTAGATCATCTAAGACGCTTTTTACCCTGAGAGCCCTTACAAGGAGTAGATAAATAAGATGTATATGAATAATGGCCGGGGGGCTTCTCTAGACTATTTATGGTTATTTAGAGGCCTTTATGCTATTTAGGGGTTGTTGGTATCGTTTTAGGTACCACTAAAAAGGCCTATTTTCGCGGTTTTTAGCCAACCACTTTAGAGAAACTACCGCCAGAAATTAGAAGATGATACAGAAACCTAGTGAATGATCGAAATTCGAAGCTAGGTACCAAAGGGACTTATTACTAGGTTGATAGGGTGCAGCTAGCTCTCAATTAAGAACAAGTTGATGCATAGAGCACCACATACATGTGTTAAGCTTAAATAAATACCTTGAGGTTTGGAATACACTCTAGCTATAGAATACAGGGATCGATATCAAAGTAACGCCAAAACAAATCATCTAAATTGTCTGCATGTAGCTATAGTAATGGTTTATGGGCATGGATATTAAGCAAATGGTAGGGTTAGGATTGGATTGGCAACTAGCCAGAGGTAGGACTAGCTTGAAGCAGGGCAAAAAGTGGTCCAGTGTAGGTAATCAAATCGGTAAATGTAGTGGAATTTGTCGGTGACCACTGATCTCCTTATTTATATTGATAGCTTCTTCGTTGCTGAAATGCTCAAATTTGATTAAAGTGACTGCCGGACTCCCTATAGAGAATAAAATCACCACCGATATCGTGTAACTATCATGTACTGTACCAACAAGCATCTGTTGGACAGTTAAAGCTTTGCCTTCACGTCCCCTGCTATCTCCACCACGGCCATCTCTCTCAGCACCCTCTTTAGTATTTTCCCACTTGCGTTTTTCGGAATCGCATCCACAAACACCACCCCGCCTTCCAGCCGTTTATAACTCGCGACTTTCTCATTCACCCATTTTTTCACATCTTCCTCTCCCAACGCTTTTCCATCCTCCCCTAGTCGTGCCACCACATACGCTCGCGGTAGTTCGCTCCCGTGTTTCTCGTGCACCACACCGATGACGGCCGCATCGATTATCTGAGGGTGGGAAAGGAGAATTCCTTCGAGCTCAGGAGGAGCGACTTGAAAGCCACGGACTTTAATGATCTCTTTCTTACGGTCGACGATATACCATTTCTTGGATTTCGAGTCACAGACTGCGATATCACCGGTATGGTAGAAACCGTCCGAATCGTAGGCGGCGGCGTTTGTAGTATGGTCTTTGTGGTAGCCTTTGACTATCGTGGGGCCTCTGCAGATGCGGGGATTAGTGGCCATGTCCCGCGGCCTAGTATATCGGAGGGGATGCATACCTTATACAGATTTCCCCAGGGGTATCATAGGCACTGATATCTCTGCCTTCATCATCGATCAATCTAGCGACTATTAGCCCACTACTTGGCGCTGGGATGATATGCGGATACTTACTTGGCTTCGAGATTTGGCAATAATCGACCCACGCTTCCGCTATTGTCATCCTCGCCGCCATGGAACATGGTAGCGATGCATGTGCTCTCAGTCATCCCCCATACTTGGTTAACCAGCGGTTTGTCTACCGGATTTATCACCTCTTTTAATCGTGCTTGGATATCCTTGCTTAGCGGCGCTGCTCCGATCAAAGCAACTTTTATCTTCCGCAGCGAATACTTTTTCGTCAACGGGCTCATCACCAGTAGTACGGCCAGGGGAGGCACCAGAGCCAACTCGTTGATACCATAGCGCTCGATAGTAGAGAGATACAACTCGAGATCGAACCGGCGGAGGATGTAAGCTGTGCGCCCAGCTTTGAGGAGGACCACATGTGCGTGTGGGACACAGGCAACATGGAACATGGGGAGAGGAATTATTGCTATCGGCTGTTTCCAGTGTCGATGTTAGGGGGGAGAAAAGCAGAAATGGGGGGTGGGTGAGATGTACCTCGTATGGTTTGGGTTTGAATTCATTGACAGCCAGATGCTGCGCTACGAGGTTTCGATGGGTGATGTCGACCGCTTTTGGCAGACCGGTCGTGCCACTGCTGAAAAGTCGGAATGCTGTTGTTTCTCGCGATTGTACTTCGTCGTCGAAGCGCACCCAGTCACTCTCTCCTTTATCGAGCAATTCCGTCCATGACTTTTGCCCTGGTGGCACTTTCTGGTCTTTGAGAGGGTGGAAAATCCAGATATTTCTAATTGCTGAATCATGCTCATTCTTGACTTCCAGAACAGTGGGGAGTAGATCCGGCTCGGTGATGATGAATACTGCGTCTGAGGCCCTGATATGATGCGACATTTCTCGAGCGGTGTATGCAGGATTAGTAGCTGTGAATATACCACCTGCGGCCACGATACCCAACACCAACATCGAGTAAAGGATCTTCGGCTGTTAGTTTTTGGCGATGATGGAATCACGCCGCGCAATAAAAGCATACTGACATCGTTAAAGGAGTGCACCAGAACACAATCCCCCTTTACCAGTCCGGCATCTTGAAGGCCCTTTGCGAGTTTTCGGATGTAAGTTTGCGCCATGGCGGACGTGATAAATCGCGAGTGATCGCTGGCATCGATGTAAATCTATATATTCCATACTCGCCTCCCATCAACCAAGTGATTCGCGCGGTTGTGCCAGGAATGTATTTCTGACCTTTTTGTCGCCATGATACGGCTGATTGTCGAACATCCAAGAGATCAGATCCTTGGAGGATAGCGGCCCTGCCTCTGGGCCTCTGAAGAACGGTTCCATCGACATTGCTTCTGTGATTGAGGTGATTTGTGCGTGGGATCGTGGGAATTAGCAGCGAAAGATCCCTAGGTAGTGTAAAATGCCAGATAGCATTTTATAGGGATTGTGTTCCCGCCTATCATCTGGACTTCCGGAAGTACCGAGGTTTCAAAAGTATCGAGCAAGTTGGAAACCCTAACCCATACGCGGGAGAAGTGAAGAATACATGCAAGTAAGTGTACAAGTCAAAGTGAGTTAGGAATGAAAACAAACACCGTTCTCCGCTGTTATACAGTCTTCTATGACGGTAACTTACATGTATGCTGGTGAAGGCTGTGGACCCAGACCAGACCTGTATGGGTTAGGGTTTCCGGCTCGTCCGATACTTTTAAACTATTGGACGGACACCGGTGCCTAGTTATATGACCTGCTTGAAAGGGGAGAAATAGTCTCTGCGATGGGGAGTTCTGGAGACAAACAAATTATGGAATAGGCGCTTAATAACTGCAGCATGTTGTAGGAGTTGGATTGCGACGGAGATTCATAGCTGTAGGTTATAGAGTACTATATAGTATAGTATTTACAACCGAAGCGTCGCTAGTAGCCAGGGAGTTAAGTCCGGGTCTGTTATTCATCTGTCCAATGCAGGGCACGTAATTGTGCGACCTAGGTACCATGTTCTGCGCCCGCGCGAGAACTAAACGAATGTAGAATAGATAGTGGAGTATGTAGTTACCGATGGGCAAGGGATTCAAGTGCTATCAATCTGTCGTTGCTGGCATATTAGTAGACTGACGGTCGGGGCTGTCGTCTTTGGTGGGCAAGTGACTTCACGAGACTGAGAAGCTACAGCAAACCTAACTCCTAAGTTCAACTCTATTCTCCATTTGTCCAGTTCTCGCGCAACCGCAGTCTCGCGCGGGCGCAGAACACGGTAGATAATCACTTTGATATGACAGGTACCTCGAAATGACATAGAATATAGCAACATGTAGCTATCGGTAATTCACTAGCTGCAAACGTTCTACCTCCATCGAGTGGCCAAAGCTACATCGAGGGTTAGGGTTAGGTGTTTTCGCCATCTTTGATCATGAATAGCACGAGCACCACTGTCAACAAGCTGAAAAAACTTACAGTAAGGGCACACATAAACTTATCCTCACCAACTTAATGAAAGGGGCGTGCTTCTACTAACTACTTCTCTATAGTTCTAGCTAAACGCGGCAATGTTACTTTTGGGTCTCCTCAATGAGCTCCTCATGCACATTTTCGACGCCCTCGATGGGGCAGCGGGTGTTTGCTCTCTGCTTGTTACCTATCGCCGTTTTTTCTTGCTTCTATTACCACGTGTTGACTTTAGTCCTCGCAAAAAAAACCCCCAGTTATCATGCCCCTAAGATTTTAATGCTCATAGAAGGGGATATTAGGCAAGACTGAAAGCTAGTTGGAAGATTCTGGTCATAGACGTGATTTTGGCGCTTGAGGCTTTATTTCTGCTCACACCAGCAGAATATTGGTCATCTATAGATCTGTATATATCAAGAGTTGAGGTTGATCAAGATATGAATCACTATAACTATAAAGCCTGAGTTGGGTGCGTGTAATCGGCATTGTAATAATTCTTAAATCCGAGGACATGCTCTAACCTTCAGTGTGGAGATTAGTGAGAGACATAGGCCCGAGCACACGGGTATCCGGGATTCTAGGAGGGTACTCTTAAGTATATAGGCGAGTGCTGCCAGGCCCTAGAGAAGTAGCAAGAGCGATATAAACAATCGATTGCTCTCGTGCCTAGTATTCCAACATCTTTGGTGGTTTCCAGGTCCCGACCAATGCCGGCAGACTGACAGACAGTCGCATGTCCCTAGGCTTACACACTCTAGTGGCAACTCTGGATCTATCGGAAAGAGGTGTTGTATACCTGGGGCAATAAGAATTCTATATCTACGCGGAATGATACTTCCTCTGGTCTTTTGCATATCTTAAAGATTGTGATCTTGATGCATAGGTTTGCTGGACTACGAGGCGTTATATCGTAATCTTGGTCTATGTAGAATATTTTTTACGCCAGAATCCATGATGAGAACTGATAATGTTTTGGGGGAAGCTGACACCAGAATTCGCCAACATGAAGCACTGCACGTGAAACTGATCACAGAATAGACAAAACTAGAGCTCAGACAAGAAGTGATCGAGAAAAGATTTGTCAAGCTCAAGGCCAAGATAGCGATACTAGAGAAAAGGGGAAACAAGACTGCTATCGATATAACATCTCATTGCCTCGATCAAGCTAAGGCTTCCATCACATCCCCGACCCCGAAACCAGCGGATACCTGCTTTGAGATGGACACACATCCCAGCCAGAAATGATACCCCAAAAACACGTATAAGGGCTAGGATGGCAAGGTCGAGATTGAAATGGAAGAGCAGGTTGAAGGTAAAAAGATCCTGTGGAGGAACGCATTGACAAAGAGGGTCAGAACGGAGTACGGGACGTAGCAACTAACCACTTAAGCCCTACAAGCAAGAAGTATCACGTTGGAAAGGACGGGCGGAAGGGGTGGGTACTCGGTCGCCGAATACTATGGGTGAACCTAGACCAGTAGAAGGCGATGGAAAGCATAGATAGTATAAAACATTGAATTCTCTGGGACGCTCTGGCCATTTGTGGGTTCCTGGGTACATGCAGCTGTCAAGCATCTTCATTTATGTTTTACACGAACACTGGTCGCGGAGCTTTGCGCATTATTTGCCTAGTTACAAATCTAGAAATGGATAAAAGTGTAAGTGTATAAATAAACCCTAATCCTAGATCTTAAGGCTATGGGAAGCCCTTTCCGGTGATGCATGAAATATCACTCGTGTTCATACGATGCGGCTATAACTGTTGAGCGTGATGAATAGATATGTGATGTTCGGTCTCGAGTAAAACACAGAAGAGAAGAGAGGATAGAAGAGCGGGAATAGAGCTCCGTATGTATACTCCCTATGGAGTCATATATAAACAGGCTTATGGAGGCTCTTTGGACGCCGGATAGATCGACCCGAGCAACCCCCATTAGCAGGTGAGACTACATGTATTGACCGAACCGATATCGGTATCTTGGGGGATGGCGTGCCAATGAAACACTATTTTTTTTTGTTAAATCATTGTTTCATTGTTTGAATCTGGTTTTCATGGATGGTTGTTTTGCTGGTTCGTTAGTTGTATGGGTATATGGTTGCGGTGTTTCGTTATTGTTCTTTGTGTTTCTGTGGGTTTCCGTTACAATGAGTCATGTCTTTGTCATCGAAAGGATCGGAACTTGGTATATAAGCGAAGGGTTTTCCCCTCTTGTTGTACTTTTCCTTCTTCTTCTCTTAAGCAACGTCTTCTATCGTACACTCTTGTATTTTACAATACAACCCTCGGTTATACCTCATAACCTTATGCTGTCGCCGCTATCGAGTCCTCTATACTTGATCACCTCGTAGAGCCTGTGGAACCTCGTGAATACTCTTGTCGCTTAGTTTTTCATTCAAGTAGCACTGCTCATCTCGGGGGATACCTGAGAGCTTGAAGGAAAAACCTCGCCCCTTGAGACTGGTACAAGAATGCCACATGCAACTGAAGTTATAGCGTGAACAAAACCCACGATCTCCAACACTCCAAAAATAAAATGAACAAAGTAAATATAACTGAAAATTTCAATCCAGAGTTTCCCTAGCGGCAGCAAAAGCCAACAATAAATAATCCAGCATGAGACGATTAATTTTCCATTGACTCAAAAAAGTCTAGAAGAGATGTAAAAAAAGATATAGAATGAGCAGATTTTGATGATAAAATATCAGAAGAGCCAGATTATGAAAGACTAATTAAGTCGATATTTGATTTAATAGGAAAATTTGTTTTTGATTTCGAAATAAATTCTGCAAGAGCAATTAAAAAGGAAATGTTATTCCACACTAAAGAGTCTTCATCTATAGAATTTAAAAAGGGAATAAATTAATTTCTTTCAGATAATAGGGCAAACCAGTGTAAAATAGCGTGCGAAAAATTTTGATCACCCTCTCCACAAAGAGGACATGTAGTAGGACCTGGGTGTGACCAGGAAGTGTGAGCGGCGAGATAGCTTTTGTGAGCTCTCATTTGATGGATACGACCAGCCATGAATTTTGAGAATTTCATGAAAAGATGTGGAGTTGTGGTGGTAGGATAGTTGTAGTAGGAAGGTCTAGGGAGAAGCATGTCCCAGTCGTTAATAAGTTGAAATAGAATAGCTTTGTTGCTGTTTTCTAATATCATTGTGCGGTTGGGGTTTGGTTTGTTTAAGATAGGACCAAGTGCCCCGGGGTAGTAGTTGGCAGGGAGAAAATTCCATGCTTCGTTTGCAAGAGCGTCAATAATCAAAGGTCGGACCCGGCTTTTAGCATTGGAGTTCCATGGTCTGGGTCTTCTAGCACCGAGGCCTTTGAGGTGGATCCTTAGTAGGGGAAGGGGTTTGCCGTCAGCCTGAAAATTTGGGGGAAGGCGGGCGGAGGCTGGGTTGAAGAGAACAGGCAAGGTGGCTATACGAATAACATGGCGTCTGCGAAGATAGAGGGCGTACGTGAGGGTAGGAGGTAAGGAGGCTTCTCGAGTGAGTGCTCCTATATTGGTTGAGGAGAAGCAATTTGTAATCCATTTGAGAACGTTGTTCCAGAAGGGATCGATTTTTTTTAAGATGGTGGCGGATGGTGTGAAAACATTCATACCGTATGTTAATATGGGCCGAATGAGTTTCATGGATTAACTTAGGCAACAAGTTGTGGTTTGGTCGTTGGCTGTATTGTTGTTCGGACGGTTGTACAATCTCTTTGTTGTTCGGTTATTTTCGGTTATGGGTTTTGTCAAAGAAAGCGGGGTATTTAAGTGTTGGGTTTTGGTCGTTCTTGTTCTTCTTCTTCTTTCCTTAAGCAATGTTCTCGTTCACTTCTACCTGTATTACTTTAAATACTACCTCGGTTCTATCTCAGAACTCTCGCTGTCGCTGTGAAACATCGCCAATACTTCGCCTTGAAGTATACCCACTGTAGAACCTTTTCATGGATTGATTCAGGGATGAGTCGTAGTTCGGATGGTTGTATAATTTCTTTGTTGTTTGGTTAAGTTTTGGGTTATTATAATAATGTCTTTGTGTTTCGGTTGTTGCCGGGTTGTTGTTGGTGCTATTGAAAAGCGGGGTATTTAAGAAAGGATTTTGGTTGCTTTCGTTCTTCTTCTTCTTCTTTCCTTAAGCAACGTTCTCGTCACTTCTACTTGTATTATCTTAAATACTATTTCGGTTCTATCTCAGAACCCTCGCTGTCGCTGTCCACCTCGCTGCACTTATCTCGCCTTGAGATAGACCCCTCGTAGAACTTGTAGAAACACTGCACTCCTCGAACGTGTTAGTACCTCGCCTAAGTAGCACTGCTCACCTTCAGGGATACTGAAGGGCTTATCGAGGGACTGAACCGTGAGATTACGTTGCTTCCAACATCTACATCTTCTACCACCTGATCCACACAAAGCACACCTACCCCCATCGACTCCACCATGGAAGGAGCCGCCGTCGCCACAAAACGCTTCCCCACCAGGGAAGCTTTTGCCCAAGCCTACAGAGATGATCCCGCGGAGCTCTATAATGAACTCAGGGACCTCAACCAAGCCCTAGAGGACCAAATCGATGCCCTCCAGGAAAGCGAGCGAGAAACTGAGGTCAAACTCAACACCACTCGCATTCAAACCGATAACGCCCTCCGCCACGCCACAGAACAGGACCAACGAGTTACCGAGGCTGCAAGTCTAATCGCTCGGTTGCGACAAGAGCGAAACGAAGCTCGAGCCGCTACCCAAGCCCCTCCCGCTCCACCTAATCTTACGGCCACCCCACCTCCGTCAACAAATTCTCACCGATCGGAACGGATGCCAGATCCTGAGAAGTTTGACGGATCTCGAACCAAACTCCCCGGTTTTATCCTACAACTACGCTCCAAACTCACTGTCAACCGGGACCGCTTTGCCAACGAGACCACAATGATCCTCTATACTATCAACCGTCTAGAAGGAGCAGCGTTAGAACAAGTTCGACACACTGTTCTCCCCTCAGGCCTCACCACCTGGACCAGCGCAGAGCAACTTATCGCCGCCCTGGAAACTGCCTTTGGCGACCCAGACCCAACCGGCACCGCTCGACGGGAACTCCACCAACTCCGTCAAGGGAAACGTGATTTTTCGGCTTATCTAGCCGATTTTCAAAGGATCATGGGCCAACTAAACTTCGACGAGAACTCCAAGATGGATGCCCTGGAACATGGCATGTCGAAAGAACTCAAGGAAGCAATGGTGTTCGCACCTATCGCCCCTGCGAACCTCCCGGAGATGATTCTTACCCTTACCCGATTGGATAACCGAATCCGAGCCCGCAAGGCAGAGAAACGGGGAAGTGCCAGAGACAATATGGGTCAATTCAGTGCCCCTGCCGCCTTCACCCCTGCTTCCTCCTTTACCCCAGGAGGACTAGCCCCTATGGACCTGTCTTTCGGATGTACCAGCAATCTTTCTCACCCTCCTCAAGACCAACGATACACAATGGTCAACGGACGAAGAAAACTTTCGGAGGAAGAGAAACAATGGCGCCGCGCCACTGGAAAGTGTATGTTCTGTGCTGCCCCGGATCACTCCTACGCCAATTGCCCCTCAGCTCCCAAAAAACCTACGATGAGAGGAGCCCTCACCGCCCCACCTGCTAACCGCACGTAACCGCACGCTCCTTTCCTCTCTCTCTCTCTCTCTCTCTCTCTCTCTCGAGGAGTGAAGGGTCGTCAGAGCTACCGGGTATACCGGGAATGAGCAGTGCTACTCTGAACGAAAATGGAGTGAGATTCTCGTCAAGCTCTCAGGTATCCCCCGAGATGAGCAGTGCTACTTGAACGAAAATCCAACGACCGGAGAAGGTGCGAGGATTCTACAGGCTCTACAAAGGGTTCAAGTTGAGGTAACTTGAAGACGGCGACGGCGAAAGATTACGAGGTGTAATCTATGGATGTATTGGTAGAATACAGTGAGTGTGCTATAGAAGACGTTGCTTAAAGAAAGAAGAAGGAAAAGTACAAGATGAGGGGAAATCCCTTCGCTTATATACCACGTTCCAACTCTTTCGATGACAAAGACATGACTCATTGTAACGAAAAACTCATAGAAACACAAAGAACGACAACGAAACTCGACAACCGTGTACCCATGTACCTAACCGATCACTGTAACAACCATCCATGAAAGTAGCCCCCCCTCATAGCCGTGAGCTCCTGCGAACACTAATCGCTCTTTCCCTTGGTTTATCCGGGTATCGTTGGTGGAAAGAATCCACAGCTTCCGTTTCTTCATGGTACTCCGCGGGTTCCCAGGTGGGTAGTGCATAGCCAGTCCATTCGACCAAGTATTGGAGTTTTCCACGGTGTAAACGGGAATCTAGAATAGCTTCAACGAGGTATTCCTCATGGTCATTCACTTGAACTGGTGGGGGTGGTGTAATAATCTGACCGGGGAGTGGGTCGACGGGAGCTGCTTTGATCAACGAGACGTGGAACACGGGGTGATACTTCATTGATCTTGGGAGGTCAATTTCATAGGCATAAGCTGAAATAACGCGTTTCACCGGAAAAGGGCCACTCCATTTCCAATCCAACTTCCTTGAGTTTCGAGTCGTCCTCATGTTCTTCATTGACACAAACACTTCGTCCTTTTCTCTGAACACTGGAGCAGGAGTGCAGTGTCGGTTTGTACTTGACTCGAAGATATCTTGGGCTGTCCTCATCTGTACTCGGAGGAAGTCTCTGAGTTCTTCCATCTTGGAGGCGAAGCCTTCAGCATCGAGGGTCTGGGGAGCGCGGTCATTAGGAACGATTGAGGTATCGAAGCGAGGGTGATAGCCATAATTCGGAAAGAAGGGCGTAGCTTTGGTACTTGTGGATTCTTTGTTATTGGTGGCGAATTCAGCGATGGGTAACCACTTTGACCAGTCGTCCTGCTGGTAGGAGACGTAACAACGGAGGTATTGCTCCATCACGGCGTTGAGTCGTTCAGTTTGTCCATCAGTCTCTGGGTGAAAGGATGTAGACATGCGGGCGGCAATATTCAAACGCTGACAGAGGTGCTTCCAAAACTTTGCGGTGAACTGTGTTCCTCTATCGGAAGTAATATGAGAGGGAAGTCCATGGAGTTTCCATACGTTTTGGAGGTATAGCTCGGCAGTCTGTTCTGTGTTAACGGTAGTATTACACGGGACAAGGTGTCGCATTTTCGAAAGTCGATCCACGATGACCATAATGGCATCAAAGCCGTTAGATTCTGGGAGGCCAGTAACGAAGTCCATCGACAATTCTTCCCAGGGGCGGTTGGGGATTGGGAGTGGTTTTAGAACGCCGTGGGTACCGAGGGTGCTTGGTTTTGCTCGTCGGCAAATATGACAATTCCGGGTATAACGTCCGATGTATTCTCTCATCTTTGGCCAGTAAAAGCATCTTGAGATGAGTTCAAAGGATTTTTCACGTCCTGGGTGGCCGGCAGAGGGGGCGTCATGGTGTCGCTGTAGGATAAGGAGGCGAAGAGGATCATAATCAGGAATATAAAGTCTTTGTCGGTAGAAGAGGCGGCTATTCATCTCGGTACAATCGCCTAAGGTAATTTCCTTGGATTATCGTTCGCCATTCCTAAGTGCTAAAAGGATTTTTCGTGGGAACGGGTCAGCGTTGTATCCTTGATTCATTAGGGTTTCAAGGGTGGCATCCAATTCAGCGGGTTCGTTTAGTAAAGAACCCGAAAACAAACTCAGCTTAGGGTCCAGATTCTTCTCCTTCAGGACTACTTGGTGTTGGTGTCGTAGTCTTTCATCTCCTTCAGGGAGA
Source organism: Gyromitra esculenta (assembly GCA_038503075.1). NCBI lineage: Eukaryota > Fungi > Ascomycota > Pezizomycetes > Pezizales > Discinaceae > Gyromitra > Gyromitra esculenta. Next base: position 23,277 of record JBCAML010000020.1, on the reverse strand, counting down.
TCTCCTGATCTCCGAGTCAATGCATCCGGCTTTCCTCCTTGTACTCCTGGTCTATATGTAATGACAAAGTCGAAACGTGAAAGGTATTCGGCCCATCTGACTTGTCTTCGGTTCAGTTGCTTAGTGGTCATAAAGTATTCCAGATTTTTATGATCCGTGATGACAGAGATAGGGAGTTCAGAGCCTTCGAGCTCAGGGCGCCATTCCTCAAAGCAACGGATAATGGCTAGTAATTCCTTATCGTAGATTTCGTAATTACATTCAGCCGGTGAGTGTTTCTTAGAAAAGAATGCTACAGGGTGGAGTACACCACTATCGTCGAATTGGGAGAGGACACCACCGGAGACGAAGTCAGGAGCATCCGATTCCACAAAGATCTTCTTTCGAGGGTCGAAGTGGATGAGTACAGGGGCTTTGGTAAAGGCATCTTTCAGGGCTTCAAATGCGAGTTCTGCCTCGATTGTCCATTCGAAAACGATACCTTTTTTTGTAAAAGAGGTGAGGGGTGCTGCCAGGCGAGAGAATCCCAGGATAAATCGTCGGTAGAAGTTTGCAAAACCGAGGAAGGCTTGGACGTCTTTAATGCATTTTGGGCGGTTCCAGTCTCGTACGGCTTTGAGTTTCTCTTCGTCCATCTTGATCCCTTCAGGTGTGAGGATTAGTCCGAGGTATTTTATGGATTGGACGTGGAATTCGCACTTCTCAGGTTTGAGAAGTATATCATTGGCTTTCAAGGCGTCAAGGACTTGTCGGACGTGGCTTTTATGTTCAGCAAGGGTATCACTATAAATAAGGATATCGTCAAGATAAGCTGTACAAAAGAGGTCCAAATATTCTCGGAGAGAATCATTGACAAAGCGCTGGAAGGTACCGGGGGCATTGGTGAGGCCGAATGGCATAACCATGTATTCGTAGAGGCCATAACGAGTCCTAAAAGTGGTCTTCCATTCTTCTCCCTCTGCGATGCGGATTTGGTGAAATCCGTCTCGAAGGTCTAGTTTGGAATACCATTGTGCTTTAGCGAGGCGATCGAGGGTCTCTTTAACAAGCGGGGAGGTGTATCGGTCTTTGACGGTGAGGGCATTAAGGCCTCGATAGTCTACGCAGAGACGTAGAGATCCGTCGGGTTTTGCGGCGAAGAGAACGGGGGAACCGGCAGAAGATGAACTAGCGCGAATAAAACCCTTCTCTAGGTTGTCTTCGATGTACTTCTTAAGGACTAGAAGTTCATCTCGTGACATACCGTAGAGGGGACCGAATGGTGGTTCTTTGCCCTCTTGGAGGGTAATGCGATGATCATAAGGGCGACGGGGGGGGAGTCCTTGGGCTTTTGCTTTGTCAAACATGTCTAGGTATTCATGGTACTCTACGGGTATCCTTTGTCTCCATTTCTCTTTAGTGGTTTTGCTATCGAGGACTTTGTTTATTTCATATAGAGACATCGAATAGACCTGAATACCCTTTTTTCTAGCGAGCATGCGGAAACTGGCGGCTCCAATAAAGGCGGCGTTAAGCTTAGTTGGAGGCGGGATGGCGGCGACGGAAACAATAGGTTGTTTGGAGGCACAGTGGGTAGTGCAGAATTCAGAGTTGAATTCAATGCTTTTGTTGGCGAATTGTAGGTGGACGTCATGAAGATTCATCCACGGGATACCGAGCACTAGGGGGTAGTGTCCTAGTTTGGTGACGAAGAAGGGAGCTTTCTCGTTATGTTGTTGAATAGAAAGTTCCAAGTGGCAGAGATTGGTAATATCTCCTGAGGCAATTGTTCGGCCGTCAATGACTTCCAATTGGCGAGGGTTTTTAAGGGGAGACAATGGCAGGGAATGGTGACGCACGAAGTTTTCATCAATGAAAGCGAACCCTGAGGCCCCAGTGTCAAGAAGTGCGTGTGTTTTTATAATTTTATTTTGGTGGGTGAGACTACAAGAAACTACAAAGTGCTCCCCATCCAAATTATCCTCCACGCATACATCTGACACTGAGAACCCAGAAATAGAGAACGCTGACAAAGAAGAAAAAGAAACCGGAGCAGGGTCACAATGCGACTCCGGTTGAACTAGTTTAAAGACTCAACTGAGTCTGCTGCATCGAAAGCAGGAAAGCGAGGGGGCAGCGGCGGCGGAAAAACAGAGGGAGCTGGTGGTGCGGCGGCGGCATTAGTGACGGCCCCTCTCATGGCGGGGCGCTTGGAGGCAGAAGGGCAGTTCGAAAAGATATGTCCTTCCCCAGCGCAGAATAGGCAGCGATTATTGGTTTGTCTCCAGGATTTCTCTTCTGGAGATAGTTTTCTTCTTCCATTTACTTGAACATATCGTTGTTCAGGGGCGGGACGAGAGGTGGAAGTACGACCGAAAGAGAGATCCATGGGGACCAGTCCTCCAGGGGCGAAGGAGGAGGAAGCAGGAGTAAAGGCGGCGGGGGCGGCGGCAGGGGCGGCGAATTGTCCCATGGTGTTACGGACGGCGTTTTTCTTTTCTTCCCTTCTTGCTCGGATTCGGTTGTCCAAGCGGAGAAGGAAGGCGCAGAGGGAAGTGAAGGTGGTGGGGAAGTCGGCAACAGTCACTACTGCTTCTTTTAGTTCGTCCGACATGCCGAACTCCAGAGCATCGTTTTTCGCTGACTCATCATAGTTGAGGCGCCCCATGATGCGTTGAAAATCGGCAAGATAGGCAGAGAAATCTCGCTTCCCTTGTCGGAGTTGGTGCAGTTCACGGCGGGCGGTACCGAGGGGGTCGGGGTCGCCGAAGGCTGTTTCCAAGGCGGTGATCAGGTCGGCGGCGGAGTTCCAGGTGGTAGTTCCGTCAGGAAGGACGGAGTGGCGAACTTGTTCAAGGGCGGCTCCCTCGAGGCGGCTAATAGCATACAATACCATATTGTTGCTGTTTGAGAAGCGGTCGGCGTTAACCGAGAGTTTCGACCGGAGTTGTAAAACGAATCCGGGGAGTTTATCACGGGACCCATTGAACTTATCTGGGTCAGGCATTTTATCCGAGCGGCCTCCTTGAGTGTGAGCCGGAGGGGGTGGCGGCGATGGTGCAGGTGGTGGGGGAGCGGCGTTTTGGAGGCGGGCGATTTCTGCTTCGGCTGCCTGCAACTGGGACTGGCAGGTATTGAATCTGGCTGTCATATTGTTTCTTTCTTGAGTAGCTTCCTCAAGTTGTAGGTCCGCGTAGGTGAGGTTATCTACTCGCTGTTGGTAGTGCGAGCGGATTTCCTCGTAGGCGGAGGCGAGATCGGCGTTGGCGGCGGCTTGGAAGTTCTCAAAGGTAGGGAAGGTCCAGGGGGCGGGAGTGGAGCTGCTCATGGTGACGTTGAAAGTAGGCGGGTAATTGGTAGAGGGTGTAGATATGGAAGTAACGTAATCTCAAGGAGCGAGATTCTCGTCAAGCTCTCAGGTATCCCCCGAGATGAGCAGTGCTACTTGAACGAAAATCCAACGACAGGAGAAGGTGCGAGGATTCTACAGGCTCTACAAAGGGTTCAAGTTGAGGTAACTTGAAGACGGCGACGGCGAAAGATTACGAGGTGTAATCTATGGATGTATTGGTAGAATACAGTGAGTGTGCTATAGAAGACGTTGCTTAAAGAAAGAAGAAGGAAAAGTACAAGATGAGGGGAAATCCCTTCGCTTATATACCACGTTCCAACTCTTTCGATGACAAAGACATGACTCATTGTAACGAAAAACTCATAGAAACACAAAGAACGACAACGAAACTCGACAACCGTGTACCCATGTACCTAACCGATCACTGTAACAACCATCCATGAAACTCTTCCTTACCGCCGCCACCTCTCCCGCCTCAATTTTTTGCCCTAGAGTCTGCGAACGCCTCAAGCGAGGCTTTAAACTAGTTCAACCAAGGTCGATCAGTGACCCCACCTTGGTTCAAAATTTTTTACCTTTATCTGCCTTTTCGATTTCTGGGTTTTCGGTTTCTGGTATAAGCGTGGAGGATCAATTGGATGGGGAACATTTTGTAATATCGTGCAATATTTCCCATAGCAATAAAACCATAAAAACACACGCCCTACTAGACACTGGAGCCTCCGGATTTGCATTTATTGATCAGAAATTTGCGAGTCACCACTCCCTACCTCTTACCCCCTTAAAAACTCCCCGTCAACTTGAAGTCATCGATGGTCGTCCTGTCAGCTCAGGAGACATCACACACATCGCCAATCTCAACCTCTCGGTACAAAACCATTGTGAACAAGCCCCCTGTTTTGTAACACAACTTGGCCATTACCCCCTGGTCTTAGGCATACCATGGATGAATCACCATGATGTTCGCTTCCATTTTGCCGATAAACGCATTGAGTTTAACTCCAAACTCTGCACCACCCACTGCGCTCCTCGTTCACCAGTTGTGACCACCTCCTCGATCCCAGCTCCCCCTAAGCTAAACCTTTCGTTTATTGGTGCTGCCAGTTTTAGAACTCTCACCAGAAAACGAAACTCACAAGCCTATGCCATGTCACTATATGAAATAAATAAAATCATAGATGACAAAACGACCAAAGAAGAGTGGAAGTCACGTATTCCTGCAGAATACCACGAATTTTTGGATATGTTCGACAAGAAAAAAGCCCAAGGATTACCCCCCTGCCGCTCCTATGACCATAAGATACAGCTGATGGACGGACAAGATGCCCCCTTCGGACCACTGTACGGAATGTCCCGAGAAGAGCTGATTGTCTTGAAGAAGTATATCGAGGATAATCTTGAGAAGGGATTCATTCGTGCTAGTTCCTCTCCCGCCGGATCCCGCGTCCTATTTGTCAAAAAAGCTGACGGTTCCCTACGACTTTGCGTGGACTACCGAGGCCTGAATGCTATTACCGTCAAGGATCGTTATACCTCTCCCCTCATCCGCGAAACCCTGGACCGGCTTGCCAAGGCACAATGGTATACCAAACTAGACCTTCGTGATGGATATCACCAAGTGCGCATTGTGGAGGGAGATGAATGGAAAACCGCCTTCCGCACCCGGTATGGTCTCTATGAATACCAGGTTATGCCATTCGGTTTAACCAATGCCCCCGGAACATTCCAACGATTCGTAAATGACTGCCTCACGGAATACCTGGATATCTTCTGCACCGCCTATCTGGATGATATCCTCATCTACAGTGATACCTTCGAGGAGCATCAGATTCACGTCAGCAAAGTCCTGCAAACTCTCAAAAACAACGATATCCTGCTAAAACCTGAAAAATGTGATTTTGAGGTACAGACTACTAAGTACCTTGGTCTTATCCTCACCCCTGATGGCATTAAAATGGATGAAGAGAAACTCAAGGCTGTTCGAGAGTGGGGAACACTCAAGAGCGTAAAAGATATTCAGGCGTTTCTGGGTTTTGCCAATTTCTATCGTCGGTTCATACTAGGATTCTCCAAACTAGCTGCCCCTCTTACTGCCCTCACTAAGAAAGGTATTTCTTTTGAATGGTCTGTCGAAGCCGACATAGCTTTCGAAAACCTCAAACACGCCTTCACTACTGCCCCGATCCTTATCCACTTTGATCCTGACAAGAAAATTATCGTGGAAACGGATGCTTCAGATTTCGTATCCGGAGGAGTCCTATCGCAGTACGATGATAATGGCATTTTACACCCAGTGGCCTTCTTCTCGAAGAAACATTCCCCAGCGGAATGCAATTACGAGATTTACGACAAGGAACTGCTAGCTATCATCAGGGTCTTCGAAGAATGGCGCCCGGAACTCGAAGGTTCGAAACACCCTATCGACGTGATCAGTGACCATAAGAACCTCGAGTACTTTATGAGTACCAAGCAACTCAATCGCCGTCAAGCTAGATGGGCTGAATACCTATCGCGTTTTGATTTTGTGATCACGTATAGACCAGGAAACCAAGGGGGAAAACCGGATGCGTTGGCCAGGAGATCAGGAGATCTCCCCAAGGAAGGGGATGAACGACTAGCACATCAGAGCCAGGTGGTGCTAAAGAAGGAAAATCTTGACCCTAAGCTAAGTTTGTTGTCGGCTTCTTTATCAAACGAAGCCGCTGAATTGGACGCCCCCCTAAAAAAGCTATTTGCAGAAGGATATATCGCTGACAAGTTTCCTGAAAAGATCCTCCTAGCGTTAAGGAATAAGGACCAACAATCCAAGGAGATTACCTTAAGCGAGTGCAAGGAGGAAAATGGAAACCTCTATTACCGAGACTGTATCTACGTTCCAGACTCTGCCCCCCTCCGCCTTGAATTGATCAAGAGACACCACGATGCCCCTGCCGCAGGCCATCCAGGACGTGATAAAACCTTCGAACTCCTTGCTAGAAGGTTCTATTGGCCCAAGATGAGGAAGTCGATCGGGCAATATGTCCGTAACTGTCATATTTGCCAGAAGGCAAAACCAGTTACCCAACGTACCCAAGGAGTTCTCCGTCCCCTACCCATTCCTAATCGCCCATGGCAAGAAATCTCTATGGATTTCGTTACCGGCCTCCCCGAATCGAATGGCTATGATGCTATCATGGTAGTAGTCGACCGACTGTCCAAAATGCGCCATCTTATCCCTTGCAATACTACCGTCAACTCCAGAGATGTAGCTGATTTATATCTACAACATGTCTGGAAATTACATGGGTTACCTACGCATATCACATCAGACCGAGGTACCTAATTTACAGCCCATTTCTGGAAAGAATTGTGTCAACGCCTTGGGATTCAGGCCAGAATGTCTACTGCTTTCCACCCTGAGACAGACGGACAGACGGAGAGACTAAACGCGGTTATGGAACAGTACCTACGATCTTATGTATCTTATCAACAAGAGGACTGGAGTAACTGGTTACCTATGGCCGAGTTCTCAGCAAATAACCAGGAATCTGCGAGTACCAAAGTTTCTCCTTTCTTTGCTAACTATGGGTACCATCCTCGTTTTGATACTACTCTCCTCCCAACCCAAGCGACCCCTCAGAGCCTAGATGCTGCCTCGTTTAGTCAAACAATGCAGGAACTCTATAACCATCTACGAACGCAAATAAGGACGGCCCAAGATATTCAAGAAACGGCCACGAATAGACACCGTATACCTGCTCCAGCTTACCGAGTCGATGACCATGTCTTCGTTTCAATGAAGAACATTAGAACTACCCGTAATGCTAGAAAGTTGGATTGGAAATGGATGGGACCCTATCCGATTAAGAAGATGATCTCTCCTTTTGCCTACGAAGTTGACCTTCCATCCTCAGTCAAGTACCACCCTGTCTTTCATGTTTCTTTATTGAAACCTGCGGCCCATGATGCTCTTCCCGGACAAATCATTCCTCCCCCAACGCCTGTTGTTGTCAACGACCAAGAAGAATATTATATCGAGAAAATCTTGGACCAATGGACATATCACAAGAAACAACAGTATTTCACGGATAAGAATCGGGTAATGGGCTAGGATGGTTGTGGAAGTTACGAAGGGTTTTCTTTGAGTATAATGGCTTTGTCTTTCGGTTATGTTTCGGCTGTTGCCAGATGGCTGTTTGTGTTACGAGAAAGCGGGGTATTTAAAAGGAGGATTTTGGTCGCTTGTGTTCTCTTTCTCTTTCTTTCCTTAAGCAACGTTCTCGTTACCTTCTGCTGTAAAGTCGTCGAAATACTACCTCGATTCTATCTCAGAATTTCATGGATGACTGTTTTCGTTGGTTCGTCGGGTATACGGGTGCAAGGTTATTGTGTCACGTTGTTGTTCCTTATGTTTCTTTGGGTTTCCGTTGCAATGAGTCAAGTCTTTGTCATCGAACGAGTTGGAATGAGGTATATAAGCGAAGGGATTCCCCCTCTTGTTGTACTTTTCCTTCTTCTTTCCTTAAGCAACGTCTTCTATTGTACCTTTCGTATTCTACAAATACAAACCTCGGTTACACCAGATAACCTTACGCTGTCGCCGTCCTCAAGTCTTCTATACTTGAAACACTTCGTAGAGCCTGTGGAACATTATAAACCTCGCCCCTTGAGATTACGTTGCTTCCTTAGCTCAGCGGTATACTGTGTACCTTTTCCCACACAAGGCCACGTGTTCAAACCCCCTTGGAGTCATACTTACTTCATGGGCTTTACAACTTGGATTCATCAATCCTTTGTGTGTTTGTTCCCTTGTGTGACATCGCGAAAACCTACAGAGACCACTGAGCCCTCGCTAGTCCTACCTGAGTGGCTAGATTCCGAGTACCTCCGCGTCAATACCATCGCAAGTGTCTGTAACAACGCAGACTCTAGCAACAATTGAGGAAGTGAGATTACGTTGCTTCCTCATCCACACCCTCTACCCCGCTTTTACACACTGCCACACCACCCTCAAACGCCACCATGAGCAACCCCGCCCCCGCCCCCTGGACCTTCCCAACCTTCGAGAACTTCCAGGCCGCCGCCAACGCCGACCTCGCCTCTGCCTATGAGGAAATCCGATCCCATTATCAACAACGGGTCGACAACCTCACATATGCAGACCTACAGCTGGAAGAGGCCACACAAGAGCGTAACAACATGACGGCAAGATTTAATACCTGCCAATCCCAATTACAGGCAGCCGAAGCAGAAATCGCCCGCCTGCAAAATGTCGCTCCCCCACCACCTGCACCGTCGCCGCCACCCCCTCCCGCTCACACACAAGGAGGCCGTTCGGATAAAATGCCTGACCCAGATAAGTTCAATGGGTCTCGCGATAAACTCCCTGGGTTTGTTCTCCAACTCAGATCGAAGCTCTCAGTCAACGCCGACCGATTCTCCAACAACAACAACATGGTGTTATATGCCATCAGCCGCCTTGAGGGAGCCGCTCTCGAACAAGTTCGCCACTCCGTCCTCCCTGACGGAACTACCACATGGAACTCCGCTGCCGATTTGATCACCGCTCTGGAATCAGCCTTCGGCGATCCCGACCCTCTCGGCACTGCCCGCCGCGAATTGCACCAACTCCGACAAGGGAAGCGAGACTTCTCCGCTTACCTTGCTGACTTTCAACGCATCATGGGACGCCTCAACTACGATGAGTCGGCCAAAAATGACGCTCTGGAGTACGGCATGTCGGACGAGCTGAAAGAAGCGGTAGTGACTGTTGCTGACTTCCCCACTACCTTCACTTCCCTCTGCGCTTTCCTCCTCCGCCTGGATAACCGAATCCGAGCAAGAAGAGAGGAGAAGAAAAATGCTGTCCGCAACACCATGGGACAATTCACCGCCCCTGCCGCTGCCCCCGCCGCCTATACCCCCGCTTCGTCGTCCTTCGCCCCTGGTGGGCTTGTCCCCATGGATCTCTCATTCGGCCGCACCTCCACCTCTCGCCCCGCCCCTGAACAACGATATGTTCAAATAAACGGAAGGAGAAAACTGTCCCCTGAAGAGAAGTCCTGGAGACAAACCAATAATCGCTGTCTGTTCTGCGCAGGAGAAGGACATATTTTTTCCAACTGCCCATCCGCCTCCAAGCGCCCCGCTATGAGGGGAGCTGTTATTAATGCCGCCGCCGCTCCTCCTGCTCCTTCTGTCTTTCCACCGCCTCTACCACCTCGCTTTTCTGCCTTTGATGCAGCAGACTCTGTCGAGTCTTTAAACTAGTTCAACCAGAGTCGCCATGTGACCCTGCTCTGGTTCCTTTTTCTCCTTTGTCAGCGTTCTCTATTTCTGGGTTTTCAGTGTCGGATGTGTGTGTGGAGGATAATTTGGATGGGGAACATTTTGTAGTTTCATGTAGTCTCTCCCACCAAAATAAAATCATAAAAACACACGCACTTCTTGACACTGGAGCCTCAGGGTTCGCTTTCATCGATGAAAACTTCGTGCGTCACCATTCCCTTCCCTTATCTCCCCTAAAAATCCCTCGCCAATTGGAAGTCATTGACGGCCGAACAATTGCCTCGGGAGATATTACAAATCTTTGCCATCTAGGACTTTCCATCCAGCAGCATACTGAGAAAGCCCCCTTCTTCGTTACCAAGCTAGGCCATTACCCCCTAGTACTCGGTATCCCTTGGATGAACCTCCATGACGTTCATCTACAATTTGCGAACAAAAGCATTGAATTCAATTCTGAATTCTGCACCACCCACTGTGCCCCCAAGCAACCCGTCGTCTCAGCCGCCGCCATTCCTCCTCCAGCAAAACTAAATGCCGCCTTTATTGGCGCAGCTAGCTTCCGCATGCTCGCCAGGAAGAAGGGTATTCAAGTGTATTCCATGTCCCTCTACGAAATTAACAGAGTCCTTGATAGCAAGACTACCAAAGAAGAGTGGAGACAACGAATACCCGCCGAGTACCACGAATACCTAGATATGTTTGACAAGGCTAAAGCTCAAGGACTCCCCCCCCGACGACCTTATGACCATAAGATCACCCTGCAAGAAGGCAAGGAACCACCATTTGGCCCACTTTATGGTATGTCACGAGATGAACTTCTAGTTCTCAAGAAATATATCGAAGACAATCTGGAAAAAGGCTTTATCCGTGCTAGTTCTTCTTCTGCCGGCTCCCCAGTCCTCTTCGCCGCTAAACCTGACGGATCCCTTCGTCTGTGCGTGGACTACCGTGGCCTTAATGCTCTCACGATAAAAGATCGTTACACCTCCCCTTTGGTCAAGGAAACACTGGATCGACTTGCGAAAGCTCAATGGTACTCAAAACTTGACCTACGTGATGGCTTTCATCAGATCCGCATCGCCGAAGGAGAGGAATGGAAAACTGCCTTCCGAACTCGATATGGCCTATATGAGTATATGGTAATGCCATTCGGCCTTACCAACGCCCCCGGCACATTCCAACGATTCGTAAACGATTCCCTCCGAGAATACCTAGACCTCTTCTGCACCGCTTATCTTGACGATATCCTAATTTATAGCGATACCCTCGCCGAACATAAGATACATGTCAGACAGGTCCTCGACGCACTTAAGGCCAATAATATCCTTCTCAAACCTGAGAAGTGCGAGTTCCACGTGCAATCCATCAAATACCTGGGCCTAATACTAACCCCCGAAGGTATAAAAATGGACGATGATAAACTTAAAGCCGTCCGAGATTGGAACCGTCCAAAGTCAGTCAAAGATGTACAAGCTTTCCTTGGCTTCGCAAATTTTTACCGGCGATTCATCCTAGGATTCTCCCGACTAGCCGCCCCCCTTACTGCTTTTACAAGAAAAGGTGTTGTCTTTGAATGGACAGTCGAAGCGGAACTCGCGTTCGAAGCCCTGAAAGATGCCTTTACCAAGGCCCCCGTCCTCATCCACTTCGACCCCCGGAAGAAAATCTTCGTGGAATCCGATGCTTCCGACTTCGTCTCCGGTGGTGTTCTCTCCCAACTTGACGATAACGGCGTACTTCATCCTGTAGCTTTCTTCTCCAAGAAGCATTCACCTGCTGAATGCAACTACGAGATTTATGACAAGGAACTTCTTGCGATTATACGCTGTTTCGAGGAATGGAGACCAGAGCTTGAAGGATCAGAACTACCCATCTCGGTTATTACTGACCATAAAAACTTGGAATATTTCATGACCACCAAGCAACTTAATCGACGACAAGTTAGATGGGCCGAATACCTTTCACGTTTTGACTTCGTTATTACCTATAGACCAGGAGTACAAGGAGGAAAACCGGATGCACTGACTCGGAGATCAGGAGATCTCCCTGAAGAAGGGGATGAAAGACTAAGACACCAACACCAAGTAGTCTTAAAGGAGAAGAACGTTGACCCTAAGTTGAGTTTGTTTTCGGGTTCTTTATCAAACGAACCCGCTGAATTGGATGCCCCCCTCGAAGAATTAATGAATCAAGGATATATCGCTGACCCGTTCCCACAAAAAATCCTTCTAGCACTTAGAAATGGGGAACGACAATCTAAGGAAATCACCTTAGGCGATTGTACTGAAACCAATAACCGCTTATTCTACCGACAAAAGCTCTATGTCCCCGATCACGACCCTCTTCGCCTCCTCATTCTACAACGACATCATGACGCCCCATCAGCCGGTCACCCGGGACGCGAAAAATCCTTTGAACTCGTCTCAAGGCATTTTTATTGGCCGAAGATGAGAGAGTATATTGGCCGTTATACGCGGAACTGTCATATCTGTCGACGAGCAAAACCAAGCACCCTCGGTACCCAAGGCGTCCTGAAACCACTCCCAATTCCTAATCGCCCTTGGGAAGAGCTATCAATGGACTTCGTTACCGGTCTCCCAGAGTCTAACGGCTTCGATGCTATTATGGTTGTGGTGGATCGACTCTCGAAGATGCGGCACCTTATTCCTTGCAATACAACCGTCAACGCCGAGCAAACAGCTGAACTCTACCTCCAAAATGTCTGGAAACTCCATGGACTACCTTCCCATATTACTTCGGACAGAGGAACGCAGTTTACCGCTAAGTTTTGGAAACATCTTTGCCAACGCCTGAATATCTCCGCTCGGATGTCAACGTCTTTCCATCCAGAAACAGATGGTCAAACCGAACGTCTTAATGCCGTTATGGAACAATATCTTCGGTGCTATGTTTCTTACCAACAAGACGACTGGACAAAATGGTTACCTATCGCGGAGTTCGCTGCTAATAACCAAGAGTCAGCTAGTACGAAAGCTACACCCTTCTTCGCCAACTATGGTTACCATCCCCGCTTTGATACTTCCGTTGTTTCAAACGACCGCTCCCCCCAAACCCTCGATGCCAATGACTTTGCCTCTAAGATGGAAGAACTTAGAGACTTCCTTCGAGTTCAAATGAGGACAGCACAAGATACTTTCGAGTCCAGTGCCAATCAACACCGTACCCCCGCCCCTTCATTCAAGGTCAACGACCTTGTCTTCATATCCATGAAGAACATGAGGACGACTAGGAATTCTAGGAAATTGGACTGGAAGTGGAGTGGTCCCTTCCCTGTGAAACGAATAATCTCTGCGCATGCCTATGAAATCGACTTGCCACCGTCCATGAAATACCATCCAGTATTTCACGTCTCACTGATCAAAGCTGCCCCTGTTGACCCACTCCCGGGCCAGATTATCCCACCACCACCCCCGGTTCAAGTCAACGATCATGAAGAATATCTTGTCGAGAGTATCCTAGATTCTCGTATTCGTTATGGAAAACTGCAATATCTGGTTGAATGGACAGGTTATGCCTTGCCTACGTGGGAACCAGCTAACTATCATACGGAGACTGAAGCAGTGGATGTATTTCACCGACAATATCCGAGTAAACCCAAGGAAGGACTGGTTAGTGTTCGCAGGAGCTCACGGCTATAAAGGAGGGGGTACTTTCATGGATGACTGTTTTCGTTGGTTCGTCGGGTATACGGGTGCAAGGTTATTGTGTCACGTTGTTGTTCCTTATGTTTCTTTGGGTTTCCGTTGCAATGAGTCAAGTCTTTGTCATCGAACGAGTTGGAATGAGGTATATAAGCGAAGGGATTCCCCCTCTTGTTGTACTTTTCCTTCTTCTTTCCTTAAGCAACGTCTTCTATTGTACCTTTCGTATTCTACAAATACAAACCTCGGTTACACCAGATAACCTTACGCTGTCGCCGTCCTCAAGTCTTCTATACTTGAAACACTTCGTAGAGCCTGTGGAACATTATAAACCTCGCCCCCTGAGACAGAATCCCCGCTGTCGCTGTCTCCCTCGCTGCACTTATCTCGCCTTGAGATAAAAGATATCCTCGTAGAACCTGTAGAATACGTCGCACTCTTCAAAACGTGTTGTCACCTCGCTTAAGTAGCACTGCTCACCTTCAGGGATACTGAAGGGCTTAACTCGAGGCACAACCGTGAGACAGTACCTCGTTGAATGGACCGGATATGCTCACCCTACCTGGGAACCCGCTGAAGACCTAGTAGATACTTCGGCACTGGAAAAGTTTTTAATCACCCCGACCTTAACTATGCCTGATGTTGGCAGGAGCTCACTTTCATGGATGGTTGTTATGTTGATCGGTTAGGTACATGGGTACATGGTTGTCGGATTTCGTTGGTGTTCCTTGTGTTTCTATGGGTTACTCGTTACTATGAGTCATGTCTTTGTCATCGAAAGAGTTGGAACGTGGTATATAAGCGAAGGGATTCCCCTCATCTTGTACTTTTCCTTCTTCTTTCTTTAAGCAACGTCTTCTATTGTACACTCGCTGTATCTTGCAAATACAACCTCAGGTTACACCTCGTAATCTTTCGCCGTCGCCGTCTTCAAGTCATCATAACTTGAACCATTAGTAGAGCCTGTAGAATCCTCGCACACTCTCCTGTCGTTGGTTTCTCGTTCAAGTAGCACTGCTTATCTCGGGGGATACCTGAGAGCTTGACGAGAATCTCGCTCCTTGAGATTACGTTGCTTCCCTATCTACACCCTCTACCAATACCCATCCACTTCTGACGTCACCATGAGCAACCCCGCTCCCGCCCCCTGGACCTTCCCTACCTTTGAGAACTTCCAAGCCGCCGCCAATGCCGACCTCGCCTCCGCCTATGAGGAAATCCGCTCGCACTACCAACAGCGAGTAGATAACCTCACCTACGCAGACTTGCAACTTGAGGAAGCTACCCAAGAAAGAAACAACATGACGGCCAGGTTCAATACCTGCCAATCCCAGTTGCAGGCAGCCGAAACGGAAATCGCCCGCCTCCAAAACGCCGCTCCTCCACCGCCTGCACCATCGCCGCCACCCCCTCCTGCTCACACTCAAGGAGGCCGCTCGGATAAAATGCCTGACCCAGATAAGTTCAACGGGTCTCGCGATAAACTCCCCGGGTTCGTTCTGCAACTCAGGTCAAAGCTCTCGGTCAATGCCGACCGTTTTTCCAATAGCAACAACATGGTGTTGTATGCTATTAGCCGTCTCGAGGGAGCCGCTCTCGAACAAGTTCGCCACTCCGTCCTTCCTGACGGAACTACCACCTGGAACTCCGCCGCCGATTTGATCACCGCCTTGGAAACAGCCTTCGGCGATCCCGACCCTCTCGGTACTGCCCGCCGCGAACTACACCAACTCAGACAAGGGAAACGAGACTTCTCCGCCTACCTTGCCGACTTTCAACGCATCATGGGACGCCTCAACTACGATGAGTCAGCCAAGAATGATGCTCTAGAGTTCGGCATGTCAGACGAGCTGAAAGAAGCGGTAGTGACTGTCGCTGACTTCCCCACTACTTTCACTTCCCTCTGCGCCTTCCTCCTCCGCTTAGATAACCGAATCCGAGCAAGAAGAGAAGAGAAAAAAAATTCTGTCCGCAACACCATGGGACAATTCGCCGCCCCTGCCGCCGCCCCCGCCGCTTATACTCCCGCTTCCTCCTCTTTCGCCCCTGGAGGACTTGCCCCTATGGACCTCTCCTTCGGTCGCACCTCCACCTCTCGCCCTGCCCCTGAACAACGATATGTTCAGATAAACGGAAGAAGAAAACTGTCCCCTGAAGAGAAATCCTGGAGACAAACAAATAATCGCTGTTTGTTCTGCGCCGGAGAAGGGCATATTTTCTCAAACTGCCCTTCTGCCTCCAAGCGCCCCGCTATGAGAGGAGCCGTCACCAATGCCGCCGCCGCACCTCCAGCTCCCTCTGTTTTTCCGCCGCCTCTGCCTCCTCGCTTTCCTGCTTTTGATGCAGCAGACTCAGTTGAGTCTTTAAACTAGTCCAACCGGAGTCGCCTTGTGACCCTGCTCCGGTTCCTTTTTCTCCTTTGTCAGCGTTCTCTATTTCTGGGTTTTCAGTGTCGGATATGTGCGTGGAGGATAATTTGGATGGGGAACATTTTGTAGTCTCTTGTAGCCTTTCCCACCAAAATAAAGTTATAAAAACACACGCACTTCTTGACACTGGAGCCTCAGGGTTCGCTTTCATTGATGAAAATTTTGTGCGTCACCATTCCCTACCGTTATCTCCCCTTAAAACCCCTCGCCAATTAGAAGTCATTGACGGCCGAACAATTGCCTCGGGAGATATTACCAATCTGTGCCATTTGGAGCTTTCTATTCAACAACATAGCGAGAAAGCTCCCTTCTTCGTCACCAAACTAGGACACTACCCCCTAGTGCTCGGCATCCCGTGGATGAATCTCCATGACGTCCACCTACAATTCGCCAATAAAAGCATTGAATTCAACTCTGAGTTCTGCACCACCCACTGTGCCCCCAAACAACCTATTGTCTCCGTCGCTGCTATCCCACCTCCGGCTAAACTTAACGCCGCCTTTATTGGAGCCGCCAGTTTCCGCATGCTCGCCAGGAAAAAGGGTATTCAGGTCTATTCAATGTCTCTATATGAAATAAACAAAGTCCTCGATAGCAAAACCACTAAAGAGGAATGGAGACAAAGAATACCCGCTGAGTATCACGAATACCTGGACATGTTTGATAAAGCAAAGGCCCAAGGACTCCCCCCCCGTCGCCCCTATGATCATCGCATTACCCTCCAAGAAGGCAAAGAACCACCATTCGGCCCCCTCTACGGTATGTCACGGGATGAACTTCTAGTCCTTAAGAAGTACATCGAAGACAACCTAGAGAAGGGCTTTATTCGCGCCAGTTCATCCTCTGCCGGTTCCCCCGTCCTCTTCGCCGCAAAACCCGATGGATCTCTACGCCTCTGTGTAGACTACCGAGGACTTAATGCTCTTACCATCAAAGACCGATACACCTCCCCGCTCGTTAAAGAGACCCTAGACCGCCTCGCTAAAGCACAATGGTATTCCAAGCTAGACCTTCGGGATGGATTTCACCAAATCCGTATCGCAGAGGGAGAAGAATGGAAGACCGCTTTTAGGACTCGTTACGGCCTTTACGAATACATGGTTATGCCATTCGGCCTCACCAATGCCCCCGGTACCTTCCAGCGCTTTGTCAATGATTCTCTCCGAGAATACTTAGACCTCTTTTGCACGGCCTACCTCGATGATATCCTTATCTACAGCGATACCCTCGCCGAACATAAGATACACGTCCGACAGGTCCTCGATGCCTTAAAAGCCAATAATATCCTTCTCAAACCCGAGAAGTGCGAGTTCCATGTACAATCCATCAAATACCTCGGCCTAATCTTAACCCCTGAAGGTATTAAAATGGACGATGATAAACTCAAAGCCGTCCGAGACTGGAATCGCCCAAAGTCAGTCAAAGATGTACAAGCCTTCCTTGGTTTCGCAAATTTTTACCGACGATTCATCCTAGGGTTCTCCCGGTTAGCTGCCCCCCTTACTGCTTTTACAAGAAAGGGTGTTATCTTTGAATGGACAGTCGAAGCGGAACTCGCATTTGAAGCCCTGAAGGATGCCTTCACTAAAGCCCCCGTTCTCGTCCACTTCGACCCTCGAAAGAAAATCTTTGTGGAATCTGATGCTTCTGACTTCGTCTCCGGCGGTGTTCTCTCCCAACTTGACGACGACGGTGTACTCCACCCTGTAGCCTTCTTCTCCAAAAAACATTCACCAGCTGAGTGTAACTACGAGATTTATGATAAGGAACTTCTCGCCATTATACGTTGTTTTGAAGAATGGAGACCAGAACTTGAAGGATCCGAATTACCCATCTCTGTTATTACAGATCATAAGAACTTGGAATATTTTATGACCACCAAGCAACTTAATCGACGACAAGTTAGATGGGCCGAATACCTTTCACGTTTCGACTTCGTCATTACCTATAGACCAGGGGTACAAGGAGGAAAACCGGACGCACTGACTCGGAGATCAGGAGATCTCCCTGAAGAAGGGGATGAAAGACTAAAACATCAACACCAAGTAGTCTTGAAGGAGAAGAACATTGATCCTAAGCTGAGTTTGTTTTCGGGTTCTTTATCAAATGAACCCGTTGAACTGGACGCCTCCCTTAAAAACTTAATGAATCATGGATATAATGCTGACCCGTTCCCACAAAAAATCCTTCTAGCACTTAGAAATGGTGAACGACAATCCAAGGAAATCACCCTAGGTGATTGCAGTGAAATCAGCGGCCATCTTTATTACCGGCAAAAACTCTATATCCCTGATCACGATCCCCTCCGCCTCTTTATTTTACAACGACACCATGATGCCCCCTCAGCTGGCCACCCAGGACGTGAAAAATCCTTTGAACTTATTTCAAGGCACTTTTATTGGCCAAAGATGAGAGAGTACATTGGCCGTTATACGCGAAACTGTCATACCTGTCGACGAGCTAAACCAAGCACTCTTGGTACCCATGGTGTTTTGAAACCACTCCCAATTCCTAATCGCCCCTGGGAAGAGCTATCGATGGACTTTGTCACCGGTCTCCCAGAATCTAATGGCTTTGATGCTATTATGGTTGTGGTAGATCGACTCTCGAAGATGCGACACCTTATCCCGTGTAATACCACCGTTAATGCTGAGCAAACCGCCGAATTATACCTCCAAAACGTTTGGAAACTCCATGGACTCCCTTCCCATCTTACCTCCGATAGGGGAACACAGTTCACAGCGAAGTTTTGGAAGCACCTCTGTCAGCGTTTGAATATTGCCGCCCGCATGTCTACCTCCTTCCACCCAGAAACCGATGGACAAACTGAACGACTCAACGCCGTAATGGAGCAATATCTTCGCTGTTATGTTTCCTATCAACAAGACGATTGGTCAAAATGGTTACCCATCGCTGAATTCGCTGCCAATAACCAAGAATCCGCAAGTACCAAGGCTACGCCCTTCTTTGCGAATTATGGCTATCACCCTCGCTTTGACACCTCAATTGTTCCTAGTGACCGCTCTCCCCAGACCCTCGATGCTGACGATTTCGCTTCTAAGATGGAAGAACTTAGAGATTTCCTCCGAGTACAGATGAGGACAGCCCAGGATACCTTCGAGTCAAGCACAAATCAGCACCGTACTCCCGCTCCAATGTTCAGGGTAAAAGACGAAGTGTTTGTGTCAATGAAGAACATGAGGACAACGCGGAATTCAAGGAAGTTGGATTGGAAATGGAGTGGCCCTTTCCCGGTGAAACGTGTTATTTCAGCTCACGCCTATGAAATTGACCTCCCGAGAGCAATGAAGTACCACCCTGTGTTCCACGTCTCGTTGATCAAAGCAGCTCCCGTCGACCCACTCCCCGGTCAGATTATTACACCGCCCCCACCCGTTCAAGTTAACGACCATGAGGAATACCTTGTTGAAGCTATCCTAGATTCCCGTTTACACCGCGGAAAACTTCAATACTTGGTCGAATGGACTGGCTATGCACTACCCACCTGGGAACCTGCGGAGTACCATGAAGAGACGAAGGCCGTAGATTCTTTCCACCAACGATATCCGGATAAACCAAGGGAAAGAGTGATTAGTGTTCGCAGGAGCTCACGGCTATGAGGGGGGGCTACTTTCATGGATGGTTGTTATGTTGATCGGTTAGGTACATGGGTACATGGTTGTCGGATTTCGTTGGCGTTCTTTGTGTTTCTATGGGTTACTCGTTACAATGAGTCATGTCTTTGTCATCGAAAGAGTTGGAACGTGGTATATAAGCGAAGGGATTCCCCTCATCTTGTACTTTTCCTTCTTCTTTCTTTAAGCAACGTCTTCTATTGTACACTCACTGTATCTTGCAAATACAACCCCGGATTACACCTTGTAATCTTTCGCCGTCGCCGTCTTCAAGTCATCACAACTTGAACCATTAGTAGAGCCTGTAGAATCCTCGCACACTCTCCTGTCGTTGGTTTCTCGTTCAAGTAGCACTGCTTATCTCGGGGGATACCTGAGAGCTTGACGGGAATCTCGCTCCTTGAGACTCACGCTTGAAGGGGGGAGCTACTTTCATGGATTGATTCAGGGATGAGTCGTAGTTCGGATGGTTGTATAATTTCTTTGTTGTTCGGTTAGGTTTTGGGTTATTATAATAATGTCTTTGTGTTTCGGTTGTTGTTGGTGCTACTGAAAAGCGGGGTATTTAAGGAAGGATTTTGGTTGCTTTCGTTCTTCTTCTTCTTCTTCTTTTCTTAAGCAACGTTCTTGTATTATCTTAAATACTATTTCGGTTCTATCTCAGAACCCTCGCTGTCGCTGTCCACCTCGCTGCACTTATCTCGCCTTGAGATAGACCCCTCGTAGAACTTGTAGAAACACTGCACTCCTCGAACGTGTTAGTACCTCGCCTAAGTAGCACTGCTCACCTTCAGGGATACTGAAGGGCTTATCGAGGGACTGAACCGTGAGAAACCTGTAGAAACACTGCACTCCTCGAACGTGTTAGTATCTCGCTTAAGTAGCACTGTTCACCTTCAGGGATACTGAAGGGCTTAACGAGAAACTGAACCGTGAGAATGAGTCCCATAGCTAGTTTGCGAGCGTTGGAGCTTGTAAGCCCAGAACCAGATGAGGAAAGAGATTTGATAGTGAAAAAAGCTTTCTGGGCTGCAGATAGTCTCTTTAAAAAATGTGTATTGGTATTAAAATTGTTGGATAGCCAGAATCCTAGCCATCTTATATAAAGTTGCGGGGTAATGGTGGTTCCGTTAAGATTAATGGAGACACCTGGTGATGGAGGGAGACGATTGTGAATGGTAGTCCAATGGATGAGTTCAGTTTTAGGGATGGAAAATGAAACTTTTATGGCGTTACCTATGGTATTAATATCATTTGCAGTCTTTTCAAGAAGTTTCGCTTTTTTCCTGGTTGAATTGGAAAATACTGTGATGGCGAAGTCATTGACGTATGAGAAGGTGAATTTATGGTTGTTTTGCAGGTGGAGAGGAGCAACATAGATGCAAAAGAGGAGCAGAGATATGGGAGATCCTTGTGGGACGCCAACTGAGACAGGGATGAAGGTGCGTGGGGAGCCTTTAAAGAGGAGGGTGCATTCCCGATTATTGAGAAAAGAGATTATCCAAGAAGTCATGTAGGATGGAATTGCATGATCATGGAGTCTTTTTTCTAATATGTCGGGGTTGACATTGTCGAAGCCTCCTTTAATGTTGAGGAAGAGTGTGGAGACCTTTTTATTGGCTGCCTGGAGGAGTTGAATATCATGAAGTACAGCAGATACTGCATCTTCTGTAGAAATTAGAGAGAGAGAGCCGCATTGATTGGGATGAATGAGGCCATTGGTGCGTGAAAAAAAGGCAAGTCTGGATGCAAAAATTCGTTCCAGAACTTTAGAGAGGGTTTCAAGTAAAACAATTACTCTAAAAGAAGATGGAGTATCGTATGATTCTTTATTGGGTTTGGGGAGTACGATTCCGAAAACCCTTTTGAGTTGTAGTGGGTGGTAACCAAACCATGCAAGAGGGTTTAAGAGACCATGTATGATTTGAGGATTGATATTATTTATCTTTTTCCAGATGCCATATGGAATGGTATCGGGTCCCGGGGCGGATGAATTGGATGAGCTACAGAGTGCAGAGGATATCTCGTCGAAGTTAATTTCGATAAAGTCGGAATGGGAGAAATAGGATGGTGGAGGAGAGGTATTTCGGGGGGGAAAAAAATGGTTGATGAGAGTAGAGGTAAGCTGGGATGGTGTTTTGATATTGGGGAGATTGGGAAAGGTATCGTTGTTGGACGAAGTTTTCATTCTCTTAGCTGCCCAAATATTTGATGGAGAGGCGGATGCGAGAAAAGAGTTCCAATGGTTCTTTTTGCATCTGGCGATTTCATGGAAGTAGGCATATTTAGCAGCGCGTACTTCAGGTGAGGGAGGGGCTTTCGAGCCTTTGAAGCTCCGTTTATGCGATCTATCAACTGAGTGAAAGATTTTCCGGAGTTGCGAGAGGAGAGGTGTCCACCATTTTTTGGACCATTGGGAAGATCTTTTAAAAGGGGTGGAGCGAATAAGAGGTGAAGTGACTAGGTTGAGTGATTGTGAAAACCATTCATCTAGATTCGTTAAATTGGAGGGAGCAGGGATTTTAAGGTCTTTTATGAGGGGTGTGAGGGTTTTCCAGTTGGTTCGGGACCAATCTGGGGAAGATGCTGAGGTGAATTTTTGAGGATTGGAGAGGTGAATGGCTATGGGAATGTGATCGGAGCCAGTGGAGGGTAGTGAAGAATCCCATTTTTTTATGAATGGAGTGATAAGGTCATTTCCTTTCATGGATGGAAAGAAGGAATGAGGTTAGGTCTTTTTACTTGGTTGGTTGCGGTAGATTTCGGTTACGTTAATAATGTCTTTGTGTTTCGGTTGTTGTCGGGTTTGGATCGTAGTACGGAAAAGCAGGGTATTTAAGCGATGGATTTTACTCGTTTGCTGTCTTCTTCTTCTTCTTTCCTTAAGCAACGTTCTCATTATACTTCTCCTGTACTAGGTTCAATACCACTTCGATTCTACCTCAGACTCCTTGCCGTCGCTGTGAACCATCACCGATACTTCGTCTTGAAGTATACTCCCTGTAGGACCTGTAGAAACCTTGCACCCGTCAAAACGAGTTGATACCTCGCTTAAGTAGCACTGCTTACCTTCGGGGATACTGAAGGGCTTAACTGAGGAACTTGACCGTGAGATTTCTGAAGGCAAGGTCAAGGACACTTAGACTAGAATGGGAGCCATAGGGGAATCTAGTAAAAATTCCTGGGGAGTTGATGAGTGTAAAATTAGAGTTTCTAGCAAAGGAGTGGTATTTTTCCCCTTCTTTGAATTCCTGCGAGGAAATGGATCGAAGTGGGTCAGTGGATGGGTGATGAATATTAAAGCTTATGTGTAGGGGAAACGTTAGTTTCCTGGAGATAGTCGCGGTAAGGAGTCAGGAAGGGTAGTCGAAAGCTAAGACCGTGTGCGTTGTTGAACGTCTACGAGGTTTCGTCTGATTTCTAGACTCCTCAGTTAGCTGAGACAGTCAGGGATATATACAACCCTCTTGGTGGATGCGGATGTTAGGGGGATCCGGGCGGAAGGCCTCTCGGCCGAGCTGGGATGATGCAATTTTGATTGACTAGCGGCGGCAGAGTTTGGTTACTCTTTTGGGTAATCTCAACCTGTGTACGCGTCATCTAATATCCGGGTATGCGGGAGAATTCGGGGTAAACCCAGAAACATGCAGGTGATACTACGTGCGTGATGCACTCGGCCACGATGCAGTGTTACGTGCAGGGGGCGGCTGTTTGGTCCGTCGGCTATCTTCGGTCCGGGTCGGCCCGTCGGCCCGAGGGCTCCGCTAAGTCCGACGCCAAGACGCCAAGGCGGCTCGGAGATAACATCCGTTCCGTTCCGTGCCAAGATGCCAAGGGTTGTACCACCTTCCTAATCCGAGAAATGGGCTTAATAGGGTTTAGGGTTTAGGGTTTAGGGTTTAGGGTTTAGGGTTTAGGGTTTAGGGTTTAGGGTTTAGGGTTTAGGGTTTAGG